>CM039674.1:274519364-275143880 GCA_022496015.1 Hordeum marinum | reverse complement strand
CGTAAAGGGTTACGTCGATGCTAGCTTCGACACAGATCCGGACGACTCCAAGTCAAAAACCGGATACGTGTATATTTTGAACAGAGGGGCAGTCACCTAGTGCAGCAGCAAGCAAAGCATCGTGACGGCATCTACATGTGAAGCAGAGTACATAGCTGCTTCGGAAGCAGAAAGGAAGGAGTCTTGATGAAGGAGTTCATCACCGACCTAGGAGTGATTCCCAATGCGTCGGGCCCGATGACTCTATTCTGTAAAACCACTGGAGCTATTGCCCTTGCGAAGGAGCCTAGGTTTCACAAGAAGACAAGACACATCAAGCGCTGCTTCAACTCCATCCGTGATTACATTCAGGAGGGAGATATATATATTTGTAAAGTACATACGGATCTGAATGTCGCAGATCCATTGACTAAACCTCTCTCACGAGCGAAACATGATCAACACAAAAACTCTATGGGTGTTCGATTCATCACAATGTAACTAGATTATTGACTCTAGTGCAAGTGAGAGACTGTTGGACATATGCCCTAGAGGCAATAATAAAATGGTTATTATTGTATTTCCTGGTTCATGATAATTATCTGTTGTTCATGCTATAATTGTGTTAACCGGAAACTGTAATGCATGTGTGAATACATAGACCACAACATGTCCCTAGTGAGCCTCTAGTTGGCTGGCTCGTTGATCAATAGATGGTCACGGTTTCATGACCATGGACATTGGATGTCGTTGATAAAGGGATCACATCATTGGGAGAATGATGTGATGGACAAGACCCAATCCTAAGTGTAGCACAAGATCGTGTAATTCGTCTGCTAAAGCTTTTCCAATGTCAAGTATCATTTCCTTAGATCATGAGATTGTGCAATTCTCGGATACGTAGGAATGCTTTGGGTGCGCCAAATGTCACAACGTAACCGGGTGGCTATAAAGGTGCACTACGGGTATCTCCAAAAGTGTCTGTTGGGTTGGCATGAATCGAGACTCGGATTTGTCACTCCGTATGACGGAGAGGTATCTCTGGGCCCACTCGGTAAGACATCATCATAATGAGCTCAATGTGACTAAGGAGTTAGCCACAAGATGATGTGTTACGGAACGAGTAAAGAGACTTGCCGGTAACAAGATTGAACAAGGTATGGGGATACCGACGATTGAATCTCGGGCAAGTATCATACCGGTAGACAAAGGGAATTGTATACGGGATTGATTGAATCCCCGACATCATGGTTCATCCGATGAGATCATCGTGGAGCATGTGGGAGCCAACATGGGTTATCCAGATCCCGCTGTTGGTTATTGACCGGAGAGGTGTCTCGGTCATGTCTACATGTCTCCCGAACCCGTAGGGTCTACACACTTAAGGTTCGATGATGCTAGGGTTATAGGGAAATAGTGTACATGGTTACCGAAGGTAGTTCGGACTCCCGGATGAGATCCCGGACGTCACTATGAGTTCCGATATGGTCCGGAGAGAAAGATTGATATATGGGAAGTGAGGTTTTGGTTACCGGAAATGTTTCGGGCGTCACCGATAATGTACTGGGACCACCGGAAGGGTTCTGGGGGTCCACCAAGTGGGGCCACCGGCCCCAGAGGGTTTCATGGGCCACAAGTGGGAGGGAACCAGCCCCTAGGTGGGCTGGTGCACCCCCCACAAGGGCCCAAGGCGCAGCTAAAGTGGTAAAGGGGCAAACCCTAGGGAGGATGGGCCCTAAGGCCCACCCTAGGGCAATCGCACCCCTCTCCCTCTTGGCCGCATCCCTAGATAAATGTCGTAGGATAGCATGTGTGCATCATATTTAAATTTTGCATCAACATGAAAAGGGGATTAAAATAAACCCCAAGCTCACATTGAAATCAAATTAACTAAAAGTTTGTGAAAACTCAACAACCTCAAAATGCCCATACAAAATGTTCCCTATGTCTGATAAATATGGACATGAATATACCAGGGGCCATTTTAAATATTTGAACAATTATAGCAATTTAAAAATAAATAATAAAGCCTCTAAAAATGCCAAAAAAAGCATTATCATTACTTTATATTTCAAAATATCCTGAAACTTTTTATGACTTTGAAATATTCAAACTTAATTATATAAAACTTTTGGCATATTTTATAAAAGAATTTGTTCCTAAAAAAGAAATAAAACAAATGTCAGAATTAGAAAACAGAGAGAAAAAGAAAAGAAAAAAGGAGGAAAGAGGCCTAGAGGGTAGCCGGCCTTGCTGGCCCGTGCCAGTCGTCCCTGTCCTCTCGCCAGGAGGATAGGGGCACGCGCTTGCCGTGCGCGGGCATGCGCCCGGCCACCTCCTCCCTGCCTGGTTGCTGCCTGGAGGCTCCCAGACACGCCAGCGCGAGGCTATGCCTTGGCCCTCTTCTCCTCTCCCTCTCTCTCCTGTGTGCTCTCTCTCTGTCGCTTTCTCCCCCCTCCCTACCGCCATGGCCGAGCCCTGCTCGAGCTCGCTGCCGTCGCTCTAGCCGCCCCCTCGCCTCGTAGAGTAGCCATCGAGATCTGCCGAGACCCCCTCGTCCTCCCCGTGAAGCTAGACGGCGCCAGGAGCCCCTCTAGGCCGTGCCATCGCCGTTCCTCCCCGCCGGCCACCGAAGCCCCGCCTCGGCGTTTCGCCCCGTCCGGAACTTCCCCGACCTTGCAGTCGCCTCTGCTGGAACCGTGGTGAGCCGCTGGTGCTCCTCCCCCTTTCCCCCTTCTCTCCCGTGCCCTCTAGCACCGTAGCTGGTCCTACCCGAGCTCCGGCTGCCGCTGCCCTCGATGCCGGCGTCGATTCCGACCACCCTAGCCTCTTGTTTGGGGCTAGATCGTCGTGCGCTTGAGCGTAGGTCCTCCCAGTGCTCTCCGCCATCCGTTTGGTCACCGGACGAGGGGTTCCGACCCCCTCCGCCGTCTCGGACGTCGCTGGCGGCTCAACGCCAGTGAGTCACGGGGTTTGACCCCGGGTCAACTGGCAAGTGGGCCCGACCGTTTTAATTATAATTAGATTAAGAAAAATATAATTAACAAAATCAATTAACCTAATTAGTCACTGACCAGTGGGCCCAGTGTTAATTCAGTAATTAGGATTAGCTTTAATTCTCTTGTTAAGTGATTGAGTCACTGCATGGGGGCCCCACCCTGTCAGGTTTGACCTAGCCTGGTCAGCCGACCTGCTGACGTTGTAGGGGCGTCAGGCTGACGCCCTAATTCATTTTCTAGTTTTAAAATAATTCCAGAAAGGTTTAAAACTTCAAAAATTCATATAAATTAATCTGTAAATGAGATGAAAACAATTTGTATATGAAAATTTATCAGAAAAATCCAATGAATCCAATGGTGCTATTATCATGCATGTTAGAGCAAGTTATGTAGATGAACATTGACATTTACTAGTAGGCTAATATACAAAATATGAAATGAAGAAAGACTTTGAACCTATATTCAAACTCACTTCAAATTAACTTGGACAATAGTTGCATTAGCTCATCCATACATGCTGCCATGTCATGATCATGCATCATATTGTTGCACTTGCGTGTATTGATTGCTATTTATCTGCATTGCGGTAGGCCCTGCTTCTGAGGATATCTCTGAGTATTCCAACTAAGGAGAGAACCTTCCCGCTACCCAGCAAGGCAGGCAACCCCCTTTCATCATTCTGATAACATCCCACTCTCTCGCTCCTGCTCTTGTTTATTGCATTAGGACAAACATTCACTTGTCTATCATACACGGTAGATGAGCCTATCCTTTTGCATGACCTGTCATTGTCACAGTAAATAGCTAAAACTTGTAACCTAGCATACCTGGTAGATGCTTGTGCCATGATGTGCTTAGCTTACTTTGCTTGCTATGATTGCTATGCTTAGAGTTGTGTCAGGACTAATTCATCTGGTGATGAACTAGGGTGAAACAATGTTGTTCTAATGTGATAAGCTTATGATGAACCCGATTTGGTAAAGGTAGCTATGAGAGGCTATGTAGGAGTACGTAGTGGGGTGTCTCATTGGGACTATTCTTAGGAACCGAGTTCCATGTTTGTGATCCAAGACTAGATACTACCACATGTTGGGGCTTGAAATATGACTCCGCTCGACTTATCAGTCGCTTAGTCCTTAGTCCAGGAGTTGCAAGTAGTTTCTGGAGTTTATAGCATGCCGGAGGCCATGCGTAGCGCTGACCCTAGGGGTGGGTTACGACGCGGTAGGTAGTGGCACGGTGTACCAAGGGTCACTCGAATGGTGGGCTTGGGAACCCTGCGCACATCGTTCGGGGCCGTAGCGGAAACTTCGGCCGGACTTCCGTGCGGGTTCAGTCTCAAATAGGTGATAGCCTAGACTAGAGGTCTTGTGTGATTGACGTTCGTGGCCGACTCCCTCGCTGGGCTTCCGCTTGAAGGTTGTCGAGAAGCATGGTTTTATGAGCACACAACGATAAGTGGCGAGAGCGTGTGTGAAGAAGTACACCCCTGTAGGGTATGAAACTATTCGAATAGCCGCGTCCTCGGATATGGACTACTTGGAAAGCTTATGCTATTCATAGATAATCAAATGGATACTCATAAAAATATCAAGACAAGTGTGAGTACTGTGGATGGCACTCTCCTAGGAGAGGGAAGTGAATCCATGGTGGTGTATTGTCATGGAGTTAGTGGACTCATGTGCGATATATAAAATTTAAACAAAGAGTTAAAATTGTGTAGTGTAGGTTAGCCATGAGTCAAAGGTGGCATTGCTGCATAAACTCCACCACTCCCTTGTTGATACATGAGCATGAATAGACTAGGTCTGTTCTAAAGACTTGCTGAGTATGTTTGTACTCACGTTTGCTGAATAAATGTTGCACATGAGACCCAGGACCCATCAGGTGGGTTCTACCTAGATGTCGATGATGCTGAATAGTTGGTGTCCCACCTACGACCTTATGCCTTGTGGCTGGCTGTAGATAATCAGGCCATGTGCCTTTTTAACCTTTCATCTCTTTGTACTCAGACAGCTTTATGCTTCTGCTTGGTTTGTATGAACTTGTTTGTATGACTTGAGTGTCGGGTTATGTGACCCCTATCTGTAAGAACATGTTATGCAAGGCTTGTTTGAGCCTCTTAAATAAAAGTTGTCTTGTCGTATGGTTATGTTGTGATGCCATAGTTGTATCTATGCATATCGGGCATGTCGTGCGTACGTGTGACGTGCAACGGTATGTATGGGATCCGACACCTAGTCGTGTGCCTTTAGTAGTACTCTTTAAATGAAACTGCCTCTTTGTGCTTCCATCTAGCCATGGTAGCTTGCTACTGCTGCGGACACATTGATTAACCGACATGTGTCCTTCTTTGCTGTTGTGTCTGTCCCTTCGGGGAAATGTCTCGCAGTGTAATGGAGTCCCTATAGCCTGCTATGACTCGTCTATGTGCAGTGATGACATTTATGTCCCACAGTGTAATGGAGTCGTTTCAGCTTGCTATGACTCGTCTACACACGCTTGAGGCTGACACCTGCATTGTTTGGTTACGTATGCCTGTTTCCGTACGGATGTGCCACTTGGGTTCTATGACTAGTCATGTCGGCCCGGGTTCTCTGCCGTTTGATTGCCAGCGACATGTTCACATACGTGAGGCAAAAGACGCAAACGGTCCCGGCTAAGGTAAGGTTGTAGCCGTGGAGCTTACAGTGCGTGAGGCCGCAAAGTGATGTGATATGTTACAGTCTGGATTCATATGACTTAGGATCGGGGTCCCGACAGCGTTTAGTTTGTATGACCTGAGTGTCGGGTCATGTGACCCCTATCTATAAGAACATATTATGCAAGGCTCGTCTGAGCCTCTTAAATTAAAGTTGTGTTGTCGTATGGTTATGTTGTGATGCCATAGTTCTGTCTATGCATATCGGGCATGTCGTGCGTACGTGTGATGTGCAACGGTATGTATGGGATCCGACACCTAGTCTTGTGCCTTTAGTAGTACTCTTTACGGGAAACTGCCTCTTTGTGCTTCCATCGAGCCATGGTAGCTTGCTACTGCTCCGGACACATTGATTAACCGACATGTATCCCTCTTTGCTGTTGTGTCTGTCCCTTAGGGGAAATGGCTTGTAGTGTAATGGAGTCCCTGTAGCCTGCTACGACTCGTCTACGTGCAGTGATGACATTTATGTCCCACGGTGTAATGGAGTCCTTGTAGCTTGCTATGACTTGTCTACATGCGCTTGAGTCTGACACCTCCATTTTTGGGTTACGTATGCCTGTTTCTATATGGGTGTGCCACTTGGGTTCTATGACTAGTCATGTCGGCCCGGGTTCTCTGTCGTTTGATTGCCAGTGACATGTTCACATACGTGAGCCAAAAGACTCAAACGGTCCCAACTAAGGTAAGGCTGCAGCCATGGAGCTTACCATGCGTGAGGCCGCAAAGTGATGTGATATGTTACAGTCTGTATTCATATGACTTAGGATCAGTGTCCCGACGGTGTTGGCATTAGAGCCTGACTGACTGTAGGACTACCAGGCCAAACCGGTCAAAGTTGAGTCTAGAAACACTATAGAAAACTAGGGGAATTGATTGTGGAAGGGAACGTAAGGCTCTTTTTACTCCTCTTCCCAAGTTATTCTATTTTGAGTCATTCTTATCTTTTCTACGGGGATAAGAGCTAGGATTCTCATCTATTGCTTAGGATGACGAGTTACTAACCATGGACTACTAGCTAGCTTGTTTGCAAGTGAATGTCGGTACTAGAGTATTGTTGGTGTGACAAACAGATGGAGAAGAGATTTGAGTCAGAAAAGTTGAGTGGTTATGTTTTTCCAATCTTTTGTAGTTGTCTCAAAATCCTTTCTGAGCAATTACAGCCGTTATGCTGTCCAATTTCTGCTATAGTCTCAAATGTGTTTACATCATTCTCTGTTTCAGATGCCCCGTCGTCCTTCCCGTTAGGTGGTCCGTCTGACCAGGTGCATCGATGTACCGGGTCACATGGCCATGTTGGTTAGAGTTATGATGGAGGTTGTCTACCGTTGGTACCCAGAGTACAAAGTGGAGGAACAGTATCGAGATTTCAACCAGAGCCAGTATCTGTGTACTGTTAAGATATATCCTTCATATCGTGGAGCTGCAGAGCCGCTTCACTGGACTTATGGGTTAGGTGTCACCATAGACATGGCAGTTCAGGAGGCCGCCTACACCATGCTGACTATCATGAGGTTTCACCATGGTCTCCTTCAGAACACAGAGTTCTGTTATGTTCCTGCTTCCATGGGAGGAGAGGATAGCTATCTTAGCGCAGCCTACTATGATCATTCTCATTGAGGACCCTAGGCTGCAGGTGACTGCTCAGATGTTGGAAAATAGGGATCGTGATGCACGTGCCCTTCGCATGGAGCTCTATGCTACCCGTTCACGTCTTTGATTAGCCTTGACACAGTTGGCACCTGTCGTGCAGACAGGCTATTGCAATTTGGAGATGCTGACCCCATCGCGGACTCATCTGCCAGGACACGTAGACTGGCCCGAAGTTGGAGGCATCACCCATCTTCGAGGACCGCTGTTGCCGCCAACAAGGGGACCAAGGCCACATCCATGTCCTTATGGTTTCCAAGGATCACAGGCTAGAGTGTTTCTAGATCCTCAGGTTCAGCTCCCGGGTCACGGGGCTAACCTATATGAGGCATTCTATGGCGATGCTTGAGTACGTGGATGTTAGTACTAGTATGGTAATAGTCGTATCGCCATAGTCCTGCGTGTCTTGTGGGATATGACCGAGGTTGAGAGTTGAGTTCCGGAGGTGTAGATAGATAATGTATAGGAAGCTTGTAATGCCTCCGATGATATGTGTCATCTCTCCGTAGTTTGTATGTCAGCTTGGGCTTGTACTAAACTATTTCATGGTGTGTATGAATCATGGTGTTCATATGGAAGTTGTTATTACCATATTGTTTGGGTGTTTACCCTGCATGCCATGTTGTCCGGTACATTCCTTATCTCATGTCTTAGACATGATGTCCCCTATGTCTAAGCTATGGGTTTGTTTTCCCAAGATGGTGGCAACTAGGAATAACTCCGTGCCTGCCCCCGAGCAGGGCGAGGGAAGCCAGCCAAGGCAAGAGAACCTGCCACATGCGCCCTCTTTGGCACAGGTGATGCTTGAAGCTGAATGGAATAAAAGGGAGACCAACAGGCTGTTGGAACGAATTGAGCAAAACACAACATGTGCTCCCCGGAATGATCACAAGGATGGCATGTCTCTCGGTGATTTTGTCAAGTTGTGCCCACCTAATTATCATCATTCAGTCGACCCACTCGATGCGGGTGACTGGCTGACCAGCATGTCCCGCAAGATCCGGGCTGCCAATGTATCCGAGACCAGCAAGGTGACATTTGCTACTTACTTTCTGGAAGGACCCGCCAACCTATGGTGGGAAAGCTATGAAACCATGCGTCCCACAGGCCCCGCAAGAACTTGAGCGGAATTCAACGCGACATTCCGTACCCGTCACATCCCGGAAGGCCTAATGGATCGTAAGAGAGAGGAATTCTGTGCTTTCACCCAGGGCAGACTGTCAGTGGATGCCTCTAGCCATGAGTTCGGCAATCTTGCTCACCATGCTCCAGAGGAAGATTCAACTGATGCCAAGAAACATGCTTGGTTCCGTATGGGACTTAATCCTAAGCTCCATCGAGATCTGCGCCTGCATGAGTGCACAACTTTCCAGGCTATCGTCAACAAGGCTATCAATGCCGAGACTGGACAGACTGACTATGAGGCCACGAGGAAGCACAACCGTGACTTCAGCCTCGCATCTGGCTCAGGCTCCAACAAACGCCGGGTGTGGGTGCCCAACACAGCTTTGCCGCCAAGATACACCGCGAGGCCATCCTTCCAGGCGCCTCGCCCAGCTCAGCCCAACCCTCCAGCTAGGCCATTTGGAGGTCTGCCTGCCAATGTTGCTCCTCGTGCCACCGTTGTCTGCTACAAATGTGGGGAACCAGGACAGTACTCCCGTGAGTGTCCTCAGAACAATGCTAGCCGACTGGACGTGGGAAGCCGGGAAAAGCTTTCTATGTGAAGCCAGCTCCTGCTCGTGGACGAGTGAACTATGTTTCTGCTGAGGAAGCCATTGAGGATCTTGATGTTATAATAGGTACGCTCCTTATCCTCAGTTCGTTGCTAATTGCGACGTTTGTTGTCGCGTGAAAGCAAAACATCAAAGTCCTGCTGGCACTCTTCAACCTTTAGCTATTCCTGAAGGGAAATGGGATAAGGTCGATATGGATTTCCTAGGACTAAGAGAGGAAATAATGCTATCTTTGTGGTCATCGACCGCCTTTCCAAAGTGGCTCATTTTCTTCCTGTTCGGGAGAGTATAACTGCTAGCCACCTAGCGGACTTATATGTTTCTCGAATAGTTTCTCTTCATGGTGTTCCATTGGAGATTAACTTAGACCGCGGAAGTATCTTTACTTCCTGATTTTGGGAAAGTTTCCAAACCGCTATGGGGACTCATCTATCCTTTAACACTGCTTTCCACCCGCAATCAAGTGGTCAAGTTGAGCGAGTCAATCAAATTCTCGAAGACATGCTCCGAGCTTGTGTTATATCCTTCGGTATGAATTGGGAGAAATATCTTCCATTTCCCACATTTTCTTATAACAATGGTTATCAATCAAGCTTGGACAAAGCCCCTTTTGAAGTTCTCTATGGACGAAGGTGTCGAACACCTCTTAACTGGTCAGAAACCAGAGAGAGGTAACTCTTTGGCCCGGATATGATCCAGGATGCAGAGGAGCAAGTTCGCATTATTCATGAAAAGTTAAAAACAGCCCAATCTTGTCAAAAGAGCCAATATGATCACCATCATAAGGCTGTGACCTATGAAGTTGATGAGAAGGCTTACCTTTGGGTTACACCTCTGAAGGGTACCCATCGATTCGGTATCAAGGGCAATTTGGCTACTCGTTACATTGGACCTTTTCACATTCTTGCTAAACGAGGAGAGGTTGCCTACCAATTGCAACTTCTGCCGCATCTTTCCAAGGTTCATGATGTCTTCCACGTCTCGCAACATAGGCGTTGCTTCTCGGACCCTATCTGTGAAGTAGACCACGAAGCGCTTAATCTCCAAGATAACCTTACATATCAAGAATACCCTGTTCGTATTCTTGATCAAGCTGAGCGAACCATTCGGTGTCGGAACATCAAGTTTCTCAAGGTTCAGTGGTCACACCATTCTGAAAAGGAGGCCACATGGGAAAGAGAAGATCGTCTTCGACTAGAGTACCCCGCTCTCTTCCCAACGACTTTAAAATCTCGGGACGAGATTCTTTTGAGTGGGGGTGAGTTGTCACATCCCTATCTAGATGTCATAGGATAGCATGTGTCATGGTTTTATCACGGCAGATGTTCGGGTGAACGGACTTAGGCTCGAGGCCATCGCTAACGGGGTGGACTCAAAGGGGTTAGTCGGGACGAAAGACACGGATTTACCCAGGTTCGGCCCCTCGAGTCGAGGTAATAGCCTACGTCCTGCTTGTGCTTGTATTGCTTGTATATCAATTACAAGGAGCTAGAAGTTTGACCTACTTCTCGATCACCTACCCCTAAGTCGCCTCGGGTCTGCCTTTATATAGGAGGTCAGGACCACCGGGTCGTCACAATTGCTAACCGAGTCTCTCTCTATCTTCCTGTCCAAGCCGTCTATGAATCGGCTTTTACGTCCGGGTCTTCTCCGTCTGGGCCGTTTGTACGGCCCACACCTTGAGCTGCCTATCTTCCTAGGCCACCAGTCTTATGGCTCACCTTTGGGCCGACTCACGAGCCAGCAACATGACCCGGAGCCTCCGGGGCGGGTCATATCGTGGGGTCATATCCCCAACATTAGGCCCCAGGTTGAATTGAGCTTGCTCACTTCATCCTTCTCTTCCATTTTTGGCGAGTCGCCCGGAAATGACCCGGCGTGACGTCATGAGATCTACTGACGTATCACCGAATCTTTCATTAACTGTCATCCTGAAAATCAAGGCGTCTGCCTCGGTCAAACAGTGTCATCGCCTGGATTTTCGCGCTTTCCTTAACCCCCTTTTAAATATGACCCATGCGGGTCGGAGTTTCCCATCCTCCCGCTTGTGCCTCTTCTTCTTCGTCGTCTTCCTGTCACTGTTGAGCTTCGCTCCGGCGCCGTTCGTACGTCGTCCCCAACTTGGCCGCTGCATCACCCTAAACGTACCAGAGATTCGTCCACCTCTCTTGTGCCATCTCCGGTGAGTTCTCCTGCTCCTTAGATTGCCACTGCCGTAGTAGGGTTTTCACCGAGGGCTCCGCCGCCTCCGCTCGGGCTCCGGCACTGCCATCGCGAGTGTATCTCGATGCTGCTAACGCCTTTAGAATGTGATCTTGCTTCGGCTCCGCGCGCGGGCCGGCTGCGCGTAACGCGCGGACCACGATGGCTCTAGTCCATTCCTTTTCTTCCGCTGTTCATCGCTAGGACAGGATAATTTTTTTCTCTGCTTTTGTAGATCCGTAGACATAGTAATATTCTGCGGAATCTGTTTGTAGGACTTAGCCGAGTTTTCAATCTTCCTTCCTTATGTTGAGTCGCCAAGCCTCTCCAGCTCTCATCAGCTGGGTCTTTCCACTTCATCCGTAGAGCCCTTAAACCTTTAAGCTGTCAAAATATTTGCATGCGCTTTTACTCATTGCGCCCTTTTATCTTGCACAACACTTAAGCCGCCAATATGTCTCGTGTGTCCAACTCATGCAACTGGGCTGGTTCTTGCATTACGGAAGAATATTTAGCAGATCTTGTCGAAGCGAGCACTCTCCATCCCAAAGAGGTTCTTCACTGGCGGGTTCCGGGTAATGAGACCCGGCCTGCACCCAAAAAAGGAGAAGTAGTCGTTTTCACCGACCACATTGAGCGAGGTTTCATGCCGCCCGGCTCTAAATTTTTCCGGGATATTCTTCATTCGTATAAGCTGCACCCTCAAGACTTGGCCCCCAACTCTGTTTCAAATATATGCAACTTCCAAGTGCTCTACGAGGCTTATCTGCAGTCCAGGCCGTTTGTGGGGTTGTTTCGGGAGTTCTTTTATGCCAACCGCCAAACCGAGATGAAGGGCGGTCAAAGTCTTGAGCCTGGAGGGATCTCTATTCAGCATCATAGAGACATCATTTTTCCGGCCACGCAAATGCTGAGTCACCCAAAGGACTGGAATAAAACCTGGTTCTACTGCAAGGATACCTCTCTTGAGGGTGAACGCCCCTTGCCGGGCTATCGTCCTTCCCGACTCAAGACAGATTCAGAGCTTCCGGGCCGGCTCACAGGCTCGGAGCGTGCCAGATTTGAACCGGCTCATACCAAGCTCAAGGCGCTCATGGCCAATGAACTAACAGGAATAGACTTGATCCGCTGCTGGGTTTCTTGGCAGATCATGCCCTTATGCCACAGGGGCCGGCTTATGTGTGAATACGAAGGCACGTACAACAGTTCCTTGTGCTTCAGTAAATCAATTTTGACCGAAGATGACATCACTATGACCATCCGCAGCCTTGTCCACGAAGCCTTCGGCTCTTGCAGCGCCATCTGGCTGGCGCCTTTCTGCGTCAATCATCCGGCTCCGGACGTAAGTTAATATCTTCCCATCCGTCTCTTGGATGTTGCTTGTACTTTGCTGATTTATTACTCGTTCCCCGGGTCACTCCTATAGGCCGACTTAGACTTCTGGAAGAAAGAATATGTTGCCCCTCCGAAGAAATCCAGGAAGAAGGTCGCGACTAAGAGGGCTAAAAAAGATGCCCCGCAAGATAATTTGCTTGACCCGCCACCATCATCCTACTCAGAGGTAAAATTTTAACTGCTTTGTTTGATCTTTTTACCTTCCTGCTTTATTAATGCTTGTTTTACTCGCATGATGAAGTGGAAGCCAGCCGTGCCAATGCTCCTGAGGTAAATTACGTTTCTTCCGGCTCAGAATGTTTCGTCCCCCAAAAGCCGCGGCGGGTTATCAGTAAAGTTCCTCTTTCTCACCCTCTTTCTTATCTGGCTCCCGATTTTCTCTTAAAAAAGCAACAGCAAGTCGAGCATCGAAAGACTCAAAGCACCGGCTCTACTGAGCTCATGTCCGGGCTACCAAACTCTCCGGTTCCAAAGAAACGCCCTGCCGAGGTTTAACTCTCTACTTCTCTTTTGACTTTCCTTTGTAATCTTGACACTTTCTCATCTTTCCTGTTTTACTCTTTTTAGAAATCCCCTTCCTCCGGCGACTCTTTGGCATCAATTCTACCACCGCCCAAGATCAATCCGCTGTAAGCATTCCTTACCATGATATCTGGATCTCCGGCTGTTAATATGATAGCAACATCTTCAACTGCTGATACTTCTATTTGTAGTGCTCAAGCTAAACGTCACAAAACCAACAAGCCCTCCTCCGGCCCAGTTATCGAAAACCCGCCGGCTGCCTCCACTGAGCCGGCCGCTAAAGATGTCATCATGGAGAGCCCTCCAAGGGCTCCTTCAAAGCCGGCGACTCCTGCCAAGACCCCTGAAACTCCAGATGTTGTTATCACCGGGTCTGGCCATCAAACAACTCCGGCTCATGTGTTAACCAAACATACGAAGCCGGCTGAAGCCTCGAAGAAGCTGAACTTTGACTCTTCATACGAGAAGATGATAGCCGAAGAGCTCCACGCGGGGTATATAAACCGGGTTAGCACCAGCCGGGATCTGGAACTTCGGTTGGTCTCTTCAATGAAGACAAAATATGAGGTACCTTTCCGTCTTACCATATCCTTACTTAGCCCCCAAGAGCCGGTTTAACGTACTCCATCGTTGAGCCGGGTCTTTCTGTGACCTCTGTAAATATTGTCATGCCAAATTCCCTTAGAATTGCTTTAGCTTAGTACTGTAGATAAAGTGAACCGTCAATCGTAGCCCCCAAGGGCCGTCTCAGATTATATTTGAGTCGGGTTTTTAATATATACAACTTGAAGATCTAATCGTAGCCCCCAAGGGCCGGCTCACACTTGATCAAGTTGAGTCGGTGTTTCCATTATTAGTACATTGAAGAGCCATAGTGTAGCCCCCAAGTTCCAGATTAGCTTCGAAGGAGATGAACCAGAACTGCATTGCATACTCTTTAAAGATCAAATATACATTAGCCCCCAAGTGTCAAATATATTGCTTGCAATCTGTTTGAGACTTGCATAAATTTGCTTTTAACACTTGTCCTGTGTTTTGATGACTTATCCTATATTTTGATGTATTATAGGAAGCTTTAAATGAAGCCGGCTCTTAGTTGATGGATCTGAAGGCCAATCTGGCGACTCAGCAAGAAGCCTGAAGCATTGCTGACGAAAAGTGTCGGCTTCTCTTTGAGGAGCTGGCCAATGTCACTGCCGAGCTTACCTCTTTTAAAGAGACGACAGAATCTGAAAAGGCCGCTCTAACCAAACGGGCGGACGATGCCGAGCAGCGGCTTACAGCTGTGGCGGAAGAACTCCAAGGCATGAAGCAGCACATAGCGAAGATGTAAGCCGCCCTATTTGGTAAGTTTTCTGTTTTACTTTGTATTTTAACATTGCTAGTGAAAAACTGGTGACTCATTAGCTTTATCCGACTTATCTAGGTCCCAGGAGCCGGCAGTTGGCTTCTGACAGCCTTTTGCCACTGAAGGCCATCTACACCTTTGCGGAACAACTATACTGCGGCGCCATCTTCACGATCAAGAGTGTTCAATATAAGGAGAAGATCCCCACCACTCTGAAAGGGTGTTGGAACTCTTCTCCACAATGCCCAAGCAGATAGAAGAGCTGAAGAAGTCCGCTTTCCGCCAAGGAGCCGTCGCTAGATTGAGCCGGGCTCTGGCCTTCGCCCCCGAGCTAACACCGGCTGAAATGATGGATGGTTACCCGTCCAAAAGAGATGACAGCTCAGAATTCGCCAAAGAAGATTACATCCGGTGTGTCAAAGAGTCGCGTTATCTGGCCTCTGTACTGGTGGATGAAGATGACTTGAGCACTTATCAGGCGGCTTATGACGCAGAGGAGAAGAGGATCCGCGGGCCTCTCTACGAGTGGAAGGATCTGACACCCGCCCGCAGTAAGGACCTCTCCCCTTGTGAGCTTGACGCGTCCCTGTTCCTTGAAGGGTCTTTCACTGCCCTGGCTGACTGTAATTGGGAATTGGGAAATCTCCAGATAAAGCTAGCGGAAGAACCGGAGCGGGATGAGCCGGCCAATAGCTGAAAGTTGTTCTTTTAATCTTTCTAAGCACCGACTCATGTACCGACTCATGTAATGGCCCGCTGTGAGTAGTTGAAACTTGGCAATGCCTTTTGCTCCTTCTCAGAGTAGTTTTTCTAAAGCATGACCCTGCCATTTGGCGGTTGTATAAATTTTTTCACCTCTCTGTGTGCACTTTCCTTCTCTCTTTGTTTCAATTTTAATGTGTTGCCGGCTCTCCATGGATATACCTTGAGTTTTTCTGATGAGGGGTTTCTGTCTTTGAAGATGCCATTCCTTCTCCAGAATATTAGAGCCGGATAATCTCTTTGAAAAATTCAATTTTTGTCAACCGGAGCAACATGGCTCCGATTCTTGTCGGATGAACCCATTAAGGAGCTGATTGTCGTAGGATAATGTAAGCTATACCTGATGGTAAGAAGCCTCTATCGACAACTGCGGCTATTGATGAACCGTAACTTTTGAGGAGAATTGCGGTTGTGTTCATTGGCTTGCTCTGACCCGGCTTGATAATCCGGCATGATACAATATGTGATGATGATCTTTCTTTCCTCAAAAAACCCATATGATGGCTCTTCTGCATGGATTTGAATGGTTGAACTCATACCAGTTCAGGGTCTCTGATCGAGATTGGCCGTCAATTTCTTGAACCGGCTCAGGGTCTCTAGGCGAGATTGGCCGTCAATTTCTTGAACCGGCTCATGGTCTCTAGGCGAGATTGGCCATCAATTTCTTGAACCGGCTCAGGGTCTCTAGGCGAGATTGGCCATCAATTTCTTGAACCGGCTCAGGGTCTCTAGGTGAGATTGACTGGTAAGAGTGCAGCGAACGCCGGCTGTCGATGGGAGATGTAAGCTATACCCCTAGGCAAGAAGCCTCCATCAACAGCCGCGGCTAACACTTAGCCTGAGACGGCATAAAGCCGGCTGTTTGAAAGGCGATGTAAGCTATACCTGAAGGCAAGAAGCCTCTTTCAATAGCTATAGTGATAAGCTACTGAGGTTTGGCGTAAATGCCGGTTGTTAGGGTGAGATAAGCGAACCCGTCGGTAAGAAGCCCCCTTCGACAACCGCGGTTAATAAGTAACCGGAAGTGGCATAAAGCCGGCCATTAGGGTGAGATAAGCAATACCCGTCGGTAAGAAGCCCCCTTCGATGGCCGCAGTTGATAGGCAACTGGAATTTGGTGTACACGCTGTTGTGTTAGGGTCATGTAACCTATGGTGAAGGTAAGAAGCCTCCATCAACAACAACGCTTAAGGTAACCAAACTAGGCATAAAGCCAACTGTGCAAGGGAGAAGTAAGCTATACCCGAAGGCAAGAAGCCTCCTTGCAACAGTTTAATAACAGTTGGCTATGCAAAGGAGAAGTAAGCTATACCCGAAGGCAAGAAGCCTCTTTGCGACAGTGCTTAATTGGGCATAACGCTGGCTATGCAAGGGAGATGCGAGCTATACTCGAAGGTAAGAAGTCTCCCTGCTACAGCGTTTGATAAGGCATAAAGCCGAATCAACCGTTTTGACAGCGAATAAATGACTTTAACTCAAATTTTTGAGCCGGAAAAATATCATCTTGATTGCACAAAGGTATACATAAGGGCGGAGGCCCCTGTCCTTGTGGGATGCTAGCTTTTACTCATGTAAGCATGATATATACAATGATAGCGGCTTTCAATGCCTGCTAAGTAAAGTATGGTCGCAAATGTGCGATATTCCATGGTCGTAACGTCTCCTAACCCGCGGTTTCCGATTCATCTTGGATATCAATGAGGTAATATGACCCATTGTTAAGGTTTCTGCTGATCACAAAAGGCCCCTCCCATGGTGGAGATAACCTATGCATTCCAGATTGGTCTTGAATCAGCCGGAGTGCCAGGTCACCCTCTTGGAACGTCCGGGTCTTCACCCTGCGGCTATGATAGCGTCGCAGGTCTGGTTGATAAATTGCCGACCTGGCTACTGCTAACTCTCGTGCTTCATCCAAGGCATCTAACGCATCTTGGCGTGCTACCTCATTGTCCGTCTCAACATAAGCCGCCACCCTTGGTGAGTCGTGCCGGATATCGCTGGGTAGAACCGCCTTAGCACTATACACCATGAAGAAAGGCGTGAAACCTGTAGATCTGTTAGGTGTAGTTTTGATGCTCCATAAGACGGAAGGCAACTCCTCAACCCAACATCCGGGTGTCCGCTTCAAAGGAACCATGAGCCATGGTTTGCCACCTCTTCAAATTTCCTGATTGGCTCGCTCTGCCTGACCATTAGACTGTGGATGTGCCACGGCTGAAACATCAAGCCGGATATGCTCCTTCTCACAGAACGTTTTCATAGCTCCTTTGGATAGATTTGTTCCATTGTCTGTAATGATACTGTGGGGGTAACCAAAGTGATAGATTAGCTTCTTAATAAATTGAACCGCTGTAGCTGCGTCACATTTGCTGACCGGCTTGGCCTCTACCCACTTAGTAAATTTATCAACCGCCACCAGAAGGTGTGTTTTCTTATCCTTGGATCTCTTGAAAGGTCCTACCATATCGAGCCCCCAGACCGCAAATGGCCAAGTGATTGGTATCATCCTAACCTCTTGAGCCGGAACATGAGCACGCCGACCAAACTTCTGACAGCCGTCACACTTACGGACTAAGTCTTCTGCGTCCTTGTGAGCCGTCAACCAGAAAAACCCATGTAGAAAAGCCTTGGCCACTGAAGATTTTGACCCGGCATGATGTCCATAGTCGCCAGCATGAATTTCACTCAAGATTTGCCGGCCCTCCTCCAGTGAGACGCAGCGCTGAAAGACACCCGTCACACTACACTTATGTAACTCACCATTGATAATCGTCATAGACTTAGAATGCCTAGTGATCTTCCTGGCCAGATCCTCCTCCTGAGGTAACTTGCCGTGTGTTAGATACGCCAAATAAGGAATAGTCCAGTCTGGGTAGCATGCAGAGCCGCCACCAATTCCGCTGTTGGGTCAGGAATAGCCAGATCCTCCTCAGAGGGTATCTTGACAGTCGGATGATACAATATATCTAGAAAAACATTAGGTGGTACCGACTTTCGTTGAGAGCCTAATCATGACAAAGCATTAGCCGCCTCATTCCTGCGACGATCAATGTGATCCACCTGGTACCCCTTGAAGTGACCGGCAATGATATCAACCGCGTGTCGATAAGCCGCCATCTGCGGATCCTTGGAGTCCCAAGTACCTGAAACTTGCTGAGCCACCAGATCTGTGTCGCCTAAACACCTGACCCGGCTTAAATTCATTTCTTTAGTGACTCTGAGACCATGGAGCAGTGCTTCATACTCAGCTGCATTATTAGTACAAGGGAACATTAACCGGAGCACATAACAAAACTTGTCACCCTTGGGGGAGGTCAGAACAACTCCTGCACCGGACCCCTCTAGCTGCTTGGACCCATCAAAGTGTATAGTCCTATACGTGTTATCCGGCTTCTCTTCGGGGGCTTGACATTTAGTCCAATCATTTATGAAATCCACCAAAGGTTGAGACTTAATTGCTGTACGAGGAACATACTTGATGTTAAGAGCACCCAGCTCTAAGGCCCACTTGGCAATCCTCCCTGTAGCTTCTCTATTTTGAATGATATCTCCCAACGAGGCGGAACTGACCATTGTTATTTGGTGTCCCAAAAAGTAATGTTTTAACTTGCGGTTGGCCATGAAAACTCCGTATACTAACTTCTGCCAATGTGGGTACCTCTGCTTAGATTCTGCCAAAACTTCACTAATGTAATAAACCAACCTTTGCATAGGATACTCCTTCCTTGCCTCCTTCTGCTCAACCACAATTGCTACACTGACCGCTCTATTGTTAGCCGCCACATAAAGGAGTAATGGCTATTTCTCAACCGGAGAAGCTAACACTGGCGGCTCAGTCAACTGTTTTTTAAGAGCTTCAAGTGCTTCGGCCGCTGCTGTGCTCCACTTAAACTTGTCTGTCTTTTTCATCATCTGGTATAAGGGAATGGCTTTCTCCCCAAGCCGGCTTATGAAGCGGCTCAACGCAGCAATCCATCCTGCAAGGCACTGAAAGTCATTAATGCATGTTGGCTCCCCTAAAGAAATGATAGCCTTAATCCTATCCGGGTTAGCCTCGATACCCTGCTCAGAGACCAAGAAACCCAAAAGCTTTCCTGCTGGAACACCAAAGACACACTTCGTCAGGTTAAGCATCATCTTGTAGACCCGGAGATTGTCAAAGGTTTCTTTTAAATCCTCTAAGAGAGTTTCCTTCTTTCTGGATTTAACCACGATGTCGTCTACGTAAGCATGAACATTTCGGCCAATCTGACTATGGAGGCAGTTCTGCACACATCATTGGTAAGTCGCCTGGGCAGTCTTGAGTCTGAAAGGCATGGAGACGTAACAGAACTCCCCAAAAGGTGTAATAAACGTCGTCTTCTCCTGATCTTTCGTTGCCATCTTAATCTGATGATATCCTGAATATGCATCCAGGAAGCATAAACTTTCACATCCGGCTGTAGCATCAATAATTTGATCGATACGAGGGAGTGCAAAAGGGTCAGCCGGGCAAGCCTTGTTAAGGTCCGTGTAATCTATACACATACGCCAAGTGCCGTTCTTCTATAGCACTAGCACCGGGTTAGCCAACCACTCGGGGTGAAAAACTTCCACTATAAAGCTTGCGGCCAGGAGCCGGGCAACTTCCTCCCCAATAGCTTTATGTCTCTCTTCGTTGAAGCGTCGTAGAAACTATTTGATCGGCTTAAATTTTGGATCCACATTACGATTGTGCTCAGCAAACTCTCTCGGTACACCCGGCATGTCAGAAGGCTTCCATGCAAAGATGTCCCGATTCTCACGGATGTATTCGATGAGCCCGTTTTCCTATTTGGGATCCATGTGAGCCCCAATGATGAATTGCTTGGATGAGTCGCCCGGATTGAAATCTACTGCCTTGGTATCATCCACTGAGAACTTGAGTGGCGGCTCAAGTTCTGTCGTAGGCTTCTTCAACGGGGTCATATCCTCCGGGTCGACGTTCTCCTTGTAGAATTTCAGCTCCTCCTGAGCACAACTAGACTCTGCATACGCCGCATCTCCTTCCTCACACTCGAGAGCCATTTTCCTATTACCGTGAACAGTAATTGTACCATTTAAGCCGGGCATTTTGAGTTGCAGATAAGCATAGCGAGGCCTAACAATAAATTTGGCATAAGCCGGCCTCCCAAATAGTGCATTATAGGGACTTTTGATTTTGACCACCTCGAACCACCAGGACTCCACCCTGTAATTATGCTCATCGCCAAAAGTTACTTCCAATGAAATCCGGACCACCGGGTATGCTGATTTACCTGGGACCACACCATGAAAGACAGTGGAGGAAGGTTTAAGATCTTTGTCAAGCAACTTCATCCGCCGGAAAGTGTCATAGTAAAGGATGTTGATGCTTCTACCTCCGTCCATAAGCACTTTATTCACCATATAGCCATTCACCTGAGGGGCCACAACTAAAGCCAGCCGGCCCGGGTCATCTACCCGCGGCGGGTGATCCTCCCGGCTTCACATTATGTCATACTCAGACCACGGTAAATATCGCGGGAGAGCCGGAGCAACCGCATTAACCGCTCGTCTCCGCAACTTCTCGTCTCGTTTATTGTGACCAGTCGTGAATACGTGATACTGTCCAGAACTGAGCTACTTTGGGTTACTCTGAAACCCGGACTGATTGCGCTGCTCCAGATTGTTGTTATTGCTATTGTAGCCAGGATGCTGTTGGTGCCCCCCTTGGTTATTCTCACCCGGATGCCCGTTTCCTGAACCGCCGGCGCTGAATCCAGCCCCTGACCCGCTGTGCCCTGAGCCGCCAGGCGGGCCACCGCCCTGATTATTATGCGGTTGGGAATGCTGGTTTTTGAATCTCTACATGATAAAACAATCACCCCACGCATGCAACGCCGGCTTGTCAGGCGTGCTGTGCTCCGAACAAGGCTTCCTAAGCGCTTCCTCTAAATTAGAAGGGACTCTGTTCCTTGGCCTGAACTTTCCACCCCCCTTGGGATGATTCTGTCCTGTTTTGGTATTTGCCACTAGCTCTGACCCACTATCAGCGCTCTTCCGCTTATTCTGATTCCCATTGTTCACAAAACCATTTCCTTGATTGTTTTTCTTCCCTTGATTGGCTTTCTCATCATCCGAGCCTGGATTCTTGGTATTATCTGAGTCGGCATAGTTCGTCAAGGCCGTCATGAGCTCTCCCATATCCTAACACGTGCGCTTGAGCCGGCCGAGCTTCTGCTTCAATGGAACAAAATGACAGTTCTTCTCTAAAATAAGCATTGCTTGAGCCGCTGTGATCTGCTCTAAAGAGTGAATAATGGTCGACACCCGCCGGACCCAATGATGGGCCGACTCATTCTCCTGTTGAACACAGTGGTCCAAATAAACAATGGTCATAGGCTGCTTACAGGTCCCCTGGAATTTTTTAATAAACTTCGCTCTCAGCTCCGCCCATGAGCTTATCGTGTTAGTCGGTAGACCTTTCAGCCATGTACGAGCCGGACCCTCAAGCATCATGCTGAAATGTTTTGCGCATACCGCCTCACTAACATCCAACATCTCCGTGGCCAGCTCATAACTTTCAACCCACGCCTCAGGGGTAGATCATCTGTGTAATTCGGAACCTTTCGAGGCCCCTTGAAATATTTCTGTAGTCGTTCGCTTCTCAAAGCCAGAGTTAAACATGGCACTCCTACGGCTCTGGTACTATCTAATCCCATTGAGACGTAAAGCGCCGGCTCTGGACGGGTTGCCGCTATCTTCGCCTCTCACCTGTCTCTCGCCTGCTCCGTGTGGGCTTGTGCATCAGGAGCCCCCTGCTCAACCTCAGGTGGTCCACGACGTGGATGACTACTGGAACACGCCAGCGTCTCGTAGCGCCGGCTGAAGCTTCGACTGGGGAGGGGGGTGGAGTGAACCTGGCTCCGGCTGTGATCATACCTCTCTTGCTAGGCCATGGCCATCTGTAAATATCCAATGGCGTTTCACACATCCTCCGCAAAGGGTGCTTCATGTGGGATGGGAATCGTCTCAAGCCGGGCGGCCACTGCCACCATGTTTTCGGCCGGGTTAGAGTAATGACCCGCCGGTGTTGGAAAAGTCCTAGGTGAGATTTGGTTATCTTGGGGTGGATGAGTCGTCGGGCGTTCCATCGGGCGGCTCTCCGGTGCACTAGTAACCCGTCCCGCACTAGGGGTGTTAAAAAGGTTCCTCGCTTCGTAATGTTCTGGCAGACGGGACTGATGCCTCCTCCGGTGCACTGCGGCCGCTGACCTTTGCTCCAGCTCCAGACGGAAAGCATCGGCCTTGATACGCTCTGCTTTCTCCTCCATCCGGGTCTTCAGCTTGGCCATCCTTTGTCGTTCCTCTGCTATCCGGTCCTTGATCCGTGCCACTTCTAGATTCCTGGCTGCTTGATTATCCAGAGTTACTTCTGTGGCCATGAGAGCTGTAAGCTCGTCCATCAATTCCACTAGAACCTGAGCCGGTGAGGGCGGGCTATCACCTGCTGCCGCGGCTCCCGCCGCTGTGTCATCGGTAGCTGCAACTGATCCTGCCATGAACACCACCGCATGAACCGAGGGTCTGAAATCATCCGACTCAAACCCCTCTACCTCAGAATAGGTGTCGTAGCAGCCCTCCAGGCCACTGTTAATGAGCCGATACACTGATTCTGTCTCCCCACTGGAGGACTCATCTTCCGAGCAAACGAGAGTTCCCTGTGACCCAGACGCTTCCAGGTCCATGCCTTGAGTGAAGCCCACGAGAACATGCTTTTGACCTGGGTGGGCACGGGCAGGCCACACAACACCCGTAGATAGGAGGCGCCAAGCTGGCTCGATCATGTTGGTGCAGATGTCTGGCCCGGGTGTAGATCCATCAACCTTTCCGATGAAAACCTGGATCACGCCGAACGGAACCCGGAATCCATACTCCACAGAGCAAGCATCAAGCCCCCAGCCGGCAGCGTCGATGTAGAGCCGGCCGCGGCGACTCTTGCTCATCCTTCCAACCACGTATCCTTCAAGCCCTGGGAGAGAGCCCTTTGAGAACTCAACACCACCAAGCGCTAGCCCCACGGTGGGCGCCAACTGTCATGGTTTTATCACAGCAGATGTCCGGGTGAACGGACTTAGGTTCGAGGCCATCGCTAATGGGGTGGACTCAAAGGGGTTAGTCGGGTCGAAAGACACGGATTTACCCAGGTTCGGCCCCTCGAGTAGAGGTAATATCCTATGTCCTTCTTGTGCTTGTATTGCTTGTATATCGATTACAAGGAGCTAGAAGTTTGACCTAGTTCTCGATCACCTACCCCTAAGTCACCCCGGGTCTGCCTTTATATAGGAGGTCAGGACCACCGGGTCGTCACAATTGCTAACCGAGTCTCTCTCTATCTTCTTGTCCAAGCCGTCTATGAATCGGCTTGCACGTTCGGGTCTTCTCCGTCCAGGCCGTTTGTACGGCCCACACCTTGAGCCGCCTATCTTCCTGGGCCACCAGTCTTATGGCTCACCTTTCGGCCGGCTCACGAGCCAGCAACATGACCCGGAGCCTTCGGGGCGGGTCATATCATGGGGTCATATCCCCAACAACATGTGTGTGCATCATATTTCAATTTTGCATCAACATGAAATGGGGATTAAAACAAACCCCAAGCTCACGTTGGAATCAAATTAATTATAAGTTTGTGAAAACTCAACAAACTCAAAATGCCCTACAAAATGTTCCGTATGTCTGATAAATGTGGACATGAATATATCAGGGGCCATTTTAAATATTTGAACAATGATAGCAAATTAAAAATAAATAATAAAGCCTCTAAAAATGCCAAAAAAGCATTATCATTACTTTATATTTCAAAATATCCTGAAACTTTTTAAGGAGTTTGAAATATTCAAACTTAATTATACAAAACTTTTGGGATATTTTATAAAAGCATTTGTTCTTGAAAAAGAAATAAAAAAAATGTCAGAATTAGAAAAAAGAGAGAAAAAAAGAAAAAAAGGAGGAAAGAGGCCTAGAGGGGAGCTGGCCCAGCTGGCCCGTGCTAGTCGTCCCTATCCTCTCGCCGGGAGGATGGGGGCACGCGCTCGCCGCGCGGGCACACGCCCGGCCACCTTCTCCCTGCCTGGCTGCTGCCTGGAGGCTCCCAGACGCGCCCGCGCGAGGCCACGCCATGGCCCTCTTCTCCTGTCCCTCTCTCCCTTGCGCGCTCTCTCTCGCTTTCTCCCCCTCCCAGCCGCCTTGGCCGAGGCCTGCTCGAGCTCGCTGCCATCGCTCTAGCCGCCCCCTCGCCTCGCAGAGTAGCCATCAAGATCCGCCGAGACCCCCCTCGTCCTCCCCGTGAAGCTAGAAGGCGCCAGGAGCCCCTCTACGCTGCGCCATCGCCGTTCCTCCCCGCCGGCCATCGGAGCCCTGCCTTGGTGTTTCGCCCCGTCTGGACCTTCCCCGACCTCGCCATCGCCTCTGCTGGAACCGCGGTGAGCCGCTGGTGCTCCTCCCCCTATCCCGCTTCTCTCCCGTGCCCTCTAGCACCGTAGCCGGTCCTGCTCGAGCTCCGGCTGCTGCTGCCCTCGACGCCGGCATCGATTCTCACCACCCAAGCCTCTGGTTTCGGGCTAGATCGACGCGCGCCCGAGCGTAGGTCCTCCCAGTGCTCTCCATCGTCCGTTTGGTCGCCGGTGGAGGGGTTCCGAACCCCTCTGCGGTCTCGGACGTCGCAGGCGGCTCAACACCGGTGAGTCAACCGGTGTTGACCACGAGGTTTGACCCCGGGTCAACTGGCAAGTGGGCCCGACCCTTTTAATTATAATTAGATTAAGAAAAAAATTAATTAACAAAATTAATTAACCTAATTAGTCACTAACTAGTGGGCCAAGTGATAATTAAGTAATTAGGATTAGCTTTAATTCTCTGGTTAAGTGATTGAGTCACTGACATGGGGGCCCCACCATGTCAGGTTTGACCTAGCCTGGTCAGCCGACCTGCTGACGTCGTAGTGATGTCAGGCTGACGCCCTAATTCATTTTCTAGTTTTAAAATAATTCCGGGAAATATTTAAAACTTCAAAAATTCATATAAATTAATTTGTAAATCATATGAAAACAATTTATATATGAAAATTTATTAGAAAAATCCAATGAATCCAATGGTGCTATTATCATGCATGTTAGAGCAAGATATGTATATGAACATTGACATTTACTAGTAGGCTAATATACAGAATATGAAATGAAGAACGACTTTGAACCTATATTCAAACTCACTTCAAATTAACTTGGACAATAGTTGCATTAGCTCAGCCGTACATGCTGCCATGTCATGATCATGCATAATATTGTTGCACTTGCGTGTATTGATTGCTATTTATCTGCATTGCGGTAGGCCCTGCTTCTCAGGTTACCTCTGAGTATTCCAACGAAGGAGAGAACCTTCCCGCTACCCAGCAAGGCAAGACACCCCCTTTGATCATTCCGATAACATGCCACTCTCTCGCTCCTGCTCTTGTTTATTGCATTAGGAAGAACGTTCACTTGTCTGTCATACACGGTAGATGAGCCTATCCTTTTGCATGACCTGTCATTGTCATAGTAAATAGCTAAACCTTGCAACCTAGCATACCTTGTAGATGCTTGTGCCATGATGTGCTTAGCTTACTTTGCTTGCTATGCTTGCGATGCTTAGAGTTGTATCAGGATTGATTCATCTAGTGATGAACTGGGGTGAAACAATGTTGTTCTGATGTGATAAGCTTATGATGAACCCGATTTGGTAAAGGTAGCGATGAGAGGCTATGTAGGAGTACATAGAGGGTTGTCTCATTGGGACCGTTCTTAGGAACTGAGTTCCGTGTTTGTGATCCAAGACTAGATACTACCACAAGCTGGGCCCTGAAATATGACCCCGCTCGACTTATTAGTCGCTTAGTCCTTAGTCCAGGAGTTGCAAGTAGTTTCTGGTGTTTATAGCATGCTGGAGGCCGTGCGTAGCGCTGACCCTAGGGGTGGGTTACGACGCGGTAGGCAGTGGCACGGTGTACCAAGGGTCACCCGAATGGTGGGCTTGGGAACCCTGCGCACATCATTTGGGGCTGTAGCGGAAACTTCGGCCGGACTTCCGTGCGGGTCCAGTCTCAAATAGGCGATAGCTGGACTTGAGGTCTTGTGTGATTGACGGTCATGGTCGACTCCCTCCTTGGGCTTCCGCTTGAAGGTTGCCGAGGTGCATGGTTTTATGAGCACATAGCGATAAGTGGCAAGAGCGTGTGTGAAGAAGTACACCCTTGCAGCGTATGAAACTGTTCGAATAGCTGCGTCCTCGAATATGGACTAGTTGGAAATCTTATGTTGTTCATAGATAATCAAATGGATACTCATAAAAATATCAAGACAAGTGTGAGTATTGTGGATGGCACTCTCCCAAGAGAGGGAAGTGAATCCATGGTGGTGTATTGTCATGGAGTTAGTGGACTCGTGTGTAATATATAAAATTTAGAAAAAGAGTTAAAATTGTGTAGTGTAGGTTAGCCATGAGTCAAAGCTGGCATTGCTGCATAAACTCCACCACGATCTGGATCGCTATGAGTATGACTCCACCAACCGCATTCTTGTAACGCTTCTGCTTAGCGATCTTCAAAGGTATGAAGATGCACTCTCCCCTTACTCGTTGCTGGTTTCTCCGTAGATAGATCTTGGTGAACACGTAGTAATTTTTTTGATTTACTACTACGTCTCGCAACAAGGCTGGTTCCTGAAGTGGATGTCGTCCTGGCCTGGTTTCTTCTTCTTCTCTTTCCGGAAGGATCGAGATGGACCTAGAGGGGGGTGAATAGGTACAATTAATAATTTTAATTGTTACTTAGCACTTTTAGGCGATAATGTGGAATATGAAAGAAAGCCTAAACAATTACAAGTATGATGCTAAGTGTTACACCAAGCAAACAAGTACCACAACTGTATGAGTAAGCAAGAACAATAAGATATAAGCAAAGACTAAGAGACAAATAACGATAATTAGGGAGTTAGGGCTAGCAATAACTGCAACTCCGAGAGACGAGGATGTATGCCGATGTTCACTTCCTTGGAGGGAAGCTACGTCACCAATTAGAGAGGTGGATGTTACCACGAAGGCACACCAACGCAACGAAGGATCACCCTATTCTCTCCTTGATATATCACCACGAAGGAGATTCCCAACCACTAGTGGTAGACCTCTGGGTGGTCCCCAAACCCTCGCAAACTTTCCGGGGGTAATCACTATGAACGATTCCTCGCTGGAGAACTCCTACCGCCTAGGAGTCTCCAAGCTCCAACAGTAACAAGATACACCAAGAAAAACAAGGGGAATCAACTTTTGCTTTGGTCAATGTGTAGATCAAGCACTCCACCTTCACTCCTCAAAAGATCAAGAGTTTTAGTTGGCTAAGGAGGAAGAATTCCAAAAATCAACGTCTGGAAATGGTGGAGAGAGAAATGGAGTCTTTAGCTTCTTCATGGGAAAGAACAAGACTATTTATAGGTGGGGACGGAATCAAGTTGTTGGGGCGAGATTCCTGCGAGCACCAAGAATTCCGTCCAAGCCCGGAGGTTCCAGACCCCGGAAGTTCCGGCCAAGTTCCCGACATGCTCCGGGCTACACAGAGAGTTTACATCTTCTATGGAATACCCAGAAGCTGCCAGAATATGGACAGAAGTTCCCAGGAAGTTCCGACCAGCATGGAAGTTCCGGGGAACAAAAGTTTCGGCCAGGGTCCGGCAAGGTTCCGGGATACACGGAGAGATTGCACATAGTGCAGTTTCTCTGGCTGACCCAGAAGCTTCCTGGACCTTTTGTCCCCGGAAGGTCCGGCCGTCCCGGAAGTTCCGGCCTCGACACAGTTACCGCGTCATGTAAAAATGTACCAATGATGAAGTTGATTGTGCCAGATCATATGTGTGTGTGAAGTTGATTCCCAGATGTTTTTCATGATGCACCCCCTCTTAACAGTGCGACTGCCCTAGGGACTCAAGAAAGAAAAGATAACAATATGGCAATCAGAATTTTCCTTTTTCCATGTAGAGGGAGAATAATCATCCATGCTTCTCTTCAATTTCGACGGTGTTGTTTATACTAGAGCATGTGGTTAGAAACACAAATGGAATTTTCATAGATGTCAAGAACTGTTAAGGGCAATAATGCACTTTCAATCTCCCCCCTTTTGACATAGATGACAATAATGATTGAGAGGGTAACCACACAATGCCTGTAGAGTATAAAGCAGTTTTAATGAAAGGAAACAACTCCCCCACATCCTACGCCTTACTTTAGATTTGTATTTGAATACCACAGACACGTTTGAAAGAAGCTCCCCCTCACACTGTGTTGCCCTCACAAGGATAATAAAGCGACATAGAATGATTTACTAACCTTTATTTTCGTATGGATATTTTAATTATGATAGATGTCGCTCCTCAGAAAATTAAGAAATATGACAGCATGCAACATAGTGTATCCCATAAAGTGCTCACATAAGAATAGATAGTTAAAGAACACACAACGATAAGATACCAAACCAAGCTAAGGTTTAAATAGGAGCATATAAGAGAAAAGGTTCAACGAAGGTTCAGATCAAATGATCAAACAAAGAGACAATGCCCCTATCAAGCAATGCAACATCTCCCCCTTTGTCATCAAGATGGCAACAAGGAAAAATGAGGAATGCACTACTCCAACCCCTAAGCAGATGAGTCATCGGACGACTCTCTAGAAGACACTAAGTCGTGAGGGCGATGAGAAGAGGCTTCATCTACAGCTTCGACATCAAACCGAGCAAACTAGGACTGGTATTGATCAAACAGAGTCACATGAGACTCAGAACCATGAGCAATAGTCGTACCATATGTACACATGCCATCCTTAAGGGCCTTCATGCCCTCCTTCCTAGACCATATGTACGCAGGCCATCCTTATGTGCATGTCTTGCTGTAGACAGAACATGTTCTTGAGAAGACGCCAAACTTTGTTGCTCTTCTGAGGCATGGAATGACTAGGTTCCTCACGATGAAAAGCATGAGAGAAAGAGCGGAGTTCAAAGTGATGTGCACCCCCAACATGAAGATCCTCTTCCTCATCACCATCACCCTCAGGAATGGTAGCCTTGCCTTTCTTAACCAACAAGTTAACACCGGTGTGAATAGTTAGAGCTGGCTAGCAGATGCATCAGGAGCAATCTTATCAATCAAGGCAGTGATATAGGGAGCATAGATTGGAACCTTGCAGTTCATCACAACACTGTACATCTCATACCATATGAAATCCATCACATCATTAGGACCTGGATCAGAGGAGTAATAGGTGTAGTGAAGGAGGTTGATGAGATGATCACGAATCCTGTTTTTGTCACCCACCTTGATTGCTAGCACTTCGCGAAAAATCCGGTGCATGATATCATAGAAGAGTAGAAGGTCACCAACAGAGCCGACATGTCCTTGAGGAGGGTATAGGTCAGCCAAGTGATGAACTTGAAAGACTCCTCTGTCATGGATCTTGTTCCCACGATCAACAATAGTGTCGGTGTACGTATGCCCAAAAGATGAGCCAGCATAGAGAATGGATCCGAGAACTTCTCATCACTAGACATCCAGGTAAGAGTCCGGTGAATATCAGTTCCAAAATGCACCGTGGCATAAAACTGAGCCACAAGAGGTGGGGACACGTCATGAGGGGAAGAAGATTGAGCTTGACACACATATTCTGGACCCCAGCAAAGTATGCAGTGTTGGTGTGAGTCTTGTCAAAGTGAGCAATGTTGATACTCTTTTGAATGACCCACTTGTTGACAAACTAGGTGAAAATCTCTATATAGGTGCGTTGCTAAAAGAGAGTCCAAAATTTGGAGTCAGGCACATGTTCACATTCTTGATGTTACAGATTGACCCTGCGCTGAGCAACCCACTCCAGTGCAGGGAGCTCTCTCATAGTGCTGGGCACATGAGGAGGAGGATGAACATGACCTGGCTTTCACTTCTTGGAAACCGTCTTGTGTTTCCTTGATTGATTCGGAGCAGGAGGCAGGGAGCCATGGTCTTCAGACTCAGGATCAGGCTTAGGATGGTAGTCAAACATATTCTCAGGCCCAAGCACAACAACTTTGGTCTTCTTGACCCTCTCTTTGGATTTCCGTTCATACCCCTTAGACGGTCGAGCATGCGAACCAGAACCACCTATTGAAAGAGATGAGAGAAATAGAAGGAGGAGAGGATAAGTTCACTAGCTTCAAAAGGAAAGAGATAATTAAGGAATCTCATTGTGTGAGAATATGTCAGGACTATGCTTAGGCTGGAGGTTCCGAGCCAGGGCCGAAAGTTTCGGGGGATGGAAGTTCTGGGAAGCCGGAAGTTCTGGCCAGCAGATGTACCGGCCCCTGCCTGAATGTAGAAACCCTAGCGAGGCCAGAAGTTTCGGGCACCAGTAAAGTCGCAGGGTTCCAACCCGATCCAAGAAGAGAACATGCATAAATCGTGCAATGGATTTCAATGGAAGACAGACTGCAGATCTATGGTGGATGTAGTACATGATATTTCTAGTGTGTGATGTTATCCTAATACCATAAGCAACTACAATCCCTAGGAGTGAATCTAGAGAGAAGATAGAGAGAGTGCTTAGGTTACCTTGCTCCATGGAGATGGGGAGGAGCACACGAGATTCCCTCTGAACACGATGGTAGGGAGGAAGGCCGGAGGTTCCGGGGGCCAGCAGCTCACCTGGAAGTCGTCGATGGGAGAGGGGCATTGCAGGAAGAGGGGACGAGGGGAGGAGCAGGGGAACAAATGAGGGAAAGCCCCTTTGGCGACCCCTGTCCCACTTTTAAGTGTCTGAAATCCGCGATGCCCGAAAGTTCCGGTCAGGCCGGAAGTTCCGGTGGATGGAAGTTCCGGGCTCTACCCCAGAAGTTCCAGGTTATCCAGAGAGAACATGGTCTCTCTGAAATCTCGGGAACTTGAGGGAGAAAGTCTGAAAGCTGCCAGGACCACCACTAGCCCAATGAACATTTATGTGTATGGGATAAGCTTTGTGAACTAGGAGAAAAATCAGAGGGTTTTAAGTTGAGATGGGCTTAGGTAGAAACTATACTATGGTCATATAGAACTACTACACACACATTGCAAAAGGAAACGAATCAAGTAAAGAAGGCCCAAAATATGAGTGTAGATATCAGAAAAAAATGTAGATCAAATCGAAAACCATGAGGAACAAAGATAGGGCGATCGACGGATCCACCATTTTTGAGTATATATGACTTGGCACTTCTAAGATATTAACCTTGAGCCCAACATCACAACTCCGTCATTTAAAGTACTAAGTCACAAAAGTGAGACCTAGTAACTTTGAGAGTGTTTGGTTTGTTTATGCATCAAATAGGGTGAGAGAACTCACGAATTGAATGTCTCCCCCTAAATACATGCCTACACCTAGACAAGAAATGAATAAGTGTATTTAGGTGTACAAGATTTCACATAATGTTATCAAGCTCCAAGATACCAAGTACAGGCCTAAGTTGACAAAACCTTGCTTCATCCAATGGTTTGGTAAAAATGTCTACAAGTTGCATATCTGTACCAACATGATCAAGATGAATATCCCCCTTTTGCACATGATCTCTCAAGAAGTGATACCTAATATAAATGTGTTTTGTGCGAGGGTGATCAATAGGGTTCTCAACAATCTTGATGGCACTTTCATTATCGCATAGAAGAGGCACATGTCTATAGGTGATACCATACTCATTCAAAGTTTTCCTCATCCATAGCAATTGTGTTGCACAACTTGCGGTTGCAATATATTCGGCTTCTGCGGTTCAAAGGGAGACACAATTTTTCTTCTTCGAGGAACAACTTACCAAGGAGCATCCAAGAATTTGACATGCCCCAAAAGTAGACTTCCTTACCACTTTGTCTCCTGCCCAATCCACATCCGTGTACCCAATGAGATCAAACTTGGCATCCTTGGGGTACCATAGACCCAACTTTGGGGTGTGAACAAGGTATCTAAGAATATGATTAACCGCCTTATGATGACTTTCCCTAGGGGAAGCTTGTAATCTTGCACATATGCCTACAATTAACATGATGTCTAGTTTAGATGCACAAAGATAAAGCAATGAACCAATCATAGAGCGGTAAATAGATGGGTCAAAAGGAATACCGTTGGGGTCATTAGTGAGAACAAGTTTTGTAGGCATGGGTATTTTACCAGGGTTAGCATTTGTCATGTCAAACTTCTCTCGAATTTCCTTGAGGTATTTTGTTTGAGACAAGAAAATTCCTTCTTGACATTGTTGTATTTGAAATCCGAGAAAGAACTTCAAGTCCGCACTGCGTGACATCTCAAAGGTCTTGGTCATGGAATCCGCAAACTTCTTGCACAAATGAATGTTAGGAGAACCAAAAATGATGTCATCCACATAGTGGCATAAGATCAAATCACATTTTCTCTCTTAGTAAAAAGAGTGGGATTGATCACCCCTCTCACGAAGCCATCATCAAGTAGAAACTTCTTAAGATGATCATACCAAGCACGAGGTGCTTGTTTGAGGCCATACAAAGCCGTGTGCAGTTTGTACGCATACCCTTCGTGATTTGGAACAACAAACCCAGGTGGTTGTGATACATATACTTCTTCTTGTAGAGGACCATTAAGGAAAGCACTCTTAACATACATTTAATGTAATGTAAAACCACTAAAAGCAACATACGCAAGTAAGATACGAATAGATTCAAGACGGGCAATAGGAGCAATGGTCGCCTCAATGTCCAAAACTTGAACTTGTGAGTACCCTTGTGCCACTAACCTTGCCTTCTAGCATTTGATTTCGCCATTCTCATCTTTCTTGTTCTTGAAAATCAATTTTGTTCGAATGGCATTGTGTTCCTTAGTTGGTCTCTTGACTAATGACCATACTTTGTTGTGTTCAAAACTATTCAACTCTTCTTGCATAGAAACTACCCAATCATGGTCCATCAATGCATCTTGTACCTTGAGTGGCTCAACAATAGAGACAAACGAAAAGTGAGAACAAAAGTTTGTCAATTATTTACGAGTGACTCTACCTTTCGATATGCCGTTTAGAATTTGATCAACATCAACACGACCGGTGTCACACCCTGTGTTTGTATCACCTTGCCATGTTTGGATTTATAAAATTTGGAACCACCTAAAACTTTTTCAAGTGCTTGTGCTTTTTTGAATTGATGTTTGCTTGCTTGATAATTGTGGTATATGGCACTCATAGATTCTATCCCTCTCCATAATCATCTTCCTTGACCCAAACTTCCTGCCCAACGATCAAACCATGTGAATAGTGCCAAAAACTATTTTTATCAAATTTTGTTTGGACCAAATGGGATTTATTCCAATTAGGTTTTCAAAAACCCCTGGAATGAGGATTTCACTGCAAGCCTCAAATTGGGTGGATTCTTCTTCCCCAAAGGCTTTATTTCAAACCTACTATATTTATGACTTCCCAAAACCACTAAATATTAATTTTAAAGATTATTCTTATATTTTATTAAAAGGCTTTTTCTTAAGGCCAGAAATGGCCTTTCATAGGGAAAATTATTTAAATGCTTTTGAAATATTTAAGAAAATTTAGGGAAACTCAGTGGACATATATTTTCCATATTTATGAGTTTCAATACAAGGGCATGTTCAAATCATGGGAAAAACCCCTCAAAACCCTTTCTATTCAAATCGAACTTTTGGAATATTTCTAAAGAAATATTCTCAACAAATTCTAGAAAAATTCCAGCAAGTCAATACTTTCATAGGTGATGATCTTGCAAAGTTTCACCGCAATTCAAGTTGTTTTGATTCATCAAACCATCCCAAAACCCTGCCTGTCTAGATTCAAATTTGAACAGCTTTACATTGTGAAGTTTCTTCCCTTGACCTCAAACTTGGTGGTTATGCTCTAATCACCAAATAGTGATGCTAAACTAAGTGGTGCATCATGGGTAAAATCCTAGCACCACTAGATCTGCAGAAACCTGATTCTGTTAGTTTCTAGGGTTTACCAAGTTTCCATTGTCAACTTTTCCCACTTGAGCTCAAACTTGGTGATCCATATCATTTGTACCTAGCATTTGATCCTGTTAAATATCTCAGTAAGATGGTAAATTTTTCTTGCCCAAAACCCCATCAAACACCCTATGGTGAAATAGTAAAACCTCCATTTTTTACCTCTGTTTCACCATGGCAGAAGCTTCCTCCCTCCCCTTTTATTTTCTCCCTAGATCTCCCTAGACCCATAGCATCCAAGGGGCATCCCCAGACCCTCCAGAGGCTACTGGACAAGGTGGGGCACCCTAGATCATGCAGGCAACGACAATGCCGGCGATATGCACGCTCTAGAGCGCCCTGCAGTGTGCTCCCGCACTGTAGCCGCCGCCCAATGGCCGCCCCCGACCACCTTGGGCCTCCCCCGTGTGTCGCCCGAGGCGCCCTCTGTGTCCGTGACACGCTATGCGGTCAGCCCACTCCTCTCTCTCCCTCTTCCGAACCCCTCTCGTGCGTGCCCGACGCCACCCGAGTCGGCCAACGTGTGAGCTCTCATGCGCGGGCGCCAGACCCCTCACCTGCTCTCTCTCTCCCTTTCCCTGTACCTGGACCGCGTCCAGGAACTCCCTGGACTCGAACTGGAGCCCCCTCGTGGCCTGTGGCGATGGCCTTGCCCTTGCCAGCACACCAGAGTGCGGTGGACCGGTTCCCCCCTATAAAAAGGGCCTCCCCCAAGATCTCTCCTCCTCTCTGGCCCCCTCTCCTCCTCCGTCGACTGCCCATAGAGACACAGCTCCTCCCCGTGCTCGAATCACTCGGGATCGAACAGAGATCGCCGCGGCGTCGCCACCGTCGATCTCCTGGTACCGGCCTCCTCCGGCCCTCCTTCTTCTCCAGCTAGTCCTCCCTCGCTGCGCTGACGCGACTCCCCCTCTTCTCCATCTTCCTTGCAGCTCGAAGCGACCCTTGCAACCTCCTCTCGAAGCCCCCTCCGCCACGGGTGCTCACCGCCAGCGGCTCCGACCACCTCCTGCTTCCCTTCGACCTTCCCCGGAACGACGACTCCTCCCCAAGCCCGTTCCCACCATCGCCTGCCGTCGCCGTCCCCGCGCCAACGCCGGTGAGCCTCTCCCCTCTTTGCCCCAAGTTGAGAGAAGGATCCGATAGGTGGGACCCACCTGTCGGCCTCTCTTTCCCTCTCACGCACTCTCTCTCCCCCCTTGCGTCGCTGACCGCCGGGCTCCGCACGTCAGGTTTGAACCTGACCGCACGCGAGGCCGGCTGGCTGGCGAGCTGGGCCGGCCCAGCCACTAGCCGCCTCTGGCCCGGTTCCCCATGGCCCTTTTTTTTTCTTTTTTTGTGGGACTTTGCCAAAATTCCACAGGACCAAAAATAATTCCAATGACAGTATTTATTACACAAAAAATCTTGAAATAATAGATAGAATTTATTAGTGCCATTTGTAAAAATGTTTGAAAACATTTTATATACTATTTTAATATAAATAACCCCATTTGGCATTATCTTCCTCTGTTTAATAGTTTTTAAAATTGTTTTTCATAAAGAAATATTAAACAAACATTTTTACTATAGTCTCTAGTATTTATCAGAGTAGGGTATCATTTTTTATAGTGGCTTGTGTGCTCTGTTTTTGTGTGATGCTTATTTTTATCGCTTTTATTCACGATGATAGATTGCGCTGTTGACGAGGAAGTTGGACCCGAAGAATTCGAAGACCCTAGAGACTTTGTTGAGCCGGGCAAGCAGCCCTTTGACCATGTCAAGAAACCATTTTCATTGCATGACATATAGCACTGTACTTTTGTCATATTTGATCATGTGAAGTAGTGACCCCTCCGATGGGTTACTTCCAAAACGTTTACCATTGACACTTGCATCATGCATGACCCTACCACCTTATGAGGGTCGTGCGGGTGGGAGTAGATAGGTTGCTAGTAGATGCTACACAAAAGCTTCAGGTTTATGCATGGTGATAGAAAGAAAAGAAATGATTTCAAAGACTTTTCGAAAACCCGTCGGGTGCCACTAATGCCCAAGGGAGATGATGAGGAGATGGGTGACCACTTGAGAAAGAAGTGGTGTGCCGGAACAAGTTGAGGGTGTGTTTTCAAAAACGGATTAGATTTAAGATTTTTCGACCTTGCCAACCTTACATGCGCAACCAAGATACCCCTTATGGGACAGGGCTTTGTTGATTACCCTGGTGGGTACTGGCAAGGATCCCGCATTACTAGTGGCGGGAGTGGGATGGTCACTCTCGATACGGGGTCGTACCAATATGTACGATCATGCGCTGTCTTCACAGGCACCGGGCACACTGTTGGTCCCCTCATGGATGGTACGGTCTGGAGCGAGGCTCGTGTGATGTACATCGTGAGGGCTGGGTACCAATCGAGTGGACTCTTTGTTTAGTATCGCTAGGGGAAAGGCATTGTTCGGGAGCTTAACTCAGGTATGCTATATACCGTGAGTCATGGATGACACGGAAGTTCCTCGAGGCTTGTGGGTAAAGTTTGCAACCTCTGCATAGTGTAAAACTATTCGAATAGATGTGTCCATGGTCAAGGACAGTTGGGTGGTGCTGCTTAGACAATGTCCGTATGTTTTCGTAAAACTTAGTGTGAGTTTGGGTATGATGGTGACAAAGAGGTCACTCGAGCTAAGTCCGATGACTTACAATGGAAATTGAACTAAGTTCGATGACTTAGCATGATGTATGAACATCAAGTGCTCAACCCCTACTTATGAGTATATCTGTAAATTTTTCAGTGGTTATTTAATTGGCCAGGCATGGAAGAACAAGGGTCTGTTGAAGAGTTCGTTGGAGACGAACATGCGAACTAGGGCACTTTCCAGTCAGAATTCCTGTAGGTTAAGGCAGATGGCATGGGTTCACACTTTCGATCAAGATTTCCGTTGTGTAATTGTTCTATTTGAGTGTTTGGCCCTCGTGGCCCTATCTATGTAAGACTAGACCTTCATGGTCTTTATTTCCGTAAGACGCTAAATGTGGATGTAAGACTCTTGTTATTTAGCTTCTGTGTGCTCAGTGAGCACTGATCTCTAGGATCACTGTACATGTGCATTCGGTGATCATGACTTATGAGTCGAGGTCCCCACAATGCTGGTATCAGAGACATCCTGACTGTACGAAGCCCTTAGTTAGCATGGACGTGAGTCAGGGTAAAAGCATTTTCAAAACTACACCTAGCGTTTGTACCTAGGAATTATGCACTATTTACCTCTTCTATTCTTCACACAACACTCTGCTGACTCTCCTCCTTTCAAAACCTTGTAGATGGTCGTCGTACCCGAAGCCTTCCTGACATCCGGCTTTCCCTTACTCCTTGGGGATAGCTTGGAGAAGTGCCAGTTTCGCCAACCACCCATTTTCCTCTACCATGAGCATTGGGTCGATGCCGTCACGAAGGAGTACCACGTGGATGTGGTCATGAAGGCAAACGACTCTCCGACTAGTTGGTTCTTTGAAGGACCACGGATGGAGACCATGATACTTGTAGTCGAGACAGTTGCACACAAGGCACTCCTACACCTTCGAGACATCATTCCAGAGATGGATGACGAGCCAGCTACTCGCTACCTTCCCTTCAGGAAGGATGATCTTGGCGGGAGTTGGACGCTAATTCCGACCAAGGAGGATGGCACGCCACTCAGGTTCCAGACCTACTTCAGCCACACTACCGATAGTATCGTTTATAACCGGATAAAGGAGTCCGTGAAGCTCCGCAAGGAACTTCACCACACCCGAGAGCTACTTTGGCAAGCCAAGACAAAGCTAGACAAGATCAACAAGGATTGAGCCCCTGAGGGACGACCAGCTGTCGCTTATCGAGGAGGAGTACCCCGAGCTAGTGATGCACCTACACATCATCATCGCATGAGTGCGAAGGAGTACCGTGAGCTCTTCATCGACCCACCAGCAAAGCGTCGTCGGGATGGACCTCCTCGTTCCCCGACCCATTCGACTGGGAATAATGCCCGTTCAGATGATGAACAGGAGGAAGACCCAGAGGAGCGTGACTACGAGACCGAGCACTCCACCACCTGAGTCCGAGAACCCCTAGGGTAGGATCAGTCATGTACCCCTCACGCAAAGTCGAGTCTGTGTAATAGTTCATATGAAACCATGTGTGGTTGTTGTTTGTTTTGTTGTTTGTGTTCCGATGCAAGCGACTCCATCATCTATCTTAATATATGTTGGTCTTTCGACCTTTTGTTTTATCACACTTGCACTCAACCATGCCCCCTTAGGCGCGCTTTTTCATTGTTGCTTTTCCTCTCGTCTATCCTAGTTTTTTGACTTGGCTGCTCCAAACAGGATGGTGACTACTACCCGCAACAACTCCTTCACCAACCCCGAAGCTGGCAATTCGAACCAACAACAGGGAGCTGGTGGGGCTGCTCACACTGGAGGACACCAGGAGCAGCCACAAGGCGACATTCCCCCGCCACCACCTCCACCGGAGAACATGACCATAGCTCAGTTTCTCCAAGTTCTCCGAGAGGAACGCCATGCCAACAATGCTGCTATCGAGGAGATGGCTGAGGTCCTTGTGAACAACCAGCAGCAAGGCAGGAACGACAATGGCCACTCCACCCTGTCTGAGTTCATGAGGAACTCGCCTCCAACCTTCACCGACACTGCTGAACCATTGGATGCTGATGACTAGATCCGCACCATCGAGGACCTCCTTGCACTGGTCAATTGCAATGAGGATCGTGAAAAGGTGCTTCATGCCTCTCACTACCTTGAAGGTACCACCCGAGCTTGGTGGGATGGATTCAAGGTCATGCAAGGTGAGCGTGTTATCACTTGGAATGACCTCAAGGAAGGATTCAGCACCGCTCACATTCCTTCTAGGATCATGGCTATCAAGAAGAGAGAATTCCGAGCGCTAAAGCAAGGAAGTGGCTCTGTCAAGGAGTACCTGCAGAAGTTCAACCTGCTGTCAAGGTATGCACCTGAAGATGTCAGCATAGAGGCTGCCAAGAAGGAATGCTTCATGGAAGGATTTCAACAGACCCTGCAGTATCAGCTCATTGTCTGCGACTATCGCACCTTATTTGACCTGGTGAACAAGGCCCTCATGCTAGAAGACAAGCGTCGTGCCATAGACGACACTCGCAAGTGCAAGATGATCAACAAGGGTAGCTCAAGCAACTAGAAGCCTCGCCCCTGGCAGCCAGCCACAGCCAAGCTGACGTATCAGCCACAACAGGCTAGACCTCCTGCGCCTCGTCCGAGTTACCAGCCTGAGCAGTATGCCAATCACAGGCTAGCTTACAATGACAACCCCAATAACAACAACAGTGGAAGGAACTACAACAACAACCTTGGACAAGTCGCTTGCTTTGGATGTGGTCAGCTAGGACATATCTCTAGGTTGTGTCCCAACAGGAAGCCAGATGCACCGCGCCCCAATGCGCTAGCTCAAGGTCAACCCCATGGAGCACCACCAAGGAACCCTGCTCCCCGCAACCAGCCTAACAATGGCAAGGGTCGTATGAATCAGGTCACCACAGAGGAAGCCCAGGAAGACCCGGACGTCATATAGGGTACATTCCTCGTCAACTCAACCCCAGCAACATTATTGTTTGATTGTGGAGATTCGCATTCTTTTGTCACCCAAAAGTTAGCACTAGAGAGTGGCATGAAGCCTACACCCCTGGGTAGTCGTATGTTTTTTTGACTATGTACTACAAGGCAAAAAGCCTCACATCAAACTTTTATTAAAAGGAAAGAAAGCAATAATTACAAGTGTATCAAAGTCTGACTAATTTAAACTACAGAAAAGGCCACTAAGGTGTTAGGGAACTTTCATGGGAACATACATACAAAATTACAACCAAAGGCCACTAAGGCAAGCCAGATAACCGAGCCAGATAGGAATCCTTATATTTACTCCTAATCCTATGAGTTAGTAGAGTCATATCATGTATGAAATTGTGTCTCTAGGCACTAAAAGAGGGTCTTTCATTTCTAAACACCTTCCCATTTCTAAGAATCCAAATGTTCCAAGCAGCATAAAACACCACTTCAGTGAAAAGAGGTCTCCCAAACTCTCCCCTAGCTTGCACAGCTATCTGATATGTGGACATACCAGGTCCAGGATTGCATGTAATATTCAGGTAATTCCATATTTTCTGACTGAAGTTGCAATAAAAGAACAGATGCACTATATCCTCATGGACCAGGAGAGGGCAGAGAACACATGAATGGTCATCTATGTGCCAGTGTCTTCTCTACATCATATCTCTGGTGTTTAGTCGATCCATAAACATCCAACCAAACATTTTAATCTTTACAGTGCATGATGTGCTGGTGCTGGTAAGTGTAGAATGCTTTTGGTCCGTAAATTCCTTTGTTGAAGGGCCACTACCAAACATCATTAGAGTCAAACAAAGTGACTGAATTAATGATACCTTGTAGGGTGTTAAATTCCTGAAAATCCTGAGCTGATAGAGGTAAGTTAAATCTAGTAATCAGATCAGATGAGACCACTTGAGAAACAGACAACTACCAATCCAAAGCATAAGAGAATAATCTGGGGAAGCTTTCTTTAATGAAGGGGTGGGATAAACCCTGGCACCATGGATCTGTCCAGAATAAAATGGATCTTCCATTATTAACCTTGGGCACAGATAATTGACAATACTGGTTAGCTAGCTTGAGAATGTCCTTCCACCAAAATTAGCCACAAAGAGTGGTAGTATGAGGACCAGAAACTGTGTAATATGTATCCCAGATCAAGCTCACCCAGTTTGTATCATGATGATTGTAGAACTTGTGCATAAACTTCATTAACAGAGCCTCATTTTGAACATTCAAATTGAGGACACCCAAACCACCTTTGTTTTTGGCAAATAAACCAAGTGCCAAGCAGCCAGAGATTGTCTTGTGCTGTCAAAATTACCTCTCCAAAGGCATTGTATCCGAATTCTTTCAATGAGTTTGATAATCCCAGCTGGAATGGCAGGGATACAAAGAAAGAAAACTGGCATGGAAGATAGTATAGACTATAGCAATTGCAGTCTGCTACCCTGGTTAAGAAAGTAAGAAGATGTAGATAATCTCCTTTCAATTCCATGCACTAGGGGCATCAGTTCCTGAATAGTAGGTCTGGTAGTTCCCATTGGCAGCCCTGAGTAGGTAAAAGGCATAGTGCCAATTTTGCATCCAAAGATATTAGCTAGTCTAGTTGACTCTTCCTGTGACATATTCATAGGGATCATTGAGGATTTAGCAAAGTTAACTTTCAAACCAGTGGAGGAACCAAAGACATCCAACATTTCCTTTAGAGCTAATAATTGTTGATCCACAACAGGAAGAACTATCAGGGTGTCATCAACATACCGAACAATTGGAAATTCCTTGCACTTAGTAGGTATTGGCAGAGAAAGGGCTCCTTTAACACACATATCATTGACTCCAGACTGGGGCAAGTCAGCAGCTAAAACAAATAGTAAAGGTGACATAGGATCACCCTGCCTAACTCCACTCTTACATTTAAAATGATTCCCAGGAACTCCATTAAGAAGAATGGAAGATGAGCCTGATGCAAGCAAAGTTTGAATCCAAGAAATCCATTTCTCATTGAAACCCTAGCTCTCAAGATCATAATAATGGCAGAGTGATGGATGGTGTCAAAAGCTTTGGTAAAATCTAATTTGAGTAAGACAATGGGCTTACCAGAAGCTTTACACTGGTGAATATACTCAAAACGCCACCCAAGACAGTCCTGAATTGTCCTTGTCTTAATAATCCATATTGGATCTGATGAATGCATGACAAAATGACTTTCTGCAACCTATTGGCCAGGAGCTTAGTAAGAAACTTAAGACAAGTGTTTGTTAGAGAAATTGGCATGTAATCATTCAGGGACTCATGACTCAGCTTCTTGGGAATAATAGTAATTAGTAAGCTATTGATACATTCCAAGTCCAACTTTCCTTCATAAAATTCTTTAACCAAGAGCATGAAATCATGTTTGATAATATGCCAGCATTTTTTTAGAAAAAGACCTGTGAACCCATCAGGCCCTGGAGCACTATCAGGTGGCATCTGCTTAATGACCAAATTGATCTCCTCATCAGTGAAAGGTTTTGTCAGCTCCTCAAGCCCATCAACCTTCTTGATAATACTATTCAGATCAAATCCCATCTGGACATCAGAAGAACAACCCATTCTCTGTTTGAACTCCTATAAAAACAGCCCTACCATGGTTGCATGGTTAGAGACAACCTCACCATTGTCAATAGTAATACTATAGATAGAATTAGATCTATATCTTTCAGTAGCCATAGCATGGAAAAAAATTGTATTCTCCTCCCCAACTTTGATATTCCTGACTGTACATCGCTGTTTCCAATATATAAACTGTAATCTCAGAACATGCTCCAAATGTAGCTTAACAATCCTTCTGAAATTACCTTCTGGAGTAATTAAGAGTCTTTGTTCTTCCAAATTATCCAAACAGAGAATCACCTTGTTATAGTTGGAAATCAGAATTTTCACCCTAGCAAGACTTGTGTGCCACCCTTTAAGCTCATATCTCATAGTTTTGGATTTTGCAGAGATGACAGCAGCAGCAGATTTCCTATGAACCGGCCTGCTCTAGGAATCAGAAAGACATTGTGTGAAACCAGGCAAATTAGTCCAATAATTTTCAAATCTAAAAATTATGGCTTTTGGAATCATTGTCTTGATAGACACCACACAAGGGGTATTGTCAGAGGCAGTTCTTGCCAAAGGGAAAACCATAGTGTTGGGAAAACATGTTGTCCATGTTGGGGTTGTGAAAAAACAATCTATCTGTTCCATAAGGGGTACTTGCTGCATGTTAGACCAGGTGAATCTCCTTCCTTTCAGGTCCAATTCAATTAGTCCCAAATGACCAACAACCTCATTGAAAATTAACATATCATTCAGATTACCTCCTGGCTTGTTTCTGTTATCCATTGGCCTCATGAAGTTAAAATCACCCAAAAACAGCCAGTTATCACCGTGAGGAATATTCAGATCATACAACTAATTAATAAAGTTCTCTCTAGCTGGATTCTGATAGGGACCATATACAGTTACAAGAGTCCATACGTCAGAGTTATGCCTTGAGGTGAATTCAATTACAATGGCAAAGCTATAAGAAATAATAAGTCTGCCAGTGAAAATAGCTGAATTCCACAGCACAATCATACCACCAGAAGCTCCCACAGAAGGCACAAACACAAAACTATCAAATCTTGTTGGGCAAAATTTTCTAATAAATCTCTGGTCCATGTTCTCACATTTTGTCTCTTGCAGACAGATAATGGCACAACCAGATTCATCAATTTTTTGCCTCACAGCTCGTTGATGGTCATCAAAATTAATACCACGAACATTCCAACATAGAACTTTCCAATCTCTAAAGCTGTTCAAGTTCGTCATAAACATGAAAGGAAATAAAAGCAAGAGTCCCCACATAGTGGCTAGGCCAGACAGCAGTGCAATACAGACTGAAGTTTTTAGCAAGTACAAACATAAATAAAAGATAGATGGTTTTATCAGGGGTTGACCATAAACCCAATGAGACTAAGAAACTAAGCATCATCAGAACCCTTCTGTAAATCATCAACTGAAGAAGAGGAAGCATTAAGCTTCTCTTCAGCGAGCTTCTCAGGTGCGATACCCAGGTGATGCCCCACATGCTGGATTAAGGCAATCGGCATCGGAGGTGGAATTGTCTCCCTAGGAGTCTCCTACTGTGGAGATTGAGGCTGCAACTTGCGCTTCTTGGCAGGTTTAACAGAGGGCTTCTTCAGAGAGGCAGGCTTATCTGGCGTGACCGTGCCTCTAAAGCCGCCCCGAAGAGTAGAAAGGTGTGCGCCACGCCTGACGTCTGTTTCAACCACTGCCATCTTCGCCCTGCGAGACATGACCGACTTTTTCCCTGATGGAGCTGGAGCTGGAGCAGCAGAGAAACTGAAAGAGCTAAACTCAACCTCTTTCAAGGGGTTCTGAATGCTAGAATCCAAAGCAGAATCAAAACAAAGTGCCCGTGCAACCCGAGGCTTGGTGCGTGCAGAAACAAATTTCCTCTAAAGAACTTGAGGGATCTGACAGCGAAGCAGCTTGTTGCCCATGATGGAAATGAGAAAGAAACTTCCCAAGAACGCTTTGATAACACAATAGGCTTGAAGGGGCTAAGCAGAGGCATACCCGCTAGAACAAAAAACAAATTCAGAGATGGCATAAGATTCTCAAACCATCGCTTCCACATCATCTCAGGTGGTAGCTCCAGACCAAAAACAGTCAGCACTCGACCAATGATAAGAGGCGGTTGAATTACTGGTGGTTGATAAACTGCAATAGCACCCCACTGAATGTCTTCCGAATCCCATGAAGGAGAAGAATTCTGCATCACCATAGACTCCTGGGATGCAGGATGAGGAACCTCATCATCTCCAAAGACTTCCTCAACAAGCAAATTGTCATGATGATGGACATTGTGATGATTGTCAATCGGGGGGGGGGGGGCATTCCATCCAAGCTCAGGAAATTCTGGCATGACAAAATTGACATTGTCAAACTAAAGCTGACCAGGCAGTGGGTGCAGATTACCATTGAAGGGCATCTGATCCTCATCGCCAGGAAGAATGTCTGCGAATTCAGCTGACAAAACATAAACGGGTGCTGTCTAGGAGATGCGAGTAGCCCCAATGTCACCATATTCTCTGTATACTACATCTCGTGGAACCTGCTCAACACCAGGAAAAGATGCGTACACTAAGGATCTGACCATCCTAGGATCTTCCTGATGGCATAAGTGAAAGCGGCCAAAGGTACTGACAGCGTCTTAGATGTATTTCGTTGTATGGTAATCTAGTGGTATCCCCAAGAACATTAGCTAGTCACGACGAAAACCCTGGGTAGCCCTATGATTGATGCCATGATCATGAGGAATAAATTTGACAAAGTGCCCATTGCCAAGATCATAGGGAGGATGATCCATGATAACATGTCGAGATGCAGGACTATGAAACTCAAAAAGCTTAACTCCCTTAATCCAAGGTTGATCACTAAGAACATCACGGTGAAGCTGATTAACAGCGAACTCACTGACCATCTGTGTGAAGTGCAACAACTGTCTAGGCGGCGGAGGAGGCTCGACGATGCCGATGGCTAACTGCTCATGCCGACGATCAGGAGCCACAGTGGGAGAAAAGATGGAGCAAGGCAAGCGTGTTGGGCCACCCTCAATGATGTCAAACCCCGGCGGGATGAACTCCATGGGATCAAGGGGAAAGTTCTCCATTGTTGGTTCTGGAGGTGGAGACGGAGTTGGTTGGAACGGAGGCCGAGGAGGCGGCGGTGGTGTGACAGGACCCGGCTGGTCTGGCACTATAGTGGTCTCTAATACCAAGGCGTCACTAGGAAGATGAATAGGCTGAGGACTCGTGTTTGGTAGGGAAATCTCTGGAGATTGCACTTCCATTTTAACCTTCCAAACATATCCGTTATCCCGTGTCCATTTAACACACTCTGACCTTGTATGACCTGAACGGCAACAGGCCAAACAAGAAGGGCAAGAAGATGACAGGTGGCCCTGCTGATTGCAAGTAGAACAGGTGAGTACCCGGGCCACCTTGTCATTGACCATATGGTCAAAGAGGCCAGTCGCTTCTTGTGTAGATGGAATTTCCTGAGCATCCAAAGAAGGATGGCTAGACGGACCAGAACATTGCAGCCCAACATGGGAGGTTGATGTGACCAGATTTGAAACGGGATCTTGCTGCCGAAAAACCTTAGAATGAGCCACCGAATCCGCATGATCCTTATGACGGATTATCGGAGAACTAACCCAATCAAAAATAATGGGTAGCATCGCCACCGTCCACTGAAGGTTCGCCAGCGGCGAGGTCCTAAGGATGACAAGTTCATTGGAAGAAAACTCATAACCAGCTTCTATATGATCAGCAATCCACTCTTGAGAAGCAGGAAAATGATATCCTTTGCAAGCCTCATATTGCTGGAAAGTGGCAAAATATAATTTCTTCTTGGCAGAACTAGCAGAACGCATACAAGATTTGACGGGAGGACGATGCATAGCTAGCATGCCAACGGCAGCACGACGCTTAGAAGGATTGACAAGAATCCATTCAACATCACATTCTAACTTCCAACGATTGAACTCACGAACTCAATTAGGACCCCCACGCCCCCATAGATTGAAATGACATTTAAATTGAGGGCAAGAGAAGGACCTTAATTCTGAGACAAGAAAACCAACATGCTTGCAAGAGACGGTAAAAGAATAAACCTTATCTCGGATGCAAGAAACCATGAGATCAATAGCAGATCCACCAATAGCTGCTTCCAATGCCGCTGCAACAGAATCCTCATTGAGTCGAAATTCATGACGACTGAAAGAAACCACCATGATGAAATGACCAGAGCCTTCAGATGGATGTATCGTGTACCCTGTAGATCTAAAGACCTCATCAGCAAAAGCTAAACCCTTGGAGAAATCCAAGTCAAGGATAGATCCTGAAGAAGAACCCATGAAAGATGGGTATTATCCTGATCCTGAGAGCATGCCGGAGAGATTGATCGGAGAGAAACTAGGGTTTAGTGGCTAGAGGTGGAGACCTCTGGTGGAGGGTGGGAGTCTCCGATGGGGTGGTGGAGCGCCATTCCAAAATACATCAAGTTGAGTGGGTAGTTGTATGTTGATACAAACCCCGAGATCAGTTATGAAGTCTAGGATAGGTTGTAACGGAGTTGAGATTAACATCAACAGGGTAGACTTCTTAGCAGACCACATCACCATGAAGTCAGAAGGATTGGATGTGATCTTAGGCATGGACTGGTTAACCAAGCACCAAGGCTTGTTAGACTATGCCAAGAGGATCATTACCATGACCAATAGCCAAGTAGTGGAAGTCAAGTATGTCCCCAACCCTGCCCCCACTCAAGTCCCTCAGGCTAACTGTCTATCGGGAGTTGAGTTGGATCAAGTGCCAGTGGTATGTGAATACCCGGATGTGTTTCTTGATGAGCTGCCCGGGATTCCTCCTCACCGTGACATTGAGTTCATCATTGAGCTTATGCTCGGATAAAGGCTCATCTATAAGAAGGCCTATAGGATGGGATCCGAAGAGTTGGCTAAATTGAAGAAGCAACTGGCAGAGCATCTCAGAAAAGGATTTCTTCGCCCTAGTGCCTCTCCTTGGGGATCGCCTGTTCTATTTGTGTCAAAGAGGGACGGAACTATCAGACTCTGTGTTGATTTCCGTTCTCTCAATGAAGTCACAATAAAGAAGTACCCACTCCCCAAGATTGAATACCTGTTTGATCTACTGAATGGAGCCAAGGTGTTCTCCAAGATTGACCTCAGGTCTGGGTACTACCAGCTGAAGATCTGTAACATCCCAAAATTTCATTTTGGAATGTTATGAAATATAGCTATGCATCATCATCATCATTGCTTGAATGTATGAAAAAGTTGAAATGCTTCTTCTGACTTTCTGAAAGTCCCTTTCTATTTTCAATGTGTTGCTTTCACCTATTTGAAAACCTTGGAAAAAGTTCAAATAAGAGGGGAGTAACATGACACTCCACACTAGGGTCATCTTGGTGATATATTTGAACAAAAAGAACCAGGGGGTCCTTTGAAAAATATTTGCAAAAGGTTTTAAAACTAAATAGGCAATTTCTGAAAAAATATTTTTTTTCAAAGTATTCAAATGACAGAGGAAAAATGTTCATTGGATAGCATTAATTCTCCGGATCATTTTGATATATATATTGCCTATATTTGGAAGTGTTCTGAATGCTTTTAAAGAGGTTTTACTGCCCTCGATTTAAAAAAAGGAAACATATTTATATTTAACGGGCCGGCCCACGGGCATTTACTCGCGAATTTATTACGAGCCGGCCGACCGACGCCCCGCAAACCTCTCCCCTCTCACTGACAGCAGGCCCCACCCGACCGACCGCTGGATCAGCGCGGTCGCCTTCTTCCTCGCGCGAGCGCCGCCGTCGCCGGAGATCTCTCTCCCGGATCTCCCTCTCCTTCCTTCCCCTCGCTCTGTCTCGCCCCTATATAAGAGCGGCAACCCTCCTCTCTCCATTCCACACCGAAACCCCCTCCTCACCTCGCCGGAGCGCTGCCCCTCACCTCGCCGGAGTTCCTGTCCCGACCGAACCCTCCTCGAGCTCCTAGCCGTCGACTCCCTAGTCCCCTCGCCCCACCGTCACCACCAATCGACGTCGGACGCCAGCCGTCGTCCCTGGACCTCTCCGACGACCTCCTCGACCACCAGAGCGCCACCCCGATGACCTCACCGCTTCGGACTCGCCGGAGAACCTCCTTGCCGGCGACCCCCCCCCTTCACTATGAGCTCCCCCCGCTCTCTTCCGTTCGATCAGGGATCAACGATCCTGATTAGATCGTTTAATAACCCGAACCGTTTTTCTTTAAGCTTCGGTCACCGCTCGTTAGTTCCCGCACACACGCTAGCCTAGCCAACCACCACTTTCCATGTAGCACTGACCGTTCGGTAGATTTTTTTTCTTTTTCTGTTTTGTTTTAGTAAACAGAAACTTTTCTGATTTTGTTTTAGCTGTATCTTTTAAACTATTTAGTGTTTTGAATTGATTCTTTTTGCATTAGCTCACATATTTCTTGTAGTTTCACCCTATAGTATTATAATTTAAATTTGAACTCTAAAATTTGAACTTAATCAAATTTTCTCAAAATACTCAAATCTGAATAACTAGAGTTTAAAAATAGATTTTGATATGAATCTTTTTGCTACTGCTTGGTATTAGTTAGGAATATCATCATGATTAGTTTGAGGATTTTTAGGATGAATTTGTTTAGTGTTCTAGCTATAAACAGATTCTGCCTAGTAGTTAGTATAGTTTAGTTAATTTAGTTTTTAGGTAGTTTAAATCAGATTTGTTATAATTTGTTTTAGTAGGTTCTGTTGCTTAAACATTAGGTGTTTTACTTTCTGTAAATAAAAATATAAAATTGCTTAGTTTATTTCTTTATTGTTATAGGAATCTCAACTCATTTTCAACTAGGTATAATTTGTTATAAAACAAACTAGTTTAGTAGTAGTTAGTTTAACCAAGATTTAGATAATTAAATTCTGTTTTATAAGGAAGTTTTTAGTAAATTATTTTTCTGTTAATATAATTATTATTAATTAATAATAAGTTTTGTTTTACTCTTTGTTAGTAAAACTATAGTTATATAGTAGTGTTTATCAAAACTTTTAAAACCATACTAAGATTTTTCTTAACAAAACTTTAAATGGATTTAATTCTGTTATTAATAAAATATTTTATTATTTCCTTGCTGTCAACTATTGTTTTCTTAATACAGGTAGTTTTACTATGTTAGTAGTGGTTTACCCATCACCTTTTTGAAAACAAAACTTTGTGTGTTCTCTTGCTTGTGATTTGTGCATTGTTTTGTCTTGACTATTTACTAGTTCATTTCGGATTTTGTGAGTTACAACATTTTGCTGTATGCTTATTGAGTGCTCTTGTTTGATTCGTTAGATCATCCGGAGTGCGAAGTTTGTTACCTAGAGTCACTCACGTACGAAGATCGTCAATCAGGCAAGTCACTTTGACCATGTATACCTATGTTTTATTGCATTAGTTCTTCCATCTCCCCAATTGCATGCAAAGTAGGTTAGTTGGAAATTTGGTTACTTGATGTAGTATCATGTGGTAGGTACCCCAACCCTTTGACACCTTGGCCCCGGGAAACGTTCAATTATTTTGCTATGCTATTAGTAGACGGGGTTGGATGTGTGATTCATGAGAGTTGTGAGGTAATAACTTCAAGACCTATGATGATCAAGACTTCAAGATTTCCAAGTTTTCAACATACCTCTGGGTGGATGATGGTTGAACGGCACCCTGGAGAAACCAGTGGTTAGACTAGGTGATGCTGGAAATGTGCCAGTATTCATGCGGAAAGGTCCACCCAGGCACAAAGAGATGGATGGATGCTTCCAGACCCAAGGCTTACCTGCACAGCCACAAGTCATTATGGGCTCTGGCTTGGTTGGATATCGTGGTGACCCTGGACAGGCGGTGCTACGAGATGTAGAAGAACGGCAGGAAAGGATGGGCACCGACAGAGTCACAGGGAAACCCTTTGGTAGACCATGTTTTGGTCATCCGTTTCGCAAACACCCTGAAGTGCGAGAAATCAAACGGAGGCGACCAAATCTTGTGGGGAACATGTGCAAAACTCTACAGAGTACTCAACCTAATCGATTAGCCGTGTCCATGGTCATGGACAGTTTGAGCCAAAGGAACTGAAACTTCCGGAATTCTCAACACAATTAATATGATGATGTGGGTATTAATAACTTGGGTATGAGAATTGGTTGGTGGAACCATCTCATTAATCAACCAACATTGTAGTAATTATGCCCTTGCCCTCTCTTATTGTAGGAAAAAAATTGGCTTTACGCAAAAACTTACTACCCCACCTGCCATATATGCATATAGATTAGATGATTATCTTTTCACCCCTCTCTTGTGACTTTGCCAGCATATTCCATATGTTGACCTACACGGCTGCAACGTATCATGTTGCACAGTACTTTTCCGACCAGGAGTGAGGATACGCTCTATGCTCGGTGAGATGCCCTTGGAGTCAGATGGACTCATCTACCTTCGATGCTTCCGCAAGATTTAGATATTCTCATGAGTTGGCCTTCAGCCACTTTATTGTAATCTTTATTGTAATAAAGGACTCGATATGAGATTTACGATTAATAAATGCTATGTGATTTCCCTTTGATATATACATTGATGTACCGTGTGTGTACCAGCATGATCTTGGGATGGTACAAAAACACCGGAGATTCGACCTTTCAGGTCGGGTCGCTACAAGATCAGACCCCAAGACATTCCGAAGACGGGATTTGTAACCCGGTTCGGCCTGTATGAATGCATGGTCATGTCATTTGGGTTAACCAATGCCCCTGCCTACTTCATGTACCTCATGAATAAGGTCTTCATGGAGTACTTGGACAATTTCATTGTCGTCTTCATTGATGACATACTCGTCTTCTCCAAGTCTGAAGAGGAGCATGAGGAACACTTGAGATTGGTCCTAGAGAAGCTTCGAGAGCACCAGCTTTACGTCAAGTTCAGCAAGTGTGAATTCTAGCTGCATGAAGTTGGATTCTTGGGTCATGTGCTGACTGCAGAAGGACTATCTGTGGACCCTACCAAGAGTGAAGCCGTGACTGAATGGCAAATCCCAACCACCGTGAAGGAAGTCAGGAGCTTCGTCGGATTCGCGGGATATTACCGCAAGTTCGTGGAAGGGTTCTCAAGCATTGCCCGACCCATGACCCAGCTTCTGAAGAAGGACAAGAAGTTCGTGTGGACAGCTAAGTGCGAGGAAAGCTTCCAGGAACTCAAGAAGAGATTGACTACAACCCCAGTTTTGGCCATCCTCGATATTCACAAGAAGTTGTGATTTATTGTGATGGATCAAGAACCGGCCTTGGAGGTGTTCTCATGCAAGAAGGCAGAGTTGTAGCATATCTATCCAGACAGCTATGACCTCATGAAGAGAACTACACAACTCTTGATCTTGAGTTCGCAGCCATGGTTCATGCCTTGAAGACATGGCGACATTACCTTCTGGGGAAGCGATTTGAGATACTCATAGACCACAAGAGTTTGACGTATATCTTCAGTCAAAGGGAACTGAACATGCGACAGCGAAGATGGTTGGAATTGATCAAGGATTACGACCTCAGTGTTCAATACCACCTCAGAAGGGCCAACGTGGTAGCAGACGCCTTAAGCAGAAAGGCTTGTTCCTTGAATGCTATGATTAAGGAAAGGCTACTCGCCCTGTATGAAGAACTTGATAACTTCGGCCTGGAACTGGTTGCACCCAGATTCCTCGCCAACCTCGAAGAAAAGCCTACCTTGATGGATGATATCAAAGAATCTCAAAAGGGACATGAGAGCATCGATGGCATCAAGAGGAAGATCAAGGCAGGAAAGGCCCATGATTCTCTGTGGATGAACAAGGAGTTGTATGGTTCGGGAATCGCATCTGCGTACCCAACAATAAGGAGCTCAAGAACCTGATCTTGCAAGAATCTCATGACACTCCATACCCCATCCATCCTGGAGGAACCAAGATGTATCAAGACCTCAAGGCAAGATTCTGGTGGCATGTCATGAAACGGGAGATAGGCACGTTCATTGCTAAGTGTGACATATGCCAGAGAGTCAAAGCTGAGCACCAGCGACCCGCTGGGCTATTGCAGCCTCTCAAAGTGCCAAAATGGAACTGGGACAAAGTCGGGATGGATTTCATCACTGGTTTACCAAGTTCGAGTAAGGGACATGATTCCATTTGGGTCATCATGGATCACCTAACCTAGGTAGCCCACTTCATTCCTGTCAGGACCACCTATGATGGAAGCCAACTCGCAAACCTCTACATCAACCGCATCGTGACTCTTGGCGGAGTTCCAAAGGAGATTGTGTCTGATCAAGGAACCCAATTCACCTCAAGATTCTGGAAGAAGTTTCAAGAAGCTATAGGAACCAAGTTCTCCTTCAGCACTGCTTTTCACCCCCAGACCGGTGGGCAAACAGAGCGAGTAAATCAGATACTCAAAGATATGCTCCACGCTTGTGTTTTGGCATATGGAGCCAAGTGGGAAGAGTGCCTGCAATTCGCTGAGTTCTCCTACAACAACAACTATCAGTCAAGTCTTCATATGGCACCATTTGAGGTGTTGTATGGACGCAAATGTCGTACTCCCCTCAACTAGTTAGAGACCGGAGAAGGATTAGTTTTCAGATCGGATATCCTCTACGAGGCAGAAGAGCAAGTAAAACTTGTCCGAGAACGTCTAGAGACCATCAAAGCAAGACAGAAGAGTTGCGCCGACTCTCACCACCGAGGACTAAGCTTCAACAACAGAGATAATGTCTCTCTTCGAGTCACGCCTCTTAAAGGAACCAAGCATTTCCACTTCAAAGGGAAGCTCGCACCTAGATACATCGGCCCCTTCAAGGTCACCGCAAGACGAGGAGAAATTGCCTACTAGCTAGAACCTTCCGAGCTATCGAATGTGCACAACATCTTTCTTGTGTCTCAATTCCGAAAGTGTTTGCAAGTTCCCAATCGCCCCGACCTCTACAAGGACATCGACCATCAAGCCATCGACCTTCAGCCCGACCTCACTTATCGTGAGAGACCAGTTCGCATTTTGGATGAAGCCAAGCGCTGCACCCGAAGCCGCACATCAAGTACTTGAAGGTCCAATGGAGCCACCACTCTGAACCTGAAGCAACCCGGGAGCATGAAGACTATCTTAGATCTGAGTTCCCTTATCTTTTTAGTGCTTAGCCTAGGAATCTCGGGGACGAGATTCTTGTAAGGGGGTAGGTCTGTCACACCCTATGTTTGTATCACCTTGCCATGTTTGGATTTATAAAATTTGGAACCAACTAAAACTTTTCAAGTGCTTGTGCTTGTTTGAATTGATGTTTGCTTGCTTGATGATTGTGGTATATGGCACTCTTAGATTCTATCCCTCTCCATAATCATCTTCCTTGATCCAAACTTCTTGGCCAATGATCATGCCATGTGAATAGTGCCAAAAACTATTTTTATCAAATTTTGTTTTAACCAAATGGTATTTATTCCAATTAGGTTTTCAAAAAACCCTGAAATGAGGATTTCACTACAAGTCCTCAAATTGGGTGGATTCTTCTTCCCCAAAGGCTTTACTTCAAACCAACTATATTTATGACTTCCCAAAACCACCAAATATTAATTTTAAAGATTATTCTCATATTTTATTTAAAAGCTTTTTCTTAAGGAAATAAATGGTCTTTAATAGGGAAAAAATATTTAAATGCTTTTAAAATATTTAAGAAAATTTAGGGAAACTCAGTGGACATATATTTTCCATATATATAAGTTTCAACACAAGGGTATGTTCTAATCATGGGAAAACCCCCTCAAAACCCTTTCTGTTCAAATCAAACTTTTGGAGTATTTCTATAAGAAATATTCTGAATAAATTCCAGGAAAGTTCCAGCAAGTCAACACTATCATAGGTGATGATCTTGCAAAGTTTCACCTCATTCCAAGTTGTTTTGATTCATTAAACCATCCCAAAACCCTTCCTGTCTAGATTCAAATTTGAACAACTTTACATTGTGAAGTTTCTTGCCTTGACCTCAAACTTGGTGGGCATGCTCTAATCACCAAATAGTGATGCTACACTCAGTGGTGCATAAAGGGTAAAAGCCTAGCACCACTAGATCTACAGAAAACCTGATTCTTTTAGTTTATAGGGTTTACCAAGTTTCCATTGTCAACTTTTCCCACTTGAGCTCAAACTTGGTGATCCATCTCATTTTTACCTGGCATTTGATCCTGTTGAATATCTCAGTAATATGGTAAATTTTTCTTGCCCAAAACCCCATCAAACACCTTCTGGTGAAATAGTAAAGTCACTATTTCCACCCCTTCCTCTTTTACCCTTGCCCCCAAATCTTTACTACATCTTCTGGTAGTGCCCAAGCTCCGCCAGTAAAAACCTCAAGTCCTCAAGTCACTGGGAGGTGGGGTAACCCCCATTTTTACCTTTGTTTCACCATGGCAGAAGCTTCCTCCCTCCCGTTTTAGTTTCTCCCTAGCTCTCCCTAGCCTCACAACATCCAAGGGGCATCTCCAGACCCTCTAGAGGCTACTGGACAAGGTGGGGCACCCTAGAGCGTCCAGGTAACGGCTATGCCGGCCGTATGCACGCTCTCGAGCGTGCTATAGTGTGCTTCTGCACTGTAGCTGCTGCCCAATGGCCGCCCCCGACCACCTTGGGCCTCCCCGCGTGTCCCCCTGGGCGCCCTCGGCGTTCGTGACATGCTACACGGTCGTCCCGCTCCTCTCTCTCCCTCCTTCCATCCCCTCTCACACACACGGGTACTAGAACCCTCCCCGCTCTCTCTCCCCCTTTCCCTAGACTTGGACCGCATCTAGGAACTCCCTGGACTCGAACCGGAGCCCCCTCGTGTCTTGTGGCGATGGCCTTGCCCTCGTCGGCACACCGCAATGCGGTGGACCGGTTCCCCCCTATAAAAAGGGCCTCCCCCGAGCTCTCTCCTCTTATCTGGCCCCCTCTCCTCCTCCATCGACCGCCCATAGAGCCCCAGCTCCTCCCCGTGCTTGGAGCGCTTGGGATCGACCAGAGATCACCGCGGCATCACCACCGTCGATCTCTTGGTAGCGGCCTCCTCTGGCCCTCCTTCTTCTCCAGCTAGTCCTCACTCGCCACGCTGACACGAATCCACCTCTCCCTGTCTACCTTGCAACTCGAAGCGGCCTCGGCAACCTCCTCCCGAAGCCCCCTCCGTCGTGGGTGCTCGCCGCCAGCGGCTTCGACCACCTCCGGCTTCCCTTCGACCTCCCCTGGAATGACGGCTCTTGCCCGAGGCCATTCCCGCCATTGCATGTCATCGCGTGCCCTGCGCCGCCGTCGGTGGGCCTCTCCCCTCTCTGCCCCGAGGTGGGAGAAGGATCTGACATGTGGGACCCACATGTTGGCCTCTCTTTCCCTCTCCCACGCTCTCTCTCCCCCGTCGCATCGGTGATGGCCAGGCCCCGCGCGTCAGGTTTGAACCCTACCGTGCGCGAGGCCGGCTGGCTAGCTAGCTGGGCCGGCCCAGCCACTAGCCGCCTCTGGCCTAGGTCCCCATGGCCCTTCTGTTTTTTGTTTTTATGTGGGACTTTGCAAAATTCCACAGAACCCAAAATAATTCCAGTGACAGCATTTCTTCCACCAAAAATCTTGAAATAATCCATAGAATTTATTAGTGGCATTTGTAAAAATGTTTGACACATTTTACATATTGTTTTTATTTAAAAAACCCCATTTGGCATTATCTGCCTCTGTTTAATAGTTTTTAAAAATGTTTTTCATAACATAATATTAAACAATTTTTTACTATAGTCTCTAGTATTTATCAGACTAGGGTAGCATTTTTGATAGTGGCTTATGTGCTCTGTTTTTGTGTGATGCTTATTTTTATCGCTTTTATTCACGACGATAGATTGCGCTATTGACGAGGAAGTTGGACCCGAAGTCTTCGAAGACCCTAGAGAATTTGTTGAGCCAGGCAAGCAGCCCTTTGACCATGTCAAGAAACCATTTTCATTGCATGACATATAGCACTGTACTTTTGTCATATTTGATCATGTGGAGTAGTGACCCCTTCGGTGGGTTACTTCCGAAACTTTTACCATTGACACTTGCATCGTGCATGACCCTACCACCTTATGAGGGTTGTACGGGTGGGAGTAGATAGGTTGCTAGTAGATGCTACACAAATGGTTCGGGTTTATGAATGGTGATGGACAGAAAAGAATGATTTCAAAGACTTTTCGAAAACCTCGTCGGGTGCCACAGGAGATGATGAGGAGATGGGTGACCACTTGAGAAAGTAGTGGTGTGCTGGAACAACTCGAGGGTGTGTTTTCGAAAACGGATTAGATTTAAGATTGTCGACCGTTCCAACCTTACATGCGCAACCACGATACAACTTATGGGACGGGGGTTTGTTGATTACCTTGGGGGGTACTGGCAAGGAGGCCACATTACTAGTGGTGGGAGTGGCGTGGTCACTCTCGATACGGGGTCGTACCGGTATGTACGATCATGCGTTGTCTTCACAGGCACCGGGCACACTGTTGGTCCCCTCATGGATGGTACGATCGGGAGCAAGGCTCGTGTGATGTACATCGTGAGGGATGGGTACCAATCGAGTGGACTCTTTGTTTAGTATCGCTTGGGGAAAGGCATTGTTCGGGTGCTTACCTCGGGTATGCTATATACCGCGAGTCGTGGATGACATGGAAGTTCCCCAAGTCTTGTGGGTAAAGTGTGCAACCTCTGCGGAGTGTAAAACTATTCGAATAGTCATGTCCACGGTCAAGGTCAGTTGGGTGCTGCTGCTTAGTGTGAGTTTGGGTATGATGTTGAAAAAGAGGTCACTCGAGCTAAGTCCGATGACTTAGCATGGAAATTGAACTAAGTCCGATGACTTGGCATGATGGATGAACATGAGGTGCTCAACCCCTACTTATGAGGATATCTGTAACTTGTTCATATGGATATCTACAAATTCTTGATGCATGTTTACTAGTTACTTTGTCATGTCATTTGCATTCAAAATTAGCTTTCCGCAAAATTACCTACCTAGTGCTATATCATGCATCATTGTTACCTTGTTCCACAACTTGGGTTGCTTGCGAGTACATTCAAAGTACTCATTGGCTTGCCACTGGTTATTTAATTGGCCAGGCATGGAAGAACAGGAGTATGTTGAAGAGTTCGTTGGAGACGAACATCCGAACTAGGGCGCTTTCTAGTCAGAATGCCTGTAGGTTAAGGCGGATGGCATGGGTTCACCCTTTCAATCAAGATTTCCGCCGTTTGTTCTATTTGAGTGTTTGGCCCTCGTGGCCCTATCTATGTAAGACTAGATTTTCATGGTCTTTATTTGTGTAAGACGCTAAATGTGGATGTAAGACTCTTGTTATTTAGCTTCTGTGTGTTTAGTGAGCATTGATCTCTGGGGTCACTGTACACGTGCATTCAGTGATCACGACTTATGAGCCGGGGTCCCCAGAACTGGCCACTCGTGGCATGATGGAGGTTAGGGTTTCACGAGGTTCAACTTCATTTCCATCATCCACATCCTCAACATATGGATCATTAATGCGTGGTCCACCATCTTCTTCTTCATGTTGCATATGTTGAGGTTCATCATCAAAGATTGCACTTTCTTGTTCTTGCTCTTGGTGACGATCTTGTTCTTGAATGTGATCATGGTGAGGGACTTGTTCTCCTTCTTGATTTAGAACAATGGACATAGTTTGAGCAATAGGATCTTGTGTAGGTATGGGTGTTGGAGTGGCTTGAGGATGAGAGAAACTTTCATATTCTTCATCATCATCATGAGATTCTTGTTCCATTGGAAGAAGAGCACCAACACCCACGGACTAAATATCTTGAGAGGGATCTTCTCCACCTACATTACTTAGATCAACTTGCTCCCCATGGGAGCCATTAAATTCACCAAACACCACATCACAAGTTTCTACAACACATCCATTGGATTTGTTGTAGACTCTATATGCATGAGAGTTTGATCCATAACCAACAATTATCCCCTCGGTTTTTTTGGATTGAATTTTTCCTAACCATTCTATTTTGTTGAGGAGTAAACACTTGCACCCAAATACATGAAAGTACTTGAAATTTGGCTTGTTCTCGGTCAAGACCTCATATGGAGTCTTCTCCAATATCGTGCGGAGGAAGTGCCGGTTTGATGCATGGTATGCGGTGTTGATAGCCTCAGCCCAAAAACTAAGTGGTGACTTATATTCATCCAACATGGACCTTGACATTTCCACAAGTGTACGGTTCTTTCTCTCGGCTACAACATTTTGTTGAGGAGTGTAGGGTGCGGAGTATTGATGCTCAATCCCTTCATCACTAAGAAATTCTTCCAAGATGTAGTTCTTGAACTCAGAGCCATTATCACTTATTATTGCCAAGATTTCTCTGTCAAACTGGCGTTTGGCTTGCTTGGCAAAATCAATGAAGGTGATCTTCTTCTTGTCCTTGTACTTGAGGAAAAACACCCATGTATATAGTAATCATCAACAATGACAAGTCCATACTTTTTCCCACCACGACTATCCCATGACGGAGGCCTAAACAGATCCACATGCACGAGCTCTAAAGGCCTTGAAGTAGATACAATATTCTTGGGTGGGTGATTTTATTGATGTTGCTTCCCGGCTATGCATGCACTACACACATGATCTTTGTCAATGGAGACACTGGTTAGTCCAAGGATGTGATTACCCTTTAAGAGATTTTGAAGATTTCTCATGCCGACATGGGCTAGCCGGCGATGCCATAGCCACCCCTTGTCGGCCTTGGCCATTAGAAAAGTTGCATGGAATGTGCTCTCTTTTGAGAACTCAACCATGTAAAGGTTTCCATCCAACGTTCCAACAAATGCCACTTCGAGAGTATCAATCTTAAAGACTTTCACATCCGTTAGTCCAAATATTGTATCATAACCAAATGAAGCCAATTGGCAAATGGAAAGCAAATGGTATTTAAGGGATTGAACAAGCATGACATTTGAAAGATACATGTCATTTGTGAAAGCCACCTTGCCCAACCCGAGTACCTGTCGTTTTGATCCTCCGCCAAACACAATGCTCATAAATGGTTGAATAGCTTCCATGAAGTCAAAAAGCAATCTGCTATCTTCGGTCATATGGTTTGTGCATCCACCATCGATCACCCATTTGACTCCACTAGAGAAAGCAACCTACACACAATTTTATGACTTGGTTAGAGGCACCCATTTTGCAATGGGACCTCTCAAGTTAGTCACAATGGTCTTAGGGACCCAAATAGCATAAAACCGGAATGCATTATGAGGACCAACAAATTTCGCATAAACTTGTCCATCCTTTGTTTTACAAAGTACATAGGATGGAGGCATGAACTCTTTTGGCTTGTTGAAAGTGGGCATGCCCCTAGTGGCCTTCCCACTCACAACCTTACCTTTCTCCTTGTTCCCTTCACGTACAAATGTCTCTTTGATAGGGGTGGAGCACTTATGAGGAGGTGTCTTCTTCTTGCTTGTGCTTGGGTCAAACCCGAGCCCTTCCTTGGCAAACACCTCATTGTGTTTTCTCAACACCTCATTGTGTTTGCTCAACACCTCATTAAGGTTCATTTGTCCTTGAGCACATGTCGTGAGTCCTTTCTTGATTTGTGCCTTTAGAAAACGGTTTTCCTCAAGAATAGATGCTAGGTCACCACTAGAGTCAGTAGTACAAGCATCAACATTGATAATAGGTGAAGAGTAAACCTTGGCTAGAGTTTCAAGATAAGTAAGTTTGAGTGTTTGAAAGCTCTTTGTAAGAAGAGTGAGCTCCTCTTCCTTAGTCTTGAGACACACGGTAGAAGCTTACAATCTCTAGAGAGAGAAACATGAGATTCGACAAGCTTACTGTTATCATTCATCAACTCCTTGCAAGAGTTCTTAGCCTTTTTTAAACAGGCAAGTTTTTTAGCATGATCATCAATGTTTGCACCAATTTTTAGGAATAGTTCATCATTTCGTGCTTCCTCATATTGGACTTTCCGCGCAAGGATTTCATACTTTTCCTTTTCCTTGGTGACGAGGGTTTCGAGTTCCTTAATGGTAATTGTGTGCTTACTCACCAACGATGAGGTTGTCCACTAGTAATTAAACTTCTTTGTTGCGGAAATAGATCTCTTCTTCATTTGGAACTGTAATGACGACAACAACTAGACCGATGCTTAATCTTTCTTGTCTCGAACTAATCTTCTTCCGGCTAATCGTGAGCTTCTCGATCCCTTGGGAAGATCCCTTCAAGAACACAACATCATCGTGCTTGGCCCCACAGTGGGCGCCAACTGTCGTGGATTTATCATGGCAGATGTCCGGGTGAACGGACTTAGGTTCGGGGCAAAGACGCAACTGTGTGGCGGCTTGAAGGGGTTGATCGGAATCGAGAGACACGGAGTTTACCCAAGTCCGGCCCCTCCAATGGAGGTAAAAGCCTATGTCCTGCTTGTCTGATATTGATGATGATGAAGATCTCTCGGTTACAAGGGTGCTAATTGCTACCTCTAATCACGAGAGCCTCTAATCTATCTATCTCTAATCTGTTGTGTTGTCTAAACTTTTGGACTTATTCCTCTCCTCCCCCTTTAGGGGTGCTCTACCCCTCCTTATATAGGTGGAGAGGGTAGGCTTACAAATAGAGTCCTACTAGGAGTAGGATTAGGACTAGCCTCTCACGAATCCTACTACGGGTCTTATTTCCTTTAAGGGAATCCTTCTCTCTTCGGGCCTTCTCTTGTGAGCCGCTAGGCCGGCTCACCCGCCGGGTCTTAGGCTTGGTCATCCTGCGACCTGCCTGCCGGGTCATTAATAAGATGCCATGTCTTTATAGGGTCTCGTGTGAGTCTCCAGGCCGGGTCATACCGCGGGGTATATCCCCGACAATCTCCATAAGCATCTGAAACATAGTGAGCTTCTTTCCTTTAAGGGAGCACATGACCTTATTTAGTTTAGCACGCATAGGATCATCTATATCATTATCATAATTATCCTCCACATCAAGATCCTCATCAGAAGTAGACGGAGTGAAAAGTGGGGGATTTGAGCATGGGGTTACCATGACCTTGTCAGGAGAGTTTTGGTCCTCTCCATCTTCTATGACGACCTTTGCCATTAAGCACTTGTGAGCATTGCCCTTGTAGTCTTTCATAAAGTTGTAGGTGAACAACCTCACCACTCTTGTTGACCTACCTCAAGGTGTTTTGAGAATCTTGAGCTACTCCGGCAACACCACCAACATCATCTGGATCGGATTCTTCATGAGCAACTATTGCTTTCCCATCTCTTTTCTTGAGCTTGGAGTTCATAGGATTTGGCAACTTCTTCTTAGGAAAGGTCTTGGGAAACCTTGGTTTATCTTCCCTCTTCTCATAAGGGATATCATTGGAGAAGTGGTTCGTTTATTCACAGTTGTAGCATTTTCTCACTTTCTTCTTCTAGAATATTCCCTTGAATTTCCCCATGCTAAACTTCTTGACAAAGATGGCGATGTCTTCATATGAAGGGCTCTCATTGGAGTCAATCTCATCCCCATCTTCATCATCATCTTCTTGTTCTTCACTTTGCTCTTCCTCACATACATGTTTGGCCTTCAAAGCAAGATTGATCTTTGATGCTGAGGTACCATGCATGGCAAGATGTTTTGTAGCATTTGACTTTGACTCTTAAAATAATTGGAAAGTGGATATGATGTCATCCGGAGTCATTTCCTTGAATACATGATGTTTTCTTATGTCCCACACCATTTGGTGATGATATGGAGCAATATCATGAAGTAGCTTGTCCACGAGAAACCGCTTAGTCAAGTTGAAACCATCTTGTGTCTTGTCACAATCACATGACTCAATGTCAGCGGAGAGAGTCATGAGACGCTCAAGAAGCTACTTGGGGGATTCACGTTTCTCCATACAAAAGTTTTGCAATTGACCCTTTGCAATGCCATACTGAGCAAGCCGGAGAGTGGAGGTACCGGTCTTTGTCCTTGCAATGTTGTTCCGTAATTCCTTGGCACTTGTGATATGTATGTAGGGTCTCCTTTGCTTATCATTCTTTCCTTTTCTTATGCACATGATTTTCGTGTCGTTGAGATGCTTGTCATATGTCTCTCTTGGAGTGAGATTCAATGGGTCGACAGGGTTGTAGCCATGCTCCAAGATTTCCAACATTTCATCATTGGCGTACCTAAGATGGTCCTGCATACCAACCCTCCACAAAGCAAAATCGGAGTTGTCATCAAGCAAAGGAGGTTTTCCTCATGGATTATATTTAGGTTTCACAAATTGAGGTCTTGCATAAAGCCATGGAACACTAGAGTGATCATTGCTAGGAGGTTGGTGGCCAAGTGAAGGAGTGGACACAGTTGGCCTCGAGGCTGCACCACCCGAAAGTGGTGCAAGCATCGTGGTTAATGTGGCTAATCTCATTTGGACCGTGGCCTCAAGAGAAGCATCATGCTCCTCCTTTTGCTTAGCAAGAGCCTGTTCCAGATCCTCAGAAGGAAAAGACTTGGCTTCCGTGGAAGCAGCGCCCTTATCCTTTGGATCCGCAACAAAGGGGAGTCTCATCGGGGTTCATCTCTCTCTAGGGCGGTTAAGCCACACGAATAGAGTGCGAGGCTCTGATACCAATTGAAAGGATCGAGATGGACCTAGAGGGGTGGGTGAATAGGTACAATTACAAATTTTAATTTTTACTTAGCACCTTTTAGGCGATAATGCGGAATATGAAAGTAACCTAAACAATTGCAAGTATGATGCTAAGAGTTACACCAAGCAAACTAGCACTAGAAGTATATGAGTAAGCAAGAACAATAAGATATAAGTAAAGACTAAGTGACAAATAACCACAATTAGGTAGTTAGGGTTAGGAATAACTGCAAATCTGAGAGACGAGGATGTATGCCGATGTTCACTTCCTTGGAGGGAAGCTACGTCATAGTTTAGAGAGGTTGATGTTACCACGAAGGCACACCAACGCCACAAAGGCTCACCCTATTATATCCTTGAGATATCACCATGAAGGCAATTACCAACCACTAGTGGTAGACCTTGGGGTGGTCTCCAAACCCTCACAAACTTTCTAGGGGTAATCACACTGAACGATTCCTCGCCGGAGAACTCCTACCGCCTAGGAGTCTCCAACCTCCAAGAGTAACAAGATGCCCCATGAAAAACAAGGGGGATCAACTTTTGCTTTAGTCAATGTGTAGATCAAGAACTCATCCTTCACTCCTCAAAAGATCAAGAGTTTTAGTTGGCTAAGGAGGAAGAACTCACAGAAATCTTGGTCTGGAAATGGTGGAGAGAGAAATGGAGTCGTTAGCTTCTTCGTGGGGAATAAGAAGACTATTTATAGGGGGGGACGGAATCGAGCCGTTGGGGCCAGATTCCTGCAAGGATCGGAAGTTCCATCCAAGACGGAAGGTTCCGGACCCCGGAAGTTCTGGCCAAGTTCCGGGCAGGTTCCGGGCTACATAGAGAGTTAGCATCGTCTCTGGAATACCCCAGAAGCTACCAGAACAGGGACAAAAGTTCTAACGCCCAGAAGTTCCTGCAACACTGAAGTTTCGGGGAACAGAAGTTCCAGCCAGGCTCCGGCAAGGTTCCAGGCTACACAGAGAGATTGCACATAGTGCATTTTCTCTGGGTGGCCCGAAAGCTTCCCGGACCTTCTGGTCCCCGGAAGTTCCGGCCGTCGTGGAAGTTCTGGCCTTGGCAGAGTCATTGTGTCATGTAAAAATGGACCAATGATGAAGTTGATTGTGCTAGATCATACGTGTGAAGTTGATTCCCAGATGTTTTTCATGATGCACCCCCTCTTAATAGTGTGGCTATCCTAGGGACTCAAGAAAGAAAACATAACAATATGGCAATCAGCCTTTTCCTTTTTCCACATAGACGGAGAATAACCATCCATGCTTCTCTTCAATTTTGACGGTGTTGTTTATACTAGAGCATGTGGTTATAAACACAAATGAAATTGTCATAGATGTCAAAAACTGTTAAGGGCAATAATGCACTTTCACTTTCTTCATGGGAGTCTCGTAAGGCTTCACCACGAGCATTTTGGATAACAGTCTGGTCCTCTCGTCTTCGGGTTGAGGCACCGGACTGTTAATGTTGATGACTTTCTTCAGCCATCTCTACAGATCAGATAAGGGGTTATGAACCTTCTATGTAAAAAAGCCGACCAAGCTAGGGTATATCATACCTCAGAATCGGGCTTAGCAGTGTGCAGACCCTTGTCCTCCTCCTCGGATGGCCATCTCTTCATTGATTTGAAGAGCGCCTTCCATAACTTCTCCCGCGTAGTGCGGAAGAGTTCCTAGACAGTGAGCTCGGCTTCGAGTTTCGAGCCCACAGGGGGTGTCCCGGTGCTGGCAGGGGTGGACGCGTCTTCGGAGCATCACCTGGACCTCATCGGTCAACTTGGTTCCCTCCTCGACCATGGAGCGGATGCACTTCTATAGGTCGGTGACCTCATTGCCTGGTCCCCAGACAAGGCCCTTTTCGAGCCATGAAGCTACTCTGGTGGGGGGACCAGATCTGAATGCGGCGGCGGGGTGCTGACTTTCTTCTTGAGGTCCAGTGACATCGAACCAATCCTTTTGCCACCCCCTGATGGTGTCAATGAGGGTGCCCCACGGCCACCCGACGCGGGTGAGCTCGCCAATGATGGCCCGTCCGCAATCTGCGTGCTTGCCGCTAACGCACTTGGGCTTGATATTGAAGACCTGCAGCCAGAGCCCAAAGTGTGGCTCGATGCGCAGGAAGGCCTCGCAGAAGATGATGGACACCGAGATGTGCATGATGGAGTTAGGCATGAGGTCGTGGAAGTTGAGGCCGTAGAAGAACATGAACCCCCGGATGAAGGGGTGGAGAGGAAAACTCAGCCCCCGGATGAAGTGGGGGATGAATACCACCCTCTCGCCCGGCTTAGGGGTAGGTATCACTTTGCCCTCCTCCATTGCGTGGGGAGGGATGCTAGCGGGGAGGTAGCTCGCATTCTTGAGGTCTACAATGTCTCGGTCAATGATCGTGGAAGCTTCCCATTGGACGTCGGAGCCCGCCATTGATGAGCTAGGAGGAGGGGGCGAAGAAACCTAGATCTGTTCTTTGGAGGCGCAAGGGAATGGGAGGCGGAGAAGTCTAACGGAGAGCGTGAAAAGCCTTTGGGGATTTCTTCCTATTTTTATGAGGCCTATCGATTTAGACTCCCCTTTCTGCACTGTCGATCCCTCCACTTCCCGAGGTGTGCGAGCCGTTGCGTGCACATGATTAAGTATATCTGGTGTAAAACGGGACACAATCGGTATATTGATAGATCGTGATGATTAAAATGGCCTCGAACTGCGAATCGAGTCTATGCAACAGGCCTTGCAGTCGTGGTGGGTCATGGCCTTTCATCAGTAAGGTCGTCAGAGGAGCGTTGTTTCCCCCCTAATGTTTGGCCTTCAAGGCCAATTTATTTACAGTATTCAGATGTGCCACAATGCGGGAAACTACTTGTCATTGGAGGCCGAACTATGGTTCAACAGGAAGGAACTCACCTCGCAAGCCGAAGACTCTGTTCGCGAAGCAATTGGAGCTGAAGATGCTTGGCATTAGAGGCAAGTTCGGGGGCTACTGAGGGCGTCCTGGATTAGGGGGTCCTCGGATAGCCGACCTATTGTTATGGGCCGAGCTGTGAGGATTACTTACTGGACATCGAAAGGTTTGAAGGCCAAGTCTCCACGATGGAAGCTTCGGGAAACACAGATTGCGCTCCACACTTGATGTAGTAAATAGGCATGTTTATCTCTTCAGCTTGTAACTGACCATGTGCAAACCCTAGGCATCCTCGACACCTCTATAAGCCGGAGGGTTGTAGGGCATAGAGATAGAATAACTCATCTAGGGTTAGTTGTACGATCTCGAGGTAGAACAACTGTGTAACCTCTCACAACATCAATACAACCAAGTAGGACGTAGGGTATTACCTCCATAGGAGGGCCCGAACCTGTGTAAACTCGTGTCCCCTTTGTCTCCTGTTACCATCGACCTTAGTCACACAGTTCGGGACCTCCTACCCGGGATCCGCCGGTTTTGACACCGACACTCCTTAGGAGTGCTTGATGGGTATTTAGTGACAGCAATTCGACATACCTCGGCCCCGTCTACCTCATGGATGATGCCACCTTGAAATCGAGGAATGATGCAAAAGTACTTCTACCATATACCGAAGTGGGGATAACATCTAAGATACATCCCACGGAGAGCTACAAACCCTGTTGTATGTAAAATAGAATTGAGGGTGAGGTGATGGAGTTGGGTCCCATAGAATGCAAGGAGGTCATGAAGGAAAGGATGGATCGGGAATCCCATGCCTCTTAGAAGGAAGGCAATGAAACATACTCTCTCTACCCCATGAGGGAATGGATGCTTTTCAGCATGTGCGTGGCCGTCTTCGGAGGTTAGGCCAGCATGGATGGGAGCTAGATCTGTGTCAGGGAGGTAGCCGATGTCCTTTAAGTGCACAAGGCTATGTAGAAATTTTGTGATAAGTAAGGATTGTCACTAAAACAAATAGGATGGCACCACCATCCCCATAGATGTGTTGTCGCTAACGCAGGCACGCTCACACCCAAACCAGAGTTTGGAAATAGTTCACTTAAGTAGGTTGCTAAAGGAAATAGTAAAGATGGGGAAGATAACGAAAAAGAAAAAGAAAATAATAAGCTAAACAAATAAAATAAACTAAGAGAGGCATGTGATTATTTAGATAAGATTGTTGGGATCTAGGTACGATCTATTCCATATGGGCAGATAATGGATTTAAGCTTTATGACTATGTCACGTGGTGGCTAAGTTAGTATGTGCATTGTAGAATATGATAATCTACGGTTGGTGCGTGGTCCCTCAAATACCTGTTATCCCTCAAGACATGTTGTATTGATATAAGTCATTCATCCTACTTCTTGTCCTATACTTGAGGCGGCTAATGCAAAGATATTAATATGCTCGTGGTTTGAGGAACGAATGAAGGCATTAGGTTCTATGGACAACTATGATTCCTAGAGCAATTGAGTTCCCCTCAAGATATTTGCACCTGTCACGTCATAGGTCTATCAGTTTGCACAATCCTCCATCTACTTCATATTTGTCCTAAGAGTTGAACATCTCCAACTACACCAATGGATTGAACGTCTCTAATCACTAAACTACCGCATAGGTAAATAAGCAACATGAAGAAACACACATAAATAGAGAAAAAAATCGACCGACCAATATCCAACAACTACTCAAATAATATCACATAAAGAGGGGTTCAAAAGTTATTACGACCAATCACAGAGACCGTGATGAGGGAAGAAGAAGGGGTGATTATTATGGTGGTGATGGCGGTGCAGCACCAGATTATGATGATGACGATCGTGGCACGGTGGGTGCGGCCCAGCCTGCGTGTCGTTGGTGGGGGCTTCCTTCCAGTCTCCCTCTAGGTTGTCCCCTTGGTATTCTTGAGATCGCGGCGAGTGGATGTGCAGATGATGCTTGATGAAGATTGATGCATCTAGGTTTGGAGGAGTTTATATAAGAGTTCTCCCTATGAATCCTCTCTTGATGTGGCTTCTCTCTTTTGATCCAAGGGCTCTAGATGATCCCAGTCCTCTCCAAAATCATGCCTTGAATGCCAAGGAAGTCATGGGAACAAAAGGGGATGATATCCATGAAGAATCTGTAGGATCCAAAGTATTTCTAGAGGGGGGTGATTAGACTACTTGACCAAAATAAAAATCTTGCCTTTTCCCAATTTATATGCTGGCAAGTTTTGACAATTATATCAAGTCAAGCACACCCTACACATGCAAGTCTAAGAGTATATCAGTGGAAAGTAAAGACATGCACATATAACTAGAGGGAAGGGATAGGCAGATTGGAGACATGAAGACTTTTCCCATCGTTCCGATAGGTGGTGCTATCATACGTCCACGTTGATGGAGACTTCAACCCACGAAGGGTAATGGTCGCCAGAGTCCCTAAAGGGCTCCACCCATAAGGGTCCACAAAGTATAAACCTTGTCTATTCCACAATGGCTTACGTCAACGAAGGACTAGCCTTACTCAGGGTAGAGCTTCACGAACTAGGTGATCTCATTGCCCTTACAAAATTCTTGGTTCAACTCCACATGAAGTCGGAGGCTCCCAAGTGACACCTAACAAATCTAAGAGACACCACTCACCAAAAGGTAATAGACGTCGTAAGTATGATGAACTCCTTGCTCTTATGTTTCAAAAGGTAGTCTCCTCAACACTCGATCACTCTCTCACAGATTTGGCTTGGTAGAAGAGGTTTATTGGGTGGAAAGCAACTTGGGAGGCTAGAAATCAAGATTCGTATGGTTGGAGTGGAAGATCTTGATATTATCACATGAGTAGGTGGTTCTCTCTCTCAAAAAAATGAATAGGGCAAGTGTTGGTCTATTCTGTGTGTTTTGTCCACAAATGAGGGGTAGGTGGAGGGGTATATGTAGGCATCTCCGAAAATCCAACTGTTACAACATTATTGTTGAATCAATGAAAGTGAAGCAAAAACTCGGTTGCACTGACTAGTGAAAAATGTGGCAACTTTTGGCGTTTTAGTGAGACTGATATATAAATCTCGATGGGTCTGATTTTGATTGGCCTTGTTAGTTTCAAATTTCGGTGGCACCGATACATAAAACTCATAAATTCCTATTTTAAAAATGGGACAATAGAAAGTTTGCCACTGATTTTGGTTGCACCAAAATGAGACTTGATAGTACCGAGATGCTAGGGTTTGGCACCGATACCTAAAACTCGGAAACTTAGAAATGGGACAATAGAAAGTTTGCCACTGATTTCGGTTGCAGCAAAATGATACTTTGTAGAATAGAGATGCTAGGGTTTGGCTTTGGATCTATCTAAGTTAAATCTATGTAGGGCCGAATAGAGAATGTTGGTTGCACCGAATTTGGACAGAATATTTGTGGGAGAATTCCATGAGTATTTTTGGTGGCTAATATCTAAGCACTTGAGCAACCAGATTATCATATATACCTCATCCCCTTTTAATCTTCCGATACCAACGGAACATGTGATAAGTATGTGATCAGCAAGAGCTTCCCTAAATTTGTGCACTATTTTTAAAAATTGCGTTTGAATGCAAACGCACAATCAATTAGGATCATGGGTCACTCTTACATGTCACATACATGTTGGTGGTGCGCAAAAATGATATAAATGAATTTCATTGCGCATGACACCAATAGTGAGTGAGTGAGCATCACATAGATATGTCCACGATAGGAAATAGTAGCACCAAACATTAAAGCATATGATCAAACGCAACAAGGTTTAAGGCACTCACATGGTAAGGCAAATGTTTTCAAACGAGAAGAGCAAACAAAAGGCAAAACACTCTCTCTCTCTCTCTCGATGCGCTATGATCTATACACCTCTCCCTCCTAGGCAACAAGTTACCAAAAAGTTCAAAGGTACAAAGCTAAGCATCACTCTAGGAATGGCCTCCGCCGATAGCTGAAGAATGAGTCGAAAGAATAGAATCAGGGCAGGCTTTAGTTGATGTCCTCTACGGTGGTGGTGTAGACAGTGGAGGTGTAGGAGTTGATAGAGCTGATGGTCTTGTCTTTGTTATTGTCATGGCAGGAGATCTAGCATCTATCGAGAATTGGGTATGAGACTAGAGAGAAGCATCATCATCATCATTGGAGCTGGGTCTAGGCACACCATCCACCTCCTACTTCAACTTGTTGACCGTGGTGGTCATCTTAGTTACCTTGACATCCAAGTGATGAAATTTTTGTATCCACAATCCTCTCAAGGCTCTTCTGGTTCTGGAATATCTATTTGATGTTCTTCTCCATCCCTTGGACGATGCTGGTGAGAAATGGCATTTGATCTCCTTTGGTCTTGAGCACTATAGCACTAGTGGCTCTAGCTGCCTCTGCCTCAATCTCAACCTGTGTTGTAGATGAAGTGGGATGACTAGGATTCATCTCCACAACATTGTCCTCGAACTCTGGTTGTAGTGGAAGGTGTTGTGTGTCAAGTAGATATGTGTTGTTTACAACTATGGAGTTGATTAACATCTATATGTATGGAGCATCTACACATGACCTCTTCTGGTTAGCAACAGTCCTCTTGATTGTCTCCACAATCAAATCCATCCCCCTTATCCTAGTGTGGGCGTCTGCATGATGCAAAATTTTTATGGAATACCCCCTAATCATCTTTTCATCACCTGATTTAGGCATCAAGGTGTACCTCATAAAGGTGTTGGTGGTGGGTACTCCTGCTTGCAAGAAGTAGACAAATCCTAACTTGTGAGATTTCAGATATTCCTTCTAAACTGGGTTATAATTGTTGGCCATGGAGTTGTGGTTCATCTTGGGCTTGGTGGAAGCTGGCTTCTTGATCTTGGGAGTAGAAGGTTTAGCATCTTCCATGAGTTTCCTTTGCTTTTAAGGAGTTAGGTTGGCAGCTTGTTCCTCCTCTTCTTCTTCCTCACTTTGCTCACGTGTCCTAACCATGGAGGTTGGTCTTCTAGTCACACAAACAATTGTTTTCCTCTCTCTTCTTTGCAGGCTTCTTGGCCATGGACTTTGTTTTCTCAGAGGAGGTGGGAGCCTCAAGGGTTATTGCTCCCCCTTTAGCAGATTCAGGAGGTCTAATTGCATCTGTGCTAGCATACTCCTTTCTTACATGCCTCCTAGATGAAGTGACCTCTTCAATATTTTTCTAAGAACGGATCTTTCCTTCTTCTCTTGCTGCTTCTTGGATATCACCTCATCACTCACAAAATCAGCATCTTCATCATAGGAGTTGAGCTTTTTCCTGGACCTGGTGGCTGCCTTGGGCAAGCCATGAAAACTGGTGGTGCCTGGGTCCTTTGAAGAGCTGGCCTCCGGACTAGTGCCTGGATCAAGTTCTGCACCAGGCTCTCTGAACTCATTCTAGCTATCCTCTAAACCGGACATGTTGCACTGATAAGGTGTCCTTGTGAATAGATATACAGGAGTGGAAAATATAAGCATCACAAAACACAACAATTTTGCAAAATTTGAACTCAAAATCTTAGTCTCAAATTTCTACAGTATGGGTTCCAATTCCACCAAGTGTTAGTTTTTGGAGCCTTCGAGACACACATTCTTATTTACAAAAACTTGGCCACCCCTTTCGATCTCACCGAAAAAGATAACTCGATATCACCGAGAATGTTCTCAGAAACCCTAAAACCCGAATCGGTGACACTAATTCGTTTCCACTCAGTGACTCCGAGACATGCATGGAGAGAACGTAAACCTAAAATTTCTCGTTCTCCTAATCTATCGGAACGTCCTTGTGGATAGATGCGTTCATATCAATGGAATGAAGAGGAAATTGACGTAATGCAAAAGATTTGGAGCATGGAATGCAAAAGGGGTCAAGATCTTACCCTAATTCGGTGAAGAATTCGCTATAGCGGCAATGATGGGGAGGATTCTTTGACGACAGTGGACTTCGGTGGCGAGGGCGCAAGCGAGACAAGGTAGATGTCCTTAGACTTCGAGCGCAGCAACAGAGGGGTGCAAAGATGATGATTAAAGATTTCATTGTAATAGTCATGTCTGCTGGATATATACACCCATCTGTTGTCGGTGACACCAAGCCGAAAATTTTAGGTCCACCGAGATGCCTAAACGCGCTAGGATACAACAACTTGGTGGCGTCGAGATTTTAAGATTGGTGGTAATGAGATTGATAACCTAGATCAACCCTAGTGCTTCGATGAAACCGGGTTTTTGGAGTTGGTTACACCGAGTGGCACATGGGAGGTTTTGGAAGTCAGCTCTTATTGAAACAGAACTCTGAGTGCTCGTCACATAGAGGGTCCGAAAAGTGCTTTCTCAAATGTTGTGATGTAGCATGAATAGAATTTGAGATGAGAAATCATAGATAGCTAGAGGGGGTACTTAGGCATTCTTGTGCATCCAATTGGCCAGAAAAATGAAAGCCAAATAACAACAATTGGATATCCTCGAATGAGCAAAATATGCATACCGACATGCTCACCCATAAATATGTCAGATGAAATATGGCAAAAATGCAAAATCACTCTAGTATCTACCAAGCACTTTGGCGATGAGATATTCATCCATATATGAGTATATTCACTTAGGAGAAAATTAAGAATACTTGATCATAGGTCATACTCATCGTTTAAGCACAAGTGGGGTTTCCACTTTTACATAAAGTTTTCTAATGTGTTTAGACATTGTGAGATGCTTTGAATCAAGTCTTAGAGTAAAGCCCCCCCTTGATATGATATCACCCGTAAGAGGGACATACTAACCTTGGGTTTTTTCATTGAAGACTTCATTTGGGTGTTGTAGTAATGGATTCTTATAGTTGATGAAAATCATCTTGAGTTGGGAGCAATCCTTGTTGTTTTGTACTCTTCTCACCTACATGGGTTAGTCCCACACAAGGAACAAATAAAAGGATATCGATGGACATGGCATGAAGCACATGTAATAGGATGTCCATTTATTCATTAATTACCTTAATCCTTGCTTACCTATGAGGGAATATGTGACTCGTTGAACTATTGCATAAGGTTGGAGTTGAATCCAAATAGTTATTGCCACAATGAATGTGAGTGAACTTTGTTGGCGGAGTCACCCCTTAAGAACTTTTATAGTTCTTCTTCTTGGGGATTCACTTCAACATTATCAGGATCCTTGCATTTGAAGTAGTGCTTGATGACGTAGAGCTTGTAGTGTCCTTGGGCATCCACTTGACCATGGCTTGTGTTTCTTCTTCAAACGAGTCAATCTCTTCTTGAAGCTTGAATTTGTGGTGTTGTGGTGGAAGGTCATCTTCAGCATTTTTTCCCTCGAGAAGAGTAGGGTCATAGTTCTCCGTTTGGGGAACAAACTTAGTCTCGGGGTATTGACCTTGTTCCCATTCAACTCCATTTGCATTGAAATATCCAATGTCTTGTTCTTCCGGTGCCATCCTTGCTTGCGTACAATCTTCTCAAATTGCTTACTTCCAGCAAGACTCCTTTAGACACCCTTTTCTATAATTTCTTTCAATAAATCGTCTTCTTGCGCAAGTGTAACTTGGCTAAGAGAATCATTTGTGTAATCAATAGTACTACTAGAAGCAACATCATTAGATTTAGCACTTTTATTGTTGCTACTAGATGATGAAACTTTCTTGCCTTTGTTACTAGTTTTCTTAGGCTTAACATGCGGAACAAAAGTAGACAAGGGTAAGCATTTGGCTAGATACGAAGAACTCTTCTTTTGAAGATCGCCATTGATAGCTTTTAGAAACTGATGTTCTTGCTCTAAATTTAGCTTCTCGAAGCGTAGATTCTCATGAGTTCTTAGAAGCTCTCTATGACCTTCTTGAATAGATTAATGATCTAACTTAAGAGTATTTAATTCCTAAGTTAGAAACCCAATCTCCTTCTTATCATCATCCCACGACTTATATTGACAAGCATGATTACTATCAAGTTCATTTTGACTAACATTACTAGTTTTATCAAATAGCAAGTCATCATCTCCTAGTAATTCATCCTCATCACTATTAAAGTATGAGTATTCGGGGTGTGATACCTTCGGGCCTTTAGCCATGAAGCAACTTCCACTTCCTTCATTTGGTGAATCAAATATGTCATAGGAATTGGAGGATACGAGTGCTAGTCTGAAAACACCTTCATCTTTACTATAGTCAGATTTGTGGTGGTAGCTTGATACATATCCAACGTATATACTTTTCCAACACTTTTGATCTCGTTTTGTACTCTAATTTGCATGATTTGAATGGAACTAACCTTGACTAATGATGTTTTCAGCAGAACTACTTTGGCGTTATTTCTGTGCAGATATAAAAGTTTGTGGAATTGGACTAATTTTTTTGTGAATTAGCTTTGGAATATATAATGATTTATGGAGACAAGATCCACCGATTGGGGGTTGCTTGTGGGCCACATGCCAATAGGGCACACCCACCCTCTGGGCATGCCCTGATGGCTTGTGGGGCCCATGTGGCTCCTCCGACAGTAATTCCACTCCTATAAATTCACATCTTCAGAGAAAAAACTCAGAGAGAAGATTTCATCGTGTTGCACGAGATGGAGCCACCGCCACCTCCTGTTCTTCCTCAGGAGGGCTGATCTAGAGTTTGTTTGGGCTCCGGAGAGGGGGAATCGTCGTCGTTGCCATCACCAACCCTTCTTCATCAACATCACCATGATGCTCACCACTACGAGTGAGTAATTCCTTTGTAGGCTTGCTGGTTGGTTATGGGATTGGAAGAGATTGATCAGGTAATCGAATTAAGTTTGATAGGGTTTGATCCCTTGTATCCACTATGTTCTCCAATTGAAGTTGCTATGACTTTGCTATGCTTAATGCTTGTCACTAGGGCCCGAGTGCCATGATTTTAGATCTGAACCTATTATATTTTCATGAATATAAGAGTGATTTCGATCCTATCTTGCAAGTTGTATGCACCTATTACGTGTCTTGATCCGCATACCCCAAGGTGACAATAATTGGGATTCTTTCCGGTGATTGCCATAGTTTGAGGACTTGATGTATTCACCATGTGTTAATGCTTTGTTCTGGTTGTCTATTAAAAGGAGGCCTTAATATCCCTTAGTTTCAGATAGGACCCTGCTGCCATGGGAGGGTAGGACAAAAGATGTCATACAAGTTATTATCGCAAGCACGCGTGACTATATACGAAATACATGAATACATAACATAGATGAATTGAGCTAGTCCTGTGTCACCCTAGTGTGTAACTGTTACATGATTCATGTCATGTAAATCATTATCCATCACCAATCCACATGCCTACGCTTTGCATATACTGAATCTTTCTAAGTTACTATTGCTACTTGTCGGTGCACTAGAGTTTTGGGCTCTGCAGTGCCCCTTACTCGTGCACGGGCAGTGGCAGCCACCCTGGCGGCAAAGCCCAATGGAGACTTACCAGATACCAGCACAGGAGAATCAAGATCACCGGCAAGGCCTTGCCAGGAGGCTATCGACCCACCAGAGAGGGAGACCGGCCCCGGCAAGGCAAGGCCCTGGCAAGGTGAAGCCCCGACAAGACCCCACCAGTGCACAGGGCAGGTGTTTATCCACCTAGACGCATGTCGCGTCGTCAACGTTGGAGGGAGCTAAGCAGCGCCGATGGGACGGGCTCCCGTCCCATCCCACTGACGGACAGAGATGCGTGATGGTGCATTAAATGCACCTGTCCTACTCCGTCAGTGTTAGGTATGATAGCACTGTAGGTCTGTACACCCTATGTACACACTATACGCTACTGTTGGGATCTGCTTTGAGTATAAAAGGAGGCCCAGGGCAATACGATAGAGGAATTTTGCCTTTTGGACTTTTGAACTCTTGGGCTTTTGCACCTTTAGGGGCCGTCTAGCGCACAAGCGTGGCTGTGGCTCGCAGATCCCTGTAGCAAGAACCCTAAGAACACTCTCAATACGACCAAGTAGGAGTAGGGTTTTACGCATCCGTGCATCCCCACCCTGGGTAAAGATCCCCACGTGCTTTTCATCAGACCAGCTCTTCGCACACCTGCCCCCCGCCAAACCGAAAGGGATCCCCGAGATCCCATAGGTGTTCGTTCTCCACGACATCTTTGGCGCGTTAGGTAGGGGGAGTTAGGTTGTGTGAAACCATTCTGGTAATCAGCATGCGAATTCCTTCGCGCTCATAATCGCCATGCCTCCGAAGAAGAGGGGCCCGACAACAGCTGGTCCATCCACGTCCGCCATCCCTGTATCTGTGCAGACAGGAGAGAGCGTAGACGCGGGTGGAGGAGGAGGAGGCAGAGGTTTGGAACTTCCGCAACTCTCCGGTGATCAAGGCCAAACTAGCGGCGACGCTTGCTGTGGAGACACCCATGATGGTTGCAAGAACCCCCGAGCCCCTGGGTCTGAAGACGGAGCGGTACCTCCTGCGGGTGGTATGACAAACTCGGGGGACAGAAGGGTATCCTCTAGGGCACCCACGTCGGCCCCTACGCCACGCCCTTCTCAGGACGCGCGCGGAGGGCCGCGCCAAGGCGCCTGCAATTCTCAGCGTCCCCTCGGGAACGCTCTTGCACATCCTTCCCAAGATGCATAGGATCAGCTTGCTCACCAGCATGTAGGCGGGAGTGGAGTACCGATGCTGGATCGCGGTGCTGCTCTTTCTAACACGGTTAGGAGTCAAAGCACCTCGCGCTCCTTGCGCCGTTCGTTACCGACCACGTCGGAGGAAGCGATGGCGTGGGCACAACTACTCCTAAACTTCCCGCCGGCTACGGAGAAGCTCGATGAATGAGAGCCACCATTCAGAGCCTCCTCAGCCTCGTGGATAAGTTTCGGTCCACTGAGCCGGCTCATGCCAGTGGAGAGAAGACCGGAGGCGGCGTGACCTCAGCACATTCTCCTCCACAACAACATTGTCGGTCGCCGACTCGACAGACGAACACTCACGATGGCTACTCGACGGTGTCATCCAACCCATGGACACGTCGTGATCAATGTCAAGTTCTTTGAGAACGTGGCAAGGAAGACGCTCGAACTGGAATCGAGCGATGGCGGGAAGGGCGCCTCCAGTCGGATAGGCACGCGGGGCCCACTGTAGACAAGTATGCGCTAGGGGATCCTTTCAGCCTACCTTACGAGGTGGGTTGTCCATCATTTACCCGTGAGCTGCGGTAAGTCCAGTGGCCCAACTCTCGCACGTTCAAGCTAGAAGTCCCGGAGAAGTATGACGGCAAGACTCATCCATCAGAATTCCTGAGCGTCTGCACCATTGCAGTGCAAGCTGTCGGGGGTCGCGACGTCAAGATACTCACCAACTACTTCTCGTTGGTGCTTAATCCCAACGTCAGGTCGTGGTTGATGCGCTTGCCAGAGGGGTCAATCACCTCCTGGGTAGACTTGTGCCATGAGTTTGTTGGCGCCTTCACGGGAGGTCATCAAGCTCCTGGCCAAGAAAGTGACCTACACATCATCCCTAGAAGGAGGGCGAAAATTTGCGCAAGTACATCCAAAGGTTTAGCTATGTCGATCACAACATCAAATACGTTCATCCTGCCGCTGTTATCAGCGCATTCCATCAGAACATCCGCAACCACATGATGCGGGAAGAGCTAGCGATGAACAGAGTCAGAGACATCACCAAGCTTTATGCTTTAGCAGCCAAATGTGCTCGGGCTGAAGAAGGGACGAGGCTCCCTGGCTAAGACATTGGTGTGGGGGTCGACTCCGAAGATGAAGACACCGTTGACTCGGCAAAGAAGGGCCAGCGGTCGAACAAGAAGCACAAGGGCAAGACCGTGCTAGCCGTCGAAGGATCCGAAAACCCCGGCACCGCCAAGACGGGCAAGGTTGATGACCCCAGCAACGATGTTGCAGGGTGCACCTCCTTCCATGCCCTGGTGGCTCCCGGCAAGACAGAAGACTCCAACAAGCAATATTGCAAGATCCATCGCACCAAGAGCAATGATCTCCAAGACTGTTGGTAAGTTGAGTAGCTTGCCAATAAACAGAAGGCCGAGTACGAGAGGTGAGACAAGGAGAAGGTCCAGGACGGTGCCAAGGGGTCCGGCAAGAAGCGTGTTGGCCGAGGAGGTCGCTACGGCAAGCCCAAGCAACAAATAGACCGGTCATTCCGTGGCCGCGACAAGCAAGAGGGAGATGATGATGATGTCAAAGAGGACGACGAGTCCAGTGAGCATGAGTTTCATAAGGCTACAGAGATGATGTGCATAGAAGGAGGAGCCTTGTCGCATTCCTCTCACCGCCAACTTAAACAATGGGCGCGCGAGGTTAATGCGGGAGCACCCTCTATCAGTGCACAGAGACCTCTAAAGTGGCCCAACACTCCTATCATCTTCGATGCTAAGGATCACCCTGATCACATAACTGCGGTCATGTGCTTGCCATTGTTTGTCTCGCCAACAATCCGCAACCGCAAGGTGACGAAGATTTTAGTCGACAGTGGGGCCAGCCTGAACCTAATCTCACTCGATGTCCTTCAGAGGCTGCAAATTCCTGACGAAGCTCTCGAGCTGATAGGCGCTTTCCAAGGGGTCAATTCGGGAAGGAATTTGCTAAAAGGCAAGGTCACACTGCCGGTGACGTTTGGCAGTGATATCAATTTCAGAATGGAGAAGATCATTTTTGACGTCGCAAAGATCTCATTGCCATACAACGGCAATATTGGTCGCCCGACACTAGCCAAGTTCATGGCGGCCACTCATTTCGCTTACAATGTGCTTAAGATGCCCGGGACAATGATAGTCATCACCATTAACTCTGACAAGAAAAGCGCACTTATCTGCGCCGACCAACTCTACCGGGGGCAGCTGCAGCACCTGCCGCCAAGGCACTTGCACCTGCCGCTGAATCTCCCGGGGGAAAGAAGATCGGGAACGCCTCTGGTGCACATTCCGGCAAGCGCGCCCCCTTGAGGTGTTGCGCTCCCGTCGACGATGTGCCAAAGGGCTCCATCGGCAAGAGCAAGAAGTCCAAGGCAGCTCCATCGGAGAGCAAGAAGGTGCCCGCCAAGGAGGATGGCATGGGGGAAACTTTCACCATAAGTTCCACCCTTGATGACAAATAGGAAAGCATGCTCATCGGCTTCCTATGGGCGAATGTTGATGTGTTTGCATGGCAACCATCTGATATCCCCGGCGTTCTCAGGAAGGTGATTGAGCACCACCTCGCCATCTGTCCACACGCGCGGCCCGTCAAGCAGAAAGTTCAAAAGCAAGCTTTGGAGCGGCAACAGCTTATTGCCGAAAAAATCAAGAAGTTAGAAGTAGCTGGCCTGATCAGAGGAGTACTCCATCCTATGTGGTTGGCCAATCCAATCGTAGTGTGCAAGGCGAATGGGAAGTGGAGACTATGCATTGATTTCACAGACATCAACAAGGCCTGCCCCAAAGAACCTTTTCCCTTGCCATGCATCGACCAGGGTATCATCACTGCCGGCTGTGACTTACTGTCTTTCCTTGACGCCTATTCAGGGTATCATCTGATTTTCATGGCCAAGGAAGACGAGGAGAAGACCACATTTATCACCCCATGTGGTACGTATTGCTTTCTGTGTATGCCTTTCGGGTTGAAAACTGCTGGTTCTACCTTTGCAAGAGCGGTCCAGATATTTTTTGAGCCCTTGCTACATAGAAATATGGAAGCTTACATGGATGATATAGTGGTCAAAACCAAAGATAAGGCCACACTCATATCAGACCTAGAATAAATATTTGCAAATCTGCGCAAGATCAACATGAAGCTCAACCCTGAGAAATGTGTGTTCCGTGTCCCATCCGGCAAGCTTCTCGGGTTCTTTGTATCTCAATGAGGAATAGAAGGAAACCCCAACAAGATGAAAGCAATTGAGAAAATTGATGCACCAAGATGAGTCAAGGACGTGTGACGCCTTGCCGGCTATGTTTCTGCTCTGAGTAGGTTCATCTCAAAATCTGCTGAGCACGCTGTCGTGGGTACGAGCCTGACAGTAGATGGTAGGGGTACGAAAGGAGAGGGCAGAAACCTAGCTACGGCGAGGGTGTACACACGGATGTATGAGTTCAGGCCCCTCTCGTGGAGGTAAAAGCCCTACGTCTTAGTGCTCAGGAGCTTATGTCATGTGGAATATAGAGATTACAATGGTTGCGAACCCTTGTGCCATAGGGGAGGGGCGGCTTATATACATTTCGCTACCCCTCATAATTACCCAGCATCCAAAGGTCCGATCATGGGGTTAAAGTCTGTCGTTACTGGTAACGTACGTAATAAAAGCTATTAATGACGATTAAACCAACGTCTGCCCGTTAGGCTCTTGATGATGGCTCCTGGTCTCCTTGTGTCGAGTGAGAACGAGGTCTTCCGAGTGACACGCGACTACCGAGTGAAGGAAGGATTCTCCGAGTGGATAGCGTGTCGAGTGATCTTGAACGTCTCCTGGAATCCACTCGGAAGTTTATGCTTGATCTTCCAGTCCTCTAATGTAGTGTCCTTAGGTAGGGTATGTAGGCCTTGCCTAGGACCCTACCCTAGGTAAGTATCCTCGTCATTAGCCCCCGAATGAATCGGGGTTCGAGTGGTGAAATTGGGTATCAATGCCAATATTGAGTTAGAGCAATAAAGCTTCTGAATGATATTCGGGATTTCAATGAAACTTGCGTCGGTTGAACCCAGAGTATTAACGTCAATTCAGAATTCACACGCCAAATCCTTCAAATGACATTCGGGGCTTCAACGAAACTTGCATCGATTGAATTCTTCTTCGTTCGCCCGGATCCATTCGGCCTTAAAGGTGTCCGAGTGGAAGTTCAATGTCTGTTTTGCTTTGAGTGAACTAAAAGCATCTTTGGAGGTGACGGGCCGGTCTGTCAGACCCGGATTTTGCGGGATACGAAAATTTGGGAAGCACGCTCGTGTGATGATGCCACGATCAGGACAAGTGGAGGCATGATGCCTCGATTCTTGCACCGGTCATATCGCGACGTATTGGGCGCCGTCAGCGGTAGGATTGTGCGGTGATCTCGCGGGCCCACTGGTTATCGGGACACTCGACAGAGTATAAATCTCTGCACGTTGCGATTTGCATAGTACCTCCGCCCATACTTTCTCCTTTCCTCTGCCTCCTCTGCCTACTATGACCCACTCCGTTCCTCCTTGATGAGAGCCGCCGCGCCGATGACGAAGAACGCGACAGAGAAGTTGGAGCGGGCTAAGAAGGGGGCGACGAAGCTCAAGGGCAAGAAGCCCTTGACCGCTCGGTTCACCGTGCCGGCGGGATGGATGCAGGGGATTTTCTCCCCTCCGTAGTCACTCGCGAGGACATGGAGGGCCTTGTCGCCGACGGGCTCGTGACGGATGGCGCCTGGAGGCTGTCAGCGAGAGAGCGCGAGCCAGAGCCACGCGATGGGGAGCGGGTCCTCCTACTCTCCCATGTCGAAAGAGGTTTCTCTATGCCACCTCACCCGTTCTTTAGGGGATTCCTGAATTTCTTCGGTGCCCAACTGCACCATCTCCCACCAAATACTGTTGCATACTTGTCTGCCTTCGTTACTCTGTGTGAATGTTTTCTGTGATGCTCTCCCCATTGGGGGATGTTCAAGCACATCTTTACGGTCAGATCCCAGACCATGAAGAAAGCTCTCCCTGCTAATGGGAAGACTCACGTGCTTCCGTTGTGTGGAGGTTTAGGACTTCAGAAAAGAGCCCGTAGTTCCTTCCCTGCCATGACCTTCCCTGAGTCTGTTAGTGGCTGGCAGTCGACTTGGTTCTACTGCAAAGATATAGCATCACCCAATACGTCAACTGGCCTTCCCCCCATACCCCCGACCGTCCAGTTGTTCCCAGGTCTCTGAAGGTGACCGAAGAGGAACATGTCTAGATGGGAATCTTGGTTGAGGTTATGGTGCAGTTGATCCGGGGATGGGGTGCCTGGCATGGATCTGTTGGAGATGTTTCTCAGTTGACGTATTCAGCTGCTCCAAGCCAGAGATTAGACCATGTGGCACTACGTGGGCCCTAAGGACTCGACCAGGGTGCACCCAGAAGAGGTTCCACAAAAAACTGTCGAGCAGTGGCTTCACAGCATCACTGGAGCCTGCGACCACCATTTGGGAGCCAAGAGGAGCCGGCCTTACCCCTACCGAAAACCCGCTGAAGAATCTGGTGAGTTGCATGGTATCGACTTATGTACTTGTACTATCGAGTGATACATTGATTTATGAACTGACTTCTTTGCTTGAATCATGCAGGAGTGGATGCACATGCACTCGCCTGTTCCCAACGGGAACCATGTTGAAGATGGCATAGTGACCGAGGGTGGCAGCATGGACGGTGATGATCCCACTAACTCTAGGGAGGAATACGAGGACTCTGGCAAAGAGGAATAAGTCGAGTCACCTCCCCGGCGCGAAGGCCGCACCAAGTCCCGCCAGGATCCGGGAGCTGTTAAGGATAGGGCTCCGGGCCCTAGTGAGAAGAACCCAAAGCGGAGTTGCCCTTCGACTATTGAGTCGAGTGAAAGAATGGCCAAGCTGTCCAAGCAAGTCACGACCAAACCTCGCAAGTCTCTGCCTCGCATGAGGATGGTCGTACCTATCGTCTCCATGTAAGTATTTATTTTCGAATTCTATCTGTCGAGTGTGACTTTGAGTTGTAGCTGACCGGGTGCCGTTCAATCTGTCAGAGCTGCTACGTATGTAACCTCGCCTAATCGAGATGGAGGGGATGCGATGGACATTGACGCTACTGATGCTGCCACTTCTCATAGAGGTTAGTAAGTTTTTGATTCATCCAAATGGGACTCGTCACATGCAAACGTTAACACCGTCGGTTGTTGTTACACAGATCATTCAGGTGGAAGACGACGAGGACCACCTGGACACTACGCGCACCCGCACCCGAAGAGCTTCATCAACGCAGGCGCTTCAGCGCTTGACTGCAAAGTCCTCCCAGGGGATAGGTGACTCGACACAACTCAGAGCTGAACCTCTAGCACCTCTGTCGAATGCTCCTCCAACTATCTCGACCATTCTGACGTCGACTCCAACCGGACCCACTCAGACTACCTCGGCCGCCCCAGCAACAACGCCAATTCCGCCTATGATGGCATTCTCTTTGCATCGCGTCCCGGAAGATCAGACCAGAGCTACGAAGGAGGCTATGATCCAGGCGGAGCTGATAATGCTGCGAACCAAGGAGGCATACGAGTCCAACAAGCTGGCTTACGACGCCAGCGTGACCCTCCACACCAATGTCTGAGTAAGTTCGATTGTAAGTACATTTTTGATTGAATTCCTATCTTTTCTTGACTGCACACCCAGTGGGTGATTATTATAGAATGTGTGAAGTTTCTCCACTCGAATAGGATGGATCATAGTCGAGTAGGATTGGGATCGATAGTATGCATGGTACTAGAGTTGCTTGACATGTCGAGTGTATTTTTTTCTCACGAGTTACTCGACGGATCGAGAGTTAATCGTCTCAGTGGGGGCATTCTGAGTGCACCCACTGGGTGTAGTCCCCAACACCGCCGTCGAGTGCTTGCACAGGCAGGGGTCTTAGAGCTTGTCGTATCCACCACTCCGCAGTTATGTTGTAGGTTTCATGGATATTATTGACAAACCATGATATGACGCTGCATAAGGATAGACTGCACTTATCGGAGTGATGGATATTCCAATGATGGATGTTTTTGCCGCTCAACTGATCGCGTGTCGGCAGATCCCGTGGGGGCATGCTAAGTGCACCCACTGGGTGTAGTCCCCGAGACCGTTGTCGAGTGTTTGCACCGGCAGGGGTCTTAGAGTTTTATTGTATATGGATAAATTTTGCCTTGGATCACACCGCTCCGGAGCTACCTTGTAGATTTCATGGATATTATTGACAAACCATGATATGACGCTGCATAAGGATAGATTGAACTTCACAGAGCAGGTAGGCGTGTCGCTCGATGGGTCGAGTGGTGGGTAAATGTTCTGACAGGGCTGACCTTGTTGAATGTTTCAGTAACCAGTGGGGCACGCTAAGTGCACCCATAGGGTGTAGTCCCCGAGGCTACTGTTGATCGTAGATGATTAGCAGTAGTCTTGAAAACTTGTCGTACGCGTAGTACTGGAGTCACTCGATATGTCGAGCGCATTTTTTTCTGACGAGTTAGTCGACAGGTCGAGTGTTAACCGTCTCAGTGGGGGCACTCAAGTGCACCCACTGGGTGTAGTCCCTGAGACCGCTGTCGAGTGCTTGCACTGGCAGGGGTCTTAATAGAGACAGCTTTGAATTTGTCTACAGCACGCGGATCGCTAGGGCCACCCGACATGTCGAGTGGACTTTTTGCTTGATGACATCATAGGTCGACCCATATAGCCCAGTCAACCGTCTTTTGCATTACTTGTCGATTAAATTTGTTTCTTTTGTCGGTTTCAGAGGTCTTGCGAACTTGGGATGTAGTACAAGGACCTAGAGGATGAGAGGAACCGGCTGCGACTGGATCTGGAGGCCTCCAACAATGCTCTGGAGCGATCGCGTGCTGAGTTGAAGTCTCTGGGAGGTAATTATTGTTGACTTTCTCTCTTCCCATCTTCGCTCTTCATGTTTTGAACCGAGTGCTCTCACTCAAACAAACGTACACAATGAAAACCTTCGACTCCAAGTGTTACTCAATAATGTTTTTTTAGATTCCATGAAGACAACACTGGTGGAGAAGTACAAGGCACTTGCTGACGCCCAACGATTGGCCTGGGACAAGACTGAAGCTGCAGATCGGAAGCTGACAGCCGCCAAGAAACTTGAGGAGGAGAACGCGAAGTTGAAGCAGGAGCATGTGGACCTTATTTAAAGAGCTGAGCAGCTGAACAAACGGAGGAACGGCCTGGAGAAGCACTTGGGCGAATTCACGAGGAATATGTATATCCTGCTTGACAGTAAGTGTTTCTTGTCGACTGAAGTTCATAAAACCTTTGAAGGCCGCAGCTCACCGATTCCCCTCCCATTCCAACTCTTCAACAGAATTCTGTCATGACTTCAAGAAGGAGACACAGGAGGTTGATCCCAATCTGGATCCCAGTAAGTCACCAGTCGCAGATGCAGTGTCCATGAACATGCTCAGACTCAACTTCCGGCTCCAAGGCGTCCAAGCATATATTGCCCGACTGAAATCTGCAATGGAGAGAATCAACAAGGAGCTATGACCTAAGGACACTCTTCAGCTCAACCTCAACTCTATGATGTCTCGCCTGAACGAACTTCCTAGTCGAGTGCGGGCCTGGAAGAAATCTGCCGCTCGCTACGGGGCCGACGTGGCGTTATCACTTGTCAGGGTCCATTACAGGGACGTGGGGGAATAGAAGCTGAAGGAGCTCCAGGTGGTAAACATGAAGAAACTCCAGTTTGAGGACTTCATGGAAACCTTCATTGACGCAGCCACCAGAATCGCTGACGGCATCGACTTGGACACTTTTGTTGAGCCAGCCAGCCCGTCACCTGTTTAAAAACTTGGTCTTTTGAGAAATACTTTTATTCGCCTCGGTATGCCGAGTGAAATTGTATCCCTTAAAACTTCCTTCAGGCCTTAGGCCTGAGCACATTTGCTTATATACGAAACGTTTATCCGCTGTTTACCCTTTGGATTTTATTCGTGTTTGGCTTTCAATCGTCTGTTCGACTGGGTTTGTTTTTAGCTTAGGCGAAATCGTGTTCGTAGCTAAGCCCCCGAGTGTGAGGATTTCTCATCACTCGGGATATTTTCAAACTTAGGCAAATGTCGATTCACAACTAAGCTGTCGAGTGAAAGGATTACTATCCACCCGACGAGGTTTTTAACTTAGGCGAAAACATGTTTCGCAGCTAAGCCCCCGAGTGTGAGGATTGCTCATCACTTGAAGTTATTTTCGAACTTAGGCGAATGTCAATTCGCAGCTAAGTTGTCGAGTGAATGGACTGCTATCCACCCGACCAGTTTTTTAACTTAGGTGAAACGTGCTCGTAGCTAAGCCCCCGAGTGTGAGGATTGCTCATCACTCGGAGTATTTTCAAACTTAGGCGAATGTCGATTCGCAGCTAAGCTGTCGAGTGAATGGACTGCTATCCACCCGACGAGATATTTTAACTTAGACGAAACATGTTCGCAGCTAATCCCCCAAGTGTGAGGATTGCTCATCATTCCGAGTATTTTCGAACTTAGGCGAATGTCGATTCGTAGCTAAGCTGTCGAGTGAATGGACTGCTATCCACCCGACGAGGTTTTTTAACTTAGGTGAAATATGTACGCAGCTAAGCCCCGAGTGTGAGGATTGCTCATCACTCAAAATATTTTTGAACCTAAGTGAAGGCGGATTCGCAAATAGGTCGTCGAGTGAATGGACTGCTATCCACCCATCGGGGTTTTCAACTTAGGCGAAATATGTTCGCAGCTAAGCCCCCTAGTATGAGGATTGCTCATCACTCGGAGTATTCCCAAGAATGAAATTGTACGATTGAAATCAACAATATATATTGTAGAAATGTGGATTGCATTTATGAAGTATTCTTATTACATCAGAAGATTCTTGTCTCAAGTATAAAAATGCCAGAGCAGATCTGCATTCCAGGCTCGTGGCTCGTCTATCCGCTTCATGAGATTGTACAGGTGATAGGCTCCATTGTTTAGCACCTTAGTGATGACAAAAGGACCTTCCCATGCAGGAGCAAGCTTGTGAGGTCGATGTTGATTCACTCGAAGCACCAGTTCTCCATCATGAAATGACCTACTCTTGACATTCTTCGCATGGAAGCGCCGGAGGTCCTGCTGATAGGCAGTAGTCCGTATCAGAGCCATCTGTCGTTCCTCCTCCAGAAGATCTACACCGTCCTGTCTGGCCTGTTCAGCATCAGCCTCTGAATACAACTCCACTCGAGGAGAATTGTGGGCCATGTCACTCGGCAATATGGCTTCAGCACCATAGATAAGGAAGAAAGGAGTTCGTCCAGTCGACCGATTTGGAGTAGTTCTCAGGCCCCATAACATAGACGGCAGCTCGGTTACCTAGGCACCACCGGCATGATCCAGGTCACGCATGAGAAGAGGCTTAAGACCTTGCAAGATGAGGCCATTGGATTTCTCGATTTTCCCATTGGTTTGTGGGTGAGCGACAGATCCATAATCTACCGAGTGCCTTGGGAGTTGCAGAAGGTCCTGAATTCTTCCGAGTCAAAATTAGTGTCGTTGTCTATGATGATGTTGTGTGGAATGTCGTACCGATAAATTATCTCTCTCATGCTGTGTGATAAATTATCTCTCTCATGAATGTGACCACCGTTCGGGAGTTAAACTTCTTGATTGGCTTGGCTTCTATCCACTTGGTGAATTTGTCGACTGCTACCAGTAAGTGAGTGAATCCTCCTTTTCCGGGTCGGAAGGGACCAACCATGTCGAGTCCCCAAACCGCAACGGCCAGGCCAGAGGAATTGTCTTCGGAGCAGACACCGGCTTGTGTGACAAGTTTGCATAGAACTGGCAACCATCAGAATGACCAACAATGTCTTTAGCCATCTCATTAGCTCGTGGCCAGTAAAAACTAGCTCGGTATGCTTTAGCGACAATCGTCCTTGAGGACGCATGGTGGCCGCAAGTTCCCGAGTGAATCTCGTCTAGAATCATTCGACCTTCCTCGGGGAAAATGCAGCGCTGTGTAACACCAGTCGCACTTTCTCTGAATAGCTGATCTCCCGTCACAGTGAAAGCCTTGGACCTGCGCACAATCTGTCGAGCCTCTGTTTCATCTTTAGGGATCTTTTGTCTGAGGATATAGGCAATGTAAGGCACGTTCCAATCAGGAATGATAACCATAATCTCCATGACCAGGTCAATCACTGCAGGGACATCGACTTCTGTCGGGTCTGTGGAACTCAAAGCTTGTGGGGACTTTTCGATGAAATGATCTTCTTGGACTGAAGGAGTGTGCAAGTGCTCCAGAAACACACCCCTAGGGATAGGCCGTCGAGTGGAACCAATCTTGGATAACTCATCGGCCGCCTGATTTTTCAGTCAGGGAACATGATGAAGTTCCAGGCCTTCAAACTTCTTGTCCAACTTTTGGACTGCATTGCGGTATCCAGTCATAGCTGTGTTTCAAACATCCCACTCTTTCATCACTTGATTCACCACCAGATCTGAATCGCTGTAAACCATCAGTCGCTTGACGCCGAGTGAGATAGCCATGCGCAACCCAGACAAAAGTGCTTCGTACTCTACCTCATTGTTGGAGGAATCGAAGTGAATTTGCAAGACATAGCTGAGCTTGTCGCCCCTAGGAGATATCAGGACAACACCAGCACCAGAACCATTCAACATTTTTGAGCCATCAAAGAACATTGTCCAATGCACCGAGTGAACTTGGATAGGCTCTTGTTGTTCAATCCACTCGACCATGAAATCTGCCAATGCTTGGGACTTGATTGCTTTTTTGGCTTCGAATCTGATGTCAAAGTGTCCAAGATCAATTGCCCATTTAGCCACTCGACCTGATGCATCTCGATTATTAAAAATATCATACAAAGGAGCATCACAAATGACTGAAATCGAGTGGTCTTGGAAATAATGGGCCTCCTTCTTCGCTGATAGGTAAATACCATAAACCAGCTTTTGATAGTGTGGATATCTTTGCTTTGAGGGGGACAATACTTCCGAGACATAATAAAATGGCTGCTGGACTTTATAGGCTTTACCCTCCTCTTCCTGCTCGATAGTTAGTACTGTACTGACGACCTGATTTGTAGCCATGATGTACAGGAGCAAGGGCTCTTTGCTGGCAGGAGCGGCAAACACCGGCTAGGTGGAGAGCAGGGCTTTGAGCTCAACAAACGCTGCTTCGGCTTCAGGAGTCCAGTCGAACTTGTCGGACTTCTTCATCCATTGATATAAAGGTAGATCCTTCTCACAAAGATGAGAAATGAATCGACTCAATACTGCCAAGCAACCTGTGTGCTTCTGAACGTCGTGCACTCGCACAGGAGTCTTCATACGGGTAATGGCGCTGATTTTCTCAGGGTTGACATCAATTCCTCACTGGGAAACAAGAAAACCGAGTAATTTGCCGCCAGGGACGCCGAAAGTACATTTGGCCAGATTCAGTTTTATGTCAAATCGCCTCAGATTGGCGGATGTCTCGGCCAAGTCAGTCAGCAGGTTGGAACCTTTGCAGGACTTGACCATTATGTCGTCCATGTACGCCTCGACATTCCGAGGGATATGGTTGAGTAAACATTTCTGAATCATGCGCATAAAAGTAGCACCCGCATTCTGGAGACCAAAAGGCATAGTGATGTAACAAAAACACCTGAATGGGGTGATGAAGGCTGTCTTTATTTCGTCCGGGTCATACAGACGGATCTGATGGTACCCAGAATAAGCATCCAAAAACAATAAACGCTCACACCCTGCTGTCAAGTCAACAATTTGATCTATGCGAGGGAGCGGAAAATGATGTTTTGGACACACCTTATTGAAATGTTTGACGTCAACGCACATGCGCAACGACTTATCTTTCTTTGGCACCATCACAACATTCGAGAGCCACTCGGAGTGGTAAATCTCCGAAATGAACTTGGCTTGCAAGAGACGGGCCACTTCTTCTCCGATTGCCTTGCGCTTCTCTGCCGCTGAGCGATGCAAATGCTCCCTGACGGGTTTGGCTTTCGGATCCACTCGTAGACGGTGCTCAGCCAGCTCCCTGGGAATCCCCGGCATGTTAGCAGGCTTCCATGCGAAAATATCCCAGTTCTCATGGAGGAACTGGATGAGCTCGACTTCCTATTTGCTGTCGAGTGTTGATGAGATATTCGTCGTGGCAGCAGTAGGATCCACCAGCTAGATGTGTACCTTCTTCACCTCCCCTGCCGACTGAAATGCCGACTCGGAAGCTAGCTTCTTTGCACGGAGCAAATCAGCAGGGTCAGCGGTTTTCTTGTACTCCTCCAACTCAACCATGGCCATCTGGTGATCGGCAATCTTGGAGCCTTGCTGGAGGCATTCTTCGGCCTGCTTTCGATTGCCAGTGACCGTGATCACGCCCTTAGGGCCTAGCATTTTCAACTTGAGATACACATAACATGGTCGGGCCATGAAACATGCATATGCAGGTCGACCCAGAATGGCATGGTAAGCACTCTTGAAATCCACGACTTCAAATGTCAACTTTTCTTTTCGGAAATTTTTGTCATTCCCAAATGTCACATCCAATGCTAACTGGCTGACTGACTTGGACTTCTTTCCTGGGATGACCTCGTGAAATTGCATGCTGCTCTTACTCAGACGGGACATCGGGATGCCCATCCCTTTCAGGGTATCCGCATAGGGAATGTTCAGGCCGCTTCCACCGTCCATGAGGACCTTTATAAGTCGAGTCCTTCCCACCACCGGATCAACTACCAGAGCCTGTCGACCAGGAGTGGCCACATGAGTAGGATGGTCAGTCTAATCGAATGTGATAGCATACTAGGACCACTTGAGGTAGGTGGGGGTATCCGGCACAGCCATGTTGACTTCTCTGTTGATGACTTTCAGACGACTATTGCTCTCGACATCAGCAAAGATCACCAGTGTAGCAGTGACATCTGGGAATGTTTCTTTGTCTTCATCTTCATCCCCCTTCTCAGGAGATTTATCACTCGGCGGGTCCCCCTTGAATTGCTAGATTAGGGTCCGACACTGTCGATTGGTGTGCTTGGGCAAAATCAGATTGCCTTCTACATCTTTCCTCATGTGAATTACACACGATTGATCCATGATATCAGTTCCTGACTGATTTTTCCCTTTCTTGGGGGCATACTGCACCTCTGCTTTGCCCTTGTTCTTTGACTGAGTCGCTAGTGCTGCTGCTTCTGCTTGGACCGGATCTTCAGCTTTTCGCTTCTGTTTCCGATTGTTGCTACCACCAGCCTCACTAAAGACTGCCTTTCCTTTGCTACTATGGAGGTGGTCTTCTTCCTTGCCATTGGCGTATCGAGTGGTGATTTCCATCATCTTGCCGAGTGAAATATCACCCGTCCACCCAAACTTCAGGTATAGCTCTCTGTATCTCACATCGGCCTTGAATGCACAAACAGCCTGGTGTTCCGACGCATTCTCCACTGTATGATGCAGAGTGGACCATCGCTGAATATAATCTCTCAAAGTTTCATTGGGCTTCTGGACACAATGCTGTAAGTCGACCAGACCCGCCGGACGCTTGCAAGTGCCTTCAAAGGTTTGGACAAACACTCGGGTAAGATCCTCCTAGCAATGTATACTGGAAGGGGCCAAACGATTCAGCCAAGCCTGAGCTGGACCATCTAACATCAAGGACAGGTGCTTCATGGCAACATTGTTATTGCTGCCACCAATTTGCACAGCCACTCGGTAATCATCTAACCAAGTCTCTGGCTTTGTTTCGCCAGTAAACTTCCCGATCCCCGTTGCCAGCCTGAAGTTGGGGGGAATCTCTGCAAAACGTATGGCTCTGCTAAAACACTTGGGACTAGAAACCAGAGTTGAGTTACCACTCGGAAAATCTTTGTCGTGTCCTTCTTTGTGGGCTCTACCCCTATCAATCCACTTATGAACGAGGAGGTCGAGGGCGTCAAAGCCCGCATTCCGCTCATCACAAATGGAGTGCCTGTCGTCCTGGCGCCGGGGCGCGTATGGACCACTCCACGGAGGAGTGGGCACTCGACGGTGGTCTTCGCGATGGAACTGATCTCTGACCTGCTCTTCACGGAAACCTTTGCCACGACGGCGCAAGGGCGATCCAGAGCTATGTGTTGACTGAACGGTCTCTGCCCTGGGTAAATTGTTATGTATCCTATTGCAGGACTGAGAAACTACTGAATTCTGATGCTGCGCTGCATCCAACAGTACTCTGATCTGCATCAACCCTCTTCCAGTCTCTGACCAGGACGACTGAATGGAATCTTCTATCCTAGCAGCAGCAACAAGATTTAACACAGGAGTTTGATATACCTCAACGTTGTCATGCGGCCTCGTCAAGTTCTGCCAGGAGTTCTTCTAGACGAATGCATGCCACTAACATCGACTGGGGTGTGGGGGGCGCTAGCAAGCGCGCTCGTCAAGTTCTGCCTGGAGTTCTTCTAGACGAATGTATGTGGCCTCCAAAGCTTGAGCATCGGTAGTCACGCCAACGATGGGAGTATGAAGAACCTCCTCTTCGTGGCGCGACTGCTCATTTGAAGGACCGCCAGCCTCGCGCCTGCCATAGCCAAAGCCAAGCGGCGAACTCTGATGAGAACCCGCCATCAAGACCTCCACTGTGGGATCGCAGCTTTCGCACTCGGAAGGCACGTCGGACAGATCGGAATATGACTCGAACACGCCATGAAGGGACTCGGCAGGCTCAAGTGCTGCAATCTGTGGAGAAGTTCGACGCGCCACTGCATGTTTGACCTAGCGCTGAAGTCGTGAGTGGTCGGACCGCTTGCGACTGTGATCAACGAGGGGAGCCGACGTGTAGGGAGTCGAAAGCTGACGCAGCAACACACCGTAGGAACTCATGCGGAGGTGCAAGACCCCGTGGACTGGGAGCGCCTCGACATTGAGAGGTGCTTCCTGGAGCCGTGCCGAATTGTCGGTGATGAAGGTGAGCGCTCCAAAACAGATTTCGTGGCCCAGAGCAAAAACACTGCCGGAAGACATATCGAAGGATGAAAAATGCAACCTCGCCGGAAGTCGCTTAGACGCCTGCCCCATGGTGGGCGCCAACTGTCGTGGGTACGAGCCTGATAGTAGATGGTAGGGGTACGAAAGGAGAGGGCAGAGTCCTAGATTTGGCGAGGGTGTACACACGGACGTATGAGTTCAGGCCCCTCTCATGGTTGTAAAAACCCTAAGTCTTAGTCTTCAGGAGCTTATGTCATCTGGGATATAGAGATTACAATGGTTGCGAACCCTTGTGCCATAGGGGAGGGGTGGCTTATATAGAGTTCGCTGCCCCTCATAATTACCCAGTATCTAAGGGTCCGATCGTGGGGTTAAAGTCTGTCGTTACTGGTAACGTACGTAATAAAAGCTATTAGTGACGATTAAACCAACATCTACCCATTGGGCTCTTGATGACGGCTCCTGGTCTCCTGGCGTCGAGTGAGAACGAGGTCTTCCGAGTGACACGCGACTACCGAGTGAAGGAAGGTGTCTCCGAGTGGATAGCCTGTCGAGTGACCTTGAACGTCTCCAGGAATCCACTCAGAAGTTTATGCTTGATCTTCCAGTCCTCGAATGTAGTGTCCTTAGGTAGGGTATGCAGGCCTTGCCTTTCTTCAAAATGTTGAAGAAGGCAGGTCCAATTAAATGGACTCCAGATGCAAAGGCAGCGCTGCAGGATTTGAAGTACCTTTGCTCTCCGCCTGTCCTAGTCACGCCAAAACCACAAGAGCTGTTGCTGCTGTATGTGGCGGCAACAAATCAAGTGGTGAGTGTTGTACTAGTGGCTGAAAGGGAAGTTGACGAACAAGCGGCAACAATGGCAAGACCGCCATGCGACGAACCGGAATAGTCCCCGACAGGATCTGCGCAGTTGTAAGAGATAGTCCAGAAGAAGAAAGTGGTGCAACGAGCAGTCTATTTTGTCAGTTCCTTGTTGCAGGGGGCTCGGTCAAGATATTACGACATACAAAAATTGCTCTTCGGCCTTCTTATGGCCATGAGGAAGCTACGCCATTACTTCCAAGCACATCAGATCACCGTTGTCACCCACTTCCCACTCTAGCGGATATTGCGGAATTGTGGAGTGGGATTTGGAAATATCAAGCTTTGGTCTTAAGTTTGAGAGCACTTCTACCATTCAGAGGAGGGCCTTGTCGGAGTTCATTGTAGAATGGAAGCCAACGCCCGATGAAGAGATTCCAAAGTCAACTCTCCCCGACAAGGCAACTGATCGAGAATGGATCATGTATTTTGATGGAGCTTTCTCACTGCAAGGTGCTGGTGCCAGAGTGCTGCTTGTTGCACCCACCGGAGAGTACCTCATATATGTGATCCAGATGCACTTTCCCCACGAGAGATCAACGAACAACACTACTAAGTATGAAGGGCTGATTGCCAGTCTCAAGATCGCGACAGACCTTGGGATCAAGAAACTTATTGTCAGAGGTGATTCTCAACTTGTCGTGAGGCAAGTGAACAAAGATTACTAGAGCCCATTGATGGATGCCTATGTAGATGAAGTGAGGAAGTTGGAAGAGCGTTTTGACGTCCTGCAAATGGAGCACGTTCCTCGTGCAGAGAACAGCATTGCCGATGGCCTGTCAAAGTGTGCTGCCCTTAAGTTACCTGTGGAACCAGGGACTTTTGTACTCCAACTAACTCAACCCTCCATGACACCATCAACTTGACCAGAGAAGAGAAGAAAGTTATGTTCAAGCAAGTATTTCCCGGCAGAGCTCCTCGAAGCCGACGGCGAGAAGGTTGCCAAAGGGAACGACAGGCTTGTCGGTGAGTACTATGCTCCAGCAGGGCCCCCGACTCTTGTCGCAGAAATATACGTTCCCGCCAGGCTTGCTGAGGCTCAGCAGACTCTGGCAGGCCCACAGGCCCTTGCCGTCGAGGCAAATGCTACCTTGGCGGAGGATATGCCTTTGGTCCTTGTTGTTGAGTCATAGGTTCCGGCATGGGCGCAACACATTGTCCATTTCCTTTAGACAAGAGAACATCCCAGGGAACAAGAAGAAGCAGAGAGAGTGGCCCGCTGGTCTAATATGTTCCAGTTCGTAGACAACGTCCTGTACAGAGAAAGACGGAACGATGTGAAACTCAAATGCATTTCAGGGAAGATGGACTAGAGCTATTGCAGAGATACATGAAGGCATATGTGGCTCCCACATAAGGTCAAGAGCCATTGTTGGGAAAGCATTCCGGGAAGGCTTCTTTTGGCTCACCACCCTCCAGGATGTAACAGCATTGGTAACCAAGTGTGAGGCTTGCCAGTTTCATTCAAAGATGCCACATCAACCAGCTCAAGTACTTCAAACGATCCCTCTCTCCTGGCAATTTTCGGTCTGGGGGCTTGACATCTTGGGCCCCTTTCTCCATGCTACCGGGGGCTTTGAGGACTTGTACGTTGCGATCGACAAGTTCACAAAGTGATCGGAAGTGGAAGTAGTGAGAAAGATGATAGCACAGTCAGCCGTCAAGTTCTTTAAGGGGCTAGTTTGCTGCTTTGGTGTTCCCAATAGGATCATCACTGATAACGACACATAGTTCACGAGTCACACCTTCATGCAGCATGTCCAAGACCTTGGTAGCAAAATCTGTTTTTCTTCCTTTGCCCACGCGAGGAACAACGGTGTCGGGACCCCGATCCTAAGCCATAAGAATCCATCCTGTAACACATCACATCACTTTGCGGTCTCATGCACGGTTATCTCCACGGCTGCCACCTTACCTGGGTCGGGACCGTTTGTGTATTTTGACTCACGTATGTGAATGTGTTGCTAGCATTAAAATGTCAAAGAACCCAGGCTGACATGACTAGTCGTAGAACCGAAGTGGCACATCCGTACAGGGACAGTCATACGTAACCCAGCAATGCATGTGTCGATTTGTAGCATGTGTAGACGAGTCATAGCAAGCTACAAGGACTCCATTACGCCATGGTACATAAATGTCATCACTGCATGTAGAGGAGTCATAGCAGGCTACAGGAACTCCATGACACCATGAGATATTTCCCTGAAGGGACAAACACAACAGCAAAGAAGGATACATGCCGATCAATCAATGTGTCCGGAGCAGTAGCAAGCTACCAAGGCTCGGTGGAAGCACAAATAGGCATTTCCCCGTAAAGAGTACTACTAAAGGCACACAACTAGGTGTCAGATCCCATACATATCGTTGCATGTCACACGTACACACGACATGCCTGATATGCACAGATACAACTATGGCATCACAACATAACCATACAACATTACAACACTTAGTTAGAAGGCTCGGAAGAGCCAATACAATAAGATGTTACAAACAGGGGTCACAAGTCCCAACATTCAGAGCATTCAATCAAACAAGCAGAAATTAAACATGTCTAGGTACAGAAATTTACAAAAGTGGCTAGAGGAGCCTGAAAAGCTACAACGACCCTACCAAAGGAACCAGACCTTTGTCTGGGATTCCCAAGCTAAGCCGGTCAACATCGAACTTCACGTCGAAAATACCACTAATGAGACTGACGTCTCCTCTGCAAAAACATAAATTAAGAAAATTTGAGTACAAGGGTACTCAGCAAGACTTACATTTGAACTAACTACACATGCATCAGTATCAATGAAGGGGGTTGTGGAGTTTATTGCAGCAAGCCAGCTTTGACTCTTGGCTAACCTAAACTATGACTACAAGTAGTATCTTTGAGGCGGGATAGCGCACACGAGTCTACATATTCTCCAATCAATACACCACTATGGATCCACTTCCTTCTCCCTACGAGAAGGCCATCCATAGCACTCACGCTTGTCTTGCGTATTTTAGAGTATCCACTTCAAGTTGTCTATGAACCACATAAGTTCTCCAAGTAGTCCATATCCGAGGACGCAGCTATCCGAATAGTTTATTTAACCCTGCAGGGGTATACTTCTTCACACATGCTCCCGCCACTTATCACCATGTGGACGGAAAAGGCACCTCGGCAACCTTCCAGAGAAAGCCCAGCGAGGGAGTCAGCCATGACCGTCAATCACACAAGACCATAGTCCATGTTTATCGCCTATTTGAGACTGAACCCGCATGGAAGTCCGGCAGAATTTTCCGCTACGGCCTCAAACGATGTGCGCAGGGTTCCCAAGCCCACCGTTCGGGTGCCACTTGGTACACCATGCTATTGTGCCTATACCGCATCATAGTCCACCATGTCGGGCAGCGCTATGCATGGCCACCAACACTTTTCCTACAAACACCAGAAACTAGTTGCAACTCCTGGACAGAGATCTAGGCGATTAATAGGTCGAGCGGGGTCATATTTCAGGGCCCAACGTGTGGTTGTAACTATCTTGGATCACAAACACAGAACTCAGTTCTTAAGGACGGTCCCAATGAGACAACCCGCCATGTACTCCTACATGGCCTCTCATCGCTACCTTTACCAAATCATGTTCTCACACTTAACTCTCACACAGAAGGACATGAACACTACCATTCCGATTCATCTCCAAAATGGATCACACCCGACCTGACATGACTCTAAGCATTCCAGGCACAGTAAGCAAGCATTAATGAGTAAGCACAACAAGGATCAAGCAGTTGCTACTCATGTTAAGTGGTTTCAACTATTTACTATGACAAATACAGGTCATGCAAAGGAATGGGTTCAACTACCGAGAACATGTAACGGTTGAATCGTGATTGTCCTAACGCAATAAAAGAGAGGAGGAGCGAGAGAGTGGGTTCATATCAGTACGCTCAAGGGGGTTTGCTTGCCTGACAGTCCTGAAGATAAGACTTCTCTTCATTAGTGTCAACGTTCACATCGTCACAACCATTGTCTACAGAGAAGGAACAAGCACCAACAAACAGGAAGAAGGAACACATTCAATGTGATGCAACAAACATGATGCATGAACTAGCGTGTTAAGGTACTGAATTGACCTAGTACTATAGATAGTTCAAATATATACTAAATTCCAACTCCAACACTATTTATTAAATTATCCTAATCATGAAATTTCCTACTTGGTGATGTTAACTTGGTCAAATATGCATGATCACGGCATAAGCAGATTCATTGGATTTTTTTGATCATTTTTCATATATAAATTATTTTCATCTGACTTACAGATTATTTTCTATGATTTTTAGAAGTTTTAAACATTTTCTAAAAATATCAAATCATTTATTGATTTATTTTAAATTCAGAAACATTTATTGAGTCAACATGACGTCATAGTGATGTCATCAGGTCAACTGGCTGCCCAGGGTCAAATCTGACCAGTAGGGCCCACTGGTTAGTGACCCATTGTATAAACAGGTTTTTTTTTTCTAACTAAATCATTTCTGTCTAATTAAACTTGTGGGGCTCACTGTCAGTGTCTCCAAGGGTAATTAATAGGGCCATTAGCCACTAATTGCACTGCCACGTCGGCATCACCGGCATTGAGCCACCGGTGACCCGAATCCACGGCGAAGGCATGCCAGAATTCCTCCTCCGGCGACCTAACGCCACGCGGAGAGGTCCTATGGGGAGTTGGACATGCGTCGCGTGGACTGGTGCATGTGGTTGGTCACGGGGACACTGGAGTCGACGCTGACGATGAGGGGGGCGGCAGCGGGGTCTCGGGCTTGCACGGTTGCGGGATTTCGGGGCACGGACTAGCTCAACTGATGGTCCTACGCCTTTTGAAGAGCTCCAGGAGCTCAAATTTGAGCTTGGCCGCGCCGGTGGAAGACCACAACGACGGCCAGAGAAGCTCAGCAGCGGCGAGCTGCGGTTTCGGCAGGGAACGACATTGGGCACACGAGCGAGCAAGCGGGGATGAGGGGTTAGCAAGAGGAGCTCACAGCGATTCCGATGAGCTAGCCAGCGGGCTCGGGGATGACCGGGATGGCGCCAATCGACGGCGGGAATCCACGGCGGTCAGTGGCTACCACAGAGGGGATGGGAAGAGGCAGAGCAAGGGGGAAGAGAGGAGAGGGGTCGTCCCGATCCGGATGACTCCGGGGTCCTAATCCCCTCCTCCAGCGAGGCTAGGCGGCAAGAGGCATGGCGCCCCGACCGTGCTCGTCGTGCCTGCCTTCACGTGTGCCTGCTAGCAGAGGTAGGGGACGACTGGCATGGGCCAGGTGGGCCGGCTGGGCTGCCAGGCCTCAAGTAAGCCCCCTTTTTGTTTTGTTTTTTGTTCTTTCTTTTCTTTTCTTCTAACATTTGTTTTTTTTCTGAGGCCAAAATACCTAGCACAATAATGCCCACATATTGTATGAAATATAGTTTGATCATTTCAAACTTCCACAAAAGGTTTGGGCATCTTTGGACATCTATCATTATTTATAATGCTTTATTAGTCAATTTCGATAGCACTAGATGCTCATCTTAAAATGCTAACCTTGGTTTGAAAAACACGTTGTTCTCTGATATGGAGTTGCCAAAATTTATCAGGGAAAATGAACATTTGTATGGGCATTTTTGACTCATTGAAAAATCACAAATTTTGATTTTCGTTATCAGGGTGAGGTGCTAGGGTTTCTGATGTTCCCAGTTCATATTTAGTTGAATTTAAACATGATGCCATGATGTTAATGCAATGACAAACAATGCTAGATAGGGTTTTGAAAACTCACCCCCACTAAACAAGAATCTCGTCCCGAGATTTAGGCATAGGGTAAGAGGACGGAGGGGACACTAACTATCACAATCTTCTTGGTCCGTGTGCCCTCCTCATAGCTTTTAATTCATTGCATTATGTTGATCTTGACTTCTTTCCCTTTGGGCTCTTCATCCAACAGAAGGACAACAGGGATAGAAAGCTCTACAGGAATCGATCTTTACGAAGATCGAGTGACTCATGACCAACTCATGGAATGAGACGTAATAACATCTATCGAGCTAGGACACAAAACACATGTCTAGAATAATGAATGAAGCAGATGACGGAGGTTCAATTGGTAGGCAACAATTCCCCGCTAAAGCAGATGGTGAAGTGGTTTGAGAGTAGCGAGGATTTAGTTGCCCTTCATACCATAACGGGCACCTTAGGGAAGGTGACTCATAATATTATCCCTTAAGTGGAAAAAAGAGATCATTGAAACTCTTCATACCAGCCTAAGGCAATTCGCAAATGATCGTTGGAAGTAATTCAAAGAATGGAATACTCAGACCGGAGGGAAACTAGAGTTATAAAACAACTCGGCAACAAAAGGCACATCCCAATTAATACCAAGAGTATAACCCAGTGTCTGAGCGTGCTCTCAAGAACTTGAGCATCTCCATATTCATCAAGGTTTTTACCAACATCCGTGCCAAGGATGCTGGCAACACCTCATACTGCCATGATGAATAATGATGGAGGATGCAGATGCAAAGGAAGACAACACTTTCTCAGATTTCTCCTTAGCTATGCCAAGGAAGCGAAATCTGGATGATCGACCGAGAGACATTTAGCACTCCACTTCTAATGTTGTCCTTAATGAATTAACACAACCCAATTATAGGTAATGTTTGGTATCTAGAACATCAAGTAAAAAGGTTGGACTTCGGAATCTCAAAGGGTCCATGAGGAATAACTTCTAGAGCAAGTCATACAAAACCTCATGGGGAAGTGGCTAAATTGCTGATACCAGTTACTATATTAGTAGGTCTTCCGGATTGGTATGTTATCCACAACATCCCTTTGCCGGGTTACACAGAGACCAATATTATAATTCTTGGGAAAACGTCCCAACCATCATATCTGCCCAAGATTCAGATATGGTTGGTTTCAGGATATTCTAGACTCAGCATGTCTAAAGTAGAAAGGTTGCAACGCAAATCGAAGAGATGATGTTGCGAGATTCTCGGAAAATGAACTACGGAAGCCAACTCCAAAACACGAGCTGGATTGCAAGACCCACATGAACATGGTGTCCAAGACAATTGTGGTCATATGAAGAGCTTACAACAAAACACTACCGAGTTCTCGATGGAAGCATCATTGGGGTAAGAAGGCCTTGCATAAGTCGTACGATTAGCTCTTAAGAAGGAGCTTCTTTTCCTTAAACAAATCAATCGGTGGCTTGGTGTGCTAGGAGATACATATGGAATAGAGGTTGCAAATCTACCAAACCATAGAATACTTCGCACATGCATGATTGACTTGGGATGATTCGAAAGGAAGCAAAATGAACTTTCTCGAATTCAGGGCGACAACTTGCATCAACTGCACGTGAACTGAGAGGGAGTCACTTCTTACACCTAACATATACTTCACGAACGAAACATGAAGATATGCCTACAAAGTTTCCAACAATAGCTTAATGTCCATCATGAGTCATGGAATAGACGAGAATGTTGCCGATGAGCTCAACAACAATTCATCGAGGTATCCAATGGATGGAATTCCACAACTGTGAGAACAAGGTGGTAGCATTGGTCAGACTAAAAGATATAACGATGTATGCTCGAGAATACCTCCACGAGTAAAACAACATTAGGAAAATCTTTGGTTCTGATTTTGATTTGATGATAGCCCGTACTCAAATCAATGGTTGTACTAGATGATAGGTGCATCAATTTGTCACAAGGATCAATCGATGAAGATATCATCTTTATTCTACACACGCAGGCACAAAACACAAGATATCCCTTTAACATGAGCTAAGTTAGATCAAGCTTCTATCTTCCAACTCTCCAAGTTGTTGTTTAGCTTAACCAACTAGTTCGGGGATATCAAACATAGATTCTTGGAGAAGGGATGGTTTATATAAAAAACCATCTTGATCACAAACTCAACATAACGGTCAAGGAACACCTTGGTAATACTTCTGAGAAGATATTCCGAAAATCACGATCCACCAATATGTTATCAAGATCAAGAACAATCTTGCTTTTCAAGGCAAGATGATATGATCAACAGAGCGAAGGATTGATACAATCCTAACTTATTGATCGAAAAGTGCACCATGGAAAATGGACTAGGTACCACAATCAATCTTAGTATGGCAATTCAATGACCATCACACCAAGAGTGAGATTATTGTCCATTAATTACTAAGAATCAAAGTTGCTAGGAGTATCGATTTCACACATCATGATTTTCTTGTCGATGTTCTTGTTACAGCCAACATAGAGACTGGTTAACGAATGATGATGGCGAGAAGTATCACTATACTGGGGAGTCATAAGATGTTGTGCAATTCTCATGACAATCCCGACATGAAGAGGGTAACACTTTGAGGTAGAACAGAACAAAAGCTGGATTGGCATTTTGAGCTGCGGAATACAACTTCTTTGACCCAATCGAAAAAATGGATGAGGTACATGAGTTTGCTTCTCCTAGTCATTCTGAAATAGAATGGCTTGACAGACCACAAGAATAGTCGACATAGATAAGACAATGCATGACATATCCTTGACTATCCATTGATAGATAAAGGTCAGAATACAATTGAAGAGGGGAAACTCAAGAGCACATGATTTTTCTTGAGTTGTAGATGCATGGATTGAATATGTCAAATAGAGTTCAACATGTCTCTTCCTGATAATCCATGCAGAATGAAGGATTGGCAGAGTCAAAACTATGGGATGGAGAACTCATCAAGAGCACTCATGTTGTGATCTTTCTTTCACGAGGAACTTCTGCCATAACTGATTCATGGTATTGGAAGAATGATATACCACATACCTTGAAGAATATAACAATGTTACTAATATCCCAAAGGAACAAGGAAATACTATCAACGGGAATGAGCAGAATGATCCTTGGGTTCAAGAACCCAGATACAGAATACCTATTGACTAAGTAGCATCACAACATGCTTTTGATAATGTAACATCCCAAACTTTGGAATGTTATAATAAATATTAGAATGATAGTTTGTTTGATTTAGTAATTGAATTTGAGTGAAAATTTGAAACTTTTTGAAAGTTTAATGAGAGGGAATGAAATGACTTTCTCAAAAACTTTCAATCTACATTTTGATCACCAGGAATTCAAATTATTTTCATCACAAAACCCTAGAGTGAAGATGACATGACTTATTCCATTTAAAGAAATGAAAAGGGATTTGAAAATGATTTGAATTTCATTTAAAAACATTTCAAATTCAGAAACTTTAAGCAACTCAATGATTTTCATGAGAGAGGATAAAATGACTTCTTCAAATTATATGAAATATGAGTTGGAAGTTTGAAATAAAGCTTTGAAAAGTGAATGTGAAAATCTCTGGATTTTCTTTTGGAATCATTTCATATTTGGTTCCTATTCAAATTTTCAAAGTATTCAAACCCCTGACAAAAATTTGAGCAGAGTAATATGACACTCCAAACCAGGGGAAATTTTGTGAAGTATTTGAACCATAAAACCCAAAGGGTCATTTGAAAAATATTTGCAAAAAGATTTAAAACCAAATAGGCATTTTGCAAAAATAATATTTTGTTTATAGTTATCAAATGACAGAATAAAAATGTTCAATAAATGGCATTTATTATTCTGTTAATTTCGATATATTCATTCCCTATATTTAGAAACGGTTTGAATGCTTTAAATGATTTTGAAACGCGCTGGAAATTAATAAAGGAAACAGATTAATTCACATTTATTAGAAAAAAGGCCGGCCCAACGGCTTTAAAGCCGAGACCGTTACCGGTCGGCCAACCGACGCGCGCCGCTCCTCTTTCTCTCTCTGACCACGGGCTCCACCCCCGACCGAAAATCCCGTCGGTCACCTCCTTCCTTCTCCTCCCCGAGCAAACAACGCCGGCGAACACTCGCCGGATTTCTCTCCTCCCCTTCCCCGAGCACCTGACCCCTCCTATAAATAGCCCTCACTCTCCTCTCTCCATTCCCCCTGTTTCCCCCTTTTCCCGAGCCCTTCCCTCGCCGGAATGCCTCACCGGAGCAACCGGTAGCCGCCGCATTTTTTTCCTCGTGATCGTCGCCACAACCGTGCCCAAACCCTCCTGAGGCCTCCGACGACCTCCCCACACTCGGGCGCACCTTCCCCGCCCCTCTGCTTTGCCGGATACCCACCAGAGCCGCCACACCACCACCCTCGCCGGAATTTCCCTCGGCCACCACCATCCCGAAACCATCCCGAGCTCGTGCACGTCGACTTTGTCATCCCCGAGTCCATCCGACGCCACCTATCGTCGCCGGACCTTCACCGCCGTCGTCTGGACCCTTCAGCCACGCCCGACAACCACCAGAGCACCGTCCTCGACGACCTCGACACTTCGTACTCGCCGGAGAACCCCTCGCCGGCGACCATCTCACTGTGAGCACCGCACCCCTCTCCCCCTCCATTCGATCTAAATCCCACGGCCCCGATTAGATCTGTTTATTATTCGAACCGGTACGCGTTATATTCCGGTCGCCCGCCCGAAACACCCTAGCACACGCCCACTTGGACCAACCAGAGAGCAACACGTAGCCCACCTGTCCGTTAGAAACGAATTTCCCTTTCTGTTTTAATTTCTGTTTCCAGAATAGGTTTAGATTTCATTTTCTTTATATCTTTTAAAATATTTAATTTTTTTAATTGATTCTTGTTGCATTAGGTCACAAATTTCATCTAGTTTCTGTATATATCAAATTTGGCTATGTTTGGATAATTAAATTTGAATTTGAACATATTTGATTTAAATTTTGCTTTCTGAATATCTTGAGTTCTAAAATGAATTTTCGATTGATTATTTTTCCTACATGTCACTAGTGACCATATCTATCATTTGGTACAGTTTGAGAAATTTTAGAGTAATTTTAAATAGAATTTTCAAACAAAACAGAATCTGTTTAGTTTCCTATTAGTTTAATTAAATTGATTTACTTTGTTTTATTTTGAAAATCTGAATATGATTTATATTATATTTTAGAATTCATTTAGTTCTGTTGTTCTAAATTTAGATTTTATACTTGCTCTTAACAAAAATAATTTGTGTAGTCTAATAACCTATTATTCAATTAGGTATTGTTTACTAAGCACAAATTTGTTAGTAATGATTCTTTTAACAAAAGTTTTAAATAATTTGATTCTGTTTTCAAATAAAGTTTTCAGAAATTTCCTTTCTGTTAGGAAATGTTTGATTTATAAAAATAGTTTAGTTTTACTCTTTTGTTGTAAAAAAACTATATTCCTCTTCATTAGGTTATGTTTTATAAAACAATTTAGTTCTAGCAGAAATTATTTTCACAAAAAATTTAGATGAATTAATTCTGTTAATTCTTTGTGTTAACTTAATTGTTATGTATTTTTTACATTTGGTTTTGTTTTAATTGTTTTCTTGTAGTTAAGTTTGTTAGGATGCTTAGGATGTTGTTTTCATGAATACTAGTTGTTCTTCACAAGTGATTCTTTTTACTAATAAAATATTTATTAAAATACTTTCGTTATATTTTATTTTGTTTTATTTTGTTACACTTCAAAATAGTTGTTTGTAGGGGAAAACTACTTTAGTTGCTTTTATGAAAACTTTCTTGATTTTAACTTTTGTCTTAAGTATTTCCTTCATCATCACCTGAGTTGTGTTGATGTAGTTTTGTTGATTTTAACTTTGTCTTAAGTATTTCCTTCATCAACCTTGTTGCTTTTGTTCTTGTGTTACCTTGTGATTGTTAGAATTGATTGCTAGTATGATTGCTTATATATATGCAATGTTTGTTATATAGATTTTCATCGGAGAGTGACGAATAGTCTATCAAGTTATTTCTGAGAGCAATCTTTATCTTCATCTACAGTACAGGCAAGTTCACTTTGACCATCTTTTCATACCTACGTTTTATTGCATATAGTGACATCATTTCAACAAATCCCTCCCGTAGTGTATTGAAATTCTTGTAGTTGAGTAGAATGCATGAGGTAGGAACCCACCACTTGTTACTAAAGCCCCGGGAACGCTAGTTAGTGCAATGCTATGCTAAATTAGACGGGGTCTGGTATGAGTGTTCGTGAGTGGTGTGAAGAAGGACTCCACGTCAAAACGATGACTTCATGAAGGCTTCTTTAAGACCTGCATATTCAAGACCTCAAGACTTCGAGACTCAAGAAACAAGTTTTCCAATACACACTACTGGGTGAGGGATGGTTGAAATGGTACCCTGGAGAAACCAGTGGATTTGCCTAGGTGTTGCTGGAGATGGCCAGTATTCACGCGGAAAGCCTCACCCAGACTCAAAGGGAAGGATGAATACTTCATGCCCGGAACCTTACCTGTGTAGCCACAAGTCATTATGGGCTCTGGCTTGGTTGATCCTTGTTGTGACTCTACTGGGCAGTGCTACGAGATGTAGTCGACGTTAGGATTGGATGGGCACTGTCGGACAGTCAGGGAAGCACTCTGAAAGACCATGTTTCGTTCATCCTGTTCTCAAACACTAGGCAGTGCGAGGACTTACCAGGAGGGAACGAATCTTGTGGGTAAAGTACACAACACTCTGCAGAGTTAAACCTAATCGATTAGCCGTGTCCCCGGTTACGGACAATTTGAGCTTCTAGACTTGGATCTATCTCTGAACTCTCAACACTGGACTGATAACGAATTGTGGGCAACTTAATGATACTTGTGGGCATTTGGACATTGGTTGGCGGAACCATGTCATGATAGGTACTCCATAGTGAAATTCCTGATATTCCTTTGTTGTAGGAAAATAAAATCAGCTTTTACGCAAAAACTCAGACATAGAGCCACAAAGCCTTTGCATATAGAATAGCCTTTATTCTTCTGTTCTACTATGGTGATCTTGCCAGTACATTCCATGTACTGACCTACACGGCTGCAACGTCTTCTGTTGCAGATACTCTTCTATGACGAGTAAGAGTACGATTCAGGGTTACGGTCCGCACTCAACTTGCCGTTGGTGTTATTGGGACTCCACTCCCGTTGACTGTATTCCGCTGCTATTTTAAGGTATATATCAGTTTTACGTTAATTGCATGTGATTGAACTTTGATATATACATTGATGTACTGTGTGTGCCAGCATACTGATCCAGGGATGGCACAGAAAACACAGAGGCTTGACTCGTTTTGAGTCGGGTCGCTATAGATAATCATGGCCAGAATTATCACACTAGAAATAAAAGATACAACTAGACTATTGGGCAGTTCACTAAAACAACATGGTTTCCTAAACACCTTCATCAAACACGTCGAGGCAATACAATACCTCAACTCAACAATTAGTGTGCTTTGTCTGGCCTGAAAGACATTGACTTAAGATGAAAGAGTTCTGCAATTGCATCAAATAATTTAGAAACCTTGGATAACGGCTATACGGGCATGAAATATGAGGCATCCTGCACAAGGAAACTGACAACATAACATGGAATTCTTATGGAGACACTAATCCAGGAAGACAACAACTTTCCTATAGGTCTCCAGCATAGAAACTCGTCATCCTGATAGATAGATGAGAAAGCCTAGTTCTTAATCCCTGTAGAATAAAGAAGAGGGTGACTCAGAATAAGACTGACACAAGGAAAGGAGGAAAAAGAGCCTTACGTTCATAACCACAATCAATTCCCTTATATAGAACTAAAGCAGTTCTAGACTCAACATCGACCAGTTTGGCTTGGTACTCCTACAGGAAGTCAAGCTTTGGTACCAAAGCTGTCGGGACCCCGATCCTAAGCCATAAGAATCCAGCCTGTAACACATCACATCACTTTGCAGTCTCAGGCACGATTATCTCCATGGCTGCCACCTTACCTAGGCTGGGACCGTTTGCGTCTTTTGACTCATGTATGTGAATGTGTCGCTAGCATTCAAATGTCAAAGAACCTGGGCCGACATGACTAGTCATAGAACCAAAGTGGCACATCCATACAGGGACATGCATACGTAACCTAGCAATGCGAGTGTCGATCTCTAGCGTGTGTAGACGAGTCATAACAAGCTACAAGGACTCCATTATGCCATGGGACATAAATGTCATCACTGCATGTAGACGAGTCATAGCAGGCTACAGGGACTCCATTACACCGTGACACATTTCCCCGAAGGGACAGACACAACAACAAATAAGGATACACGCCGGTCAATCAATGTGTCCGAAGCAGTAGCAAGGTACCAAGGCTCGGTGGAAGCAAAAAGAGGCATTTCCCCGTAAAGAGTACTACTAAAGGCACGCAACTTGGTGTCGGATCCCATACATACTGTTGCACATCACACGTACGCACGACATGTCCGATATGCATAGATACAACTATGGCATCACAACATAACCATACAACATTACAACATTTAGTTAGAAGGCTCGGAAGAGCCAATACAATAAGATGGTACAAACAGGGGTCACAAGACCCAACATTCCGAGCATTCAATCAAACAAGCGGAAGTTAAACATGTCTGGGTACAAACATCTACAAAAGTGGCTAGAGGAGCCTGAAAAGCTACAACGACCCTACCAAGGAACCAGACCTTTGTCTAGGATTCCCAAGCTAATCCGGTCAACATCGAACTTCATGTCGAAAATACCACTAATGAGACTGATATCTCCTCTTCAAAAACATAAATTAAGCAAACGTGAGTACAAGGGTACTCAGCAAGACTTACATCAGAACTAACTACACATGTATCAGTATCAATGAAGGGGGTTGTGGAGTTTATTGGAGCAAGCCAGCTTTGACTCTTGGCTAACCTAAACTATGACTACAAGTAGTACCTTTGAGGTGGGATAGCACACATGAGTCTACGTATTATCCAATCAATACACCACTATGGATCCACATCTGTCTCCCTACGAGAAGGCCATCCATAGCACTCACGCTTGTCTTGCGTATTTTAGAGTATCCAGTTCAAGTTGTCTATGAACCACATAATTTCTCCAAGTAGTCCATATCCGAGGAGGCGGCTATTCGAATAGTTTATTTAACCCTGCAGGGGTATACTTCTTCACACATTCTCCCGCCACTTATCGCCATGTGCACGGAAAAGGCACCTCGACAATCTTCAAGCGAAAGCCCAGCGAGGGAGTCAGCCATGACCGTCAATCACACAAGACCCTAGTCCATGTTTATCGCCTATTTGAGACTGAACCCGCATGGAAGTCCGGCCAAAGATTCCGCTATGGCCTCAAACGATGTGCGTAGGGATCCCAAGCCCACAGTTCGGGTGCTACTTCATACACCATGCCACTGTGCCTATACCGCATCATAGTCCACCCCATCGGGCAGTGCTATGCACGGCCGCCAACACTTTTCCTACAAACACCAGAAACTAGTTGCAACTCCTGGACAGAGATCTAGGCAATTAATAGGTCAAGCGGGGTCATATTTCAGGGCCCAACGTGTGGTAGTAACTGTCTTGGATCACAAACACAGAACTCTGTTCTTAAGGACGGTCCCAATGAGACAACCCGCCATGTACTCCTACATGGCCTCTCATCGCTACCTTTACCAAATCGTGTTCACACACTTAACTCTCACACAAAAGGACATGAACACTACCATTCCGATTCATCGCCCAGATGGATCATACCCAACATGACACGACTCTAAGCATAGCAGGCATTGATGAGTAAGCATAACAAGGCTCAAGCAGTTGCTACTCATGCTAAGTGGTTTCAACTATTTACTATGAAAAAGACAGGTCATGCAAAGTCATGGGTTCAACTACCGAGAACATGTAACAGTTGAATCGTGATTGTCCTAATGTAATAAAAGAGAGCATGAGCTAGAGATTGGGTTCATATCAGTATGCTCAAGGGGGTTTTCTTGCCTAACAGTCCTGAAGATAATACTTCTCTTCATTAGTGTGAACGTTCACATCGTCGGAACAATCGTCTACCGAGAAGGAACAAGCACCAACAAATAGGAAGAAGGAACACATTCAATGTGATGCAACAAACATGATGCATGAGCTGGCATGTTAAGGTACTGAATTGACCTAGTACTATAGATAGTCATATTAAGTGAAGGGGAATTCAAATATATACTAAATTCCAACTCCAACACTATTTATTAAATTATCCTAATCATTAAATGTCCTACTTGGTGATGTTAACTTGGTCAAATATGCATGATCACGGCATAAGCAGATTCATTGGATTTTTTTGATCATTTTTCATATATAAATTATTTTCATCTGACTTACCGATTAGTTTCTATGATTTTTAGAAGTTTTAAATTTTTTCTGAAAATATCAAAACATTTATTGATTTTTTTTAAATTCAGAAACATTTATTGAGTCAACATGATGTCATAGTGATCTCATCGGGTCAACTAGCTGCCCAGGGTCAAATCTGACCTGTGGGGCCCACCTGTAACTGACCCATTGTGTAAACAGGGGTTATTTTTTCTAACTAAATCATTTTTGTCTAATTAAACTTGAGGGCCCACTGTTAGTGTCTCCAAGGGTAATTAATAGGGCCATTAGGCACTAATTGCACTGCCACGTTGGCATCACCGACATTGAGCGGCCGGTGACCCGAATCCATGGCAAAGGCATGCCGGAGTTCCTCCGACAACGACCTAACACCGCGTGGAGAGGTCCTATGGGGAGCGGACATGCGCCACGTCGACTGGTGCATGTGGTTGGTCGCGGGGACACCAGAGTTTATGCCAACGACGAGGGGGGCTGTAGCAGGGGCTCGGGCTTGGTCGGTTGCGGGATTTTGGGGCACGGACGAGCTCGACTGATGGTCCTACGCCTTCTGAAGAGCTCCACGAGCTCAAATTTGAGCTTGGCCACGCCGGTGGAAGACCACAACGACGGCCGAGAGAAGCTCAGCGGCGGCGAGCTGCGGTTTCGGCGGGGAACGACACTGGGCACACTAGCGAGAACACGGGGATGAGGGGTTAGCAAGAGGGGCTCACAGCGATTCCGATGAGCTGGCCAGCGGGTTCGGGGATGACTGAGACGGCGCCAATCGATGGCGGGAATCCACGACGGCCGGCAACCATCATAGACGGGATGGGAAGAGGCAGAGCAAGGGGGAAGAGAGGAGAGGGTTCATCCCGATCCGAACGGCTTTGGGGTCCTAATCCCCTCCTCCAGCAAGGCTAGCAGGCAGGAGGCGTGGCACCTCGGTCGTGCGCGTCGTGCGTGCCTTCGCCTCTGCATACTGGCAGAGGTAGGGGACGAGTGGCATGGGCCAGGTGGGCCGGCTGGGCTGCCAGGCCTCAGGTAAGCCCTCTTTTTGTTTTAGTTTTTAGTTTTTAGTTTTCTTTTCTTCTGACATTTGTTTTAGTTTGTGAGGCCAAAATACCTAGCACAATAATGCCCACATATTTTGTGAAATATAGTTTGACCATTTCAAACTTCCACAAATGGTTTGGGCATTTTTTGACATCTATCATTTTTATAATGCTTTATTAGTCAATTTCAATAGCACTAGATGCTCATTTTAAAATGCTAACCTTGTTTTGAAAAACCTATTGTTCTCTGATATGGAGTTGCCAAAATTTATCAGGGAAAATGAACCTTTTTAAGGGCATTTTGGACTAATTGGAAAATCACAAATTTTGATTTTCTTTATCAGGGTGAGGTGCTAGGGTTTCTGATGTTCCCCAGTTCATATTTAGTTGAATTTAAACATGATGCCATGATGTTAGTGCAATGACAAACAATGCTAGCTAGGGCTGTGACAAATGGCCAAGCGGAGAGAGCTAATACTGAAGTGCTGCGAGGTCTCAAGACAAGAAGTTTTGATAGGATGCACAAGTGCGGAAGGAACTAGATTGATGAGTTGCCGATGGTTCTTTGGTCAATCAGGAAGATACCAAATGGAGCTATCGGCCAGACACCCTTCATCCTTGTTTATGGGGCGGAGGTAGTTCTCCCATGGAACTCATGTACGGGTCGCCATGGAGCAAGAGCGGTTGCAGCAAGACGACGCGACGCTCCTTGAGGAAGACCGTCTTCAGGATGTTGTGAGAGCCGCACACTACCAGCAAGCTTTGCGCCGCTACCACAACCACAAAGTTAGTGCCAGAAGTCTTGAGGAAGGCGACATTGTTCTTGGGCGAGTTCAGTTCGCCAAGAATTCCAACAAGTTGACGCCAAAGTGGGAAGGCCCTTATCGGGTAGTACGAGTCACCAGGCCTGGCGCAGTCCTCCTGGAGACCGAAGATGGCATCCTAGTGAGGAACTCCTAGAATATCGAACATCTTCGCAAGTTCTACCCATGAGGCGCAGTTGTCGGGCCCCCTGACAACCACCTTTTGTACAAGTCTTGCCACTGAAGCATGCAATCCTTGAAACGAAGCCAGGCTCGAACCCTATGTATAGTTAAATAAAGATAAGTGTTCCGCAATCCTGTTCGATTCTCATGTTTACGTATGTGCATGTTTCTCTGAGGTGTTGCATTGCACTTAATCCCGGCAAGGACTAACGGACCGCCAAGGTTTCATATCCATATTTTCTCTTCTTTCTTTTTCTCAAAGGACAGAAGAACTCCTCGCGTGCAGCTTTGCCTGGGGCAATGAGGGTACGGATACCTAGGAGCGACGTCCCAAAAAAACTTGCCGGAGGGAGCATGGCAATGAAAGATAAGTTGCAAAAACCCCAAGTGAATCCTTGCCACGAAATTATTTTCCTTGGGCGACTTTGACTTCTGTACGGAAAACCTGGACACACGGGAACCTTGCCACGATTGGCTGCGCCCTCATCATGTTCGGCACCGCTCAAGAGATTAACTTGCCGCGCCCGAGCTCCTTGTTTCGTTCCGAGTCCGCTCGACGACTCAAGTGACAGCGCTTGTGCCCTTATTCTGTTTCAAGTGAGACCCACACCTTGAACGGCTGTACCAAGGACGCAGAGGTATCTTGCCAGCAGTAGCACTGCCAGCAGCTGTTAAGGACATGTTCCTCGAAGCGCTCACGGTAGGGTCACGCACGTCGGCGATATTTTTCCAGGAAAGCGTAGGGAAAGTTCCATATACAGAAAAGGTCTAACAAGGAAGATAGTACGCATTCATTCAAAATGGGGTGAAATTTACACAAGATATCGCCTTTTTTCTAAGTACATATTTATTTGACTTTCTCCCCTAGGGGAGATTACAGGAAGAAAAAGATGGAAAGGAGAGGCGAGCTACAAGAAGAAAAGGATGGAGAGAGGCCACGGCAAAAGCCCGGCCTGACCCCTCCGGACCAGCACTACGCGGAGGAGCAAGGCTGCTAGATGGGTAGGCAAGAACCTGGCCCCTCCTGGACCAGCATTGCACGAAGGAGAGGTCCAGAGCGCACGGGAAGGGGGATGGACCCCAGAAGCCGAAGTCCACCTGCCGGAAGACCCAGCTAGAAGATGAGGCAGAGCCCGGGACTAAAGCACCCGGCAAGGACATCTTGTCGGGAGGGGAAGATACATGAGGTTGACGATGATGGTGTGGCCAGCCGCCAGTACGAGTTCGAATCCTTGGGTTCCGACTTGACCGCTCAAAGACCGGACTCATTGTCGTTGTCTTCGCCGGTGTCCTCCCCATAACTCTCGCCCGAGGACAGGCTTTCGGCGCTTCTCGAGCTCTCTTCGCAGCAGCTGAGACGGAGGCCAGAGCACCCATAAATCTTGACGAAGAGCATATTGGCCACCATCATTTTGAAGCGAAGGACATGCCCCGCTTGAAGGTTGTGGGCGCGGGTGAAAGTCTTCCAGCCACACGTGAGGAACATGACGCGCTTTGCTGGGTAATTGAGATTCACCCGCGTCGCGCCGTTACAGCAACCAGCCACCCGCATCCACAGGACGGGTGGCTTGTCACACTCCATCGCCCTGGCGAAGAAGCGAGGAAGGTACAGATGGCTCCGGAGGGGACCGGCCAGATCGAGGACGAAGTCCAGCGCCGTCCCCTCGGCATGGGTCTCCTCAATGGAGAGGCCTGGCATCGGAGGAGGAGGTGGAGCGGCATTCCGCCTCCCCCGGCCTTGGACCCCATGGCGGCCACGGCCCCTCGCGCCTCCTCCACCACGCGTGTTCGGGGCTCGCTCCGCCTTCGCGGCTGAAGCGGTGGCATGATCCAGACGAGAGCTTCTTCTTGAAGCTGAGGAAGGTGCTCACCCACACCCCCCTGTCATGGCTGGGGGCGGGCGCCGCTCGAAGGTTTTGGAGACGTGGGAGAGCGAACGCTGGAGGTTTGTACTCGGGAAGGCAAGATATGGAAGAAGGATGGATGAGCACTGCCCTGCTGCCCCTCTGTTTATTGCGGGAAGTGCGAGGGCCGGCTCTCCTCTACTCCAAAGGACGCTGCCCACCTCCTCCAATAGCGGCGCCCTCGATTAGCGGCGAACAGCAAGCGCCTCATCGCTCCAATCCACGGTGCAGCGGTTACTGCTTTTCCCAGGGACTTTAAGTCATGGGCGCCCATTGTTGGCTCCTCGCTATGCATGCGGTCCGCATGGCATAAATGACCTACGCTGTAATTAAAAACTTGAAGGTTGCGCCGCACATGTATCCGACTTCCCGCATTCAATGGGCATTGTGGGGCAGTGCAGCGAGTGCCACGACCACAACCGCAAGGCCCTGCCACGCGTGCCCATGCACTAATTGGGCCTAGGCCAACAGCGTCTCACGACGTGTGTGGCCCAGGCCCGGGGGCTCCTGTCGATGCACTAGAGTTTTGGGCTCTCAAGTGCCCCTTACTCGTGCATGGGCAGCGGCAGCCACCATGGCGCCAAAGCCCAGTAGAGACTTACCAGATACCAGCACAGGAGAATCAAGATCACCGGCAAGGCCTTGCCGGGAGGGCTATTGAGCCACTAGAGAGGGAGCCCGACCCCGGCAAGGCAAGGCCCCGGCAAGGCGAAGCCCCAACAAGACCCCGCCAGCGCATAGGGCAGGTGTCAATCAACCTCGACACGTGTCGCGGCGTCGATGTTGGAGGGAGCTAAGCGGCGCCGATGGGACGGGCTCTCGTCCCATCCCACTGACGGACAGAGATGACTGACGGTGCATTAAATGCACCTATCCAACTCCGTCAGTGTTAAGTATGATAGCACCATGGCTCTATACACCCCGTGTACACACTATACGCCACTGTTGGGATCCCCTTTGAGTATAAAAGGAGGCCCAGGGCGATACTGTAGAGGACTTTTGACTTTTGGACTTTTGAACTCTTGGGCTTTGCACCTTCAGAGGCCCTCTAGTGCACACGCATGGCAGTGGTTCACAGATCCCTGTAGCAAGAACCCTAAGAACACTCTCAATACCACCAAGTAGGAGTAGGGTTTTACGCATCCATGCCGCCCAAACCTGGGTAAAGATCCCCGGGTACTTTTCATCACACCGCCTCTTCGCATAAGATGCCCCCTACCAAACCGAAAGGGATCCCCGAGATCCCATAGGTGTTCGTTCTCCACAAAACTTCTGCTATAGTCACAGCTACTACAAAATTATTACCATCACCACTACTGTTAAAAAACTGATGTTATCACTATTACTGCTACTACTAGTATTATCTATGCTACTAAACCTTTGTTGTAGAGAAATATCCTACATGCTGTTGAATTGACAACTCAACTACCAAGGATGATAAATATTCATTGGCTCCACTAGTGTCGAATCAATAAATTAGGGTGAAATACTAAGAAACTGAAAGATACTCGAACTAAGATCACCCCCTCTTGCACGAGAGCAAGTAAGGATCTGCCATCTAGCTCTACTTTTTATTCAACTACTGTTGTGAATCATCTTATTACACCACCACCTATTGATCGTTGTGATTTGTCACATGAACTTGATGATGCTACTTCTGGAATTAATGGTAATACTATTGCTACAGATGATGAAACTAAAACTATGCCACTGAGTGAATTACTTGATGCTCATATTGCTAAAGCTGGAGAAATTGAAAATGCCAAAACTGATGAAGATTTTGAATCACCTGTTACACCTCGCTCTCCTAATAGATATGAATTGCCTTATGTACCTGAAGGTTATGTTATGGATGGAGAGATAGCTGGGGACTTTCTTGGTTGAGAGAATAGAGATGATTTGAAGAAACTATTATACAAACTAAAAGAAATATCTATGACGGAGAAAATGAAACATGATCCTAAATTTGCTACTTCACCTATATTTGTCACTATTAAGGACTATTAATTCTATACACACCTTTAATTGATTCCTATAGTAGAGTCTGATCCGTTCCATGGTTATGAAAATGAAAATGTGGTCAAACATCTCACGTAGTTGAATGATATTGCCGCTTTATTTACCAAAGATGAAATGATATGCAACTATTATATTCTTAAGCTTTTTTCCTTTCTCACTAAAAGGCGAGGTGAAGGAATGTTTCTTTTCTCTGGCTCTCGGTTGTATGCGTAGTCCACAAAATATGCTTTATTACTTTTCTGAAAAATATTTTCCTGCTCATAAGAAACAAACTGCCTTACATGAAATAGTTAACTTTGTTTAAATTGAAGAAGAGAATCTCCCTCAAGCTTGGGGGAGGATACTCTAGTTACTTAGAGCTTTGCCTGATCATACTCTTAAGAAAAATGAAATTCTTGATATCATTTATAATGGGCTAAATGATTCTTCTAGGGACTTCCTAGATAGTTGAGTCGGTTGTGTTTTCAGGGAAAGAACTGTTGGACAACCTAAAGAACTATTGAATAACATATTGCAAAATGCGATGACTGGACACTTCCTGAACTACCTCAGGAACCTATTCAAAAGAAGAGAGGTATTCTATTCCTTAGTCCTGAAGATATGCAATAAGCAAAAAGATCTATGAAAGAGGAATGCATTAAAATTGAAGATGTCAAGAAATTACCACCTATTGAAGAAATACATGGACTTGACATCCTGACACATGTAGTAGAGGTAAATTCTCTCCATTCCTTTACGGAAAGTGACATAGCTTATAATAAGATTCCCAGTCAATTGATGGATGAATTTGATAATTACATTGTCAAGCAAGAGCACTTCAATAATTATGTCAAGGATCAATTAAGACATAATGCCATGATGATAGACCGCTTAACTGACTTGATATTTAGAATGGTGAGTCATGTGAAAGGTCTAGGTAAACATACTTATATGGTTCACACCCAACTAGATCAAGTTGCTAAGTCACAAAATGATTTCCTTGCTAAAATAAATAATATTATGAATGGTCATGTTGTTAGAGTAATTACTAGAGGAGGTAGAATGACTCTGGAACCTCTTTATCCTAAAGGTCACCATAAAAGAGTTGAACAAGATTCTCAGAGAATAAATGAAGATGCACCTAATTCATCTAAGAAGAAAAAGAAAAAGAAAGATGATAGGACTTTGCATGCTTCTAGTGAACCTTGTGAGAAACACAATGAAGTTTCTATTTCTGATAGCGATGTGGTAGAGAACATGCACCTAGTGATAATGAAGATGATAATGATAATGATGATGTTCACATAGATGCTCCAACAAATGATAATAAAGAACGTGATAATGATGTGGAAATAGAACCAGCTTAACATCTTGATAACCCACATCCCAAAAATAAATGCTATGATAAAATAGAATTTGTTGCTAGGAAACACGGTAGGGAAAGGGAGCCATGGGTTCAAAAACCCATGCCATTCCCTCGTAAGTCTTCTAAAAGTAAGGACTATGAAGGTTTTGAACACTTTGCTGAAATGAATAGACTCATCCTTTTGTGCACTTGCTTGACTGATATATTGAGAATGCCTCTGTATGCTATGTATATGAAGGATATTATTACCGATAATAGAAAAATTCATGAAGCTGAAATTGCTACCATGCTTGCTAATAATTCTTTTTATGGTGGAGTACCTAACAAGTTGGGAGATCCAGGTATACCCACAATAGCTTGCTCTATTATTAGAAGTTATGTTAAAACTGGTTTATGTCATTCGGGAGCCGGTGTTAGTGTTATGCCTTTCTCTATATAAAAGACTTGATTCGAATAAGCTTACACCTGCTGAGAAATCTTTGCAAATGGCTAACAAATCCACCGTTTTACCTATCGCAATTTGTGAGGAAGTTCCTGTTGTGGTTGCAAATGTTACTATACTAACAGTCTTTGTTATTCTTTATATGCCCGAGGACGACAATATGTCAACCATCCTTCATAGACCCTTTCTAAATACTTTAGGGGTTGTTATTGATTGCAACAAAAGCAAGGTTACATACCATGTCAATGGCAAGCAACATACCATGCATTTTCTGAAGAACCAAACTTTGGTTCATGATATTAATATCATTGAGCCTAGTGTCACAGTTATCATCGGAGATTTTAAAATCCCTCCACCTACTGCCAAGAAGAGATATTATAATCTTGTTGTTGGGGAGATGTAAATCACCATTGAGGTAACTTAGTGTTATACGATAACTCTTCGGTTTCAAGTCAATCGAAAACGGTTAATATGACTTGATCAACCTTATTAATGGATCCTTCTTGAAAGACATGTGATTGATGAATTTAGTATTCTCAACTCTTTGTAGCACCAGTTTATCCTGTGTTAGTTTTAGTAATGAAAAATAAAATACCTTGATTATCCTATTTTTTGATTTTGTCGTGCAATATAAATGGAACAAAATATAAAAAATCAGATTAACACAAAAATTTAACATGAATTTTGAGGGGCTTATAGGCCCCCTTGCCTTATCCCTTTGGCTCACGTCATCCCTTCCATCATGAAAAAAAATCTCTAGCTCTCTCTCAATGGTTTTCTTCCTCTAGAACTGAAATTTTCGATCTCTTTGCTCGAAACTCTGTTTTCAAAACTGCCTTGAGGAATTGTTTCTTGGTATGTGACTCCTCCATTCCCCCAATTAGTTTTTTTTGCTTTAGTGGTTTATATTTTGCATATTTGACTCCACTTGGTGCTACAGAAAATGAGCTTGCATATGGAATTCCTTGAGTTCTAAGTAGTATGGATGCTTCATATATCCTCTTGGTACCCATATGAGTAGTTGCTATCAATCTTATAAACTTTTATTGACATAAATTTGTGGCTCAATTTGTTTAGAAATTTTTGCTTAGGAAGATGAAAGAACATTTGCTCCCTTGGTGGTTTTGGTACTTAATAACAACATATAAGTCATTGAACTAATGATTTCACCAAGTATATTTCAGGAAAAGTTCAATGATGGGAATGGCTAAAGGATTGTGGAATTACCCCATGATTCAAGGAAATAGGTTGGCCAAGCTTCAAGAAAGAGGACTCTACATTTTACATTTGTGAGAAATCACTTTGAGTCTATAGGAAAGCTAATACTATTAAAAGGGGGTAAAGTTTTGATGGTGAACAATATGCTCAAACGTGCACAAGTGACAGTCACCAAAACATCCACATACTCTCCGACCAAAGTCTGTCCTAAGCCAAATATGCCAAACCGGTGCAACCAACTTTCCTATCCTGGTGCCACCGAGTTCCAAACCCTAGACAAACTCAGCCAAACCCTAACACTTCGGTGCTGCCGACACTTCACTCGGTGCCGCCGAGTTAGGTTGCCAACTTTCTTTTACGCAAATTCACATTTTTGGTCCGACCGAGAATGGTGAATCCGCGTCACCGATACTAGTAAATCTAACTGTTGGTCACCTTGTCGGTGCAATCGAGAGTTGTATATCAGTCCCTCCGAGATTCAAAAGTTGCCACTTGTTGTCACTTCGGTACCACCAAGATTTACACATCGGTGTCACCGAGTCCGACTTATTGTGTGTAATGGTTGGATTTTTTGGGATGCCTATATATACCCCTTCACCACCACCCACTCGCAAGAGAAGCACTCAGAACTATTCCATACCTATCCGACTCAGTTTTCTGAGAGAGAACCACTTACCCTTGTATTGAGGTCAAGATCTTCCACTCCAACCATATGGATCTTGATTTCTAGCCGACCCAATTTGCTTTCCACCAATCCCATCTCTTCTACCAAGCAAATTCTATGAGAGAGAGATTGTGTGTTGAGGAGTCTATCATCTTGAAGCACGAGAGAAAGGAATTCATCATCATTACCAAGCCTATTACCTTTTGGAGGGTGGTGTCTCCTTAATTGGTTAGGTGTCGCTTGGGAGCCTCCTACTTCATCTTGTGGAGTGAACCAAGAAGTTTGTAATGGCAAGGAGATCACCTACTTAGTGAAGATCTACCCATAGTGAGGCTAGTCCTTCGTGGACGGAAGCCGCATGGAATAGTCAAGGTTCCTTCTTCGTGGAACCCTCCGTGGACTCCTACGACCGTTACCCTCTATGGGTTGAAGACTCTATTAAAATGGACGTACGATAGCACCACCTATCGGAACCACAGGAAAAATCATCGTGTCATGACTTGTGTTTGCATTCTTAACCCTCTCTTTACTTACATGTGCAATGTCTTTATTTTCCGCTGCTACACTCTTAGACATGCATGTGTAGGGTGTTACTTGATATGCTAGGAATGCTAAAACTTGCCAGGAATTAAAATTGGGACAAATGCAAAACTTTTATTTGGTCAAGTAGTCTAATCACCCCCCTCTAGATCTACTTTCGATCCTACAAGTGGTATCAAAGCTTTGGTCTCCATTGCATTGGTTTCACAACCTAGAAGAAGTATGGCATCTAGTGAGGGAATTTATCACCGTAGAGGTATGTACTTTGATTTCACTAATTTTGCTAGGTGGAAGCATAAAATGAAAATGCATTTTCCTGGTCATAATCCCACCGTTTGGGATGTTGTTCGTGTTGGATTGCAAGGTGAATTCTTTGAGGATGGAAAGGAACCGGATCGTGAAGCATCTGCGGATGAATTGAAGATGTTGCAACTCAACGCTCAAGCATGTGACATACTCTTCAACTGCCTATGTCCTGAAGATTTCAACAAAATCAGCCGTCTTGAACACGCAAAAGAGATTTGGGATACTTTGGTTGATATGCAGAAGGAACTGAGTCCATGAGAGAATCCAAGTTAGGTGTTCTTCAAGGTCAACTTGACAAGTTCAAGATGAAGGATGGTGAAGGAGTCATTGAAATGTACGCTAGGCTAGCTCTCATCACCAATGAGATTGCCGGCTTAGGAAGCAAAGAAATGACTTACAAGTTCATCATCAAGAAGATACTGCGAGCTTTGGATGAGAGATATGACACCGTGTGCACATTGATCGAAATGATGCCCAACTACAAAGATCTCAAACCAATGGAAGTGACTGGTAGAATTGTTGCTCATAAGATGACACTCAAAGACAAGGAAGACCTTCATCAAAAGACTAGCGGTGCTTACAATGCCACAAGTGATGCTCCCGCTACCTCAAGCGACAACCTTGTCACAAATGAAGAGAGAAGCCTCATGGTCAAGAAATTCAACAAGTTCCACAAGAATAGAAGCAAAGAAAGAAACTCCAACTCAAGATATGAAGAGAAGCATTCATTAAGTCGTGACCGCAATTGCTTCAATTTTGGGAAGCCCAGACACTACTCAAATGAGTGCACGGCTCCTTACAAAAGAAGAGAAGAGTCACCTCGAAGACGAAGCTCAAGGAATGAATCACCACAAATAGAGAGAAGGTATAGAGATGATCGTTATGAATGAAGACACTCAAGGAGAAGTAGGGACTCTGAGAAGAAGGACAAGCACACCAAGAGCTACTCAAGAAGGAAGCATCAAGCTCATGTTGGTGAATGGGTTTCCAGCTCTGACTCCGACAACCACTCCGAGAGAAGCTATCACTCCAACTCTGATTATAGTCAAGATGGTGGTGTTGCCGGAATTGCACTAGTGACAACCAACTCGTACGATATATTTGATTCACCAAATGAAGGAGGTGGAAGTTGCTTCATGGCTAAAGTCCCCAAGGTATCACACCCCGAATATCTTGATTTCGATAGTGATGAAGATGACTTGCTATATGATAAAACTAGTGATGTTAATCATAATGAACTTGATATTTCTCATGCTAGTCAATATAAGTCATTTGATGATGATAAGATGAAAATAGAAGAACTAACTAAAGTACTCAACATTCTTAAGTTAGCTCATGAATCTACTCTTTTAGATCATAGAGAGCTTGTAAGAACTCATGAGAAGCTATGCTTCGAGAAGCTCAATTTGGAGCAAGAACATGAATATCTTAAGGCAACCAATGACGATCTCTGAAACAAGACTTCATCTTATAGTGCCAAACGACTACTCTTGTCTACATTCATGCCACAAGTAAAATCTAAGCAAACTAGTAACAAAGGAAAGAAAGGTTCTTCATCCAGTAGCAACAATAAAAATGCTAAACCCAATGATGTTGCTCCTAGTAGTTCTATTGATTCCACTAATGATGATTCTCTTAGCCAAATTACACTTGAGCAAGAAAATGCTTTATTGAAAGGAATTATAGAGAAAGGTATCTACAAGAGTCTTGAAGGGTACAAACAATTTTATGAGATTGTACGCAGGCATGGAGGATACAGGAAGAATCGTGGTGTTGGCTACTTCAATGCTAATGGAGTTGAATGGGAAGAAGGTCAATATACCAATCCCAAGTTTGTTCCTCAAATGGAGTAGTATGAAAATACTCTTCCCAAGGGGACAAACACTCAAGATAACCTTCCACCACAAGACACCAAGCTCAAGGGCAAGAACGAGCTCCAAGAGGACTTTGACTCTTATGAAGATGAAGCCCAAGCTTTGGTCAAGTGGGTTCCCAAGTCTACTACACGCTCAACTTCTACAAGTGCTACTTCAACACCAAGGATCCCCATCAAATTGATGTGGAGTCCCAAGAAGAAGTACTAGAAGGTTCTTGAGGGGTGACTCTGCCAATGAAATTCACTCACATTCATTACTGGCAAGATCTATTTGCAATCAACATCAACCTTATGCAATAGATTAAGGAGTCACACATTCCCTCAAAGGTAAGAAAGGGACAAGGTAATCAACAAATAAATGGACATCATTACACATGCTTTGCACTCCATGTCCATAGATATCCTTGTATTTGTCTCTTGTGTGTTGGGACTGACCCATGTAGGTGAGAAGAGTAAGCAAACAACTAGGATGCTCTCAATTCTTGGTGATCTTCATCAGCCTTGAGCATCCACCACTACCTCACCAACATGAAGTCTTCATCGACAAAACACAAGGTTAGTTTATCCCTCTTATGGGGGGATGTCACATCAAGGGGGGGCTTTACTGTAAGACTTGAGTCAAAGCATCTCATAGTATGTGACAAACATTAAATGCTTTATGTAAAAGTGGTAACCCCACTTGTGCTTAAACGATGAGTATGACCGATGATCAAGTACTCTTACTTGGCTCCTAAGTCAAATACTCATATATAGATGACTTCGTCATTGCTCAAGTGATAGTTAGATGCTAGAGTATATGTGCATGTTGGCCATAATTTCATTTGAGATATTATTGTGTGAGCATGTTGGTCTTCATATATTTTCTCATTCGAGGAAATCCAATTGTTGCTATTTGGATTTTGATTTATATTTTGCCAATTGGATATACAAGAATGCCTAGGACCACTTCTTTAGCTATATATTCTTTCTAACATCATACTCTATTCATGTTGCAACACAAAATTTGACATGTGCTTTTCGATCCCTTTGTGTGTGGAGCACTCAGAGTTCCGTATCGACAAGGACTGACCATTAAAACCTCCCAAGTGCATCTCGGTGGAACCATCACCAAAATCTTGGTCTCACTGAAAGCCTAGGATTGATCTGGTTTTTCAATCGCGGTACCACCGATTCCATTTTCTCGGTTACACCGAGTGTCCCTATCAGTTGATAGTTGAGGCACTCGGTGACACCGGAAGCTTAGAATCGATGTCACCAACAGTTGTGGGCATATGAAGCTGGACCCCAACGCTTTGGATTTCTATCTCATACGTCACGCTCCAAAACCCTAAGCTGCCGCTCCGAAGACCCCTGGTCGTCGCCCTTGCACTCCTCGTCCGATTCTTGGGCATTAGATCCTTGTTATTCATTGATACACCCTTTGCACATGTTTCCATCGTCTCAAATCCCCGAAATCTCGCGATAGATGAATTTCCTAGGGTTTTGTCGTCCGCCCGATACATCTCGGTGGAACCGAAGAAATATTGGTCTCACCAATATGCTTTTCTGTGAGGTTGAGAACTGAGTCGATGGAACCGAGTTGCTCTTTTTGGTCTGACCGAGAAGGTTGCCAAGTTTGGGTTAGAGAGTAAGTCAGTCTCGGCCCCACCGAAATTTCTGTTTTGGCTACACCAATATCTATTTGATAGAATGCAAAAGTCTTGAAAATTCATTGATCAAATTTCAAAAACCAGCCTCATTTGGTGATGAATCATCTTCTTATGCTCTCCTATACTCTATTCATAGGGTTAGTATGTCAGGCTCAGAGGACAATTAGAATTTGGCACAGCAGAGAGCTGATATGAGTTCTGGAACAAGCCCAGAAGCAAGTTCTTTTTTAGATCTAGGCATCCCCAGCTCTCATGGGTTACCCAAGGCTGCCACCAGAACCAGGAAGAAGGTCAACTCTGATGAAGAAGATTCCGATTTCATTCCTGAGGAGACTCTTGCTAAGAAGCAAGAAAAGGCTGCCAAGAAGTCAGCAACTGGAGCTACTTCCTCTCGAAGAGTTGTTAGCAAAGTTTATGCACCTACTTCAACCTTCAAAGCTCATGAGACTTGTTGGGGATATAACCCCGCGGTGAGACCCGCCTAGGTGGGGCCGGGTTAAACCTGGTGGCTCATGAGGCCAGACCAAGGCAGATGGGCCTGGAGAGGTAAGCCTAGACATATGGCAGTTTACCAAGATGGGCTTAGGCGAGGCCCAGACAAAGAAGGCATGAAGACCCGGGCGGTTAAGCCACCCGAGACGGCTTGCCCATGAAGGCAAGGTCACATATAGATAGAGTCGGATACGTTGTAAGAGTCGGTATGAGACTTGTAACCCGTGGTCTTGGCCTCCCATATAAAGGTAGAGACCCGGGGCGACTTAGACAAAAACAGATCAATCAAGAACTAGGTCAAGCGAATCCGCTCCCTTGTAATCGATACTCCAACCAATACAGCAAAAGCAGGACGTAGGCTTTTACCTCCTCTTGAGGGGCCGAACCTGGGTAAACTCGTATCCTTCGTCCCAACCAACCCTTTTGAGTCCATCACCTTAGCGATGGCCTTGAACATAAGTCCTCGGACATCTGCCGTGATAAAACCATGACAGTTGGCGCCCACCATGGGGATAGCACTCGGTGGTGTTGAGTTCTCAAAGGTCTCTCTTCCAGGGATCGAGGGATACATTGTTGGCAGGATGAACAAGAGTCGTCGCGGCCGGCTCTACATCGATGACGCCGGCTGGGGCCCCGAGGCTGACTCTGTCGAGTATGGCTTCCGAGTCCCCTTCGGCGGAATCCACGTTTTCATCGGCAAGGTCGGCGGATCTACACCAGGCCGAACGTCTGCACCAACATCGTCGAGCCGGCTCGGCGCACACAACCCGCCCGGCGCATGCAACCCGCTCGTGTTACCTCGGGCAGGAAGCATGTCTTCGTCGGTTTTACTCAAGGCGCAGATCTAGAGGGTCCATGTCACAGGAAACTGTCGTCTATTCAGAAGATGAATCTTAGAGCGGAGAGACGGAATCAATCTACCCCCTTCACAATGCTAGGCTCGGGGGCTATGACGAGTTTTACCCCGAGTCGAAGTGTCATGAGTCGGAGGACTATGGGCCGCCGATGCATGCGGCCGTCTTCATGGCGGGTTCAGCACCAGGCATGAGTAGTACGGCCACTGGGGCAGCCGGGTCGGGGGCTGTCCCGCCGCCGGCTCAAGTTCTTCTGGATCTGATGAATGAGCTCACAGCCCTGATGGCAACTGAGGTCATGCCAGAGAATCAAGCCGCCCGGAACATAGAGATCGCAAGGATAAAGGACCAGATGACTGAAGTTCCGCAAGGGATCAGCGTGCTGAAGCCCCAGATGGATGCAAAGGCAGAACGCCTTAAGGCGAACGCTTTAAGCCTCGAGCTGGAGCAGCAATCCGCGGAGGCGTGGATTGAGAGTTATGAGCTGGCGATGGATATATTAGACATCAACGACATAGTGTGTGCCAAGTATTTCATCATGATGCTGGAAGGGCCGGCTCGCACGTGGTTGAAGGGCTTGCTACCCAACACCATTAATTCCTGGGCTGAGTTAAAGGCAAAGTTCATCAAAAATTTCCAAGCAACGTGCAAGCAGCCCATGACGATTGTCGATTTGGATCATTGTGTGCTACAGGAGAATGAGTCGGCTCATCACTGGGTCCGGTGGGTCTCAACCATCATCCACTCATCTGAACAGATTACGGTGGCTCAAGCAATTTTGATTCTGGAAAATAATTGCCACTTTACGCCTCTAAAGAAGAAGCTTGGCCAGCTCAAGCGCTCGTGTCAAGACATGGGGGAGCTCATGGTGGCTCTCACGAAGTATGTTGCCTCTAACAATACGAAGGATCCAGGCTTTGATGAGGAAACGCCTAGTCAGGGCAAGAAGAGTAACAATGGCAAGGGTCCAACAAGCAATGGCAATCAAGGCAAGAGGAAAAATCCAGACGGCGGGTCAGAATTGGTGGCCAATGCCAGCACCGGGAACAATCACGCTAAAGGCAATGGGAACTTCAGACAACCCTTTAATAAGGGTAAAACCCCTTTTAATTTGGAGGAGATGCACAATAAACCTTGTCCAGAGCATAGCTGGGCCGATAAGGTGGCAGATCACTCATGGAGGAATTGCCATATTATGCACAAGTTTCGGGATTACAGTGCGCGGCAGCATAACAACAATGGCGGAGGCCCGCCAAGCTGCTCAGGGCCAGGCGGGTCAGGTGCCGGCTTGGGTTCTGGCGGTTCAGGATCCGGCTACTAGGGCTAGGGCAGCCAAGGAGGGCATCATCAGCAAACAAATGGCAATAATCAGCAGCAAAATAACCAATCTGGGTATTAGAGTAATCCGAAGCAACTCAGCTCAGGTCAGTACCATGTTTTTACAACCAGCCTTAACAGGTGTGACCAGAAGTTGCGCAGGCAGGCGGTTAATGCTGTCAGGCTCTCTCGTAGTATTTGAAGTGGTCGGAGTATGACATAGCCTGGAGCAGAGAGGATCACCCGCCATGTGTTGACAACCCGGGATGGCTAGCGTTGGTGGTTGCCCCCAAGTTGGAGGATATATGTTTACTAAGGTGCTTATGGATGGTCGCAGCAGCATCAATATTTTATATTATGACAGTTTCCGCCGGATGAAGTTGCTTGATAAGGATCTTAAGCCTTCCTCAACAGTCTTTCACAGTGTGGTGCCTAGCAACTCAGCTTATCCAGTGGGGAGGATTTCTTTGGAAGTCGCCTTCGGTGATGAATACAACTACAGGGTAGAGATCTTGTGTTTTGAGGTGGTCAAGATCAAAAGTCCATATCATGCTCTGTTTGGACGTCTGGATTATGCCAAGTTCATGGCTAGGCCTTGTTATGTGTACTTGCAGCTCAAGATGTCGGGTCTAAAAGGAACGATTACGATGCACGGTGATTGAGAGACGGCTATTGAGTGTGAGGAAGGAGATGCAGCTTATGCAGAGTCAAGTTCCGCGGAAGCAAAGCTCAAGTTCTATAAGGAAAATGTTGACCCAGAGGACATGACTCTTCTCAAAAAACCCGCCACGGAATCTGAGACGCCCCTCAAGTTCTCGGCGGATGACACCAAGCTAGTGGATTTTACTCTAGGCGACTCATCGCAACAGTTTACTATTGGGGCCAATATGGATCCCAAATAGGAAAGCGCGCTCATCGAATTCATCCATGAGAATCGGGACATCTTTGCATTGAAACCGTCTGACATGTCGGGTGTACTGAGAGAGTTCCCTGAGCACCACCTTAATGTGGATCCTAAGTTTAAGAAAGTTAAACATTTTCTACGACGGTTCAATGAAGAGAGGCACAAGGCCATTGGGGAAGAGGTGGCCCGGCTCCTGGCGGCGGGTTTCATCGTTGAAGTGTATCACCCAGAGTGGCTTGCTAACCCAGTACTAGTGCTTAAGAAGAATGGCATGTGGTGTATGTGTGTGGATTACACGGATCTTAATAAAGCCTGTCCGGCTAACCCGTTTACTCTCCCCCGTATCGACTAGATCATCGATGCAACGGCGAGTTGTTAGAGTTTATGTTTCCTGGATGCTTATTCTGGTTATCATCAGATCAAGATGGCGGTCAAGGTCCAAGAGAAGACGGCTTTCATCACGCCTTTTGGTGGCTTCTGCTATGTGTCTATGCCTTTTGGGCTCAGGAGTGCCAGGCGACTTACCAGCGTTGTGTGCAGAACTTTCTTCATAGCCAAATTGGACGCAATGTTCATGCATACGTGGATGACATTGTGATTAAATCCAGGAAGAAGGAGACTTTGCTTCATGACCTAAAGGAGAACTTTGACAACTTACGACTCTACAAGATGATGCTTTTCCCAGCTAAGTGTGTTTTTGGTGTTCCTGCAGGAAAGCTCTTGGGATTCCTAGTTTCCAAGCCTGGCATTGAGGCTAATGTAGATAAGATCAAGGCTATTACTTCACTGTCTGAGCTGGCATGCATCAATGATGTTCAGTGCCTGGCGGGACGGGTCGCTGTGTTAAGCCGGTTTATAAGCCGCCTTGGTGAGAATGCCATCCCTTTGTACCAGATGATGAAGAAGACATACCACTTTGTCTGGAGTGCGGCGGCGGGTGAAGCATTTGAGGCCCTCAAGAGGCAGCTCACAGAGCCGCTAGTTTTAGCAGCTCCGACTGAGAAGGAACCTTTGCTCTTATACGTGGCGGCTAATAACACGGCAGTCAGCGCCGCGATTGTTGTTGAGCGTAAGGAGGCAGGGAAGGAATATCCAGTTCAAAGGCTGGTTTATTACACCAGTGAAGTCCTGACAGAGTCCAAGCAGAGATATCCACATTGGCAGAAGCTAGTATATGGGGTGTTCATGGACAATCGTAAACTGAAGCATTACTTCCTGGGGCACCAGATCACAGTGGTTAGCTATGCCCCGTTCGGAGATATAATTCAAAACAGAGAGGCCACCGGCAGGATTGCTAAGTGGGCATTGGAGCTTGGACCTCTTAATCTGAAGTGCATGCCTCGCATGGCGGTCAAGTCTCAAGCCCTGGTGGATTTCATAAATGACTGGACGGAGTGTTAGGTGCCCAAGGAAAAGCCAGATAACACATATTGCACAATCCACTTTGATGGATCCAGGCAGCTGGAAGGATCAGGGGCAGGGGTTGTCTTAACCTCCCCCAAAGGTGACAAGTTCTATTACGTGTTAAGGTTGATGTTTCTTTCTATTAAAAATGCAGTTGAGTACGAAGCTCTGCTTCATGGACTCCGGGTGGCTAAGGAGGTGAACCTGAGCCGGGTTAGGTGTCTCGGCGACTCAGACCTGGTGACCCACCAAGTTTCAGGCACTTGGAATTCCAAGGACCCATGGATGGCGGCTTATCGTCAGGCGGTGGATGTCATCGCTAGTAATTTCAAGGGTTATCAGGTGGATCATATTGATCATCGCAGGAATGAGGCGGCTGACGCCCTGTCAAGGTTGGGTTCTTAGCGTCAGCCGGTACCACCTAACATTTTCCTAGATGCATTACATCACCCATCGGTTAAGTTACCTTCAGAGGAAGACTTGGCCGTACCTGAACCGGAGGGGCAGCTGGTGGCGGCTCTACATCTTCTTCCTGATTGGACCGTGCCTTACTTGGCGTACTTGACTCGTGGCAAGTTACCTGATGATGAATGCCTGGCCAGACATATCACCAGGCGGTCTAAGTCTATGACAATAATCAATGGCAACTTACATAAGTGTAGCATCACTGGCGTGTTTCAGCGTTGTGTCTCACCCGAAGAAGGCAAGGAAATCTTGAATGAAATTCATGCTGGTGATTGTGGTCACCACATCGGCTCAAAATCTCTAGTGGCCAAGGCTTTTCGAGATGGTTTCTTCTGGCTGACGACTCATAAGGATGCAGAGGATTTGGTCCGCAAATGTGATGGATGTCAAAAGTTTGGCCGGCGTGCTCACGTCCTGGCTCAAGAGTTGCGCATGACTCCAATTACTTGTCCATTTGCATTCTGGGGGCTTGATATGGTGAGGCCTTTCAAGAGATCCAAGGACAAGAAGACCCACCTCTTGGTAGTGGTGGACAAATTTACCAAGTGGGTAGAAGCTGAGCCGGTCAGCAAGTGTGACGTGGCTACGACGGTTCAATTTATTAAGAAGTTGATCTACCACTTCGGTTACCCTCACAGTATCATCACAGACAATGGTACAAACTTATCCAAGGGGGTATGCGACCGTTCTATGAAAGTGAGCACATCTGACTTGATGTTTTGGCGGTGGCTCATCCACAATCAAATGGTCGGGAAGAACATGATAACCAAGAAATCTTACAAGTTATCAAACCCTGGCTTATGGGTCCTTTGCATCGCACGCCGGGTTGTTGGGTATAGGAGTTTCCGTCCGTCTTATGGAGCATCAGAACCACTCCCAACAGATCAACAGGTTATACACCTTTCTTCATGATTTATGGCGCAGAGGCCATCTTACGAAGCGATATCCTTCATGACTCGCCACGGGTGGCAGCTTACATTGAGGAGGATAACGAAATAGCACGTCAAGATTCGTTGGATGCCTTGGAGGAAGAACGTGATCTGGCGGCGGCCTGATCGGTGATCTATCAGCAAGACCTGCATTGCTACCATAGCAACAGAGTTAAGACCCGGATGTTTCAAGAAGGCGACTTAGTGTTGCGGTTGATTCAAGATTAGACGGATGGACACAAGTTGTCCCCTCCATGGGAAGGGCCTTTCGTGGTCAGCAGAAATCTCAACAATGGGTCATATTACCTCATTGACGTCCGAGATGACTGAAGCACTTCTGGGCAGGAGACCCGCCGACTGTGGAACATAGCGCATCTACGGCCTTACTATACCCGAGTCGTTAAGACATCACATTGTACACCATCATTTTACATATCATATATATATATATATATATGAGTAAAGTTGGCATCCCTACAAGCCGGGGCCTCTGTCGTTTCCCATATCTCAAACTTATGCAAAAAGGTCATCTAGGGGGCTTCCAACCCGCCGGGTTTAGCTAATCACACCCCATCGATCCGCTCTTAAGCGAAAAAGTTGATTTCGTCAACAAAGGTCATCTAGGGGGCTTCCAACCTGCCGGGTTTAGCTTATCACACCCTATCAATCGGCTCTTAAGCCAAACAGTTGACTTCTTCAACAAAGGACATTTAGGGGGCTACCAACCCACCAGGTTTAGCTAATCACACCCTATCGTTCGGCTCTCAAGCCAAACTGTTAATTTCGTTAACAAAGGTCATTTGGGGGCTTCCAACCCACCGGGTTTAGCTTACATACCCTCTTGATAGGCTCTTATGCCAACAGAGTTAAATCTGCCCGTTTGCAACTTGCTACTCCACCAGGTGACTCGTCGAACTCTTACCATTTAATCTCGCTTAGAGACCCTGATTCGGTTCAAAGAAATTGACGGCCAATCTCGTTAGAGACCCTGTAATGGTTAAGGTTAAACCGACGGTTCTCGTAACGTGAGGGCTGGCTTACGAAAAGCGATGATAAACTATCTCATCTACTACCGACTCTCCACTATGTGGCCCGTTCGTACTCTTAGACAACCAATCTTTTAAAGACCCTGAACTGTTTAAGGTGAAAACGACGGATTTATGTGACATGAGAGGTAGTTTTTGACCTATAAGGGTAGTCATGCCCTGCTGTGTCTCTCTCTAGGACGCTACACTTCCTATCAGTTAATCTCTCTTAGAAACCCTGAGTCGTTCTAAGAAATTGATGGCCAGTCTCGATAGAGACCCTATACTGATTAGGATTTTTAATTAGCGAGTCCACCTAGAAGAACCGGCACATAGTTCAATTTTTTTCAAAAATCAGGAAAGATATAATATCTCCGGGTTGTGTTCTTCTAAGCCGCCCTATTAAACAGTATGGAACATATTCTGTTTCCACAGGTTGGTTATCTCAAGAAGAGCCGCCATGACATTTGGTATGAATCAAAGCACAAAGCGGACACAGTATGTTAAAGCAATGTGATTTCCTATGTGCACGATGGCACAGTTCAAGCAAGACAAAGTTTTACTAAAGGCCTATTACAATGCTCTCACAGAGCTCAAAAGCATTGACTTAAAGTTTTTTACACGCCCCAAAGTTTGGCGGGTCAAGAGAGCCGGATTATCCATGGCATTGTCAAATTGATCAGCTGGACGGTGGGTCACCCAGCGCCGGGTCTTCGACCTCCTCGATTTGGAGATTGTCCACGTCCCAGTTGCAGTTGGTTAAAGCTTCAAAGGTTGCCTCTTCAAGGAGGGGAGACGGGTCAAGATCAGGAGCAAAGAAGTGCTTACGACGTGCAGGAATTAATTCCGTGGCCTCAAAAGTTTGGTCACGCACTCATTTGTTCTCGGCATTGTAAGCCGCCTGATATGTTGAGATGTTCACTTCTTCCGCTAATACTGATGCAAGGACTTGGAGGCCTTCATGCAACGAGCATAGTCGGCTTCTGTGAACTCTGAGCCGTCGTCCTCCTTTGATGGAAAACTGTCCATCATTTCTTCAGGAGTCAGCTCTGGGGCGAAGGCTAAAGCCCGACTTATAGCCTCCATGGCTCACTTTCTGGCGGATGATTTCTTGAGCTCCTGGAGTTGCTTGGGCAGGGTGGACAACATTTCTGTGACTCCCTTCATGGACTGGGGGATACTCTCTTTTGTAAGCATCGCTTTGATGGTGCAGAGTGTTTTACAGTACAGTTGTTCGGATAGTGTGTAGACAGCTTTCAGCGACAACAAGCTAGCAGCGATGAGTTGATGGCTCCTTGGGCCTGCATAAGACGGATTTTGGTTATAAGCCGCATGTGTAAGTCTTCACACAAAGGATATTGGCTAAGTCTTTGGTACTTACTAAAGATAGCAGCAGACATCTTTGCAAGATGGCGCTTCAAGGTGTGCAGTTCGTCAGATACCTCTATGAGCCGCTGGTCAGCATTATCTGCATGTTGAGCCAGGGCGGTTTTCTCTGTCTCAGCAGTTTTCTTGAAAGCGGCGAAATCAGCTTTAGCTTTTACACGCTCTTCGGCCGGAAGCCGACACTTCTCTTTAGCTGCACTCGTGGCGGCTTGCTAGAAGGCCAGATTGCTCTTCAAGCCCGTCGGTTCAAACTCGGCATTATTTAAAGCTTCCTATGACAGACAAAAGGTACAACAAGGGTAAGTCGCTAGAATAGCATGTCGTCAGATGGTTAAGTTAACAAATACAATGCAAGTCTCAAGCAGATTGCAAGCAATATACTTGACCCTTGGGGGATAATGTCTATTTGCTCTCCAAGACTACAAGTAAGTTCCGGCTCATCTTTATCAAGTTAAGCCGACACTTGGGGGCTACATTGGGCTCCTCATTCAAATCTACAATCAAGTTTCGGCTCATATTTGTCAAAGATAAGCCGGCACTTGGGGGGCTACAGTTGGCTCTTTCCACAAGGAAGTTCGGCCCATTATTTCTATACTAACCCAAACTTAGGGGGCTACACTTGATCAACTACTGAAAACTGAGTACTAGCTCAATATTTACGTATTAAGCCGATACTTGGGGGCTATAGGTTAAGTGTGATAGAGGCAAAGTTGTCCCTGTCTTTCCATGAGATGGTGGCTATCGTTTTTGGTGAAGTAGACTTTGACGATCCGATTACGAACGTGTGATGACGTCGCGCCTTAGCAATCACTAAACCAACTCCGAGAGGTTATTGACCATGCTGGAGCATGATCAACCTGACCACGAGGGTCTGTTTCCTGCACGCAAACGAAGAACAAGCAAGAAACTAAGATTGCAATCTGGATATTGCGAATATAAGAGGAAAGCTTTATTGATGGAAGTGGGGTTCTATGACGCCTTTGTCTAGTCATGGAACACAAACGAAGACCGCAAAGTTGCAGCTATGGTGAACTTGTAATCTAAACAAAACTCAGCCCTAAAACGACGCCCTAAGGGCTGTATATATGGGGAATAGAGGGGAATTTCGTGGCCCCTTGGAGGAGGGGTCCGAAACCGACCCTAACTCAGTTTCCCCATACATACGGACTCTAAAAACAGCCTATAATATGGTATTTCGAAATTACATGGGCCTGGCCCAAAAATAAGGTGGCGCAACACCTATAATAGCCTAGGGACAAATTATATAAAGTGGCATCATGCATATCTCGTCCAAGGCTTCTCGCTCCCATTATGGTGGCTTCAAATTGCGAAAATCATCACTGGAAAATCCATTGTTCTTTCGCACGCGCGCATCTTGTTCTCCATGCTTGATCCCGCTCCAATGGTCATCCTTCCTGTCCATGCTAGGTGCTTCATTCATAAGTAAAACAAAAGTATCTAATTTAGGCAGCATCAAACGTTCATGAACATTAGAAGGATTTCGAAGAAACGAAATTACCTGGTAATTCAATTGATGTGCGTGAGCTCTAGTAATTGGTCCTGTATGTATAGCAGTCGGGGTTGTGGGTGTAACATTAGTAGGAATGTCGTCATCATCCTTCCCTTCTTGAACTGAAGTCGTCCTCGACGGAACCTCATCTTCCTCACCCAAATAAGGCTTCAAATATGCAATGTTAAAAGTGGGGCTAACCCCGAACTCTGCAGGCAGCTCAAGTTTATATGCATTATCATTTATTTTCTCTAACACCTTAAAAGGACCATCAGCACGTGGCATTAGCTTTGACTTGCGCAAATCAGGAAATCTATCCTTACGCAAATGTAACCAAACAAGATCTCTAGGTGCAAAGACAACATATTTTCTACCCTTATCTCCAGCAAGTTTTTATTTAGCATCCATACGCTCAATGTTTTCCTTAGTTAACTCATGAATCTTTAATATCAATTCAGCACGTTCTTTATCATCAAAATTAACCTTCTCCGAAGATGGAAGAGGCAACAAATCAGTAGGTGCACGAGGTAAGAAACCATACACAACTTCAAAAGGGCACATCTTAGTGGTAGAATGTACCGAACGATTATAAGAAAATTCAATATGAGGCAAGCATTCTTCCCACATTTTCAGGTTATTCTTCAAAACAGCCCTAAGCAAAGTAGACAATGATCTATTGACTACTTCAGTTTGGCCATCTGTTTGGGGATGACATGTAGTACTAAAAACCAGTTTAGTCCCCAACTTAGCCCATAAACATCTCCAAAGTGGCTAACAAATTTAGCATCACGATCTGAAACAATTGTATTTGGCACACCATGCAACCGAATAATTTCACATAAGAACAAATCAGTAACATGAGCAGCAGCATCACTTTTATGACATGGTATAAAGTGTGCCATTTTGGAAAATCTATACATGAGAACAAATATGATATCCCTCCCCTTATTTGTTCGAGGTAAACCTAAAACAAAGTCCATAGATATATCATCCCAAGGAAAACTAGGTACAGGCAAAGGCATATATAAACCATGAGGATTGAGTCGTCACTTAGCTTTTTGACATGTAGTGTAGTGAGTAACAAAATGCTCAACATCCCGTCTCATCTTTGGCCAAAAGAAATGTGTAGAAAGTACGTCCTCTGTCTTCTTCATGCCAAAGTGTCCCATTAATCCTCCTCGGTGCGCCTCCTATAACAGCAAAAGACGAACGGAGCTAGCTGGAATGCATAGCTTGTCAGCATGGAACACAAATCCATCATTAATGTAGCGACCCGACCTGAAAGGTCAAGTCTCCGGTGTTTCCGTACCATCCCAAGATCATGCTGGTACACACACGGTACATCAATGTATATATCAAAGGGAAATCACACAACATTATATTAATCGAAATCTCATATCGAGTCCTTTATTACAATAATATTACAATAAAGTGGCCAAAGGCCAACTCATGAGAATATCTAAATCTTGCAGAAGCGTCGACGGTAGATGAGTCCATCCGACTCCAAGGGCATCTCACTGAGCATAGAACGCGTCCTCACTCCTGGTCGGACAAAATACTCTGCAACATGATACGTTGCAGCCGTGTAGGTCAGCATATGGAATATGCCGGCAAAGTCACAAGAGAGGGGTGAAAATAATCAGCTAGTCTATATGCTTATATGGCAGGTGGTGGTGTAAGTTTTGCGTAAAGCCAATTTTTCCTACATCAAGAAAAGGGGCTAAGCAAAATATTACTAAGTTGGTTGATTAATGAGATGGTTCCACCAACCACTTCTCATACCCAAAATTATTAATACCCACATCATCATATTAATTGTGTTGAGAGTTCCGGAAGTTCCAATTCCTTTGGCTCAAGTCGTCCATGACCGTGGACACGGCTAATCGATTAGGTTTGGAATACTCTGCAGAGTTTTGCACATGTTACCCACAAGATTTGGTCGCCTCCATTTGGTTTCTCGCACTTCAGGGTGTTTGAGAAACGGATGACCAAAACATGGTCTTCCAAAGGGTTTCCCTGCGACTCTGTCGGTGCCCGTCCTTTCCTACCGTTCTTCTACCTCTCGTAGCACCGCCTGTCCAGTGTCACCATGATATCCAACCAAGCCAGAGCCCATAATGACTTGTGGCTGTGCAGGTAACCCTTGGGTTTTAAAGCATCCATCCATCTCTTTGTGCCTGGGTGGACCTTTCCGCGTGAATACTGGCCATCTCCAGCATCACCTAGGCAAATCCACTGGTTTCTCCAGGGTGCCGTTCAACCATCATCCACCCAGAGGTATGTTGAAAACTTGGAGTCTTGAAATCTTGATCATTATGTAGGTCTTGAAATTATTAACTCTCTCAACTCCCATGAATCACACAACCAACCCCGTCTACTAGTAGCATAGCAAAAGTAAAACAACGTTTCCCGGGGCCAAAGTTGTCAAAGAGGGTTGAGAGGGGTACCTACCACATGATACTACTACAATGTAACCAAGTTTCCAACTAACCTATCTTGCATGCAACTGGGGAGATGGTAGAACTAATGCATATAAAACATGGATAAAACATGATCAAAGTGACTTGCCTGATTGATGATCTTCGTACGTGAGTGACTCTAAGTAACAAGCTTCGCACTCCGGATAATCTAACGAAACAAACAATGCACTCAAATAAGCATACAACCAAAATAAGTACTCATAACATTCAGCAAAGAAGTACTAAACAAACAAGGCAAACAATGCACAAAAGTCTCTAGCAAGCAAAACACACAAACTTTTGTTTTCCAAAGGGGATGATGAAAACACTTCTACATAATAAAACTATTTTGAAATAACAAGACAATTGTTGACAGCAAGGCAACAATAGAATATTTTACTATTAAAGTAAACAAAGTCAATTTAAGTTTGTTGGGAAAACTCTAGTAAAGTTTATAAAAGTTTTGATAAACACTTTATGAATCAACTATAGTTATATTAACAAAAGAATGAAAAACTAAAATTATTATTTATTAGTAAAACATGTTCTTCATAGAAAATAATTTACTACTAAATCTGTCTTAGAAAACAGAAACAAAATATACAAAACTTTGTTTGAAAAAAAAACTATTACTAGTTAGTTGTTTAGTCAAATTAAGCCTATTTGAAAAGACATTGTGATTCCTATGTTAAATAAAATTAAACTAAGCAAATTTATATTTTTATTAACAGTGAGTGAAAACACTAAATGTTTACTAACAGAACCTAATAAACAAATAAAACCAAATTCTAAATCAAACTAATTAAAATTAAGTATATAAAACTATATTGTAATACTAGGCAGATTCTGTTTTTGGTTAAAACACTAATCAAATATATCCTAAAAATCCTCAAACTAAACATGAAGGTAGTCCTAACTAATACCAAACAGTAGCAAAAAGAATCATATCAAAATCTATTTTTAAACTCTAGTTATTCAGAATTGAAGATTTTGAGCAAATTTGATTAAATTCAAATTTTATAGTTCCAATTTGAAATTTAAAAGTACAGGGTGAAACTACATGAATAATGTGAGCTATTGCAAAAAGAATCAACTCAAAACACTAAATAGATTAAAAGATATAAGCAAAACAATTTTTAAAAACATTCTGTTAATTAAAACAGAGAATGAAAAAAATCTGATTTGCGTCGGTCGGGGGGGCTACGTGGCACGATTCGATTGGCTAAGGGGGGTGTGCGTGCGAGAGCTACGGGCGGGCGACCGATCGGAAGAAGAAAATGATTCGGACTTAAGTCCGTTCTAATCTCGGACGTTGGATTCGGATCGGAGGGAGGGGGTGCTCACAGGGTAAACAGGTCGCCGGCGTCGGGGTACTCCAGCGAGTCCGGTAGCGGTGGATGCGACGGTGAGGTGCTCCGGTGGTTGGGGAAGACGGGGAAGTGGTCCGGGCGACGGCGACGGTTCTCCGGAGTCGATTGGTGGCGACGGTGGGGTGAACGGAGGTCGGAGGTGGTGGCTACGGTCGATGGCGAGCTTCGGTGTGGGAGTAGCTCCGGCGAGCAATTGACAGCGTTCCGGCGAGGGGAAAAAGGGGGGCTCGGGGTGAATGGATGCGGGGAAGTGGCCGGTACTTATAGGGCGCTCGAGGGGTGCGGGAGTTAAGAGGGGAGAGAGATCCGGCGAGGGGAAGAAACTGCCGGCGTCGGATCCGGCGAGCGCGGGGAGGGAGACGATGACCGTTCGGTGTAACGGTCGGTCGGGGGTGGGGCCCGGATGTCAGTGAGAGGGAGCGCGTCCGTTACGCGTCGGTCGGCCGGTTCGTAGTAAATGCGCGAAATATCTGTCGTGGGCCGGCCCGTTTAAATGCAAACCGTTACTGTTTTTCTTTAATATTTTTCCAGAGACATTCAAAAGCTTTTAAGGCATTCAAATCATCTCGAAATATAGGGGTATTATATATCAAAATTAACAGAATAATAAATGCTATTTAATGAACATTTTTATTCTGTCATTTGAAGACTTTGAAAAAATATTATTTTCAGAAATTGCCTAATTGTTTTTAAATCCTTTTTGCAAATATTTTCAAAATAACCCCTGGTTATTTTTGTTCAAATAATTCACCAATTTGACCCTGGTGTGGAGTGTCATGTTACTCCTCTCTTATTTTGAACATTTAACCAAAATTTCAAATAGGGGAAAGCAACATAGGAAAAGTAGAAAGGGCTTTCAGAAAATCAGAAAAGGCATTTCAACAAACACATACATTCAAGCAATGATGCTGCTAGATGCATAGCTATTTCATAACATTCCAAAATGAAATTTTGGGATGTTACAATTAATAACGAACTTGTTCCGTGTTCTCTCTTCTTTACAATTCTGCAACACATCTCTAAATTCAGCATCATGCACATATTGATCTTTGATGGTCTCCAAACCAAATATTTTAAAGGCAAGTTCTGAAAGCATAGTATAATGATGAGACAATGCATCAGCAATAACATTTTCTTTACCCTTCTTGTGTTTAGTGACATAAGGGAAAGTCTCAATGAATTCAACCCATTTAGCATGTCTAGAGTTCAATTTTGCTTGACTTTTGATATGTTTCAAAGATTCATGATCAGAATGTATAACAAATTCTTTGGGCCATAAATAATGTTGCCATGTTTCCAAAGTCCGAACAAGATCCTATAATTCCTTACCATAAGTAGAATAATTCAGACTAGGCCCACTCAATTTTTCCGAAAAGTACGCAACAAGTTCACCATCTTGTAATAACACACCTCCTAACCCAATTCCACTAGCATCACATTCAAGCTCGAAAGTCTTATTAAAATCAGGAAGTTGGAGTAAAGGAGCATGTGTTAACTTATCTTCCAAGACCATGAAGGCTTCTTAGTGTGCGGTACCCCAAGCAAAAGGCACATCCCTCTTTTTAAGCTCATTGAGAGGCGCAACAATGGTGCTGAAATCTCTCACAAAACGCCTATAGAAACCAGAAAGGCCAAGAAAACTCCTCACTTGTGTGACCGTTTTAGGCTCCGGCCAACTCTGAATAGCTTCAATCTTGGTTTTATCAACTTCAATTCCCTGTTGAGTAATAACATAGCCAAGAAAAGACACTCGGTTGGTGCAAAAGGTGCACTTCCCAAGGTTACCAAACAAACGTGCATCATGTAGAGCAATAAAAACAGCCCGTAAATGTTCCAAATGTTCCTCCAAAGATCTACTAAAAATCATTATATCATAAAAATATACTACCATAAATCGTCCAATGAAAGCACATAAAACCTCGTTCATTAATCTCATGAAAGTGCTAGGTGCATTAGTTAACACAAAAGGCATGACTAACCACTCATATAATCTGAACTTAGTTTTAAATGTTGTTTTCCATTCATCTCCCAATTTCATATGAATTTGATGGTATCCACTACGCAAATCAACTTTGGAGAAAATTGTAGAGCCACTTAATTCATCAGGCATATCATCTAGCCTAGGAATAGGATGATGATAACGAATAGTAATATTATTAATGACTCTACAATCCACACACATACGCAATGTACCATCCTTTTTCGGCACTAACATAATAGGAACAGCACAAGGACTAAGGGATTCGCGTATATAACCTTTGTCGAGCAGCTCTTGTACTTGACACATAATCTCCTTCGTCTCCTATGGATTGGTACAATATGGTGCATAGTTGGGTAGCGATGCACCAGGAATTAAGTCAATCTGATGCTCAATCCCTCGAATAGGTGGCAATCCCGGTGGCACGTCTTGTGGAAAGACATCAGCGAACTCCTAGAAAATGTTAATGACAGCAGAAGGCAAAGAGGGAGGCATGTCCTCGAATGAAAATAATACCTCTTTGCATACAAAAGCATAGCAAACAGATGTAGCAACATCCAAATCATTAATATCAGATTTAGTAGCAAGTAAACATCCACTCTTCAATTTTATTTTGGATGCAACACTAGATGATGGTTTATTAGGCTATGGTGTTGCTCAAATTCCTGTGCTACAATCTAACTTTCACTCTTATTTTTCTCCTGTAATAGCTCTAGCAATGTCATCTTTCATAATATGTTCAGGAGACATAGGAAGCAAAGTGATATTTCGATCCTTATCAACAAGAGTATATTGATTTGTCCTACCATGGTGTACATAATTTGTATCAAATTGGCATGGTCTACCAAGTAAAACAGAACATGCTTGCATGGGTACAACATCACAATCAACATAATCAGAATATGTTGCAATGCTAAAATGCACACGAACAATACGTGTTACCTTAACCTAGCCACTATTGTTGGACCATTGGATGTAATAAGGATGAGGATGTGGTCTGGTGGTTAGAGATAGCTTCAACACCTTCTCCATGCTAGCCAAGTTATTGCAACTTCCTCCATCGATGCTGACGCGAATACAACGCTCATTCACAACTCCCTTTGTGTGGAACAAGTTGTGCCTCTGATTTTGCTCAGCTTGTGTAACCTGCACACTGAGAACACGTTGAGCAACTAAACTTTCATACCTGTCAGCGTAATCAACAACCATGTATTGTGTCTCCGGTTTTGTATCATCGCCACCCTGTTCTTCACTCACAATGAGAGCCAAAGTCTCCTCATAATAATCACTAGCGGACGCATATCCACCATCCTCAGTGACAATCATGACACGCTTGGAAGGGCATTCTCTCGCAAAGTGACCTCCACCCTTGCAACGACGGCATATAACCTCATGTGTTTGCCCTGTGGATATAATAGATAAAGAAGAGCTCTATGTAGGCCCAGAAGGTGTGCTCTTCGCGGAGGGTGGAGTAGGAGCCTATTTCCTAGTATCGCGGTTGGAGTTGGAGGTTGAAGTAGGTGGTGTTGCAGCAGGACGTGCGGAAGTAGAGGAGGTACGTGGCGTCCATGATGAAGTGCGACCTGCAGAAAAAGTAGTTCTCGCCATTGCCTGTCGATCCTGCACTTCATGTTCAGCTTTGCAAGCAAGATGAAATAAACGAGTGATAGTGTTATACTCCTTATACTCTAGAATAGTCTGAATCTCTCTATTTAATCCACCCAAGAAACGTGCAAGCATAGCTTCATTCTCCTCAACAATACCACATTGAATAATGCTAGTTTGTAATTCCTAATAATATTCTTCTACATGATTTTTTCCTTGTCTTAAACGCTGCAAATTTTCAAGCAATTCATGTGTATAATAAGGTGGCACCCACCGATTACGCATAGCAGTTTTCAAAGCAGCCCAAGTAGTTGGAATATTAGCATGGTGTATTCTTCAATGTTTTGACCACCAAACACAAGAAAAACTAGTGAATGAACAAACAGCAATAGCAACACGTCTATCCTTAGGAAATTGAAGCATGTAAAACGTTGTTGTGTTTCTAACTCCCATGTAAGATACATATCAGGAACATCTCTACCTTCAAACATCGGAATATTCAGTTTAAGTTTAGGGAGATTGTCATGATCCCGTACCTAAGGGGGTGGTGCACCCTACCATTACGGTTGTAGCCATACGGTCGACCTGGTGCGTATGGTGGTGGTTGCCCTTGAGGCTGATCTGGAGCAACCTCTCCTTGATTATCGTAATCACCATCATAATCCTCAGCCTGCTCAATAGCAGTAGCAGCAACATCCATAGAAGTAGCAGCAGTATCAACAGTACCAGTATGTTGGACTAGGCCGAGAGGCACACGTCACGCTCGTCGTTCGAGAGGGATAGGAGCTGCAGCTGGTGGTGGTAGACGGGCAAGCACCTCATCAAACTTGGTGTCCATCTTGGTGTCGAATGTCTTCTCCAAACCATATAGCTTCTCCATGGCCTCTCCAAAGTTGGTCACGAAGTCTTGTACCTAGTCAGCCATCATTTGCTGAAATTTATCATAGAGCGCTTTGTTGGTCATGCTCTCCCAGTCGATCCCGTTGTCTTGTGATCTTGGCATGGTTAGCAGAAATAGGAAACACATAAGAATATGAAACCTACAGACTATTGGGAAGTGGTGGTGGTGGTGGTGGTGTGTCACAAATCCTTCAAGCGAATCTCAAATTCTTACCAGTTCTTATCGAGCAGCAGGTGGTGATCGGAAACTGTTGTAGTCAAAACTCTCAAAGCTTGGATAGAGCGATTGCCAGGTGGTGTCAAACAGACGACGTATATGTATGTGGAGCTGGGATGGCTTATAATATGGTAGCAAAAAAAAGGTCATCAATAATTAATTTAGATATGTAAGGTTGAATAAACACTCGACGACGGTACTGTGCTGATCCTAGGCTAGACAGTGCTAGAGATGCGAGCCTAAAACACCAACAAAAATCATGACGCTACACGTAATCAAGGGAAGAGCACACTTTGAATTTTTTTTCGTTTTTTGTGCTCTTTTTTGGGGTCAGAAAATCACTACAATGGCGAGTGTCTCAAAACTCTTCCCAAGTCGTATAAGCAAGATAGACATGAATTTTTTGACTAATTTATTTTTTTGGAGCGATTCGGGGGCTGCGACGACCAAAAATTTCGACAAAAATCACTATCATGGCAAGTGTCTCAAAATGCTCTAGAGAACCTAAAATCAAGATAGCAAAAAAATATTTGCAGCCAAAATTTTTTTGGGCCAAAACGTGCTCTCCAAAGCATGCCAGACTCCTACGCTGGTAGGAATTTTTTTCTGACACCTACACAGGTAGGAAAACGCGAATCCGAAATCAAAAGGATCTCGAAACTAAACCTAAATGATCTGGACTTGGATTGGTGGCGGATTTGTGGTGGTATATATGGACACCAATGGATAGTGATGGTGGGTGATGATATATGGCAGCGGTGATGATGGTGGTGGTATATGGCAACTATGAAGACGATGCGGTGGCGGTGTGACAACCTGTCAATAGAACTCGAAACTCTAAAGGACTAGACACTAAGACCAGCAATTCGACATGATGATGTAACCACAAATTCAACAAAGCAAAATACTGAAAAGACTATGGAAAGGCTCAGATTGGTTCGGATATGATGATCTAACCCTAATTTTTTTGTGGCTTCTTTGTGGACTATAGGTATGAAGAACACATGCGATCTAAACTATGAAAACTGGTAAAATCTCACCGAGCAACCTAGAAATCTGATACCACTTGATAGAGGCGAAGTTGTCCTTGTATTTCGATGAGATGGTGGCTATCATTTTGTGGAGTAGACTTTGACGATCCGACTACGAACGTGTGATGACGTCGAAGCTTAGCAATCTCTAAACCAACTCCGAGAGGTTATTGACCATGCTGGAGCACGGTCAACCTGACCATGAGGGTCTGTTTCCTGCATGCAAACAAAGAACAAGAAAGAAACTAAGATTGCAATCTGGATATTGCGAATATAAGAGGAATGCTTTATTGATGGAAGTCGGGCTCTGTGACGCCTTTGTGTGGTCATGGAACACAAACGAAGAACGCGAAGTTGTAGCTATGGAGAACTTGTAATCTAAGCAAAACCCAACCCTAAAACAACGCCCTAAGGGCTATATATATGGGGGAATAGAGGGGAATTTCGTGGCCCCTTGGAGGAGGGGCCTGAAACCGACCCTAACTCAGTTTCCCCATACATACGGACTCTAAAAACAGTCTATAATATGGTATTTCGAAATTACATGGGCCTGGCCCAAAAAGAAGGTGGTGGAACACCTATATTAGCCTAGGGACGAATTTTATAAAGTGGCATCATGCATATTTCTTCCAAGGCTTCTCGCTGCCATTATGGTGGCTTCAAAGTGCGAAAATCATCACTGGAAACTCCATTGTTCTTTCCCACGCGCGCACCTTCTTATCCATGCTTGATCCTGCTCCAATGGTCATCCTTCTTGTCCATGCTAGGTCCTTCATTCATAATTAAAACAAAAGTATCTAATTTAGGAAGCATCATAAGTTCATGTACATTAGAAGGATTTCCAAGAAACAAAAGTACTTGATAATTCAATTGACGTGCACGAGCTCTAGTAATTGTTCTTGTATGTATAGCAGTCAGGGTTGTGGGTGTAACATTAGTAGGGATGTCTTTATCAAAGTGGTTTTAATTAAGGCATGGATTGGAAGACCCAGTTTACCATTAAGAAATACTAAACCGACTCTTGGTGGCTACATCAAGATATAAGGAAAGGAAAGAGTACCTTGTATTTTTCCTTCATCAGGTTGACGAGCTTGAGTTCCATGTTTCGGCTCGTGGTGAGGCGGTTCAGATAACTGGCATGCAGCTCGTCAGCATTTAACTTCTCCAACACGGAGAGATCATGGTCCAGCTTGTGAGAGGCTTCAGTTTTCTCAGTGTGCTTTGTCAACACACGAGGTTCAGGAGTTTGAAAGCCGGTCCCGGTGATGATGACATCTAGATTAATTGAATCATCAGTGGCCGTTGAAGGGCTCGGCGGCTTAGAATTGGTCCTCGGAGGGCTCTCAATGGACGTCTCATGGGCCGCTAGCTCGGCAGAACAACGAGCGTCTTCGGACGCATCCTCTAAGGTAGCATAATGATCAGCATGTGCAACTGGAGAGTCCGGCTTGGTAGCCTCCGGCTCATTGACACTGGGGGTAGGGGTAGGCCCGCCGGTTTTTATTTGTTTTGCTTGAGCCCTGAAAGCACATAGAGTTATTATATAAAGGTCAAAGGATGACAAAATATTGGATGCAAATATGAAAGCACGTACTCTGGGTTGATCTTTAGAGGCGGCAGCTTGGTGGCCATAGAATCGCCTGATGAAGGGGGTGATCCCTGAAAGCAATTAAAGCATTATAAAGACAGAGTAAAGTTGTAAGGTAAGATTGACAAAATTAATTCAAGTGAAACAAATACCTCAGCCGGCCGTTTCCATTGAACCGGAGAGTGAGATAACTTGACAATAAGGTCTTCAGAGCCGATGCTCCGGGTCTGGCGTTGGGAGAGTTGCTGTTGCTTTTTTAAAAGAAAGTTGGGGTCTAAGTAAGCAAGAGGATGAGTAAATGGGACTTTCGGATGACCCGCCGTATCTTCTGTGGTGCAAGATGTTCTGAGTCGGATGAAACATAAGTTACCTCAGGAACGTTGGCAAGGCTAGCTTGTCTCCGTTTCGTCCTGTGAATTATTATTGTTAATAAGGTGCATGAAGAGACGGCCAAGAGACTCAAGTTCTACCTCTTAGTCGTCATCCTCAGGCTGCTCTTGAGGTCCAGGCTTCTTCTTTCGACCGACGGACTTTTCCTTCGACTTCTTCGGAGGAGGAACATATTTCTTTTTCCAGAAGCTGGAGTTAGCCTAGAATTACAGCCGCTGAAAGAGGTTAACAAATTGTAATATATCACACCCTGTGTTTGTAGCACATTGATATGTTGGGTTTATAAAATTTGGAGCCAACTAAAACTTTTTCAGAGTACTTGTGCTTGTTTGCAATGTTGTTTGCTTGCTTGATGTTTGTGTTATATGTTACTCCCAAATTCTATTCCACTTTATATTCATCCTCCTTGTCCCCAAAACTCTCGCCCAATGATCATTCCATGTGAATAGTGCCTAAAACTATTATTATCAAATTTGTTTTAACCAAAAATGATTTATTCAAAATAGGTTTTCAAAACCCCCTGAAATGAGGTTTGCACTTCAAGTCCTCAAATTAGGTGGATCCTTCTTTCCCAAAGGATTTATTTCAAACCTACTATATGTATTACTTGCCAAAACCACAATATATATATTTTAAAGATTATTTTCATATTTTATTTAAAATCTTTTTCTTAAGGCTAAAAATGGTTTTTTCCTAGGGAAAAATTATTTTAATGTTTTGAAAATATTTGACAAAATTTAGGGAAACTCAGTGGACATATGTTTTCCATATATATGAGTTTCAACACAAGGGCATGATCAGATCATAGGAAAAACCCCTCAAAACCCTTTGTCTTCAAATCAAACTTTTGAATATTTCCATAAGAAATATTCTCAATAAATTCTAGGAAAATTCCAACAAGTCAAAACTAATATAGGTGATGCTCTTGCAAAGTTTCATCTCAATCCAAGTTGGTTTGGTCCATCCAACCATCCCAAAACCATCCCTGTCCAGAATAAAATTTGAGCAACTTTACATTGTGAAGTGTCTCCCCTTGGCCTCGAACTTTGTGGGCATGCTCTAATGGCCAAATAGTGATGATAAACCGAGTGGTGCATCAAGGGTAAAAGCATAGCATCAATAGATCTACAGAAACCTGATTCTGCAAATTTCTAGGGTTTAACAAATCTCCATTGTCAACTTTTTGCCCTTGAGCTTAAACTTGCTGAATCATGTGACTTCTACCTAGCCTTTGACCCTGGTAAGTATCTCAGTGAGTTGGTAATATCTTCTTGCCCAAAATACCATCAAACACCTTCTGGTGAAATGGTAAAACCACCATTTCGAACCCTTAACCTTTTACCCTTGCCCCCAAATTTTTACCACACCCTACTATGGATACATTTCACCTCAAGTAAAAGTCTCATGGCCATAGCCCAAGTGTGATGTGGTGAAAACCCCATTTACCCCCCTGGACAACATCTTTTCTCTCGCTCTCTCTTCCGTCTTCCTTCTACCCTAAGGCTTCTCCAAAGCCCTCCCTAGCATCTCCTAGCCGTTGGGCATATTCTAAAGCCCCAAGACACAAGAAGATACGCAGTGGGCTGAAAATATGCCCAGGCATGCCATTTGGGTGCTCTAGAGCGCGCAACAGTGCGCTCCCGCACAGTAGCCGCCCCTGCCCGGAGGCGCCCGACAGTATTGGGCCTCCCCCTCATGTCCCCCTGGCCGGCATCGGCGTCCACGACATGGCAGGCGATCGGCCCCCTCTCATCCGTCTCTCTCTCGCGCGCGCACGACACCGCCCGAACCGGCCAACAACCGCGCTTGCACGTGCGCACCTCGGGGTCCCCCTCCTGGCTGCCATTCCCCTCTCCTGGGCGCGGACTGAGTCCACGGAGCCCCTAGACATGGCGAGGCTCGTGGCCCATGGCCCGTGGCCCGTGGCGATGCCCTGGTCCTCACCGGCACACCACGTCCATGGTGGACTGACGGGCCCCTATAAATAGACCTCCCCAATCCTCCTACTCCTCTCTCCTCGGTCGCCCCCTTCCTCCGCTTCCTCCCCGTGCTCAGCCCGCTCTTCCCCGTGGTCGGGAGCCCTCTCCCGACCCAAACCCTCGCCGCCGCCATCAGACACCTCCCCTCGCTGGCGTTCCCCTCTCCCCCGGCGACCATGCGACTACCCACCAACGCGCGAAGACCCTAGGAGCACGTTGGTGCCTTCTGTTCCGTCCGCCGTGGCATGGAGCCCTCCGATGAGCGCCTCCTCCGCTCCTGTCACGAGGAGAGGAATGACAGGTGGGGCCCACCTATCATCCCCTTGCCCCCTCCTCTCTTGCTGGCAGGCCAGGAGCGCGGGCAGGTTTAAAACCAAACCAGTTGTGCGCGGCGCCTCGCTTGGGCCAGCATCCCTCTGTGGGCCTGTTTCGGCCGGGTATTCTAGCCCGAAAAGCCACAATAGCCCTTTCCTTATTCTTTTTCTGTTTAAATTCCAAAAATCCCCCAGAGTAGAATATTATTCCAAATCCAATAGTTCCTTCACCTAAATTCTTGTAATAATCCATAGAATTTATTAGTTCCATTTGTAAAAATGTTTGAAAATATTTTTAGTACTATTTTATTTTAAAACATATATTTAGGCACCATTTTGCCTCTGTTATTTAGTTTCCAAAATGCTTTTCATAACAAAACCCTAGGAGAACATTTTTAGTATGACATTTAGTATTTATCAGAGTAGGATAACATTTTTTATGGTAGTTTGAGTGCTCTGTTTTTGTGTGTTGCCTATTTTTATCGCTTTATTTCGCGACGATACATTGCACGGTTGACGAAGAAGTTGGACCCAAAGACTTCAAATACCCAAGAGACTTTGTTGAGCCAGGCAAGCAGCCCTTTGATCATCATAAGAAACCATTTTTTTGCATGTCATATAGCACTTTACTTCCATCATATTTGATCATGTGGAGTAGTGACCCACTTTGGTGGGTTGTTTCGTGCATGACCCTACCACCTTTGATCATCATAAGAAACCTTTGACACTTGCATCGTGCATGACCCTACCACCTTATGAGGGTTATGTGGGTGGGTGTAGTTAGGATACTTATAGATGCTACGCAAGTGGGATGGGATTGATGCATGTTGATGGAAAGGAGAGAAATGATTTCAAAGACTTTTTCGAAAACCCCGTCAGGTGCCACTAATGCCCTAGGGAGATGATGATGAATTGGGTAACCACTTGAGAAAGAAGTGGTATGCTGGAGCAAGTGAGTGTGTGTTTTTGAAAATGGAGAATTCTAAGGTCTGCTGACCATCCCAACCTTACATGCGCACCCACGATACCCCTTATGGGACAGGGATTTGTTGATTACCTTGGTGGGTACTAGTAAGGAGCCCACATTACTAGTGGTGGGAGTGGCGTGGTCACTCTCAATACGGGGTCGTACCAGTACGTACGATCATGCGATGTCTTTACAAGCATCGGGCACACCGTTGGTCCCCTCGTGGATGGTACGATTAGAGCGAGGCTTGTGGGATGTACATCGTGAGGGCTAGGTACCAATCGAGTGGACTCTTTGCTTAGTATCGCTAGGCGAAAGGCAATGTTCGGGTGCTTACCTCGGGTATGTTATATACCGCAAGTCGTGGATGACATAGAAGTTCCCCGAGTCTTGTGGGTAAAGTGTGCAACCTCTGCAGAGTGTAAAACTATTCGAATAGCCGGGTCCATGGTCATGGACAGTTGGAGGTCCTTCTTAGACTACTTCCGGATGTTTTCATGAAACTCGGTGTGAGTATGGATCTGTTGGTGACAAGGAGGTCACATGAGCTAAGTCCGATGGCTTAGCATGAGAATGGAACTAAATCCGATGACTTAATGTGATGAATGAACATGAGATGTTCATACCCTACTTATGATGTTATCTGTAACATGTTCATATGGATATCTATTAAATGTTGATTCATGCTCACTAGTTACTTGATCATGTAATTTGCATACAAAATTAGCTTCCACAAAGTTACTTAGTGCTATATAATGCATCAATATTACCTTGTTCCACAACTTGGGTTGCTTGCGAGTACATTCAAAGTACTCATTGGCTTGCCACTGGTTATTTAATTGGCCAAGCATGGAAGAACAGTAGTATGTTGAAGAGTTCGTTGGTGACGAACATGCGAACTAGGACGCTTCCCAGTCAGAATGCCTATAGGTTAATGCAGATGATGGGTTCACGCTTTCGACCAAGATTTCCGCTGCTTGTTCTATTTAAGTGTTTGGCCCTCGTGGCCCTATCTATGTAAGACTTGACCTTCGTGGTCTTTATTTGTGTAAGACATTAAATATGTATGTAAGACTCTTGTTATTCAGCTTCTATGTGTTCAGTGAGCATTGATTTCTAGGATCACTGTATACGTGCATTCGGTGATCCCGACTTATGAGTTAGGGTCCCCACATAAGACATACATGTATGGCTAACGCAGAAGTCAGAAGATTGAGAGTCGCCCTTACATCTGGAGGCGGGTTTTCCGCATAGAAGGGTCGTAACCCAATGGTGCATCAATAATCTTGAGATTCATGGATAAGTCTCTTGACGGTGGCCACGATGTTCTCTCCGGCCAACATGGTAGGATTAAAGCAGAGGGGGTCATTGGCCTCACCCGTATATTCATGCATGAGGTGGCTTCTCCGGCTTAGAGGCATGACTTGCCAAGAGACCCAGCAATGGGTCAGATCAATCCCTGTCAGACCGTTGGCCATGAGGGCTTTGATTTTGGCATAAGATGGAGCATATTTCGCCCTTGAGAAGCTGACATCTAGTCCGGGAGTTCGATTGTAGTCTTGAGTCGGGACGGGCGATAACCCAGTAATGGATGCTCTCCTTCTGGAGAGGTATCTTTGTAGTAAAACCAGGTTTTGGTACAATCCTTCGGATGACTTGGAATACGAACAGCTGGAAAGTCCATGTCCCGTCTTCTTTGAATGGAAATACCATCGAGTTCCAAGCTTGGGCCGGCCGCTACTTCTGTCTAGCGGTTGGCATAGAAGAACTCACGGAAGAGATCAGCCGATGGCTCTTCTTGTAAGTAAACTTCATAGAGAATTTGGAAGTTGCACATATTTGAGACGGAATTAGGTTTAATGTCTTGAGGTCGCAGCTTGAAGAAGTGAAGGACGTCTCAGAAGAATTTTGAGTCGGGCGGGCTGAAACCGTGTACGAGGTAGTTTGCGAATACAACCACTTCGCCCTCTTGGGGGATGGGTTTCTTTTCATTGCCTAGAACCCGCCATGGAATAATGTTTTTGGCCGACAAGGTCCCCGAGTCTACAAAATCCTTCAGAAACGCTTCAGTAATGGCAGAGCCGACCCAGTTACAGGAATTGGACGCACGAGGCATAATGGCGTCTCAAAAGCTATGGGAAGTAATAGCGCGCGGCGAGTTAGAAGGTGACAGACAACTTAAGAGCGGCTGATGAAATCTAAGTTCTTCGAGGGTGAGCCGCCCGTGTAGTTCAGGGCGAAAGTCGGAAGTTTAATGGCGGGTTACATTGCGGGGCAATGGAGTGAAATACTGCTAAGTGTGGAAAACAGGATTCACATGTTATCGTTGCAGTAACAGATCTATGGATAGAGAAAAAGCATATTCATTCTAAACCCAACATTGAATGGAGGAACTGGTGATATTCGCGGATGGTAAAAGGAAGCAACTACCGATCTGTCTTGGATTATTTGCAATTTCCTACAGTTTACCGTGTCAGGGAGAGATTCATTACAAGGTTCATGGGGTATTATGTCATTGAGCATTATGAGGAACTCACGTTCTAAGCGGACTGAGGAACTCCATGGATTTGCTACCCTAAACTACAGATCTAGGGGACGAAGAAGGACGTACCGGAGAAGATGCGATAGGTGCGGAAGATGCTCTGGTCCATTCAGGTCGATGCAACGGCCTCGGGCGATGACGGCGAAGGAGATTCACCGGAGCGAGAGAGCTCGGGGGCGACAACGTCGAGAGGAAGAAGAAGAGGTGCAGGTGGTGGAGGAAATGAGAAGGATTGTTTGTGGTCCTATTTAAGAGGCGGAAAAGAGGAAACAAGCACGGGAATCTAGGCGACCAAAACTGACCGACCGAGACGGGCGCCTCGATTTTCGGGCCATAGGTTTAATGATGAAAGATCTGTTGTGGTCGTCAGGGAATCCTTTTGGCATATCTAATATGATGTCACGGCGGGTTACATTTCTTACTTTCAGGTGATGAAGGGTGAGACTCGCCGCCAAGTAAAATGGACGTTTGACATGAGCAAGCTCAAATCAACCTAGGGTCTAATGTTGGGGATATAACCCTGTGGTGAGACCTGCCTAGGTGGGGCCAGGTTAAACCTGGCGGCTCATGAGGCCAGACAAAGGCAGATGGGCCTGGAGAGGTAAGCCTAGACATATGGCGGTTTACGAAGATGGGCTTAGGCGTGGCCCAGACAAAGAAGGCATGAAGACCTGGGCGGTTAAGCCGCCCGAGACGGCTTGCCCAGGAAGGCAAGGTGACATATAGATAGAGTGGGATACATTGTAAGAGTCGGTAGGAGACTTGTAACTAGTGGTCTTGGCCCCCTATATAAAGGCAGAGACTCGGGGCGACTTAGACAAAAACAGATCAATCGAGAACTAGGTCAAGCGAATCCGCTCCCTTGTAATCGATACTCCAATCAATACAACACAAGCAGGACGTAGGCGTTTACCTCCTCCTGAGGGGCCGAACTAGGGTAAACTCATGTCCTTCGTCCCAACCAACCCGTTTGAGTCCATCACCTTGGCGGTGGCCTCGAACATAAGTCCTCGGACATCTGCCATGATAAAACCACGACAAGACTGCTAGAGCAACTATATCTGTTGAGGTCCCCAAGAAAGCTATGCCTAAGAAGGTATGGGAGAAGAAGTCCAGGAAAAGGATTGTCCATGTCATGGGCAGGCCTAACTCTATGTTTGAAGATCCAGACGAGGAGGATGGTGCTGCTGCTGAGGAGGAGGAGGAAGAGCATGCTGAGATAGTCCCTCCCAAGAAGAAAGCCAAGAAGCTCATGGATGATGCTATGCCAAAAACTGGCACCTCCAAGAGCACCAAGCCTACATCTTAGAAGGCTGCTGCATAGAAGACCAAGAGGACCACCAGGGACATTCCTGCTTTAGAGAAGAACAAAGGGACTACCTCCAGAGTGGAAGATGATGATGACTTGACTACTTTGATGAAGCTCGGACCACATCTTCCAGTGCATGATGCTAGCCACTTAGTTGTTGAGGACATGAAGAAAAGGAAAGACTTAGGCATGAGAGCCTGGAGAGCCTTAGATCCTTATGCTTAGAGGAGGAAGACTGATGTTGACTACAGGTTTTACACCAGAGAGCAACATGCTTTCTATGAGACCATTCTGCTTGACAAGAGCCCAGTTGTTAGTGACATGAGGTATGTCGAATGGAAGTTCATCAAAGACAATGTGGACTACTTCCCAAGTGTCCAAGACAACTTCCATTGCACTGGTCTGGACAAGTTCATTGGCAGAGAGCTTACAGAGTGGAACAACGAGATGATCATGCAATTCTACTCCACTACTCACTTCTACGGAGATGGTAGAACTGTATGCATGACTTAAAGTGCTAGATATGAATCGACTATTGAGGAATGGGCTGCTCTACTGGAAGTTCCAGAAGCTCGGGAAGGGGATATGGATGTTTACTCTAAACCCAAGGCAAGTCACAATGCCATGAAAGACATGTATACTCCTATCCCCGCAGACAAGGTGCAATGAGACAAGCTAGGATCCATCGATTATTTGCAAGCAGGCCTCCAGACTATAAACACCATTCTCAGGCATACCTTGATGCCCAAGTTAGGAGATGACAAGATGATCAGAGGCTACTCCATCAATATGTTGATCCACCTTGACAGGAACAACAGAATTAGAGTAATGGATCTGATTGTTGAGACAATCAAGAGGGTTGCTGCTGACTAGAAGCGCTCATGCTGTTATGCACCCTACATGCAGTTGCTTATCAACTCTTAGTTGGAGAAGCACATTTTTGGTCTTGATCACCCACATCTGCCCCTACAGCCAGAGTTTGACGATAATGTTGTGGTGATGAACCCAGATCATCCCACATCTGTTACAGCACAAGCAGAGGCAGAAGCTGTTCGAGCCGCTAGTTCTCAAGACCCTAGATCCAGGAACGAGCAAATTGATTTTCTGATCACAACCGTTCAAGGAATGCAAAAGGATATCAAAGGGATTCTTGAGAACCAGAACAGCCTTGTGTGGATCTTTGAGTCGAGAATCAAAGTGCTTGGTGACAAGGTGGACAAGATTACTAAGACAGTGATAGAGCTCCAGAAGGAAGTTGACTCCATGCACATTCCTCGGGTCTCTTCTACCTCTTTTGATGATGAGGAGGAGGAGGAGGAGGAGGAGGAAGGATCAACTCTCAGGCCAGGCACCCAGTTCTTCACTCAGACTAGATCAACAACAGTGCCTGCTCCAGACTTGAGGCCCTCTTCCTCAGCTCCTGCTACTGTCAGCACAACTCTTGCTCCATCAGCTCCAGTTCCACTAGTGTCTACTCTAGCTCCTTCGACGATATCTAGAGAGATCTCTGCCAACGCCTTTCTCTCGACTCCTTCATCGACAATCGTAGGAGATCAGCCCAAGAACTCTTAGATAGATACCTCTGAAATTTTTGGTAATTTGTTGCCAAAGGGGGAGAACTGTGTATAGATCATTAGGCTTCGAGAGAGAGAGAGCGTTTGGTGTTTGCTGATTTTTTAAAACAATTACTTTTGGTTGCCGTGATACTCTTTTATCTTGCCTGTGATACACACTTGACGATGTTTGATCATACTATTACTGCATCTAGTGCCCCTTAGTGATTTTGGTGTATTGAAGACTTATAGGTTAAGGCACTAATGTGTTTGTGAGTGTACACAGGCTCTACAAGTCAATGAGGAGTTTGATATAATCGGAGATTATCGACCCCTAAAAATGAATATCTTCAAGTGAAGACTTTGCTGAAGACTTTCTGAAGACTTTGGTGAAGACTTTGTGAAGACTTTGAAAATGAAGAAGTTGGTGTGACCTTGAAGATATGAATGAGGAATATGAAGTGTGAAGACTTTTGTTTTCGTAGTTTCATTTCCTTTGTTTCAGTCATAGGAAACACCATATTGTTAAAGGGGGTCGAGGTAATACTAAGGAAAATTTCCAACTGATGCTCAACTCCAAAATCCACAACCCATACAATCCTTCAAGTGAAACCTTTGGAAATCTCTTACAGTTCAGACAAGTTTTTCACTGACAGAGATGAAGTTCTTCTGGTCTCTAAGGAAATTGTTCTGACTGAGGAGTTAGGATTTTGCCAGTGCGAATTGCCTACAAGTGAGGATTATGATAAGCTGAGGACTTTCATAGTTCGAAATTCCGACCGTTGTTGTGCTTAGCGCCAGCTGTCCCCAATCGTTCTTATCCACATAACGGTCATATCATTGGGGGCATTTATGACTCATCATGTCAGGCTGCACCCTGGCTATAAATAGCCAACCCCCACAACCACTAGTTGGTTGGCTTCTCTGAGACAGAACTGACACTTGTCATTTGAGAGCAACCCATCCTCTGAAGACTTTGAGAGAAAATCATCAGTGAGGAAAAACCCACAACAAAACCATAAAACCCATAGTGATTGAGCATCACTGAAGAAATTCCTGTGTGGAACCGACGCTTGTTACCTTTGAGGACTGTGTATCCTCCAGACGGTTAGGCGTCATGGTCTAGTGCTCCTGCAGTGAATTGGGGAACACGAAGTGACCTTGGTCTAGAGCATCCAGCAGTAAATTGTGGATCGCGGGGTGACCAGTTTGTGATGGTTTTGGAAGTCTACCCTCAAGACTTACCACAAGTTTTGGGCGAGGACTGTGTGACCTTAGCTCAAGGAGAATACGGTAAGGACTGTGTGTCCTCTGGTTTAAATACCAGGACGCTCCAAACCAGACGTACGATTGTCACAGCAGTTGGAACTAGGTCATCAAATCATTGTCTTCATCAAGCCATCTGGTTCTATTTCCTCAACCTCTCTATTCCTCATATATCTGTTGATGAAATTGATTGTTACAGTTGGAAGAATTTGACTGAAGACTTTCACAAATTCCTCACCTCAAATTCTTCAAGTTACCTTTTTCATCACTGCTTATCCTGTATCACGCTACTCTCTATTTGTGCATGTTTCATTTAATCATGAAGACTATGCTGTCACTATGTTCCTCATGCACTTGAGTACTTATTCCGCTGCTAGTTATTCAACACATTTCAAATTCCTCAAAGTTGAAATTCCTCAAATGATGAATTTGTAAAAATCGCCTATTCACCCCCCCCTCTAGCCGATATGACGCACTTTCAATTGGTATCAGAGGAGGTACTCCCTCGCTCTGTGTGATTTTGGTTTAACCACCTAGAGTTTTAGTTATGTCGACTGAGGTGTGATCAAGGTTTCCGCGGGCTGTCCTATCTTTGATGGGACAGACTACCCCTACTGGAAGAACAAGATGCGTATGCACCTTGATGCTATTGACAACGATCTCTGGTACGTTGTTTAAAATGGTGTGCCCTCTGTCACTCCCACTATTACTGCTGCTGATGTGAACAGATTCAAGCAACTCGACTCTCAAGCGAAGAATATCATCTATGGTCTCTACGCAAGGGACAGTATGGTAGAGTGAGTGCTTTGGAATCTGCTTAGCTTATCTGGGAGAGGCTGTCCAAAGTCAACGAAGGTGTTTCCACTCAACGTGACTCTCGTGTTGATGTTCTTCGCAATCTCTTCAACCCCTTCAAGAGGCTTGACAATGAAAATGTTCAGCAAACATTTGATCGCCTCACTAATATATCAAAATGAACTTCAAGCACTGGGTGCCACTGATATCACTGACCATGAAGTGGTGAAGAAACTGCTACGATCTCTCGAGTCCTCATTTGATACTCTAGTTTTGATGATTCAAGAACGTGGAGACTACAAAGCTCTTGATCCTGCTGATATTCTTGACAGACTCAATACTCATGAATTTCAACAAGCTGAGAAAAGAGACCTCTACGGGCCAAGCTATGGTAGATCTCGTGCTCTGAAGGCAAAAGCAATTTCCTCATCTGAAGAAGAAGATTCTGACAGCAGCCTTGGTGATCCTGAAGAACTAAGTCAGTAACTAGCGATGCTTGTGAGGAAATTCCAAAAGTTTTCAAGACGAGGTGGATTTGGAAAGCATCAAAAAGTGGCTTGAGGAAATCAGATTCCTCACAAGATTACAAAAGGAGAACATGTCATCGTCGCAAGAAGCCTGGCCACTTTATCTCTGATTGTCCTCTCTGGGAAAAAAGACTCAAAGAAGAAGAAGAAATACAAGGATGATAGTTCTGATGACTCGAAGAAAAAGAAGAAATCTTCAAAATCCTCATCTACAAAGTCCTCATCTTCAAAGTCCTCAAAGCACAAGAAGAATGGTTCCAGAAATGCTCGAGCATTCATCGGCAAGGAAATGGATTCTGAGGAAGAATATGAAGAATATGAAGAAGAGGAAGAATCTGAGGAGGAATCAGAATCTGGTGTCGCTAGCCTTGCTCTCGCTACTGCGTTCGCTAACAAGTCCATCTTCAATGAAGAATATGACCACTCCAACGACTCTGACGTCAGCAACGATGATTATGCTCCCACGTATTGCTTTATGGCAAAAGGCTCAAAGGTACTCAAACATCATTCCTCATCTGAATCTAGTTAAGGTGAATCCAATGATTATGTGAAACCTAGCTATGCTAAAATTGTTAAAATTGCCACTAAGCAACAAAGTGCACTTGAAAAGCTTCAGAAAATGCTAGAGAAAAGCGATGATCTGTTAAACCGTGAAGTGGATCGGACTCAAACTCTGTCTGTTGATCTTAAAAGTCTTCAGAAAAAGTATGATAACCTTCAGAGTCATCATGACGACCTCTTAGCCGATCATGAGAAGCTTTCATATGAATTTCTTCAAAGAAAGCAAGATCTTGAAAAGCTGAGGGTGTCAAATGAGGATCTCCAAAGGAAAAACGATTCCTTACTGGCTCAACAGATCAGTACCGCTCAGGAAGAATTTGTTCCACCTTGTTTGAAATGCATCGAACGTGTAACTGCTAATTCTTCACCTGAATGTTCAAATGCTTCTATTGCTGCAATTTCTTCAACTATTCCCGTGGTCTTAAATTCCTCATCTGAGGATACCACTAGTATCACTGATGACAATGCAGGGTTGAAGGAGTTGTATTTTACAGGCATATACAAAAGTCTCAAAGCGCATCAAATCCTTTGTGATGTCCTCAAAAAGCAGATTCTAAACAGGAACCCTAGGAAAGAGGGTATTGCCTTTGAGAGGAAACTCAACGCTGATGGATCCTACTGGACACCTGAGCAGTACCCCAAAACCTCATGGGTTGCTGCAAAAGGATCTCCTATGAATCCATCCACTTTATCTAGCTTTACTTGTGAAACTTCATATTCCTCAGTTCAGTAACTTGACTCCAATTACAGATTCTTCAAAAATAAGTCAAGTGAAGTATTTGCTAGATATGTTGGAACTAACTGCAGGAACGGTTCTCCTATGAATAAAATCTGGGTTCCCAAGAGCTACCTACAAAATCTTCAAGTGAATGTTCTCACGACACCACTCATGAAGAATGGGAACCCCAGACCAAATTCCTCAAATGGTCAAAATCATCATTCTCGTGCTAATGCCTCTGTTTCGCAGGGAAAACCTAAGCGTTATGAATATGTGCATTATTCTTCAAACCATTATGTTCATAAGTCCTCGAAGAATTTCTCTGCTAATTCATTTGAATACTCTAACCCTCGTCCTGTGAAACGAAGTGCCCTTGCTTCAATGCCTCCCTTCTCACATGGTGCTCGTAGAATGATGAATTCTTTGCCCCCGCTCCAAATGGGGGTGGTGAAGAAAACAAACTGACATCTTATGTAGGGTCAGGTCTCCAGATGAATTTGAACATTTGATGAATTTGTTGGAGACCAGAGGAAATGCTTGAAAGGACGCAAGTTAACCATGATGAAATGAATTCTTCATTTCTCATGTCCTCACTCTACTTGCTTACTATCTTGTGTGATGAAATTCTGTTTGATTCAATTGATATCATATTCTTCACTCTGAAGCATATGAGTTGGTAAGTTGTACTAATTCATCTACATGATGATAATTTAAAAGCTACTGAGTGGGTTCTCGATAGTGGATGCACAAACCACATGACGGGTGACAAGAATCTACTGATGAATTTGCCACTCACTCCATCTCCTCTAAAGGATATCACTTACGCAGACAAAGGAAAAAAGCAAGGTATTGGGACTTGGTAAGGTTGCTATCTCAAAGGACCAAACCATGGACAAGGTGATGCTTGTTGAATCCCTCGGGTTCAACCTTATGTCTGTCTCAATGCTTTGTGATCTTGATATGGTTGTCATATTTGGAAAATATCGTTGTGTTATCATCATGGAATCTGACAATTCCAAAGTCTTCAAAGGCTTTAGGAGAGGAGACCTATATATTGTTGATTTCTCTATAGGTCCTCAACCTGCCACTTGCTTACTTGCAAAGTCTTCAGAAGGCTGGTTGTGGCATCAACGACCTGGACATGCTGGTGTGAGGAATCTGCACACACTCGTGAAGAAAAAGCACGTCATTGTCATCGAGGGTGTCAAATTCCTCAAGGACCATCTTTGTGGTGCATGTGAATCTAGGAAAATGACCAGATCCAAGCATCCCTCAAAGACAATCATGACCACGACGCGACCTTTTGAATTGCTTCATATGGATCTTTTTGGTCCCACTCACTACTCCGTACTAACAAATTCTTCAAGTTTGTATGGATTTTTCATTCTTGATGATTACTCTCGTTATACATGGGTGCATATCATTCTGTACAAAAATGAAGTACATGATGTCTTCAGACGATTTGCTTCAAGGGCATCCACCAACTTTGGCGTCAAGATCAAGGATATCAGGAGTGATAATGGGACTGAATTCAAGAACACTAACCCTGATGAATATCTTGATGAACTTGGTATTACTCATGAGTTATCTGCTCCTTACACTCCTCAGCAGAATGGCATCATGGAGCGCAAGAACAGGACTCTTGTTGAGATGGCTCGAACCATGCTTGACGAATATAAAACCCCTCGTCGCTTCTGGCCTGAAGCAATTGATACTGCATGCCACATCATCAACAGGGTATATCTTCACAAATTCCTAAAGAAGACTTCATATGAGCTCATGACAGGCAAGAAACCCAATGTAAGTTATCTCAAAGTCTTCGGTGCAAAATGCTGGATCAGAGATCCTCACCACAATTCTAAGTTTGCACCAAAAGCACATGAAGGTTTTATGCTTGGTTATGGAAAGGACATGCACACCTACAAAGTCTTCAACACCTACCATCACAAGGTGGTTGAAACTATAGATGTGCGGTTCGATCAAACTAATGGCTCGCAAAGAGAGCACCTGCCTTTTGTGTTAGATGAACAATCTCCTGAGGAATCCATCAAGCTAAAGGCAACTGAAGATGTCATACCCACTGAGGAAATCATTTCAACAAATGAAGACTCACATGCTGATATGCCTGAAGAAAATGGTGCTGATGAAACTCCTTAGCCTCGTCAACCTGCTCATCTAAGAGTAGCAAATGAAACGCAGATTGACAAAATCATCGATGACATCAATGCACCAGGTCCTCTCACATGCTGAAAAGCTTCACATCTAACTAACTTTTGTGGGCACTTTGCATTTCTCTCTATCTTAGAGCCCACCAAAGTTGATGAAGCATCCAAGGAGCCCGAATGGATTCAAGCTACGCAAGAGGAATTGCTTCAGTTCAAGCTCAACAATGTGTGGGAACTTGTCAAGCGGCCAGATCCTCGCAAGCATAACATCATAGGTACCAAGTGGATCTACCGCAACAAGAAAGATGAAAATGGTCTTGTGGTGAGGAATAAGGCTCGACTTGTAGCTCAAGGCTATACACAGGTTGAGGGAATTGACTTTGATGAAACTTTTGCACCCGTTGCTAGACTTGAAGCTATTCTCATATTACTGGCTTACGCTAACCATCATAATATCATCTTAGATCAAATGGATGTGAAAAGTGCTTTCCTCAATGGGAAGCTTGAGGAAGAAGTATATGTTGCTCAACCCCCAGGTTCGAAGATCCTAAGCATCCTGACAAAGTCTTCAGACTAAACAAGGCCCTCTATGGCCTCAAGCAGGACCCTCGGGCGTGGTACGACACTCTGACGGAATTCCTCATGAAGAAAGGCTACAAACCCGGTTCACTCGACCCTACTCTTTTCACAAAATCCTATGACAATGAACTGTTCATATGCCAAATATATGTTGATGATATTATCTTTGGATGTACTAACAAACGTTATAGTGATGAATTTGCCTATATGATGAGTGAAGAATATCAAATGTCTATGATGGGAGAGTTGAAATTCTTCTTAGGTCTTCAAATTCGTCAGCAAGACAATGGCATCTTCATCTCACAAGAGAAATACCTCAAAGATGTTCTGAGGAAATTTGACATGCAAGATTGCAAAGGCGTCAAAACTCCAATGCCTTCAAAAGGCCATCTCTGCACTGATGAAAATGGTAAAGATTTCGATCAGAAGGTATACCGCTCCATGATTGGCTCCTTATTGTACCTATGTGCATCTAGGCCCAATATAATGCTAAGTGTATGTATATGTGCTCGATTCCAAGCAACTCCGAAGGAATCACACCATAAGGCTGTGAAACACATTCTTCGATACTTAGCTCACACACCAACACTTGGATTGTGGTATCCCAAGGGCTCAAATCTTCATCTCGTCAGATACTCTGATGCTGACTATGCTGGAGATCGCATGGATCGCAAGTCAACCTCAGGCACATGTCATTTCCTCGGACGAGCCTTAGTCTATTGGTCCTCGAAGAGGCAGAACTACGTTTCACTCTCTACTGCACATGCTGAGTACATTGCTGCTGGCTCGTGTTGTGCTCAGTTACTATGGATGAAGCAAACCCTCAAGGACTACGGAATCAAGCTAAAGAATGTGCCTCTTTTTTGCGACAACGAGAGTGCCATCAAGATTGCGTACAACCCTGTTCAGCACTCCAAGACCAAGCACATCCAGATTCATCATCACTTTCTTCGAGATCATGTACTCAAGGGCGAGATCTCCATCAATCACATTCCTACTGAAGAACAACTGGCAGATATCTTCACAAAGCCCTTGGATGAAAAGAGATTTTGCAAGTTGCGGTGTGAACTAAATATCTTAGAATCTTCGAATGTTCTTTGATGAAGAACACACATCCTAACACGTATGCAAAATTGATGACTTAGATGTGCAACACACGAAGTAACGTTTTTCTTCAATCAATGAAGAATAAATCTCTAAGTGTGAATAAATGAACGAAGAATTTGATTCTTAGAACTCTACGACAATTGTAAGCGGTGTCTGAAATCATCATTCTTATACGGTGGGTTAAGCGACCAACCAAAAGTTGAAGTTCTTCAAAATTGAGTACTGTTGCAAATTCTTCAAATTATCACATTCCTCAAATTTTTCAAATTCATCAACTTTTCAAATTCTTCAAAAAAATTGAGACTCATATTCTTTATTGACTATATATATATTTGAGTTTTTCAATGTCCTCAACAACATTCACTTATTGCTAATTCTTCAAGGTGTTTTTTTTATCTAAGTGAATGTGATCGGACCCTTTCCCCGTCTATGCTAAACTCAACCCAGTCTGTTCACAAATTCCTCATATGCGTTCTACTTTGAAACTTGTTCAAAGTCTTCACTTTGTCCTTGACAGCTAAAGAATTTGCGAACGAAAACTTTGAAATCTTCACTACCAAAATTTTCGGCGGTTCCCGCTCAAACTGTTCCGATTCCCGCGCCTGGATAACCCATGATCCTTCACAATCTTCACTACCTAGATCGTGGGTGACACCTGTCGCATGGATAGCAAGGGTCAGGGGCAATCCTATCCAAAATCTTCGGGAGGATCCATTTTTACCTCCTCTAGCTCCTAACCAAATTGCAGATCCTTCTAGCATCAAAACTGGTGAGGACTTTCCTGCCATGTGGGAAAAGCAACAAGCCAAATCGGCAAGGAAAGCCAAAGAGGCTGTGAAGAAATTCAACGAGGATTTTGCTGCTGCTGCCTCTGCTAGAGCTTCCGCTAGTGCACTGAACAAGATGTTAAAGAAATCTGCTCTGAAAATTGACTCTTCAAAATCTTCTGTGCAAATTCCTCAAGGTCAAAGGCCTCAGCCCAGAAAACCTTCAGCTCCCGGAACTATTGCTGCTCAGTCATCTGCAACTGTCAAAAAGTCCTCAACTCCAGTGCATCTGGCAACATGCAAAAGTACTGATGGTTTCGCGTTAGTGCCGAAGCTCGCTGCAAGCCCCTCCACTACTTCAAAGTCTTCAACCAGTCCATCTGCGCTTAAACTGAAGAAGACAGCTGGACGTCAAAAACCAAGCTCTCACACCGGCAAGGCTCTGGTTACAATTCCCTCAGATTCTTCTGATGACGCTGATGCTGATGCTGATGATGAGGAATTGGTAGAAATCATCAGACAGAGTTAGCACAGGGCAGCTAAAGCAAAGGGGAGCTCTGTTCCTCTCATGTTGGATCCCAAGTTGATCCTCAACTTCATTGATATATGGCATGAGGACCCAAGTACTCCACTTTCCTCACTGAATCTGCCTCCTGAAGTGGATCATGTCCTCACCCATTCCATCTCTGAAGAACAATGGAAAAGAGAGCAAGCTCGGAGGGCTAAGAGGAACAAGACTCGCAAACAAAAGTTTCTGCGCGAAAATGTGATGAACTTGACCCCAAAACAATTGGTCACAGTTCAGTCCGAGATTCGCACTCTCTCCTTGGATCAACAAAGATATGATGCTGAATGGTAGGGCACCAAGGTTAGACTCGTCAAGGCTGCTAATGCAGCTGTAAAGGATCATAACACCAGGGTTGCAGCTCGATCGCAACCACAAAAGACTCAGTCTGAAGAAAATGCTTAGACTGAATATGAAATTCCTCAGGCTGCTGATGAAAATGCTCAGCCTGGAGAAACTGTTGAAGAAAGAGCTTTTGCATCAAAAGCAACTGCCAGTGCTGCTGAGGAAACTCAGACCACTGATGAACATGCCAGGACAACCCCCAATGATGTGCCTAAAGAATCTGATAGGCCAGCTGAAGAATCCACTGTGCCTCAAGAAACTGAACCACCCAGGGCGGCTGCATCAGTCGTTCCTGAAGAAACTGCTCATGCTGAGGAATATACCCTCGAAAGAAAAGCACCAACTTCTGGAGCCCCAATGTTGAAGAAGTTGAAAACTTTAACAAGTTCCTCAGCTACACCTCTTGATGCAACTCCAATTTCCTCGCCACCAGCCTATGCTATTGTGCCAACAGGAGAAGCATATGACATCCCTAATGAAGAAAAGAATCATTCGGCTGCTTCCTTAGAGCCTCTTGATGAGGAAATTGTCATTGATGATACTGCATCAACTCCCAAGGTATCATCGCCACAGCTTCTGCTAACTGCTGGCGCTGAAGAAATTGATGAAGAAGTTGACATTGGTGACACTACTCCTATCATCAATGATGAATATTGGGAATCTGCACACCCCAACTCACCTATGGCAACTCCTCTGATGCTGCTTCCTCAGTCACCTGCACAAACTGAGGAAATACTTGAAGATTCTGAACACCTATATCTTCCAGACCCTGAAGAAGTTCCAGCTGCAACAGCTGAGGAAATTGATGCTCTGGCCACTACTGAGGAACCTGTTCTACAAATCATCAGTCTGTTGTTCCTCCCATGCCAACTAAGATCAAAGGGCGCAGTTGACCAAATCTTCAACCTAAGCAATGAATGCCATTCAATGGTTCGGTCCGCCCCAAATTCCTCAGGACAAATTTCTTCAATGAACACATGTTCTTCACAGGGCTAAATCCGTATGATTCTGCTCGAACTGGTCGCACAAGGTTCTGGACTCCTACCCAAATGAACTACCATGCCACTGTTCTATGTGACAAAAAGAAAATCTTCGAGCACCACAACATTCCTCATGTGGACATGGAATCAATTCCATCATTCACGCCGGTGCTCCAAGTTCTTCATGATGCTGGGCTTCTTCCCTTCTGCGTAGATGTCTGTGGTTGGAACAAGTAGTTGATTCTTCAATTCTATGCTACTCTATACATAAGTGGAAATTCCTCAGACATCAACTCCTGGGTCTTGGACTGGATGACCGGAACAACTCATTTCACTGCAAGCTCATCTGAATTGCTTCAGTTTGTCCTAGTTCCAATTCCTTTAGATGAAGCCCGCTGCCTGTTCAATGATCCACCACTGCCAAATCAGATGGTGAATGTGATGATGAAGAAGTTAGCACCTGGAAAGCCTCAAAGGACAACCTTTCTTGTGAAGGATTTACTATATGTACCAAGAACAGTCTATCGCATCCTCACTCACACCCTATGCCCTCAGAAGGGGCACAACTCTAAAGAAGAAGAAGTTGAAGGAATCATGAAGAATATGCTTTTCAACATCATTCATGGGATTCCCATCAATTTTCACGATTTCTTCATGAGGACTCTGGCCGATGCTGCTATGTCACCGTTTGAGTTGAAGCCATTTGCTCCCTGGATTATGCATTTCCTCAGAACAAAGTCTTCAATGCACTTTGAGGCTGACTTCCAAAATCATTTTAGTTTTCTGCCCCCGATTGAAGTCCTCAAAAGCACAATTGATGAAGGAAAAGGCAAAGATGTCATTGATCAAGGCACTCGTCCATTGGATGGTCAGTTTCGTCAAGTGGCATCCTACTCCACCAATGATAACTCTGCAACACAGGACTCATCTGCCAAAACCTCTGCACAAAAGCCTCATGCAACTACTCCTCGTGTGATGACTGATCGTGAGCTTCTCTTAAGTCTTCATCAGAAAGTCGATCGAAATCACAAGTGGGTCAAGCGTCAACTTGGGTATATTGTGCAGAATATGACTGTGACGCAGAACACTGTCAAGAGGAACCACTACTATGCTCATGAGAACCTCAAGCGCTCTTGGGCTATGCTAAGTCACATCATGTCTTCAGAAGAATTGGATGAGCTGAACTTTGAAGAATATCCAGACTTTGCTCGCTATCCTCAGAAGAAGTTCAAGAAAGTCCAAGTTCCTCTGATGGTCACCAGTTCCTATTCTTCATCTCGCGAGCGCGAGGAAGATGAAGACATTGATGATACTGCTGCTGGACCTGCATCAACAATCGACCTCAACAATGATGGCGCTCCTTCTTCACCAACAAAATGAAATTCCTCACGGGGCATTAGTCATCATTTTTTCTTCCCTTTTGGTCCTCAATGACAAAGGGGGAGAAAATTTGAGTTAGTCTTCAAGCGGGTCTACATATATGGGCTATTTTTTTTTAAGTTGCAACTCTCGCTCTTCTGAAGTTTCTTGTTATTGAGTTGTAAACTTAAGTCTGATGGTGGTCTGACACTTTTGAACTATTTCCTCGCATGTTTATTTCCTCAAATACCTTAATGCATGCATGCTGAATTTCGTCAGACACCATCTTACTCACGCATTTCAAATTCTTCATTTCATATATTCAAATATGTGTATGAAATACAAGATATAGGGGGAGTTCTCCATGTTTTGAACCTGCCATGTGCATTTGCAGCCCAAAGGAAATTCCTCAAATATGCACATCTTCAGGGGGAGTTCTTCTATATCTTCCAGTCAAATTCCTCAAAATCTATACTTTCACTTCATATGTTTATCCCCGTTGAAAACTTAACCTATTTGTCATCAATCACCAAAAAGGGGGAGATTGTTAGCGCATCTAGTGCCCCTTAGTGATTTTGGTGTAATGAAGACTTATAGGTTAAGGCACTAATATGTTTGTGAGTGTACACAGGCTCTATAAGTCGATGAGGAGTTTGATATAATCGGAGATTATCGACCCCTCAAAATGAATGTCTTCAAGTGAAGACTTTGCTGAAGACTTTCTCAAGACTTTGGTGAAGACTTTGAAAATGAAGAAGTTGGTGTGACCTTGAAGATATGAATGAGGAATATGAAGCGTGAAGACTTTTGTTTTCGTAGTTTCATTTCCTTTGTTTCAGTCATAGGAAACACCGTACTATTAAAGGGGGTTGAGGTAATACTAAGGAAAATTTCCAACGGATGCTCAACTGCAAAATCCACAACCCATACAATCCTTCGAGTGAATCCTTTGGAAATCTCTTACAGTTCAGACAAGTTTTTCAGTGACAGAGATGAAGTTCTTCTGGTCTCTGAGGAAATTGTTCTAACTGAGGAGTTAGGATTTCGCCAATGCGAATTGCCTACAAGTGAGGATTATGATAAGCTGAGGACTTTCATAGTTCGAAATTCCGACCGTTGTTGTGCTTAGCGCCAGCTGTCCCCAATCGTTCTTATCCACATAACGGTCATATCATTGGGGGCATTTATGACTTATCATGTCAAGCTGCACCCTGGCTATAAATAGCCAACCCCCACAACCACTAGCTGGTTGGCTGCTCTGAGAGAGAACTGACACTTGTCATTTGAGACAAACCCATCCTCTGAAGACTTTGAGAGAAAATCATCAGTGAGGAAAAACCCACAACCAAACCATAATACCCATAGTGATTGAGCATCACTGAATAAATTCCTGTGTGGAACCGACGCTTGTTACCTTTGAGGACTGTGTATCCTCCAAACGGTTAGGCGTCATGGTCTAGTGCTCCTGTAGTCAATTGGGGACCATGAAGTGACCTTGGTCTAGAGCATCCAGCAGTAAATTGTGGATCACTGGGTGACCAGTTTGTGAGGGTTTTGGAAGTCTACCCTGAAGACTTACCATGAGTGTTGGGCGAGGACTGTGTGACCTTAGCTCAAGGAGAATACAGTAAGGACTATGTGTCCTGGGACTGTGTGTCCTCTGGTTTAAATACCAGGCCGCTCCAAACCGGACGTACGACTGTCACAACAGTTGGAATTGGGTCATCAAATCATTGTCTTCATCAAGCCATCTGGTTCTATTTCCTCAACCCCTCTATTCCTCATATATCTGTTGATGAAATTGATTGTTACAGTTGGAAGAATTTGACTGAAGACTTTCACAAATTCCTCACCTCGAATTCTTCAAGTTACCATGTTAATCACTGCTTATCCTGTATCACGCTACTCTCTATTTGTGCATGTTTCATTTAATCATGAAGACTATGCTGTCACTATGTTCCTCATGCACTTGAGTACTTATTCCGCTGCTAGTTATTCATCACATTTCAAATTCCTCAAATGATGAATTTGTAAAAATCGCCTATTCACCCCCCCCCCTCTAGCCGATATAACGCACTTTCACATACGCTTTAATGTGTGATAATACTATTTCCTATCATCTTAAATGCTTATGTGATGATCATTCATCTTTTGTTTATTGTGTTGTGCCATGATATTCATTCCAATTACTCTCGCACACCACCAAGTGGTATGTGACATGTAAGTAGTGACCCACGTACCTAATCGATTGTGCATTTGCATTCAACCGCAAATTTAAAATAATGCACCAATTTAGGGGGTGCTCTTGCTTATCGCATACTTCTCAAGCGATGACTATATTCATGATTACATCTTTGTCGAAGCTTTGATCTATATGTTGTCATCAATTACCAAAAAGGGGGAGATTGAAAGCACATTTGCTCCCTTGGTGGTTCTGGTAATTAATAACAACATACAAGTCATTGAACTAATGATTTTACCAAGTATATTTCAGGAAAAGTTCAATGATGGGAATGGCTAAAGGATCGTGGAATTACCCCAAGATTCAAGGAAATAGGTTGACCAAGGTTCAAGCAAGAGGACTCTACATTTTAAATTTGTGAGAAATCACTTTGAGTCTATAGGAAAGCCAATACTATTAAAAGGGTGTAAAGTTTTGATGGTGAAGAATATGCTCAAACGTGCACAAGTGATAGTCACCAAAACATCCACATACTCTCCCACCAAAGTCTGTCCTAAGCCAAATATGCCAAATCGGTGCAACCAACTTTCCTATCCCGGTGCCATCGAGTTCCAAACCCTAGACAGACTCAGCCAAACCCTAACACTTCGGTGTATCCGACACTGCACTCGATGCCACCGAGTTGGGTTGCCAACTTTCTGTTACGCAAATTCACGTTTTCGATCAGACCGAGAATGGTGAATCGGCATCATCGAGACTTGTAAATCTGACCATTGGTCACCTCGTTGGTGCAACTGAAAGTTGTATATCGGTCCCCCCGAGATTCAAAAGTAGCCACTTTTTGTCACTTTGGTACAACCGAGATTTACACATTGGTGTCACCGAGTCTGACTTATTGTGTGTAACAGTCAGGTTTTTGGGGATGCCTATATATACCCCTTCACCACCACGCACTCACAAGAGAAGCACTCAAAACTATTCCATACCTATCCTACTTAGTTTTCTGAGAGAGAACCACCTACCCTTGTGTTGAGGTAGAGATCTTCCACTCCAACCATATGGATCTTGATTTCTAGCCTCCCCAAGTTGCTTTCCACCAATCCCATCTCTTCTACCAAGCCAAATCTGTATGAGAGAGATTGTGCGTTGAGGAGTCTATCATCTTGAAGCACAAGAGCAAGGAGTTCATCGTCAATACAAAGCCTATTACCTTTTGAAGGGTGGTGCCTCCTAGATTGGTTAGGTGTTGCTTGGGAGCCTCTTACTTCGTGTTGTGGAGTGAACCAAGAAGTTTGTAAGGGAAAGGAGATCGCCTACTTCATGAAGATCTAGCCATAGTGAGGCTAGTCCTTCGTGGACGGAACCCGCATGGAATAGTCAAGGTTGCTTCTTCGTGGAACCCACCGTGGGTAGAGCCCTCCATGGAATCTCTCCACCATTACCCTCTGTTGGTTGAATACTCCATGAACGTGGATGTACGATAGCACCACCTATTGGAACCACGGGAAAAATCATTGTGTCATCACTTGTGTTTGGATTCTTAACCCTCTCTTTACTTACATGTGCAATGTCTTTATTTTCCGCTGCTGCACTCTTAGACATGCATGTGTAGGGTGTTACTTGATATGCTATGAGTGCTAAAACTTTCCAAGAATTAAAATTGTGAAAAGTAAAAACTTTTATTTGGTCAAGTAGTCTAATCACCCCCCTCTAGACCTACTTTTGATCCTACAGAAGATGACTTTCTTTAGGAGGAGCTCCTCAAGAAGGCATACTTTTGGTGAGTCATCGTGTGAGGGCTCGGTACAACAAGCTTACTTTGAGCCCCGGAATGATCAGATAATTATGGCTGACTCTAAATCATGTCATTGGCCAAGCCATGAGTTCATGAGAGGTGCATGAATCAAGGAGGAAGTTCATCTTTATACTTATAATACCGGCCTCACCGACTTCCTTGCAGATAAGTGTGTCCAACACTATAACCTTACTCGTACATTCACACATTGATTTGATATCAACCCAATACTTTTAGAGTGCTAATTAATCTATATGATAAATCCTTTAGCATGAATCTAGAAGAATTCTCTATTACATGTAAACTTCCAATATGGGCTCTTTAGTAAAACCAAAAACAACTGATTATAATTTGTTCCTTGAAAGTCTTTGCGCTGGAGAGGATAGAGGAGTGATGCAAGCTAGAACAAAAAGTATTCATTTCCCTCTATTCGTTACTTGGAGTTGTTTAATGGGAAATGCGTAGTAGGTAAACATTAGCGTAGTGCATTGTGTGCCCCTGTCTTGAAGCTTATTCATACTGCGGTGACCGGTGAACAACATTATAACCTTCGTGCAAGTTTTTTTCCAGCAGGCTGCAGGCTAACACAGGTAGGGGTGATTTGTATGGAGGAATTTATGCCCCCCATATAGCTACACAATTGAGAGTGTCACCTCAACATAATGAGAATATTTTTCCTAAGAGATATTTAGACTATGAGGCTGTGTGTCGTCATGACTTTAAAATGGACAGTGCTAGGGGTTATGAGTACCACCTAACGCTTTATAAATATACATCCATTTACATTACGTTGCATGCGCCTACTCTCTTTGATTTTCAGGCTAGATAGAGATATTATGTTCTTGACGACGAGGTGTGGGGGTACAATGCTGCAGTAGAGGTGGCTCGCTTGGGGGAGAAGGCGGCAAGGAACGGCTCCACGAGCTACCATTTCAACTATTACCCAGACCAGCGGTGGTGATCAACAAGCTAGGCAAATGCCTAAGCTTGGGGGAGTACGTATTTCTCACCAACATTACATTCATGTTCATACACTTCATATAAAATTGTCGGTGTTCATATTTTTTCATTGTATATCCACGTTAGCTTTATTTTTTTTGGCTTCTTCTTGTGTGTTTTAAAAAATAGAAAACCTAAAAAAATTCCTTACTTTTTTTTCTTTCTCGTTTAATTAAATGTAGTACTAAAAAAACAAAACCCAAAAAGATTTCCTTTACTTGTTGGGAGCTTTCTCGTGTAAATAGTTTTTCTCGTTTTTGTTTTTCCTTTGTTTGTTTGCTTTCTTCGAGAAAATCCAAAATTCCAAAAATATTTCAATATGTTTCTGTGAACTTCTCTTCTTTTTGTCATGTCATGAAAGGAGAAGACCACGATGAAAATGTTGAGTAGCTATTCACCCCCCCTCTAGATGTTAACCAACAACTAGCCAAATTCCAAATTGAAACTTTGGTAGATCGCTTAGTGGCCAACATTTTCTTTGGTGTAAGCTCAGGTGGGGTGACAAAGTCATACGAACACACATCAATCAATATATGGTGATAGGGTCATGGAACATGCATAAAGAAATATACCATTTATTGAAAAACAGATTTTGGCATAATCACAAACAGCTCCGACTCAGTTTCTCTGAATAGGTCTCTCTACAAGTGATGTCGAGTCATTAAAATGAAATACTATGGGGTTTAGTATCTCTAATATTACCTTGTTTTAACATTTTGCCTCAGCACCCAAGTATTTCAAAAGACACTCTTATGCATGGTTATTTTGGAAGCATTACTCTCTTTAAAACAAGTCTGACGGGAAGTTTTAGTTATCTAGATGAAATAGAACAAAGGCTACTTAATTATTTTATATACAAGAACAAAATATTTGTTTTAACTATCTAGACTTATTATCACTTGAATACATCACACATGCGACTACTACATCTATTCTAAGCATCTGAAGTTCAAAAAGTGGGAGGCGTAGGACATACCTCACGTCCTTGAATCTGGACGCTTTGCTTCCTTAATGTGTATTCCTCATTCCTCGGAGTAGATCAACTCCACTGGGCACATTAGCAAAGAAATGCAAATATAAACCCGGGTAAAATAAAATGGCAAAGTGATGGAAAACTATATTCTATTTTCATATTTGGACGTTTTGAAAGCTAACTCGCAAAATATGCAAGTGGGGAAAAACAAGCGAAGAAAACCGTCGGGGATATGACCTGGCGGTATAACCCATCATTTGGGACGGGTTAGACCATGTGCGGCTTACGAAGCATATGCTCAATGGGCCGTAGAGGTGATAGAAAGGCAAGCAAGAAGACTTATCAAGTAAGTTGCCTAGCGGCCGAGTATGTGAAGACGGTGACTCAAGGTCCATGGGGTGGAAGACGCCAAAAGATTTGCTAACTTGGAAGACAAGATAAGTTAGAATTGTAATAGGTCACGAGACATAATACGTCCCGGACTCTTATAAACCCGGGGGACTCAACCTTTATATAAAGGTGAGCCCATGAGATCAATAGGTTAGGTTAGAAACTCTCAAAAGCCAGGTTAGCGATTCCGCACCCTTGTAATCGATATGGCCATCAATATAGACACCAAATCAGGACACAGGCTTTTACCTCCATTGGAGAGGCCAAAACTGGGTAAATATGTCTCTCATTCCCAATCAACACCTTGGAGTCGCCACATAGAGGAGATGGCCTCACACCTAAGTTCTCCTAAGAGAACATCCGTCGTGACAAAACCACGACAAAACCGAATAGAAAGCAATGTGTGGAACAAACCAACACTATTATTTGAAGGTCTCCACGAGATAAAGTACACTATTATTACAACTCACTAAATTTAATTTTCGCCACATCTTGGTGTAGATATGCAAGAGACCTCCCCAAGATTAAGCTTTTGCAATCAAAAGCAAAGAGAGCATTGCGCCAGCGGTTGATAATAACCTAGAGCCCATGACTTGCTCCAAGTGGAGAAGTCAGACACAATGTACTCAATGTTTTCTCGGAGTGCGTTGGCACGGCTATTCATGTTGTCAATGGAGCCTCTGAGGTTGTTGGAGTCAATGTATGTGGCTTAGGGGCATGTTCCCTGATGTGTTATCTTGTGACTGCTCCTATTCATCCTCCAATGTAAATTCTTCTTTGACTACCTCCTCAAGTTCAGGAGCATCTTGGTCGAACGTTTCATCTCCTTCATGTGCAATATAATGCATAATTCCCTCCTCTATGGAGATGTGGTTAGGCAGGGGAGTGGGAAACAAGTGGACCACTCAATGAATTTGGATATAATAGTGAACTTGGTGAGACACAATCATTTATGAGTCGCATCCGCATGGTCGCCATTCTGCGCCGCACCGACACCATGATGTCACCGTCTCTTGAGATGATTCCAGGAAATAAATGAGTAGGTGGCGTCTGTCGGTGTCAAAACCGGTGGATCTCGGTTAGGGGTTCCCGAGCTATGAGACTTGGATCGATGGTAACAGGGGACGAAGCAGACGATTTTTACCAAGGTCCGGGCCCTCCTATGGAGGTAAAACCCTATGTCCTGCTTGCATATATTGATGATAGGAAGGTTACACAGTTGTTGTACCTCGAGATCAAATAGCTAAACCCTGGATGAGTTGTTCGCTGTCCTACAACCCAAAACCCTTCGGCTTATATAGACGCCGAGGGTCCCTAGGGTTTAAACATGGCCGGTTACACATCTAAGGGAAAAACACACCTATATACTATTCCAAACTTGGAGGACACGCCACGATTCCCAAAGCTTCCTTCCTGGCGACACGACCTTCGGTCTATCTAATGCTCAGTAAATGGCCCACATAGTTCGGCCCATGAGAAACAAGTCGTCCACCTGAGGACCCCTTAAACCGGGACTCCCTTAGTAGCCCCCTAACTAGCCTCCGATGCCAAGGGTCTTATCTATAGCTGCATCGCACGATCAGAGTCTTTGGCTTGTGAGGTGAGTTCTTCTCCCTAGTTAGTGATCGGTCAAGTTTAGTTCGGCCTCTGATGACACGTAGTTTTCCCGATCAGAGGATTGCCCTAACACTATGAATAGCGTTGGCCTGAAGGCCAAGCATGAAGGAGCAAATTGTGTTTCCTGAAAACCTTTCTGACGAAAGGTCACGGCCCACCACGACCACTGAACTAGTTGCAAAAACTTGATTCGCAGTTTGAGGCCGTTTTTTCATTAGCACAATCCATCAATGCATAGATCATGCTCGTTTCACACGGGATATGAATAATCATGCGCGTATAATGGCATGCACGTCTTGGAAAGCGGAGTGATTTGTGGCGCAGTAAAGGGAGGCTAACCGGCGACAAGCCCCATAAAAGGGAAAAACCCAAGGCCTAGCCGTGCTTCTCATTCGCATCCTCTGCTTCCCCAATCTCCTAAGCCTCCAGAGCCCAGATCTAGTTTTTTCACAATTCCCCCTCTAAGCTCGACCATAGCTGGTTCCGGTTCCAACGGCAAGTGGGAGGCTTCCACACTCACCGACCTGGATATCCGGGACCTGAAATAGGCTGGCTACCTCCCCACCAGGATCTATGACTGCGCTGCTGAGCCCAAACAGGTGGTTCCCACTCTCAAGCCCGGTGTGAGGGTGGTTTTCGTCCACCACTTCATCCGAGGGCTAAGCTTCCCGCTCCACCCCTTTGTCAGGGGCCTCATGTTCTTCTACGGACTCGACTTCCACGACCTCCCGCTGAACTCCTTCATGCGCATATCAGCCTTCATCATCGTCTGCGAGGCCTTCTTGTGGGTCGAACCGCACTTTGGAATCTGGCTCAAGGTGTTCAACATCAAGCCGAAGTGTGTCGCAGGCAAACACACAGACTTCAGTGGGGTGGTCATCAGCAAGATCCTTCACGTCAGATGGCCAGCCGGCACCTTCATTGACACCATCAAGACCTGGCAAAAAGAGTGGTTTTATATCACCGAGCCAAGGGAAGAAGGTCAGGCTGCTCTGGTTGAGTTCAGATCCGCCCCCCACAAGATTGACCTCATGGCTCCGAAATGGCCTCGACTAGGGGTCGGATGCAGAGGTGGACAACCTGTAGAAGCGCATCGCCTCAATGATAAGGCATGATCATGCTTCGACGGCGCATCCTCCCCTGTCAGCGTCGGGACTCTCCCATGTGTGCTTATCGGCTTGACGATGAGCCTACTGATCGCCAGCTTTTCCGCACCACTTCGGAGAAACTGTGGAAGGCGCTGTTCAAGGCTCAGGAGAGCTGGCCAGTTTAGGAGGAGGATCAGGGGCTACATGTCGATAACCCTGCTTCCTAGGTATAACATAGTTTCAATTGGTCGGCTCCATATTCCTAAAGAAAATCTAAACACCTTTCTGATCATCTTTGCAGAAATGGTTGAGCAAAGCCACGGGCATCAACTGCCCGGCACCATAGCCCGAAGACCCTAGGTCCAAGCTTCTGTTGGAGATGCTCGTCGTGGCGCCATACAAGGCGCCGGAAAAGAAAGAGACAAAGAAGAGAGGACAAGGAGGTCTCCGCATCAAGGACCAACCGGATGCTGCATCCGAGGAAACCCATGCCTCCTCTAATCATCAGGAGGATCATGATGATGAGGGGGAAGGTGATTCCCCCTCACAAGAAAGAGGGCAGCGTCACCAGATGCCGAAGAGGATGTACCTCCTCCTGCCCGTAGAGGGCGCATCGGCCAATGTTGGTCCTGTCTGACGACAGTTCGGACTCGGATACCGAGTCTAAAGACTTCGAGAAGGTTCCATAAAGGAACATAAGGGTCAAGCCCCCAGCTTGAAGGTAAGAATCCGAAGATTCCCTGGGCTATTTATGCCAAGTTTTAAATGTTATTAACATGTCAATGCCATTTGATTTGCAGCCCACCACGCGTCTCCCCCCGAACCAGTTTTGGACGGGGAGACCCCACCTGCCGAGCTAGCGGAAAGTGGGACCGCATTGCATCCCACACCTCCGAGTGCTACAAAGGATGCCGCAGAGGTGTCATCCCACCAGGCTCCTTTGGAGCCGAACACCAGTGGTGGGGGCGATGACGTCATGGGCGAGGTTAACGCCTCGACCACCGAAGACCGGGAGGAGGAGACCCTATCGGAAACTGAGGAGACTAGACGAAGGGATGTCCAGTCCCCTCTAAGGTCATCTCCAGAGCGCACCACGCCTCTGAAGCCACCGGTCCAATCCCCAGTTGGAAATCGGGCTAACCGATCACCACCGGCACCACCGATCACTAGGTGGAAGATTATGGAGGAGGCTCTATCAAGCGCCTCCATCTCCGGGGATCACCAAACCCTTATGGGTGCAGTTTTGCAAAGCATTTAGTCTATTGATAGCGGAGTGAAGGAGGCCTTCAATCGTCTGCTGACGGGCTTCCAAGTGAGCCACATAATGTTCTAGTTCTGGAATATTAATTTATTACATTTGTGCTATCATTATATTTAGTAGACCCAAGGCTCTAGGTAAGTTTAGAAAAACTCACGTGGGGGTCAAGAATAAAGTGGCGACCGGACAATGTACGAGACGATATTTGTTTGGAATGTTCTAACAACCCTTAAGAGGACCGAACATAGGGTCATGTTTATGACAGTTTAGAGGTTTGAACCCATGTAATCTGATAGGGGTTTGTTATTTGTAGGCTTCGTCATCTGCGGCGGCTGCTAATGCCATCGAGTTAGACGAGCTAAATCGGAAGCTCAAGAGCTCCTAAGATGAGCTTGATGCTCTGAATAGGAGGTTCGGCTAGGCGCAAGGTAAGTCAGATTATAATATCCGAATTTTCCATCATGAGTGATTCACGTTGTCGAATTAGTATGCTTATTTATTTATTTATTTCACAACCTTGGCAAAAGAAGTCAAAGAACTCAAGGCCGAGCTGCAGAAGGCGAAGCAAGAGGCCACGGACGAGAAGGCAGCGGCCGAACAAGCGGCTGTCGTGCTTTTTGCGTTAAAATTAACAAGTGCCAAGAATGAGGCTTGAGTGGAAGAGATACTGTAGGAGCTCAAGGGCGCCGTCCAGAAGTGTGAGGACCTTGAGAAGAAGGGCAAGGAGCAGGCCATCGAACTATCCACTCCGAAATCCGATCTCCAAAAGGAGCGGGTGGATAGGCAGTTCTTTGAAGAGCAGGTCCGCCAAGTTAAGGCTATCACGGATGGTAAGCCATATTTACTGCAGTGTGCCTTCGGTGATAGAAGGTTCACATTGCTCACCCAAGTGTGACATTCCTCAGGCGCCTACTCAGACCTCCAGAAGAGCATAGAAGATGCGAACCAGTTCTATGCTTCACGGGGAGAAGGAAATGAAGCTCGGCTATTCTGGGCGCAATTTGAAGCCCCCGAGCACTATACTCTTCTCATTGAGCAAATGAAGCAGCTGATGGAGCTACACAGGGTGGCATAGCCGGCCATGAAGGTTCTCTGTATCCGGCTATGGCCCGACGAGCCATTGCCGAGCAGCTACTTCGACCTGGTGCAGAAGCTGAGCGACTCCTCGCCTCAGATCGATGCACTAAAGCATTCTTCCTGTATCTAGGGAGCTCGGATGGCCTTTGCAAGGGCCAAGGTGCATTGGACGAGGCTTGATCCGACGAAGATATCCCACGCTCCTCCGCCCCCTGTGTTGGTGTCAAAACCGGCGGATCTCGGGTAGGGGGTCCTGAACTGTGAGACTAGAATCGATGGTAACAAGAAACAAAGGGGACAAGGTTTTACCCAGGTTTGGGCCCTCCTATGGAGGAAATACCCTTTGTCTTGCCTGATTGTATTGATGATGTATAGTTTATAGAGTCGATCTACCTCGAGATCAAAGAGCTAAACCCTAGATGAGTTGTTCTATCTCTACAACCTAAAACACTCTGTCTTAATAGACGTCATGGATACCTAGGGTTTACACATTGTCGGTTACATGTCGAAGAGATAAACATGACTATTTGCTACATGAATCGTGGAGGACAACCATGATTCCCGAAGCTTCCTTCCTAGAGACATGGCATTCGATCGATCAATGTTCGGCAAGCGGCCGATACAGTCCGGCCCATAAGAAACAGGTAGGCCCCCCCGAGGACCCCTTAGTCCAGGACTCCCTCAGTAGCCCCCAAACATGCATCAAATGCCAAGGGTCTTAGCTTCAGTCACTTCTTGTAATTAGAGTCTTGGGCTTGCGAGGTGAGTTCTTCCCGCCAAATTTAGTTCGGCCTCTCACGACTTGTAGTTTTCTGAATAGTGGCATGTCCAGACAGCGTGAATAGGTCGGCCCTGAAGGCCAAACCTCAAGGGGTAAAACAATGTCCCCTAATGACCATTCTGACGAAAGGTCATGGCCCACCACGACCGCTTGGCCAGTTGCAAAAACTCGATTCGCGGTTCAAGGCCGTTTCAGTCAACACGATCTATCAATGCATAGATCGCACCCCGTCTTATATGGGATACGTTTAATCATGCGTGTGCAACGACACACATGTCTCAAGAAGCAAAGGGATTCACGACGCAATGGAGGGAGGCCAAATATCGATAAGCCTCATAAAAGGGAATTAAAACCTCAGGGCCTAACCACACCTCTCCTTTGCCTCCTCTGCTTCCTCATTCCTTCAAGTCTCTGAAGCGCAGATCTAGGTTTTCCGCTCAAACCCCTTCGAGCTCATCCATGGTGGGCTCCAATGGCAAGTGGGAGGCTTCCACGGTCACCGACCGGGACATCCAAGACCTCAAGAAGGTCGGCTACCTTCCCGCAAGCATACCTCATTACGCGTCGGAGGTGGGCCACTTGATCCCTACCCCAAGCCAGGTGAAAGGGTGGTCTTTATCCCCCACTTCATCCGGGTACTGAGCTTCCCAATCCACCCCTCCGTTAGGGGGCCTATGTTTTTCTACAATCCTGACTTCCACGACCTCCTGCCGAACTCCTTCATGCATATATCTACTTTTATCCTCGTCTGCGAGGTGTTCGTGCGGGTCGACCAACAGTTTGGGATCTAATGACCCACAAGTGTAGGGGATCTATTGTAGTCCTTTAAAAAAGTAAGAGTGTCATACCCAACGAGGAGCAGAAGGAAATGATAAGACGTTTGCAGTAAGGTATTTGCTGCAAGCACTAAAATTATCGATAATAGATAGTTTTGTGATAAGATAATTCGTAACGAGCAACAAGTAACAAGTGTAGAAAAGGTGCAGCAAGGTAGCCCAATCCTTTTTGTAGCAAAAGACATGCCTGGAAAAACTCTTATATAAAGCAAAGCGCTCCCAAGGACACATGGGAATTTCTGTCAAGCTAGTTTTCATCATGCTCATTTCATTCACATTCATTACTTTGATAATTTGATATGTGGGTGGACCAGTGCTTGGGTGCTGCCCTTACTTGGACAAACGTCCCACTGATGATTAACCACCCTCGCAAGTATCCGCAACTATGAAAGAAGAATTAAGGTAGACCTAACCATAGCATGAAACATATGGATCCAAATCGGCCCCTTACGAAGAAACACATAAAATAGGGTTTAAGCTTCTGTCACTCCAGCAACCCATCATCTACTTATTAATTCCCAATGCCTTCCCCTAGACCCAAATAATGGTGAAGTGTTATGTAGTCGATGTTCACATAACACCACTAGAGGAGAGATAACATACATCTCATCAAAATATCAAACGAGTACCAAATTCACATGATTACTTATAACAAGACTTGTCCCATGTCCTCAGGAACAAACTTAACTACTCACAAAGAATATTCATGTTCAAGATCAAAGGAATATTAATTATCATTAAGGATCTGAACAATAATCTTCCACCAAGTAAAACAACTAGCATGAACTAGAAGGAGTAATCAGCAGTACTAGCAACCCACAAGTACCAATCTGAGGTGTTGAGACAAAGATCGGATACAAGAGATGAACTAGGGTTTGGAGAGGAGATGGTACTCATGAAGATGTTGGTGGAGATTGACCCCCTCTCGATGACAGGATCGTTGGTGATGAAGATGGCTTCGATTTCCTCCTCCGGGCGGGAAGTTTCCCCGGCAGACCGCCCTGCCGGAACTCTAGATTTTTTTGTCCAAGTTCCGCCTCGAGACGGCGGTGCTTCGTCCCAAAAGCTCTCCTGTGATTTTTTTTCCAGGTAAAAACCCTCCATATAGTAGAAGATGGGCGATGGGGGAGCCATGGGGGCCCCACAAGCCCGCTAGGCGCGACCAGGTGGTGGCCGCGCCTAGCAGGCTTGTGGCCTGCAGGTGCTCCCCTCTAGTTGATTCTTGCGCCAGTATTTTTTTACTAAATCCAAAAATATTCTCCGTAATGTTTTAGGACTTTTGGAGTTGTTCAGAATAGGTATGTCAGATTTGCTCCTTTCTAGTCCAGAATTCCAGCTGCCGGCATTCTCCCTCTTCATGCCCACCTTGTAAAATAAGAGACAAAAGGCATAAGTATTGTACCATAACATGTAATAGCAGCCCATAATGCAATAAATATAAATATAAAATCATGGTGCAAAATGGACTTATCAACTCCCCCATGCTTAGTCATCGCTTGCGCTCAAGCAAAAGCCGAGATCGATGAATATGTCCACATGTTTGTAGATAGAGGTATCGATAAAATAAAATATGGACGTGATGGCATCATGATCAACTTTAGAACAGGAATACTCATTGTATGAGATTCTTTATACTAGAGTAACAATTTATTCACAATATAAAGTATGAACCAAGAACTCTATTGACAACCAGCAAACTATGATCTTAGTCATTGAAACAATTGACAATTTATCATAACATCGGTAAGAGTCAATATAAGAGTTTGTAAAGCAAATCCACATACTCATCATCTTTTGGTCTTTCACAATTACTAGCACTCACGCGGTACCCATGAGATCAAAGCTTCAATCGAACATAGAGGAAGATATGGACTTATAGTTTTGCCTCCCAACTATTCACCTTAAGGGTGATGTCAACAATAATAACTCATGATCACCCACATCCGAGTGGATATATGAGTCTAGATCGTTCCCCAACACATAATGCTTGCCAAGAGAAACGAAATATAGGAATTGGTGAAGACCACCATGAATCTTGCATAAAGGTATGTACTAAAAGGTAAAAGTAACAGATAGGCCCTTCGTAGAGGGAACCAGAGGTTGTTATGCGCTTTTTGTTTTTGGATGCACAAACTCTTAGTGCAGAGGAACGCTGCATTGTATTTCCATTTTTGATAGCAAACTTTATTATGTAGTCTATCACTTTTATTTCTTTACTATCACAAGTTCGCACAACGCTTATTTCCCTTACAATAAAAGACCACACATATTTAGGAGCAATTTTTAGTGCGTTTTTGCATCGATGACAACTTACTTGAAGGATTTTATTAAATCCATAGGTAGGTATGGTGGACTCTCATGGCAAAATTGGGTTGAGGTGTTTGGATGAACAAGTTGTATCTCTACTTGGCGCGTAAGTTTTTGCTAATATGAGGTGGAAGAAAGCACGACATGTTGGAGGATCTAAAACCATATAACTTCTATCCGGAGGCAAGCAAACATAACCTATTATGTTGTCTTCCTTGTGCAACATCAACTTCTTGGCATGTAATATTTTAATGAGTGGTCACAATCATAAAAGATGTCCAAGATAATATATTTATATGTGAATATCTCTTTGGTTATCACTTCCTTTCAATTGCACCAATAACCAATTACTATGTTTGTTAACTCCGAACAAATTTCAATCACCATAGTGTTTATATGTGAAGTCATCACTCCCCATAAGATCACTATGTATACTCTTTGTTTTTGTTCTATTATATTTTATTCATCACTTAAGAGCATAGTAATCTAGAAAAGCCCTCTCATCAAAACTACTTTTTGTTATATAACTGTCGTACTTGCTTACGTAAGGGGAGAAAAAGCAAAAACTAAAAGGTAGATCATACTAACACTTTTACTCTACTAGATCAAAACAAAATCAAAATGGATCAACCAAGGAAAAAAGAATAACAGCAAGGAAGAAAGGTGTGATGGTGATACGATATCGGGGCGCCTCCCCCAAGCTTGGCACAATCCAAGGGGAGTGCCCATACCCATGTGCTCAGGTGTCCTTCTTTGGAAGTGATTGTGCGATGTTCTTAGCGTTGATACCCTTCAGAATGTGATTCTCCTCTACAAGCTTATAATTTTGCTGCCTGAGATACATTACTTCCTTGTGCAGTTTTCCATTGACGTTTAGACATCCCTTCACCTAGGGATGTCTCATTGGTGCGGGTGAAAATATAACACTGTTTTTCAAGTTTTCATAAGTAAGGAATTTAGCATTGGGAGGAATGACCGAATTCGGGATTGTTGCGCTCAGAAGTTCCTCCATCATGGCTCCAGGTTGTGGATGAGAGTTAACTTCTTGGTCATCCTCCATGGCATCCACCCTTTTTAAGCCAGCCTCCATATCCTCCTCCGTGGTTCACCCAAAGTGGTTAGCTTCAATGTATGCGTCGATAAGAGCCCAAGTGCACTCCCTTTCCATAATTGTATGTTCCTCATGTGGGCCTCTTATTGCAATGACTTCTTGAGTTTGAATTTCAACCTTGCATTATCATTTCATGCATCATGCATCATGGCATCATGTTCATATCATCAAGTGCATCTTATTATTGTTTTCCATGACTGTGGTGTGTTGTTGTTGGGGTGAGAGGGTGTTTTGTGATGTTTGTGTGATGGTGACACTTGTGTTCTTTGTGAGATAACCCTCCACAATTTCTAGAGAAACTAAAGCATCACTTTTTCTCTCCTTCTAAATATTCCACATGGTTATGTTTATTTGCTATTTTCCCTATTGAAAATTGTTGAACATCTTCTAAATAATCTTCTAGGAATTATCAAATATTCCTCTGCCATGGTTGGAGTTTTTCCCTTTTAAAATATTTCACAACTGTGCCTAATAACATAATTAGGTGAATTCATTGGCTTGCTCTAAAAATGCCCAACTCATTTTTATTAAATTGCTAGCTTTTTTATTCTTAAAAATGTATTTATTTTTATTTTTAACTTCTCTCTCTAATCTCTGCTTAGATTTGTTTTGTGGCTTTTAAATAAAAGAAACTCATTTTCTTTCCGCTTATGTGTGAGAGAGGAGGCGAGTGGGCTTCTGGCCCAACTCACTGGCAAGGCCTAGACCCCCCTCGCAGATGGCCACCTACTCTGTCTCCCTCCTTCTGCCAGGCAGAGAGCGACAAGAGAGAGAGAGAGACCTACCTCCGTGGCTCACGGACATTGACGCACCGTCTCATCCGCGCCCCTATAAAGCCAGTCGCGTCTCTAGGGTTCCCCATTCCTCCTCACGCCGCGGCACCTCCCTCTCCCTCCTTCCTCTTCCCCTCCAGCATGTATGTTCAAGAGATTCAGTGAGAAGTTCCGAGAGTTCAGAGAGTTGGCGATCATCGTCGACGTATTCCTCACCTCCGACTGTCGCCTGATGTTCTTCGACATGTCCTGGAGATCCCTACCGTCGTCCTCAAGCTGTTCATAGAGCTAGGAGGAGAAGGGTGGCTCCTCCTCGTCGGCTTCTTCCTCTGCTCCATCGTGCACCCGCAGCCCCGTGTGGATCTTCTTCCCTATCGCCGCGTCGGGCCCGTCTTTGCCCCCCTCTCGGTGAGCATCGACCCCGCGTCCTATCCCGTGCCATTTCCTGTTGATCTCACTTTCGTCGTACCCACGTAGCTGCCGCACTCGCCATGCCTGAGAGTGCGCAAGCTCAAGATCGTGCCCTGCCTCAATGCGTAGGTAATTCCCCCCTCCGAGTGCGGAAATGGACACCCCAGTTAGCCCGCAGCACCCGCCGGTAGCCCTTGGCCGCCTCCATCGCCTCCTCGCTCGTCGGCGTCCTCCTCTGGTTTTAGTCGCTGGTAGAAGTGCAGCAGCAGCAGGGGCCTGTTTAAAAGAACATAACCCCCTATACTATCAGACTCCCCTTCGTAGCCCAGTGGCCAGCACCGCGCCTTCCCAGCGGGGAGACCCGGGTTCGATTCCCCACAGGCGCAACCCCCCCCCCTTTTGTGATTTTCCTATGTGTGCCCGTGCATGTGCGGATCTGGTGTGGCCACGGGCTGGATCCCATGTGCCTGTGCAATGTCTGTGTGTGGGTGAGAGTGTGTCACTTTGTGTATCATAGTGGGCCCTGGTCCCACTTGTCATACCCATAGAGGGGCCCTGGCTCACTGCCAGGCGGGTCCCCTCCTATATATTTTTTCTTTTGTTTTATTTTTCTTGCTTGTTTGTTTCTGTTTATTAGAATTAATTCTATTTTGGGATATGTCCAGAAATGGGCATTGCCATTTCATGCAGTAGACATTTTAGGAAAATTCTAACTTATAACTCAAATAGGTTTTATGTGCATTTTTTGAGCTAGCTTTGTGTGATGTTTTTACATGCAAGCATAGAGGTATGATATATGGATTTGGGGTAGAAAAGTCTCAGGAATCCATTGGTATAGTTTGTTTTGGATTTTGAGCAAGTTTTGCAAAATGTCATTTTCTTACAACATGCCATTTTGTTAATTATGTATGATTAAATCCATGCATGCTATGATATTTGTGTCAACATGAAAGTGGTAGAGTTTTGTGAGTACTATGCCCTGGTATTTTATTTTGTCATGATATGCTTGTAGGTAAGTGGGTTTCTTGCTCCAAAGTAGCTAAGTAATTGTTGTTGTTTTCAACATGCTTAATATTTCAAAGTCTCAGATGATGTAATTATTTTTATGCCATGTTTAGTGGTTGCTACCAAGTATTCTCTTGTGTTTTAGCTCAAGCTTAGTGCTAGTGTTTTGTAGTAGATATTGTCCTCTGCCATCCTGTTAATTTTCATCCCATGAGGTGGTCTCTAGCATCATTGGTTTCTGTTGTCAAATTGCTATCAGGATAACTCAGATTCCAGACAACTATGATTTTCACTAAGTCCCTAGAATCTGTTTCACCATGCCATCTTTTGAGCTTAATTGCTATCAATCCATGCCACCTCTCAAGTTTGTGTAGTTGCATGATTTGTTAAGCATGTTATGTAGTTTGTGTTCATACGTTCTTTGTGGTTGGAAACATCCTATAGCTCTAGATATGTGTCGTGCAAGTTGCCATGTTGCTGTTTTGGACAGGGTGTGTGTAGTTTTGTGTTGTGGCTTGTGGGAGCTAGGCTCCATTGTGTTGCTTGATATTTGGCTCTATTGTGGTTAGTTTTTCATTTCCTAACCAGTGGCTACCTTGGAATACCAAGGAATGGCACATGACCTTCCTTGTCTGGTATTTTGTCTTCGTACCTAGCCGTGAGCATAGTGTGTGAACTGTTACTCTGTTTCCTACATTTTACATTTGTATTTGCACCGATTTTGCATGAATCATCCATATTTGCCATGATCATGCATGTCCAAACAACTTAACATGCGTTTCTGTCCAGAATTCTAATAACTTAACTATTGCATGGGAAACATGACTAGCTTCGGATTGTCATGTTAAATTCTTCAAAGGAATCATGCATCATCTTGTTTGTGCATTGCACCTTGGTTGTTTGTTTATTTGGTTTTGTTTCTCTTTGGGTATACGCGAGTGTTGAACCTGAGTACGAGGATCCAGGAGAGTGCAACTACGAGGACCCAGCTCTTTGTCCCTCTGAAGAACCAACAGGAAAGATGACCGTACCCGGATACCGACACTATTTTTTCTTTGCTAGATGTCTTGCTCTTATATTTTCACTTGCGTTACCTACCACTTGAATGTCTAGCCTCCTACATTGCCATGATAGCCTCTAAACCCTCCACTACCTAGCAAACCTTGCTTGGCTAAGTTACCGCTGCTCAGCCCCTCTTATAGCGTTCTTAGATGCAGGTCCAACTTGTTTCCATGTGATAGCATGGATATCTAGACATATCACATTATTTACTGCTATTTAAATTAATGCACATATATATCTTGGTAAGGTGGAAGGCTTGGCCTTTTGCTCGGTATTTTATTCCACTTTTACCGCCATAGTTACTTGTTACTGGTGTTATGTTCCATATTTTGTGCACCTAACATGCTCGGGGTTGTTATGGGGACCTCCTTGACTATTCGTTTTAGAATGAAACTTTTTTGGCAAGGCCCAACTTTGGTACTATATTTGTTTAACAACCTAATAAAATTGCATGGCACTTAGCTACCCCGTGGATTAATCAACAACCCGGGACAGTGCTCCGCATGAGTGTTGGTCCAAAATGGCAGTAGCCGGGGCCACCAACGGGTATGCTAGCCGGAAACTTAGCCAATCCGTCATGTCCGAAGAACGAGATACGCGGCTATTATCGGGTTCGTCGACATGTCGGGCGGTCTTGCTAGACTTGTTTTACCTTTCTCGAATGTCTTGCATGAGGAACTCCAATCTTCTTCGGGCTATCTCGATGTGTCGGTTTTCCTTTGGAATTTCCTAGGCAGATCACGAGATACGTGGTCGAGGTTATTCCAGCGGCGTGTGGTTAATTTGTGATGGATTAGTTGGAGCACCCCTACAAGGTTAAATCTTTCGGAAAGCCATGCCCGTGGTTATGTGGCAACTTGGATATTTTGTTTAACACCCGGATATAACCAACTTGAAGTAAACTCCAATAAAATACACCAAATGTTTGCATAACCGTGATGGTCTCTACTCGTTAACATGAACCAAGAGAGAACACGATGGGGTTATGTTTGACGTAAGTAGGTGTTCAGGATCACTTAGTGATCATGGTAGTTTTCGACCGTTTTTCGTAGACCACCCTATTTACATTCATGTTCTCATAAGATAGCACAAAATACATGCTTAGTGCTTGCTGCAACCTCAACACTTACCCCTTCCAAACCCAAAAGCTTACATAGTTTCGGTACCCGGGTTACATGATTGCTGAGTCCCTGTGGCTCACAGATTACAACAATACAAGTGCAGGTGTTGATGAGTATGTGCCAGAAGATGTGACACAGCTCCAGTAGGAGTACAATGAAGAACGTGGCCGGATGTATGTCACGTACCCCGATGAGTAGAGATGCCATGGTCGTGATTCTTGGGATAGCAAAGCAGTTTTACATTGCTTCTTTTCTTTGTTTGTTTTCGTCCGTAGACGGACCTTGTCTTCTGTATGCTGCTTGAATAATTGTGTGAACTTGTAATTTAGCTTGTGGCGAGTGTAAGAAAACTCATATACTCATCTCTTCATACATGTATGCAATGTTTACTGCACTTGCAAAACGACGAGATGCGCCTCTATACCTGTTGAGGCCCCCATGCCTAAATAAGGATAGGAGCGCATCTTGGGCGTTACAAGTTGGTATTCAAAGCCATACGACCATAGGAGCCCTTTTCTTGATCGAACTTGTCCGATTCGAGTCTAGTAAAACTATTTTGAGTCTAGTTATATCGGAGAGTAGGTTTGTTTTGCTCCTCTTCTATACTCTAGTGAGGTATTCGACTTAGGAATTTTTTATTCTACTCCTCTTCTCGCTCAAATATTTTTTAGGATCACGTGGGTATTTTGGAAACTATATGATGCCGATGTGACGGAGTTCTGTCTTGGTGCCTCCTATCTTACTTGATTTCTTCCGGGGAGTTCAGATCCAGGGGATTCTTGGCACATCGTTATCATTCAGTTTCCTTAGTATCTCAGGACGGAGGGTGTTCGAAATTGCTTCAATACTTATCGTGGCGAGATAAGGTCAGAGTCACCCGGTACTGGGGAGGCGTCCGGGGTCTTGCCATGTTCGATATAGTTGTGTTTTTGAGGATCCAAGATAGATGGAGTTCTGAATCCTCTGGTTATGTGTTGACGGATGGATACAGTTGGAGTGTAGGACTTGTTAGTTGTGTGAGATATTTTGCCTCCCTATATCCCCAACACCCGATTGCATAACCAATGATTTTGGAAGTTCTTAGGTGGGAATTCAAGTAGCTACCTAGGAACACCTTATCATATGTATGAGGGTCTATACATTCGTTCCGAGCAACCTTAGCTCAATACTTTCTTGTTATTGCAAGTGGCTTCAAGATCTATGATGTTATTCTGAACCTGAAGTATGCGTTCGTACTAAATTTTCAGTTCGAATGCATGTGATGAGATTCATTGCAATTTCTTTCAAGCCATTTGATTCAGCTTATTGCTTCATCTTTGTCAATGGTGTGCTGATATTCTTGTCCATCTCCAGGATGGCTCCACCAACTCGCGGGAATCCGGGTTGTGATGGGGAGCAGTCTAACCCTCCACCGCCTCCTCCAGAAGCTTGGAAAGCTATGTTGGCTGCAACCAATCCGAATACTCGGATGTTGCTTAGGCTGTTGCAAGAGAGAAATCTGCGACAACAAGGTTGTCAAGGGAATTTCCAGAAGTAGCCTCAGTTCGCGACTCTCAACCAGTTCCTTGCCAACCAGCCCAAATCTTTCACCTCTTGTGAGTAGACTTTTGATGCGGATGATTGGATCTGCAACATGAGCAAGCACTTCGAGTGTAGAAATGTCAGGACAGATGACTATGTCAGGTTCGTGACATTTCAGCTCAAGGGTTAGGCAACAGATTGGTGGCAGCAATACAAGGACTCCAGGAGTGATCGTGTTATCAGCTGGGATGATTTCTACCGTGACTTCACGGCCCATTACATTCCGACGAGCTTTGTCGAGGAGATGCGTGAGAAGTTCAGGCACCTGAAGCAGGGAAGCAAGTCTATCTATCAATGCAACGTCGAGTTCCAGAATCTGGCCCGCTATGCTAAACAAGATGTTCCTGACGACAAGTCCATGATTTATCAGTTCAGAGGTGGTCTTAAGTATGACCTTCTGCCAGGTCTAGTCTTGCAAGAGCCTTGTGAGGTTGATAACTTCTACAACATGGCTTTGAAGGTCGAGGCAACTCAACTCAAGTTGGAGAACTCAAAGAAGCATTCCAAGGAATCCTACTATTCCTATTCCAGCTCTTAGATGGTCCCTAAGTAGCAGAAGTATTGGGTTCCTCCTCCTTCGTTTCGTCTCCCTCAGCAGCAGAGGCAGTTCAGTGGTCGTGGTTCGTCCCACCCACCCAACCTACGTTATTAGCAGAGGCTCCACGCACCCAAGTCTGCAAATGTTCCTCCTCCAAGCAACTTCCATCCGTTCTCAAAGGTTACTTGTCACAAGTGTGGTCAGAAGGGTCACTACTCAAACAAGTGCAACAAGCGGCGTCTTCCACCTCCTCCTCAAGTCAGACCTCCAAGCAATGCTATGGTGAGGCACAACCCCAAGACAGCAAGAGTGAACATGGTGAATGCACCTGAAGCAAAGGGGTCTTCTCAAGTGATCATGGGCAATCTCCCAGTTAATTCTATTCCTGCAAAACTTTTGTTTGACACTGGTGCATCGCATTCATTCATATCTAGACCTTTGTAGCTAAGCATGAATTGTTCACAAATGAAATGTCTAAGCCTATGACAATAGCTTCTCCTGGGAAGATGATGAATTCACGATTGATAGTTCGAGATGTCTCTATCAAGATGGGCCATTATTCATTTCTGGCCTCTCCAATTGTTCTCGGTAGTTCCAATATTGATATCACTCTTGGCATGCATTTTCTTGCTATGAAGAAGGCATATGTTTATTGTCAAGCTATGGAAGTCAAATAGACTCATCCTTCAGAAGACGTGATCATTTTCGCAGCTCGCGATGACACGATTCGTCTCTTTGCTCTTAATGAGAAGGGTGAAATCTTAGCCATTTCTCAAATTCTGGTGGTTTGTGAGTATGAAGATGTCTTTATCGAAGAATTCCTAGGAATGCCTCTGCACCGGCCAGTTGATTTTGTGATTGATCTTGAACTTGGAACTGAACCGGTTTGCAAGTGTCCTTATAAGCTTGGCCCCGAAGAGCTGAAAGAGTTGAAGAAGCAGCTAGATGATCAAGAGCGTCTGGGTCTGATCAGACCAAGTTCATCTCCATGGGGTTGTGGTGTGCTGTTTTTCAAGAAGAAGGATGGCACGGACCGACTTTGTGTCGATTACCGTTCATTGAATAAAAAGACAATCAAAAACAAGTACCCACTTCCCAACATCAATGAGTTGTTTGAGCGACTGAAAGGTGCCAAGGTTTTCTCAAAGCTATATCTTCGCATGGGTTATCATCAGATTCTCATTCGTGAAGAAGATATTCCAAAGACCACGTTCAGGATGAGATTAGGCTCTTATGAATACACCGTCATGTCCTTCGGTCTCGCCAATGCTCCTCCAACCTTCTCTATTATGATGAACTTCATATTCTCTCCTTTCAAGAATGAGTTCGTCTTGGTGTATTTGCATGATATCCTTGTGTTCTCGGAGACTGAGGAAGAACATGCAGAGCATCTCCGGCTTGTGCTTGACAAGCTAAGAGAGCATTGGTTCTATGCTAAGTTCTCCAAGTGTGAGTTTTGGCTCAATGAAGTGGTGTACCTTGGGCATGTGATCTCTACCAAGGGCATTAAAGTGCACCCTGAGAAATTTGAGGCAATCCTGAAGTGGGAGCCTCCTCAGAATGTCAAGCAGCTTCGTAGCTTCCTCAGGCTTGCAAGTTACTACAGAAGATTCGTGGAGAACTTCTCTCAAATTGCTAAGTCTCTGTCCAATCTCCTTTAGAAGAACGTCAAGTATGTTTGGTCTCCTGAGTGTGATGTGGCTTTCAATACGATCAAGCAAAAGCTGACTTCAACTCTAGTTCTTGTTCCTCCCGAGCAATCAAAGCCTTTCCAAGTGTTCTATGTGTCACATCCCTAGCTAGATGTCATAGGACAGCATGTGTGTGCATCATATTTCAATTTTGCATCAACATGAACTGGGGATTAAAAGAAACCCCAAGCTCACATTGGAATCAAATTAATTAAAAGTTATCATGCATGTTAGAGCAAGCTATGTAGATGAACATTGACATTTACTAATAGGCTAATATACAAAATATGAAATGAAGAACGACTTTGAACCTATATTCAAACTCACTTCAAATTAACTTGGACAATAGTTACATTAGCTCATCCATGCATGCTGCCATGTCATGATCATGCATCATATTGGTGCAGTTGCGTGTATTGATTGCTATTTATCTGCATTGTGGTAGGCCCGGCTTCTAAGGATACCTCCGAGTATTCCAACGAAGGAGAGAACCTTCCCGCTACCCAGCAAGGCAAGCAACCCCCTTTGATCATTCCGATAACATCCCACTCTCTCGCTCCTGCTCTTGTTTATTGCATTAGGACAAACATTCACTTGTCTATCATACACGGTAGATGAGCCTATCCTTTTGCATGACCTGTCATTGTCACAGTAAATAGCTAAACCTTGCAACCTAGCATACCTGGTAGATGCTTGTGCCATGATGTGCTTAGCTTACTTTGCTTGCTATGCTTAGAGTTGTGTCAGGACTGATTCATCTATTGATGAACTGGGGTGAAACAATGTTGTTCTGATGTGATAAGCTTATGATGAACCCGATTTGGTAAAGGTAGCGACGAGAGGCTATGTAGGAGTACATAGCGGGTTGTCTCATTGGGACCGTTCTAAGGAACTGAGTTCCGTGTTCGTGATCCAAGACTAGATAGTACCACATGCTAGGCCCTGAAATATTACCCTGCTCGACTTATCAGTCACTTAGTCCTTAGTCCAGGAGTTGCAAGTAGTTTCTGGTGTTTATAGCATGCTGGAGGCCGTGCGTAGCGCTGAACCTAGGGGTGGGTTACGACGCGGTAGGCAGTGCACGATGTATCAAGGGTCACCCAAATGGTGGGCTTGGGAACCCTGCGCACATCGTTTGGGGCCGTAGCGGAATCTTCGGTCGGACTTCCGTGTGGGTTCAGTCTCTAATAGGCGATAGCCTGGAAAAGAGGTGTTGTGTGATTGACGGTCGTGGCCAACTCCCTCGCTGGGCTTCCGCTTGAAGGTTGCCGACGTGCATGGTTTTATGAGGACACAACGATAAGTGGCGAGTGCGTGTGTGAAGAAATACACCCCAGTAGGGTATGAAACTATTCGAATAGTCGTGTCCTCGGATATGGACTACTTGGAAAGCTTATGTTATTCATAGATAATCAAATGGATACTCATAAAAATATCAAGACAAGTGTGAGTACAGTGGATGGTAGTCTCCTAGGAGAGGGATGTGAATCCATGGTGGTGTATTGTCATGGAGTTAGTGGACTCGTGTTCGATATATAAAATTTAAACAAAGACTTAAAATTGTGTAGTGTAGGTTATCCATGAGTCAAAGCTGGCATTGATGCATAAACTCCACCACTCCCCTTGTTGATACATGAGCATGAATAGACTAGGTCTGTTCTGAAGACTTGCTGAGTACGTTTGTGCTCATGTTTGCTTAATTAATGTTGCAGATGAGACCCAGGACCCATCAGGTGGGTTCTATCTAGATGTCGACGATGCCAAATAGCTGGTGTCCCAGCTACGACCTTATGCCTTGTAGCGGGCTGTAGATTGTCACGCCATGCGCCTTTTTACCCTTTCATCTGTCTGTACTCAGACATCTTGATGCTTCCGCTTGGTTTGTATGAACTTGTTTGTATGACTTGAGTGTCGGGTCATGTGACCCCTATCTATAAGAACATATTATGCTAGGCTCGTTTGAGCCTCTTAAATAAAAGTTGTGTTGTCGTATGGTTATGTTGTGATGCCATAGTTGTATCTATGCATATCGGGCATGTCGCGCGTACGTGTGACGTGCAACGGTATGTATGGGATCCGACACCTAGTCGTGTGCCTTTAGTAGTACTCTTTACGAGAAACTGCCTTTATGCTTCCATCAAGCCATATTAGCTTGCTACTGCTCCAGACACATTGATTGACCGGCATGTATCCTTCTTTGCTGATGTGTCTATCCCTTCGGGGAAATGTCTTGCAGTGTAATGGAGTCCCTGTAGCCTGCTATGACTCATCTACGTGTAGTGATGACATTTATGTCCCACGGCGTAATGGAGTCTTTGCAGCTTGCTATGACTCGTCTACACGTGCTTGAGGCCGACACCTGCATTGTTGGGTTACGTATGCCTGTTTCCGTACAGATGTGCCACTTGGGTTCTATGACTAGTCATGTCGTCCCGTGTTCTTTGTCGTTTGATTGCTAGCGACATGTTCACATACATGAGCCAAAAGACGTAAACGATCCCGGCTAAGGTAAGGCTGCAGCCATGGAGATTACCGTGCGTGAGGGCGCAAAGTGATGTGATATGTTATAGTCTGGATTCATATGACTTAGGATCGGGGTCCCGACACTGTGATGCTTCCCTCCAAGGTCTTGATGGCGTTATCATGCAAGATAAGAAGGTTTTTGCTTATACCTCGCGATAGTTGAAGCCTAGCGAGAAGAACTACCCCACTCATGATCTTGAGCTGGCGGAAGTTGTGCATGGTCTGATGACTTGGAGGCATTTGTTGTTGGGTAGACCAGTTGAGGTGTACACCGACCACAAGAGCTTGAAGTACATTTTCACCCAGCCCAATCTCAATCTTCGTCAGTCTCGTTGGGTGGAAATGATTGAGGACTTCAATCCAAGCATTGAGTATACACCTGGTAAAGCAAATGTCATTGCAAACGCCCTCAGTCGAAAGGCGTACTGCAATAGTCTTATCCTGAAGCCTCTCCAACCCCATCTTTGCAAAGCCTTTTGCAAGCTCAATCTCCAAATGATTCCGCAGTGATTTCTTGCAAATCTTCAAGCCTCTCTGACTCTGGAAGATCAGGTTCACCAAGCTCAACTTCTTGATGCTATGGTGAAGAATGTGAAGAAAGGTGTGGCCAAGGCCATTATGAAGTATAAGTGCTTTCGCTTTGATGACAAAGATACCTTGTTCTTTGAGGACCATCTGGTGGTTCCAAAAGGTGATCTCAGAAAGGTTATCATGGACGAAGCACACAATTATCTCCTATCCATTCATCCAGGCAGTTCCAAGATGTATCAGGACCTCAAGCAAACCTTCTAGTGGACTCGCATGAAGCGTGAAATTGCTCAGGTCGTGAACGAGTGTGATGTTTGTCGTAGAGTGAAGGTGGAACACCAACATCCAGCAGGTCGCCTTCAACCTTTGCCTATTCTAGAGTGGAAATTTGATCATGTGGGTTTCGCCATTGGATTTCCTAATTCCAAGAAGGGCAATGATGCCATCTTTGTGGTTATTGACAAGCTGACCAAAGTTGCCCATTTCCTTCCAGTCAAAGAGTCTATCTCGGGAGCTCAACTGGCAGAGCTGTAACGTCAAGGATAGTTTCTTTGCATGGTATTCCTTAGCTCATATCCTCAGATCGTGGAAGCCTCTTCACTTCCAAGTTCTGGGACTCCTTCCAGACTGCTATGGGTACCAAGATCCATTTCAGCACTGCATTCCATCCTTAGACAAGTGTCCAAGTTGAGAGAGTCAATTAAATCCTCGAAGACATGTTTAGAGCCTGTGTGATTTCTTTCGGCATGAAATGGGAAGACTGCCTTCCATACGCCAAATTTTCATACAACAACAGCTTCTAGGCTAGTTTAGGCAAGGCCCCATTCGAGATTCTCTATGGAAGGAAGTGTCGTACCCCGCTCAATTGGTCTGAAACCGGTGAGCGTCAAATTCTTGGAAATTACATGATCACTGAAGCAGAAGAGATGTGCTGTGCCATTCATGAGAATCTCAAATTAGCTCAATCCCGCCAGAAGAGCTACTATGATAAGAAACATCATGATATCTCAGAGTCTCTCCCATTAAGGGCACTCAGCATTTTGGAATCAAAGGGAAGCTAGCTCCTCGCTTTCTGAGTCCTTTCAGAATTGTGGGCAAGAGAGGTGACCTTGCTTATCAACTCGAGCTTCCTCCAAATTTCGCAAATGTGCATGATGTCTTCCATGTCACTCAGCGCCAGAGGTGCTTCAAGACTCCCGAGCGTACCATTGACCTCCAAGACATTGATCTCTAGGAAGACCTATCCTATCGTGAGCATCCAGTTGCTATGCTCAAAGAAACTGAGCATAAGGCTCGCAACAAATCAATCAAGTTTCTCAAGGTGAACTCGTCTCATCATTCCGACAAAGAAGCAATTTGGGAACGTGAGAATCTTCTCCATTCCGAATTTCCAGAGTTCTTTCATTCTTAGATCTTGGCTCAAGATCCTCTTGAAGTGTGGGAGAGTTGTGACAGCCCAAGGGCACTCCCTTGCCATAATTGTATGTTCCTCATGTGGACCTCTTATTGCAATGACTTCTTGAGTTTGAATTTCAACCTTGCATTGTCATTTCGTGCATCATGCATCATGGCATCATATTCATATAATCAAGTGCATCTTATTATTGTTTGCCATGACTGTGGTGTGTTGTTGTTGGGGGTGAGAGGGTGTTTTGTGATGTTGGTGTGATGGTAACACTTGTGTTCTTTGTGAGATAACCCTCCACAATTTCTAGAGAAACTAAACCATCACCTTTTCTCTCCTTCTAAATATTCCACATGGTTATGTTTACTTGTTGTTTTCTCTATTACAAATTGTTGAACATCTTCTAAATAATATTCTAGGAACAATGAAATATTCCTCTGACATGGTTGGGTTTTTTTCCTTTTGAAATATTTCACAGCCGTGCCTAATTAACATAATTAGGTGAATTAATTGGCATGCTCCAAAAATGCCCAACTCATTTTTATTAAATTGCTGGCATTTTTGCGATCTTAAAATTGTATTTATTTTTATTTTTAACTTCCTTCTCTAATCTCTCCTTAGTTTTGTTCTCTAGCTTTTAAATAAAATAAATTGGTTTTCTTTCTGTTTGTGAGAGAGAGAGGAGGCGAGTGGGCTTCTGGCCCAACTCGCTAGCAAGGCCCAGCCAGCCCCCCCTCGTAGATGGCCACCTGCTCCGTCGCCCTCCTTCAGTCAGGCAGAGAGCGACAAGAGAGAGAGAGAGCTGCCGCTGTGGCTCACGGACGTCGAGGCACCGTCCCATACGCGCCCCTATAAAGCCAGCCGCGTCCCTAGGGTTCCCTCATTCCTCCTTGCACTGCTGCACCTCCGTATCCCTCCATCCTCCTCCCCTCCTACAAGTAAATTCAGAAAGATTCAGTGAGAGGTTCTGATAGATCAGAGAGCCGGCGATCGTCACCGACGTCTTCCTTGCCTCCGACCGTCGCCCGATGTTCTTCGACATGTCTTGGAGATCCCTGCTGTCGTCCTCAAGCTGTTCACGGAGCTAGGAGGAGAAGGGCGGATCCTCCTCGTCGGCTTCTTCCTTCGCTTCGTCGCGCACCCGCAGCCCCACGTGTATCTACTTCCCCATCGCCGCGTCGAGCCCATCTTCGCCCCCCGTCTCGGTGAGCGTTGACCCTGTCCTGTCTCGTGCCGTTTCCCGTTGGTCTCTACGTCATCGTGCCCGCGTAGCTGTCGCAGCCGCCATGCCCGAGCGAGCGCAAGCTCGAGCTCTAGCCCCGCCTCAGCGTGTAGGTATTCCACCCCCTCTGAGTGCGGAAATGGACCCCCAGTGAGCCCGCAGCACCCGCTGGTAGCCATTGGCCACCTCCGTCGCCTCCTCTCTTGCCGAAATCCTCCTCTGGTTCTGGTCGCCAGTAGCAGTGCAGTAGCAGTAGGGGCTTGTTCAAAAGAACAGAACCCTCTATACTAGCATACTCCCCTTTGTAGCCTAGTGGCCAGCGTAGCGCCCTCCCAACAGGGAGACCCGAGTTCGATCCCCCGTGGGCGCAAACCCCCCTTTTTTGTGATTTTGTTGTATCTTCCTGTGCGTGTGCGGATCTGGTGTGGCCACGGGCTGAATCCCGTGTGCCTATGCAGTGTCTGTGTGTGTGAGTGTGTGTACGACAGTGGGCCCTGGTCCCACTTGTCATACCCATAGAGGGGCCATGGCTCACTACTGGGTGGGTCTATATTTTTTCTTTTGTTTTATTTTTATAGATTGTTTGTTTCTGTTTATTAGAGTTAATTCTATTTTGGGTATGTCCAGAAATGGGCATTTCCATTTCTAGCAGTAGACATTTTAGGAAAATTCTAACTAATAACTCAAATAGGTTTTATGTGCACTTTTTGAGCTGGCTTTGTGTGATGTTTTTTCATGCAAGCATAGGGGTATGATATTGGCTCCTGTGCCAGGTGACAAACACAACTCTCCCAGGTCGACTCTTGGGGCGACATCTTGCTCTAAATCTGTTGCAAAAACAGCTTAAAATGAAAACAAGAGGTATTGTTGTGATACGAAATTCGAAACCTTCGGGAGATTATAAAATGAATTTTGCCGACCGAAGGGGTGTTCCACAAGAAAACAGAGTCCGGGGGCGCACGAGGTGGTGACAAGCCCCCTAGGTGCGGCCAGGGGGTGGCACGCCTAGCAGGCTTGTCGCCTCCCTGGGCGTCGTTCGGACTGATTTTTATTTTCCTAATTTTTTAAATATTCCAAAACTAAATAATATTTCTATTGGGCAACTATTGAAGTCGGTTTACTTACCGTACCACGTACCTATTCCTGTTTGGAGTCTAAAACGCTGTGGTAAATCTCCCAGATATGCTCTTTGGGACTTATGGTATTGATACCATGTAACATCCCAAACTTTGGAATGTTATAATAAATATTAGAATGAGTGTTTGTTTGCTTGAGTGATTGAATTGAGTGAAATTTGAAACTTTTAAAAACTTTTGAATGAGAGGGAATGACATGACTTTCCCATGTGCTTTTGAATTCAAATTCTTACTTTTCAAATCAGTGAGAGAAGATGAAATGACTTGTTCAATATAAAAAGATTTGAAAAGTGGAATTGAAAACTATTTGAACATTTCTGATATGGAGATCACTTTCATATTTGAATTTCCTATTTGAAGTTTGAAAGAATTCAAACCCCTTGACAAAATTTGAGAGGAGTAATATGACACTCCACAACAAGGGTTATTTTGTGAATTATTTGAACCATAACACTTAGGGGGTTATTTGAAAATTTATTTCAAAAGAGTTAAAACCAATTTAGGCATTTTCTGAATTTTTTGAAAGTATTTAATTTAGCCCGGGAAAAATGTTCATCTAATGGCATTTACTTCCTTGATCATTTTGTTATATAAAACCTTGTTTTTTGGAAAGGTTTTGAATGCCTTAATCAGTTTTTAATGCCCTTGAAAATAGAAAAAGGAAACGATTTAACGGGTTATTAAAGTCCACCGGCCCACCTGCTTTAACCCCTCCCCGAAACCTCTCCGGACCGGCCACTGACGCCGCTAACCCTGCTCCTTCTCTCTCTGACCACGTGACCCCATCGCCCGATCCTGCTAACCCCGCGGTCACCTTCCTCCTCTCGCTCCCCTCACCTCGCCGACGACCATCGCGCCGGATCTCCCTCCTCCTGCCATTCCCCGACGCCCCAAGGCCGCCTATAAAACCCCGCCTCTCCCCTCGACCCGTCCCCCCCGAATCTCCCTCTTCCGAGCCCTCTCGCCTACGCAAATTCCTCGCCGGAGTTCGGCCGAGCCGCCGCGCCATTGCCGCACCACCTCTCCACCCCGACACCCCGCTGCCTCCCGAGCCCACCAACCGATCCCCCCTCGCTCGTGCGTAGCTCCCCGTGCACTCGCCCGTGCTCCTAAGCCGCCGGAGCGACCTCCCCGTCAATCACCCGAGTGCCGTCACCGCCTCTGAGCTCACCGTCGTCACCCCCAACCACCTATGCCTCTTTGACGACCACCAACGAAGTCGTTGTGCTCGCCCGCATCGATTGGTGTCGTCGCCATCGCCGGAGGACCACCGGAGCGCCGTCCCCGTCGACCACGCCACCTCGGACATCGCCAGAACATCGCCGGAGCGCCCCTCCTCCTCCGTAAGTCACCGGAAACCCCCTCACCGTTAGATCTCGATCCTAAGGCTAGGATTAGATCACTTAAACGCCAAAGCGTTTTTCGTTAAAGATCGGCCGTCCGCCCGGAATGCTAGAACACACACACCTCTAGACCAATCACAGAGCGCCACGTCACCCCCTATCTGTTAGATAGATTTTTCTATTTTTCCGTTTTTGTTTTAAAAACAGAACAATTTCTCATTTTGTTTTCTTTATATCTTTTATGTTTTAATTGTTTTAATTTGATTCTTTTTGCATTGTGTCACAAATTTCATGTAGCTTCTGTAGATACCAAGTTTGACCATATTTGAAAAGTTTAAAATTAAATTCAAACAGATTTGATTCAAATCTTGTTTTCTGAATAACTTGAGTTCAAAATTTTTTTTTGAGTGATTCTTTTAGCCATTGTTTTGTATTAGTTAGGTTTATAATCCAGCACTGTTTGAGAATTTTTAGGATAATTTAGATTAGGGTTTTTAACTAAAACAGAATCTGTTTAGTACCTAATAGGATTTAGTTAGTTTAATTTTTCTTTAGTTTATTTTGAAATCTGAATTAGTTTAACTTTTGTTTTAGTTTTCTTTAGTCCTGTTGTCCAATATTAGGTGACTTATTTTCTGTTAATAAAAATAGTTTTGCTTTGTTTTATATCCTAATAATATAGGAAACTATATTCTTCTTCATTAGGAAATGTTTTATAAAACGATTTAATGTTAGTAGTAATTCTTTTCACAAATGTTTTAGAGGATTTAGTTCTGTTTTCTAAATAAAAAAATTTATTTTAGTATTTTTTCGGTTAAGGATTGTTTTGTTACTAAAAATAGTTTTGTCTTTTTTATATTAGTAGTAGTTTAGCCACCAAAATTTAGAGCCCATTACTTTGTTTTGTTTGTGGTATTGCTCTAGTATTGCTAGTTGATTTCTTATTTGAAAATATTTTCTTTTCTGTTATTTTAATATTTTAATTGTTTTATTTGTTTTTTTCTTGTTGTTATGTTTATTGGGCTAAAACCTATGTTGTTTAGAGTGTTGTTTTTCATAATTCTTAGTTGTTCTTCAAAAGTAATTCTTCTTGCTAGTAAAATATTTACAAAAATACTTTCGTTATATTTTACTTTGTTTTTTTTGTTTGTTACTTTTGAAAATAGGATTTATTTTGTAGAGAAAACCAACCCTTGGTTGTGTTGATGAAATTTTGTTGATTTGAGTTTTGTCTTAAGTATTTCCTTCATCACAACCTTGTTGCTTTTAGTTTTGTGTTGTCTATTGATTGCTAGAAGTCTTTGCTTATGAATGCAATGTTTGATTGTATAGATTTTCATCGGCGAGTGACGAATAGTTTATCAAGTTATTTCTGAGAGCGATATTTTTCTTCATCAACAGTACAGACAAGTTCACTTTGACCATTTTGTTCATACCTATGTTTTATTGCATGTAGTGACATCATTCAACAAATCCCTCCCGTAGTGTTATTGAAATTCTTGTAGTTGAGTAGAATGCATGAGGTAGGAACCCGCCAATTGTTACTAAAGCCTCGGGAACGTTAGGTATTTTTATGCTATGCGAAAGTAGACGGGGTCTGGTATGAGTGTTCGTGAGTGGTGTGAGAAGGAGGACTCTATGTCAAGACGACAACTTCATCAAGGCGTCTTCAAGTCCTACATCTTCAAGACCTCAAGACATTCGAGACTCGAGAAACAAGTTTTCAATATACACTACTGGGTGAAGGATGGTTGATTGGGCATCCCTGGAGTAACCAGTGGATGGCCGGGATGCATGGAGAAGCACCATGACATCTTGCGGAAAGCTTCACCCAGACTCAAAGAGACGGATGAATACTTCATGCCCGGAATCTTAACTGTGTAGCCACAAGTCATTATGGGCTCTGACTTGGTTGATCTTTGTTGTGACTCTGGCTGGGCAATGCTACGAGATGTAGTCAACGTTAGGATTGGATGGGCACTAACAGTAGTTAGGGAAATATTCTGAAAGACCATGTTTCGTTCGTCCTGTTCTCAAATACCAGGCAGTGCGAGGACTTACCAGGAGGGACCGAATCTTGTGGGTAAAGTACACAACACTCTGAAGAGTTACACCTAATCGATTAGCCGTGTCCCCGGTTACGGACAATTTGAGCTTCTAGACTTGGATCTATTTCTGAACTCTCAACACTGGACTGATAATTAATTGTGGGCAACTTATGATACTTATGAGCATTAAGACATCGGTTGGCGGAACCATGTCATGTTAGGTAACTCTATAGTGAAAACTCCATGATATTCCTTTGTTGTAGGGAAAGAAAATAAAATTAGCTTTTATGCAAAAACTCAGACACAGAGATGCAAAGCCTTAGCATATAGAATAGTATTGATCTTCTATTTCTTCTATGGTGATCTTGCCGGTACATTCAATGTACTGACCTACACGGATGCAACGTCTTATGTTGCAGATAAACTCTACGACGGGTAAGAGTACGATTCAGGGTTACGGTCTGCACTCAACCTGCCGTTGGTGTTATTGGGACTCCACTCCCGTTGACTGTTTCCGGTGAGCTTTTAAGGTATATATCAGTTTTACGTTAATTACGTGTGATTGCACTTTGATATATACATTGATGTACTGTGTGTGCCAGCATACTGATCCAGGGATGGCACAGAACACAGAGAGGCTTGACTCGTTGAGTCGGGTCGCTACATATCATTTGTTTCAACATTAATGGGAGTACCTGAGATATAATGTTTGATGCTTTTCTCGTTTACCACCTTCGGATTTGTCCCTTTGGCGTTGTTGATCTTGATGGCACCAAAGAAATATACCTCCTCGACAATGTATGGTCCTTCTTATTTAGAGAGAAGTTTTCCTGCAAAAAATCTTAACCGAGATTTGTATAGCAATACATGATCACCTACATTGAATTCACGCTTTCGTATCCTTTTATCATGCCATATCTTAACTTTCTCTTTACACAACTTGGCATTCTCATAGGCATGTGTTCTCCATTCATCAAGTGAGCTAATGTCGAATAACCTCTTCTCACCAGCAAGTGTGAAATCATAGTTGAGCTCTTTAATTACCCAATACCATCTACTCCTTCTTTATAAAGGTGTGGATCATCCCAAAAGTAATGTCTTAAATCATATAAGAACTTTTTCTTTTGATGGTATGTGAAACTAGGCGGTATAAATTTAGGGATAATGTAATTAGCGTAATCAGCAAACCAAGGAGCATTACAAGAAGCATTTATGACAGCTAATATTTCATTAGGAAAGTTTTCATCAATAGGTAGTGGGTTATCAAGAACATTCTCTAACCTAGATAAGTTATCTGCTACGGGGTTATCATCACCCTTTCTATCAACAATATGCAAATCAAATTCTTGTAGCAGAAGAACCCACCTGATAAGTCTAGGTTTAGCATCTTTATTTTCCATGAGATATTTAATAGCAGCGTGATCAGTGTGAACAATTACTTTAGAATCAACAATATAAGGTCTAAACTTATCACAAGCAAACACAACTGCTAAAAATTCATTTTCAGTGGTAGCATAGTTTCTTTGAGCACTGTCTAGAGTTTTGCTAGCATAATAAATAACATTTAATTTCTTATCAACTCTTGTTCCTAGAATAGGACCTACGGCATAATCACTAGCATCACACATAATTTCAAAGGGTAAGTTCCAATTAGGTGGTTCAACAACAGGTGCAGAAATCAAAGCATTCGTGAGAATTTCAAAAGCTTCTACACAATCATCATCAAAAACAAATGGAACATCTTTTTGCAAAAGATTAGTGAGAGGCCTGGAAATCTTAGAGAAATCTTTAATAAATCTCCTATATAAACTAGCATGACCAAGGAAACTTCTTATACCTCTGATATCCGTAGGACACGACATCTTTTCAATAGCATCAACTTTAGCCTTATCAACTTCAATACCTCTTTCAGAAATTTTATGTCCCAAGACAATGCCTTCATTCACCATAAAGTGCCACTTTTCCCAATTCAAGACAAGATTAGTTTCTTCACATCTCTACAAAAATCGATCAGGATTGCTCAAAAAATCATCAAATGAAGTTCCTTAAATGGAAAAATCATCCATGAGAACCTCAACAATCCTTTCACAAAAATCAGAGAATATAGCAGTCATGCATCTTTGAAAGGTAGCAGGTGCATTGCATAAACCAAAAGGCATACGTCTATAATAAAATGTACCAAAAGGGTAGGTAAAGGTGGTCTTCTCGTGGTCCTCTTTTGACATGGGTATTTGAGAGAAACCAGAATAACCATCTAGAAAGAAGAAATGTGTATTTTTGGATAATCTTTCTAGCATTTGATCAATGAAAGGTAGAGGGTAATGATCTTTTCTAGTAGCTTTATTCAATTTCCTAAAATAAATGACCATTCTATAACCCGTATCAATTCTCTACGGGATCAATTCATTTTTATCATTAGGAACTACGGTAATACCTCCTTTCTTAGGGACACAATGAGCGGGACTAACCCATCTACTATCATCAATAGGGTAAATGATACCTGCCTCTAGAAGCTTTAATATTTCATTTGTTACCACTTCCTTCATTTTTGGATTCAACCGTTATTGCAGACCAACAAGTGGTTTCGCATCGGGCTCCATTTTAATTTTGTGCTTATATAGAGTGGGACTAATGCCCTTAAGATTATCAAGATTATATCCAATAGCAGCATGATGCTTCCTCAGAGTTTTCAATAATCTCCGTTCTTCATGCTCTGAAAGGTTAGCACTAATAATAACAGGATATATCTTGTTTTCATCAAGATAAGCATATTTCAGAGTATCTGGTAGTTGTTTAAACTCAAACACGGGATCACCCTTGGGTGGAGGAGAATCCCCAAGTATTTCAACAGGCAAGTTGTGTTTCAGAATAGGATGTTGATCAAAGAAAATCCTATCTATTTCCTTCCTTTCATTCATATGCGTATCATTTTCATGGTCTAGCAAATATTGCTCTAAAGGATCAGTAGGAGGCACAACAATAGAGGCAAGACCATACTTTCATCCTTACTAAGCAATTCTATATCGTGGGGTTTCCTACGAAATTTGGAAAAATTAAACGCATGAGATGTATCCCCAAAACTTATGGTAATCGTTTCCTTCTCACAATATATCCTGACATTAACGGTATTCAAGAAGGGTCTACGAAATATTATGGGACAAAAATCATCTTGTGGGGAACCAAGAACAAGAAAATCAGTAGGATATTTTATTTTCCCACACAAGACTTCAACATCTCTAATAATCCCAACTGGTGATATAGTGTCTCTATTAGCAAGCTTAATTGTAACATCAATTTCCTCTAACTCAGCTGGTGTATTATTCATAATCTATTTATATAAGGAAAAGGGAATTGCACTCACACTAGCACCCATATCACATAAGCCATGATAACAATGATCTCCTATTTTAACAGAAACAACAGGCGTGCCAACAATGGGTCTATGTTTATCTTTAGCATCAGGTTTAGCAATTCTAGCAGCTTCATCACAAAATTGAATAACATGCCCATCAATATTATCAACCAAGATATCCTTAACCATAGCAATTCTAGGTTCAACTTTAGTTTGCTTAGGAGGTGTAGCTATTCTAGCATAGCTCTTACGAACCACAGTTGAAGCTTTAGCATGTTCCTTTATTCTAACTGGGACAGGTGGTTTCTCAATATAAGCAGTGGGAATAACAGGATCAACATTATAAGTAATAGTTTTCTTTTCAACTTTAATAGGTTCATCTACTTTCACTTCAATGGGAAGATGATATTTACACCACTTCCCCTTGGGGAGATCAACATGAGCAGCAAAAGATTCACAAAAAGAAGCTACTATCTCAAAGTCAAGTCCATATTTAGTGCTAAATTCACGAAAAGCATCGGTGTCTATGAAGGATTTAACAAATCAAACTTAAGGTTCATACCTGACTCCTTACCTTCTTCAAGTTCCCAATCTTCAGAGTTGCATTTAATTCTTTCCAATAAATCCCATTTGAAGTCAATATCTTTGTTCATATAGGAATTGACACAAGAAGTATCAAGCATGGATTGATCATTACGAGAAAGCCGACATAAAAATTCCGAATAATAATTTCTCTTGAGAGCTCATGAGTGGGGAAAGAATATAACATTGACTTAAGCTTCCCCCAAGCTTGAGCGATTCTTTCTCCTTCACGAGGCCAAAAATTATAAATATAATTCCGATCACGTGAACTAGATGCATAGGATAAAACTTCTGATGAAATTCCATCTTCAATCTGTTGTAGCTCCATGATCCAATATCATAACATAGCCTATACCATGTCAGTGCCTTCTCCCTTAAAGATAAAGGAAAGACCTTCTTATTTACGTGATACTCACGTAGACCTGCAAGCTTAAATAGTACACAAACTTCATCCACATAGATTAGATGCAAATGAGGATGTAGTGTTCCATCTCCTGCATAAGGATTAGCTAGCAGTTTCTCTATTATACCCGAAGGAAATTCATAATAAATATTTTTAGTAGGTTCAATAGGTTGAGGGACAACTGTTTGTGTTTCCGGTCGACGTGAAGATACCCCGAACAAGCCCGTCAAAGGATTACTTTCCATAGTGACAAGTGACAATAAATTTCAGCACACTATATAAATTTTTCCTTACCAGGTACCACTGACCAAAGGCGCTTCACTCCCTGGAAACGGTGCTAGAAAAGAGTCTTGAAGACCTACAAGTGTAGGGGATCTATCGTAGTCCTTTCGATAAGTAAGAGTGTCAAACCCAACAAGGTTTCCAGTAAGGTATTCTCCGCAAGCACTGAAATATTGTAACAAATAGTTTTGTGATATGATAATTCGTAACGAGTAAAAAGTGTAGCAAGGTAGCCCAATCCTGTTGTAGCAAAGGATAGTCTTGGACAAACTCTTATATAAAGCAAAGCGCTGCCGAGGACACATGGGAATTTCTGTCAAGCTAGTTTTCATCATGCTCATTTGATTCGCATTCGTTACTTTGATAATTTGATATGTGGGTGGACCGGTGCTTGGGTGCTGCCCTTACTTGGACAAACCTCCCACTTATGATTAACCGTCCTCGCAAGCATCCTCAAGTACGAAAGAAGAATTAAGGTAAACGTAACCATAGCATGAAGCATATGGATCCAAATCAGCCCCTTACGAAGCAACGCATAAACTAGGTTTAAGCTTCTGTCACTCTAGAAACCCAACATCTACTTATTACTTCCCAATGCCTTCCCCTAGGCCCAAATAATGGTGAAGTGTTATGTAGTCGACGTTCACATAACACCAATAGAGGAGAGACAACATACATCTCATCAAAATATCGAACGAATACCAAATTCACATGATTACTTATAACAAGACTTATCCCATGTCCTGAGGAACAAACATAACTACTCACAAAGCATATTCATGTTCAAGAGCAGAGGAGTATTAATTATCATTAATGATCTGAACATATGATCATCCACGAAGTAAACCAACTAGCATCAACTACAAGGAGTAATCAACACTACTAGCCACCCGCAAGTACCAATTTGAGGTGTTGAGACAAACATCAGATACAAGAGATGAACTAGGGTTTGGAGAGGAGATGGTGCTGGTGAATATGTTGATGGAGATTGACCCCCTATCGATGAGAGGATCGTTGGTGATGACGATGGCTTCGATTTCCCCTTTCGAGAGGGAAGTTTCCCCGGCAGAATAGCCCTGCCGGAGCTCTAGATTGGTCATGTCCAAGTTCCGCCTCGACATGGCGTCGCTTCATCCCAAAAGCTCTCCTATGATTTTTTTTCTAGGTCAAAACCCTCCATATAGCAGAAGATGGGCGTTGAGGGAGCCACAGGGGCCCCACAAGCCTCCAGGTGGCCCCTCTCTGGTTGATTCTTGCGCCCATATTTTTTATTAAATCCAAAATTATTCTCCATAAATTTTCAGGACTTTTGGAGTTGTGCAGAATAGGTATCTCAGATTTGCTCCTTTTCCAGTCCAGAATTCCAGCTGTCGGCATTCTCTCTCTTCATGTAAACCTTGTAAAAAAAGAGAGAAAAGGCATAAGTAGTGTAACATAATGTGTAATAACAGCCCATAATGCAATAAATATCAATATAAAATCATGGTGAAAAATGGACGTATCAGGCTCTGGCTCAAAGTGTTGAACGTCAAGCCAAAGTGCGTCGGCGGCAAACACACAGACTGCGGCGGAGCTGTCATCGGCAAGCTCATTCGCATTCTATGGCCATCCGACACCATCAATGTACGGCAAAAGGAGTGGTTTTACATCACTGAGCCACAGGAGGAAGGCCAGATTGCCCTTGCCAAATTCAGATCTGGTCCCCCCACCAGATTAACTTCATGGCTCCATAAGGGCCTCAGCTAGGGACCGAACAAGGAAGTGAGCGACCTGCACAAGCACATCGGCTCTATGATTGACAATGACATTGTGCTAACAAACGTGCTCTAGGTTATTCTCAAGCGGCGCATCCTCCCTGACAGCGCCGGGATACTCCCCTGTAGGCTCGTCCACTCGACGACGTGCCCACGATTCTACACCTCTTCCGCACTACACGAGAGAAACTATGGAAGGCGCTTTTCAAGCCGCAAGAGGATTGTCCATCCGAGGAGGAAGATCGGCGTCTGCATGACGCCAAGGTCGCTTCCAAGGTACGGTATAATTTTTCTTGATCGGCTCTGTCCCTCACAGAGGAAATCTATACCACTTTTTCCGATTACTCTTTGCAGAAATGGCCGAGCAAAGCCACGGGCATCGACTGCCCGGCGCCATAGCCTCAAGACCCCATGTCCGGGCTTTTAGTGGAGATGCTCATCGAGGCGCCTTACGAGATGCCCGCAAAGAAAGAGAAGAAGAAGAAACCAGGACGAGAAGGCCTGCGCATCAGGGACCAGCCAGAGGCTGTGTCCGAAGAAACACATGCATCCTCGAATCAAGAAGAGCATGAGGATGAGGACGAATATGAGGGGGGAGGATGATTCTCCCCAAGAAAGAAAGAGAGCAGCATTATCAGACGCGATGGAGGTGGTACCCACTCCTGCCCCGAAGAGGGCACGTCAATCACAGGTAATACTGTACGACGATAGTTCGGACTTGGATACCGAGTCTAATGACTTCGAGAGGGCTCCACGGAGGAGCTTAAGGGTCAAGCCCCCTGCTCGAAGGTGAGAATTCGAGGACTCCTTTATTTTCCATGGATGAGTTTATAGTTTAATAACATGCGGACATTTTCTAACTTTGCAGCCCCTCGCACGTCCTCCCCACCGACCAGGTGTTGGACGGGGAGACTCTGCCCGCCAAACTAGCGGAGAGCGGGAATGCATCGCATCCCGCCACTCCAGGCACCGCGAAGAACACCACTGAGGTGTCGTCCCATCATGCTCCTATGGATCTGGGCACCGAAGGCGGGGGAGACAATATCATCACCGAGGCCAGCGCCTCCTTCATCGAAGACCAGGTGGAGGTTCCCCACCCGGATACTGAGGAGGCCGGACGAGCAGCCGCTCAGTCCCCTCTGAGGGCATCTTCGGAGGCAACGGTTCAAACCCCGGTCAGTGATCGGGTTATCCGATCGCCACTGGCGCCACCGACCAATGGGTGACCGGTCATGGCAGAGACTTTATCGAGCACCTCCATCGCCGAGGAGCGCCGCACCTTTATCGGTGCGGTATTGAAAAGCATTTAGTCCGTTGACAACGGACGGAAGGAGGTGTTCAAGGGTCTTCTGACGGGCTTTCAAGTAACTCACGCGACACTCTTATCTGCAAAAATGTTTATTTATTTTTATGATTATATACATGGCAGCCCTTGAGCCCTAGGTGAGTTTGAAAAAAAACTTACCTAGGGGTCAATCATGGATCCATTTCCGAACTACATACAAAAATATATGTCCGGAATTCTCGAATAAACCCCTAAGAGGACCGGACATGTGATCAGATTGATGACAGTTCGTAAGTATCAAACCCATGTAACCTGAAAAGGATTTGTGTATTACAGGCTTCGTCATCAGCGACGGCTGTGAATGGCGCCGAGTTGGACGAGCTGAATCAGAAGCACAAAAGCTTCGAAGATGAGCTTGATGCCCTCAACAAAAGATTCGACAAGGCCCAAGGTAAGTCTGAATAAACATCCACACACCTTTGTCGAAATACTGTCAATGCAGTTTTTTATAGTGTTAATGATCCAACAGCCTCGACGAAGGAGGTAGAAAAGCTCAAGGCCGAGCTGCAATAGGCCAAGGATGAGGCGGCGGTTGAGAGGGCGGTGGCTGGACGAGCGGCCACCGCGCTTTTAGCTTTGAGAGCCACCAGTGACAAACACAAGGCACAGCTATAGGAGATCCAGCAGGAGCTCAAGGACACCAGAGATAAGTGCGTGGTTCTTGAGCAAAGAGGCAAGGATCACGCGGCCAAACTATCTACCCTAAAAGCCGATCTCCAAAAGGAGCGGGTGGATAGGCGGTTCTTTGAGGAGCAGGTCCACCAAGCGAAGGACATAATAGATGGTAAGTTGTACTTATTGCAGTGTGTGTTCGGGGATAGCAAGTTCAATCTTCTTACCCGGTTGTGGCATTCCTCAGATGCCTTCTCCAACCTTCAAAAGAGTGTGGCGGACGCGAAGTAGCTCTATGCTTCACGGGAAGAAGGAGATGAAGCGCGCCTATTCTGGACATAGTTTGAAGCCCCTTAGCGCTCTCCTCTTCTCGTCGAGTAGCTGATGGAGCTACACCGGATGGCGGAGCCGCCCATGAAGGACCTCTTCATCCGGTAATGGCCCAACGTGACATTGCCCGACATCTACTTCCGCCTGGTGCAGAGGATGATCGACATTGCGCCCTGCCTCGACGCTATAAAGCGCTCCTCCTGCATTGAGGGAGCTCGGATGGACCTTGCAAAGGCCAAGGTGCATTTGTCGGGGCTGGATCCAATGAAGTTAGCTACCGCCCCGCCACCTCTTGGGAAGGAACATAGGCACCCCGAGCTATACTTCGCCGGAGTGATGGAAGGTGCTCAGGTGATAGCGTCACAATGTTCGAATGATAACATGCATGAATACGTTGTAACGTGTCCGAAGACATTTCTAAAGGTTTAATGTTATCATGCCTTCAATGTTTTGCATTCCTTTATAACTCTTGTGTGGCCGTTTGAAACTGAAAGATGTGAGTCGTCGGCTTCAGCCCCCATGTAGATACTACATGGGGTGTCTCTACCAATGCACTATGTCCCTTAGCTTAGTGATCGGAACCTCAAGGCGGTAGAGTGCGACAGACTAGGCAACCGGACTATTGTGCTTTATTTCTTTCCCTTTGCTGTAGGGGCATGAATATGACTACGGGGGGCTGATGACTAGCCCCCAGAACATTTGTGATGTTCGGATGAACCACGGCTAAGGCCATCATCACATGGTTTGCATAAAGAACAAACCCCTCATATAACACGGGATATCCTATGACGAGGAAGTAAGTATAACACTTGAAGCTCGGATTCATAGACCGCTTCTCGAATACTATGGCAGTCAATTTTCGGCTTTCTCCCTTGAGGTGCTTAACGAGACTATCCAGAATCACAATCGCAGGGGTTCTCCCTTTGCCCTTTTAGACGAATGAACGAAACGTAAAGGGGAAAGCACAAGAGTTGGGCAACCGAACTATTGACCCAAGACATAGTTCGGAACCAATGTATGTAAAGTGAATTCCAAGATGCCGAACACATAATAAATTGTATATAAGGTGATTTGTTTTTAAACTCGAGCCCCCGGTCTATGAGCCGGTTGCGTTATGACATACCGAACTGTTTCATGAGAAGAGGGAAAATATGTGTCCAAAAGGACAACAAGAAAAACATGTATACTGATGCTATATTTTTCTCAATGACTCTGTTTACTCGAAGTGTCGAAGCAACTGCTCATAGGTTTGTGAAAAAACAAGAAGTTTTATAGGAGTGGCTGTACTAGGGGTCTTCAATTTGTGACCTTAAGTCTTCGGTGTGCCCCGTCGCTTATGTACTCATGCGTCTTGGTGCACCTTAATGGGTGATATTGTTCGGCAAACGGATATTGCAAACAAGGTCTTGAGAAGTTGCCGAATTGTGGATGTGACCTTTACGCCATTGGCAGGCCTGTCAATTGGACATGCATTGTGTTCGAAGACATGTTAATGGTAGTGGTTCGGTCTAGCTAGACACCCACCTTTGTTTCCCCACCGCTACCCATGGAATTTTAAGTGAAAAGTTGTGCCTCCTTGGCACGTACTTTGCTGGTCCTAGGGTTGTGTGATGGTGGCGACTCCCTATTTAAGGGGAGAGGAAGGCTCCAAGAGTTAGGACTAAAGCCGAGTTCGCTTCCCAATCTTGCATGCCTTTACGACAGATGCCCGAGCTTGCCAATCATCTTTCTAGTTAAATTCGGCCGCCAGCGCCACCACATGTTCCTCGGTTCATAGAAAGCGCCATGTGTTGCCGTTAACAGTGATGACCCCCTTGGGGACTCGCATCTTGAGCTTAAGGTATGCATATTGCGGGACGGCGTTGAATTGAGCGAATGTAGTCCGGCCAAGTAGGGCATGATAGCCGCTATGGAAGGGCACAATGTCGAAGATCAAGTCTTCACTCCGAAAGTTATTGGGCGAGCCGAACACAACTTCCAGTGTTACGGATCCCGTGCATTGGGCCTTGACACCTGGGATAACTCCTTTAAAGATAGCGTTACTTGGTTTGATCCATGGATCTATGCCCATCTTTTTCACCATGTCTGAGTAAATCAGGTTAAGGCTACTTCCTCCATCCATTAGGACCTTTGTGAGGCGATACCCATCTATGATGATGTGTAGGCCAAGTGTGGCTGAACCCCCATGATAGATACTGGTTGGGTGATCATGTCGATCAAAGGTGATCGGATCTGCCAACTAGGGGTTATACTTCGGAGCTACAGGCTCTACAGGTAGACGTCACGAAGGGCACGCTTCCTCTCCTTCTTGGGTATATGGGTGGCGTATATCATGTTTACTATTTTGACCTCTGGAGGGAATTTCTTTTGTCCGCCACCAATCGGACCCCGAGGCTCATCCTCATCCTTGCTATGAGGGCTCTTGCCTTGATCCTCGAGAGAGAGCTTGCTGACCTGTTTAAACACCAACAGTTACGGTGTGTGTGGTTGGCAGGCTTCTCTTGGGTCATGTGGATTTGGCAAGGCCTTTCCATGATCTTCTCCAGCAAGGTTGGTCCATCGCGATTGCCTATAGGAGGCTTCTTCCGCTGCCTAGGTCAGGAATTGCGGAAGCTGGTGTTAACAGCAGTATCATCGGCATCACTGTTATTGTGCCAGCATTTGTTCTTGTTGTGCTTGGGTTTCTCGTTGTCGTCCCGAACTTTGGAGGTTTCAGGGTCTTCGGAGTTGTGGCTGCGTCGTGCCAGCCAATTATCTTCATCCACACGAAAGCGGGTCATGAGGGGAGTGAGGGTGGACATAGTCCGAGATTTATACTAGCCGAGCTAGCGAGCCAGACATTCATCTCGAATATTATGCCAGAAAGAGGCTATTGCCTCAGCATCCAGGTAGTCAACAATTTGTTTCTTCTTGGTCAAAAACAGATTCCAGAATTGTTGCGCAGACTCTCCAGGATTCTGTATGACGTTGCTTAAGTCGGAGGAATCCGGCGTACGAACATATGTGCCCGGGAAGTTAGATCGACATGCATCCTCTATGTCTTCCCAGCATCCGATGGAGTTTTCGGGGAGGTTGTTTAACAATTGTCGAGCTGGCACCATGAGTTTTAGGGGGAGATATTTTATGGTTTGCAGATCATCTCCTCATGCCATGTGGATGTGGAGGAGGAAGTCCTCAATCCATACGGTTGGACCAGTTGTCCCATTGTATTGTTCGATGTTCATGGGTTTAGACCCTTCTGGGAACTAATGCTGCATCACCTCATCGGTGAAGCACAGAGGGTGAGCGGCGCCTCGTACCCAAGCTATATTGCGCCTGTATTTGGCGTCTGTTCTAGCCTGGTTACATTCCCGGTCTGTGTTATTGCTTCGGTCGAGCCATGGTCTGTACCCATCCCGTCTATCAGGTGAGTAGCCTCTAGATCCATAGATGGATCTTGTGCGACCTGCTTTGTAGTCTAGGTCGTCTTGCAGGCCGAACCTGTCATTGGGATCTAGCGGCTCCTTTCCCCGTCGTCGAGGCATAGCCGGTCTTTAAGCGGTGTCGTCAGACGTGCTGTCACGCCAGCGAGGAGGGCGGTCCGGCTTGTCGTACAGGGTATGTTTGGGAGACGGGTATCAGTGAGCTCATCATCAAATTGTGGCATCACCCTTCTACGTGGATAACTCTTAGTTTTGTCCGACAGACCGGTACCGTATCCCTCCTCACCTGAGAGGACTCTCGTCCATCGATCATTGAGGTCATCTTGTTTGTGTTTGAGTTGTCGTTCCTTTGCTTTTAGGCTGCGTGCCGTTGCGATGAGCTGTTGTCTGAACGGTTCCTGATCCTCAGAGTTATCAGGAATGTCTACGCATCGACTACCGGGATGTCCTCCTCCTCGATGGGAGGGAGGTAATTGTCATCCTCGAAATCGTTGAAGTCGTTGGGGTTGCTCTGGTCCTCAGGCCTTTCCTGGCCCTCTAACGAGTGTTCAGGGATATCGGGATCGCCTCATTCCTTAGGGGTATCTCTGTCCCCGGTGCCGACAATAGCTTTCCTTTCCTTTTTGCCTTCGGACCGCTTATGCGGTTTCCAGCGCATTGACGGTGCGTCAACCGACTTGTCGCCATCATTATTAGGCGTTTTGTCGCCGTTAGCGGCAGGGGTGTCCAACATGTAGACATCATATTTAGAAGTGGCGGCCCATCGCCCGATATTAACAAGGGTTGGAGCACAGTCCTCTTCATCCATGTATTCCGCCTCGTCAGAGACATAGTCCAACATGTCAGTTAAGTCTTCGACTATGGCTATGAAGTGGGTGGTGGGTGGGTCGAAAAATTCGTCCTGACCCTCTTTGTGGCAGATCCGAGCACTGATTGGGGTTGGATGGTCGGTAATTTTCATCGACGAGATCCGATTTAAGGCCTCGTTCAATGCCGAGAGCTTGATAGGGTCAAACCGCTTGTAGCTGCCGAAGTTGATCCCCGATGTGTCTAGACGAGTGGAGTGTTCGGTAAGAACAAGTATCCAGTCCTCTGGCACTATGACCGGACCCGGACTAAAATTCGGGCCATCACCGGAGTTAACCTTGTGGGTGTGGCCAAAAACGGAGCTCGACGTTAAAGATCAGAGTATTCGGGTATGGCAGGCGAGACTGCAAGCCTAGTTGGTGACAGGATACCCCTAGGATCCATGGAGAACTCTAGGCTCCCAAATCTGATCTCTTCACCAGGGGTGAAGCTTCCGACATGGGCTAGATGGTCGGTCTGGTCGGCATGCCAAAGGCACAGATCTGTCTGGGATGAAAGTTTTTACGGCGGATCTCGGGTAGGGGGTCCCAAGCTGTGAGACTAGAATCAATGGTAACAGGAGACAAAGGGGACAAGGTTTTACCCAGGTTCAGGCCCTCCTATGGAGGTAATACCCTACGTCCTACTTGATTGTATTGATGATGGATAGGTTACATAGTTGATCTACCTCGAGATCTAAGAGCTAAACCCAAGATGAGTTGTTCTATCTCTACAACCTAAAACCCTCTGGCTTATATAGATGTCAGGGGTACCTAGGGTTTACACATGGTCGGTTACATGCCGAATAGATAAACATGCCTATTTTCTACATCAAACATGGAGGACAAGCCACGATTCCTAAAACTTCGTTCCTGGAGACAGGGCCTTCGATCGATCAATGTTCGGCAAGCAGCCCATACAGTCCGGCCCATAAGAAACAGGTCGGACCCCTAAGGACCCCTTAATCAAGGACTCCCTCACCCTGGAAAGGAGCATAGGTGCCCTCAGCGATACTTCTCCGTAGTGATCAAGGGTGCTCAGGAAATAGAGGCTCAGTGTTCCAAAGAAAACATTTATGAGTAAATGTGTTGTAATATGTCCCGAGACCTTTGAACGCTTTTATGGTTATGATGCATGGTTTATCATTTCTTTTATGTTTTGTATTCCCTATAACTCCCGTGTAGATGTTTTAAACTGAAAGTTGCGAGTCGTTGGCTTCATCCCCCATGTAGATACTACGCGAGGTGTCTCTGCCTATGCATTGTGAACCTTAGCCGAGCTATCGATACCCGAAGGCGGTAGTGTGAGGGGGCAAAGGCAATCGGACCATAGTGCTTTATTATGTTCACTTAGCCGTAGGAGCGTGAAAAAGGAATGTGGGGGCTAATGACTAGCCCCCATTCGTTTGTAATGTTCGGAAGAACCGCGACTAAAGCCCCCATCACATGGTTTGTACGAATACCAAACCCATCGTATGACACGGAATAATCTCTAACGAGGTTTTGAGTATAACACTTAGGCTCGGATTCGTAGACCAGTTCTCACATAGTATGACAGTCAGTTTTCGGCTTTCTCCCCTAAGGTGCTTGACCAGGCTAGCTGGAAACACAATCGCAGTGGTTCTCCCTTTGCCCTTTTAGCTGAACTAGCAAAACATAAAGGGGAAAGCACAGGAGCCGGGCAACCCAACTATTGACCCAAGATATAGTTCGGAACCAATATATATAAAGAAATTTCCGAGACGCGAACGCACAATCGATTGTGCTTAGGACGATTTATTAAATTTCAGTCCCTGGTCTATTAGCTGCTTGCGTCATAATGTGTACCAAACAGCTTCGCAAAAAGCGTTGAGAAGGGAGAAAATAGAGTACATGCCAAAAAAGACAGCGAAGCGGCCGTGCATAATGGTTTTATGTTTTTCTCAACAACTCTTATTGTTCAAATTGCCAAAGCAACTGTTTACAGGTATTTGAAAATGAAATGTAAATTTTACAAGAGGGGTTGTACCAGGGGTCTTCGATGGGTGACCTGAAGTCCTCGATGTGCCCTACCGCTTGTCCGCTCCTGCGCCTTGAAGGGAGTTGTCTACCTTTATGGGTGGTGCTGTCGGCGCGCGGACCTTGGAAAGAAAATCTTGATAAGTCGCCGAAGTGTGGATGAGCTTTACACTTTAGCATGTCCTTGATGGTACTTATAGTATGTTCGAAGACATTTTGATTGTAGTAGTTCGGTCCAGCCGAACACTTACCCTTTGATAGTTATTCCCACCGCTGCCCATGGAATCTTGAACACGAAGTTGTGCCTCCTTGATACGTCATTTGCTGGCCTTAGGGCTGTGTAATGGGGAGCGAGTCCCTATTTATGGGGACAAGAAGGTTCTGGGAGTTCGGGCTGAAACCAAGCTCGCTTCCCAACCTTACGTGCCTTTACGACAGATGTCCTCATTTGTCGATCATCATTGTAATGGAATTCGGTTGCTAGGGACAATGCATGTTCCTTAGTTCGGAGGGAGCGCTCCATCTTGTTGTTGAGAGTAATGACCCCCTTGGGGCCAGTCATCTTGAGCTTGAGGTATCCGTAGTGTGGGACCATGTTAAAGCGAGTCAATGCTCTATGGCCCAGCAGGGCATGATAGCCGCTGCGGAAAGGTACAATGTCGAAGATCAAGTCTTCGCTTTGAAAGTTATCGGGCGAACCAAACACTACTTCCAGCCTTACAGAGCCCATGCACAGGGTTTTGATGCCTGGGATCACTCCATTAAAGGTAGTGTTGCTAGGTTTGATCCTTGACGGATCTATACCCATCTTATTCATCATGTCTGAAAAAATCAGATTAAGGCTACTTCCTCCGTCCATTAGGACTTTAGTGAGGTGATACCCATCTATGATGGGTTCTAGGACAAGGGAGGCTGAACCCCCATGACGCATACTGGTCGGGTTGTCACGTCGATCGAAGGTGATCGGGTACGCCGACCATGGGTTATACTTCGGGGCTACAGGCTCTATGGCGTAGACCTCTCGAAGGGCGTACTTCCTCTACGTTTTGGGTATATGAGTGGCATATATCATATTCACGGTTTTACCTTTGGAGGGAACTGCTTTTGTCCGCCACCGATCAGATCGCGGGGCTCATCCTCGTCCTTGCTGCGTGGGCCCTTGCCTTGATCCTCGGATGCGAGTTTGCTGACCTGCATGAACACCCAACATTTACGGTTGGTGTGGTTGGAGGGCTTCTCTAGAGTGCCATGGATCTGGCAAGGCCTCTCCATGATCTTGTCCAGCAAGGTGGGTCCATCGTGATTGCCTTTAGGGGGCTTCTTCCGTTGCCTGGGTCGGGAATTGGGGAATCGGCGTTAATGTCCGTGTCATCGGCATCACTATTGTTGTGTCGGCGCTTTTTCTTGTTGCTCTTTGGTTTCCCATTTCTGTCCCGTACTTCGGAGGTTCCGTGGTCTTCAGGGTTGTGGCTCAGTCTTTCTAGCTAGTTATCCTCGCCCGCGCAAAAGCGAGTCATGAGTTATGTAAGGGCGGACATTGTCCTAGGTTTATCCTGACCGAGCTGGCGAGCCAACCATTCATCCCGAATATTGTGCCTAAAGGAGGCTATTGCCTCGGCGCTTGGGCAGTTAACGATCTGGTTTTGTTGGTCAAGAACCGATTCCAGAATTGCCGAGCGAACTCTCCTAGCTTCTGGACGACGTTGCTCAGGTCGGAAGAGTCCGACGGTCGAACATAGGTGCCCTGGAAGTTAGATCGGAATGCATCCTCTAGATCCTCCCAGCACGCGATGGAATTTCGGGGAGGCTGTTTAACCAGTGCCGAGCTGGCGTCTTAATCTATTGGGGGTAGATACGTGATGGCATAGAGATCGTCTCCTCACGCCATGTGGATGTGGAGGAGGAAATCCTCGATCCATACAGTTGGGTCAGTTGTCCCATCGTATTGCTCTATGTTCACGGGTTTAAGCCTCTCCAGGAACTAATGCTGCATCACCTCGTCCTGAAGAATAGTAGGAGGACAGCGCCTCTAACCCGAGGTATGTCGCGCCAGTAATAGGCGTCTGTTCCGTCCTGGTTTCGTTCCCGGACTCTATTGTTGCGGTCGAGCCAAGGCCGGCACCCCTCCCATCTATCGGGTGAGTACCCTCTGGATCCATAGATGGATCTTGTATGACCTGCTCTATAGTCTAGGTCGTGTCGCAGGTCGAACCTGTCATTAGGCTCTATTGGACCTTTTCCCCATCTTCGGGGTATCGTCGGCCTATAAATGGTGTCATCGCCGTCCTGCCTCGTCCTTGAGGAGGGCGGTCTGGCTTGTCATATGGGGTATGTTTGGGAGACAGCGTATCAGTAAGCTTGTCATCGAATTCTAGCAGTAGCCTTCGACGTGGATATCTTTTGGGTTGGTCCAATAGACCGGTACTGTATCCTTCCTCAGCTGATAGGACCCTCGTCCATTGATCGTTGAGGTTGTCCTATTCGGCTTTAAGATGTCGTTCTTTTGCCTTCAGGCCACGGGCCGTGGCTATAAGCTATTGCCTAAACTATTCCTGATCTTCAAGGTTATCAGGGATGGCAAAGTCATCGGCTTCCGAGATGTCCTCCTCCTCGACAGGGGAGTGGTAATTGGCGTCCTCGGAATCATTTAGATCATCGGGTTTGCTGTGATCTTCTAGCCTCTCCTGGCCCTCTAGCGGGTGTTTGGGGATATTGGGACCACCGAGGTCTTCCAAGATATCTCCGTCCCCGGTGCCAGCGATAGCTTTTCTTCCCTTTTTCCCTTTGATTGTTTATGCATCTTCCGGTGCCTTGACGATGCTTCATCCGATTTGTCCTCGTTGTTTTTAGGTGTGTGCTCGCCGTTAGCGGCTGGAGTGTCCACCATGTAGACTTCCTACGCGGAGGTGGCAGCCCATCGCCCAGTGTTAACGGGGGTGGGAGCGCAATCTTTCTCAGCCATGTATTCTGCCTCCTCAGAGGCGTAGTCCAACATGTCAGTTAAATCCTCGAAAGTGGCTATCAAGTGGGTGGTGGGTGGGATAAAAAATTCTTCCTGGCCCGTTTTAAGACCGATTTTAGCACGGATTGGGGTTGGGTCATCAGTAATTTTCATCGACAAGATCCGATCTAGGGCCTCGTTGAGTGTCGAGAGCTCGATCGGGTCAACCTGCTCAGAGCTTTCAGAGTTAACCTCGAATGCGTACGCGCAAGGGGAGTGTTCGGTAAGAACAAGTATGCGGGCATCTGGCACTATGGCTGGGTCCAGACTAAAATTCAGGTCATGGTCGAGACTGCGAGCCTAGTTAGAAAAAGATCGCCTCGAGATTCTACGGATAACTCTAGGTTCTCGAATCTTACCTCTTGATCATGGGCGAAACTCCCGATCCGGCCAAGACGAACGGTCAAGTCAGCGTGCAGCACAATGCTGCCGAAAGCGAAGATCTATGCGGGGATAAATGTGTCCATGTTGCACACTTTTTCGTTGATGACAACACGAGCCATCGACTCCTTTGGCAATCCCATCAAAACTCTCAATGAAAGCACCAATGTCGGTGTCAAAACCGGTGGATCTCGTGTAGGGGGTCCCGAGCTATGAGACTAGGATCGATGGTAACGAGGGACGAAGGAGATGATGTTTACCCAGGTTCAGGCCCTCCTATGGAGGTAAAACCCTACGTCGTGCTTGATTATATTGATGATAGGAAGGTTACAAAGTTGATCTACCTCGAGGTCGAATAGCTAAACCCTAAATGAGTTGTTCTCTGTCCTACAACCCAAAACCCTCTGGCTTATATAGACGCCAAGGGTCCCTAGGGTTTCCACATGGCTGGTTACACATCAAATGGAAAAACACACCTATCCACTATTCCAAACATGAAGGACACACCACGATTCCCGAAGCTTCCTTGCTGGTGACAGGGCCTTCGATCAATCCAATGCTTAGTAAGTGGCCCAGATAGTCTGGCCCATGAGAAACAAGTCGGCCACCCGAGGACCCCTTAAACCAGGACTCCCTCAGCATCGACCTTTCAGCTACGGCCATGGCGTAGTATATGCAGCATGCACATCATCATCAACCTCTAAAGCTCAAGCCCCAATAGTCATCCCCTCGATTCAGCTGCTGACAACCATGCAGTTGATGCCGGCACCCATGCTGAATGAAGGAATGTGCAGGGCATGGTCTATTGCACGCTCCTCCGTTGATCATAATCACTACGTCGCCATAGCAATCAATGTTGTAGTGTGGTCTCCAAAATCATCAACCTTGTCACCTCTCTAGCCTGGGTCAAAGAAATCTCAAGGGGGCAGGGTAGAAATGAGGCTAGGGTTTACACAGGTCCACCGTTTTGTTCTACCTTGGGTCGATCTACACCATCAACACAATCGGAATATCGAGATTGAGAGTCGGTTCCAATAAGTCTTTTGGTAGATATATTAACCAAATGCACTTGTGGGCTATGACCAAAGTTGTCATAGCATCGCTACAAAAATCCTCCACTGGAAAATTTCTACTGCTATGATGCACTATTTATGTGTAAGTTTTGGGGCCTTTAAGTATTTTCAGTGCATTTATCCAATTTAAACAATTTTATGATGGTTTATGCACTTTTTATGAAAAAACAAAAAAATGTGACAAAATATATTCTGGGTGTATTAACAGTGATAAATTTTAATTAATAGAAGTTGTGGTTATTACTGGCCAAATTATGTCATTTTAGGAAAATATCATGTTCCATACATTTGATCGATGTTGTTAATGTAAGTGATAATGTTTATGCACTATTATGTCCTTATTGCCTTAAATTATGCTAAATTACATGTCTTAATTTTTTGAATAAAATGGACCAAAGGATATATCTTTGGAAAATATTAATGTGGTATAATGTTATTGTCATTTATGGCATTTTAAATGACATTAGTTTTATTTATCTCATTTTAAAGTTCAAATATTGATATTGTGAAATGGTATTTATCTTGATTATTTGAAAAAAATTGAGTGTGAAGTGTATGTATATTAATGGCATTTCTTAATGATGTGATCATTTATAATGGGTTGAGGCCACCTCAAGGTGCATGTTCACAGTCGCATGGTTGGGTTTCCCGCACCACACTATTTTTCATAATAATATTGTGTCAATATGCCTATTCAGAGAAAATAAAGTTACTGGTTAGTGAAATCCATGCCATTTTATTATGATATGTGTCATTGATATGCATAAAGGCTCAAAATAATGTTTATGGGGTTATGATGAAGCCCCTAAACAAAGTACTTTTGTTTAGGGGGTTTGGTTTGTAAGGTGCATGTTGTCTTTTCTCTAACAACTATTATTTTCCAACAATTGTTAATTTGTGAATCCTTATGAAATTTTATTTTTGATGTTTATTATTTGGATAATGTTATGATAATTTACCGATAATATTAATGCCATCTTCACTCTGAATGTCGATTTTAATGTTTACTCGGCTGCATTAACACTTATATTTATATGTTAATTCCAATGCTATTTTCATTATATGTCCTTGAGAATTAATGATATTTTTTACACTTATGTTCAGTATTATTATTAGTGTCAAATGGGACCATTGTGTGTGATGGCACACATGATTAGATTATAGTCTTGCTTTGTGTAAATGTTGGCTATTAATTTAGCCAATGTTCTTGTTTGTCATAATGTGATATTATGTCTCTCTAATCAAAATGTAAACAAAGAGAAGCCATTGGACATTTAATGAGCAAATGTTCTGATGGCTTATAAGAATATTCTGACCAAGATGGATAATTTTTCATGTTTCATTAATGGGCATATAAGATTCATTTCTGTCTTTGCCGTCTAGTGATACATATTAGAATAAAAATTAAGATTGTCTTAAATTCATCTTATCTATGATTAATTCAGGCTTGATGTTCTCATTATTATATTCATAATGTTCCCTCCTCTTTTCCAGCAATAAACATTAATAATGATGCCAAATTTTTGTTTTGGTATAGATAGATCTTACCTTATGTAAATAACTTTCTCGTGTTGAGAGTAAAGATCCCTGCCTCGTGTAAGTTCTTTCTATGCTTTCGCCACTAATATAAAGGATGTTGACCATGATAGTAAGGCATACATTATAAGTGGTCTCATAAGTTTCATGTGCCATCATGCATATTTCTAATCCAGAAGGGGTTGAGGTCAAAACTATTTGATTTATTCCACTAGCATTGATGATGTTAGTTCATGCTACTAGTTATTAGGGAAACATGATTTTTTTTGTTTGTGTAATAGATGTTATGATTATGAATGTTTAAAATTATGATTAAGTAAACTCCAATTGTGTTATGTTAGTTCACCCCTCGGCCTGACGAATCATGCTCACTCTAAATGAATCATTTGTAAAGATTATGTGTGACATGTTATAATTAGAGTTGTAAGAGAAGTGTAAATAATCATGACCTTGTGGAAATTGTGGTCCTGCTGCATTAAACCTCATTTCGAGGGGGGTGGATGTCTCGTTAAATATGAGATACCAAGCTCACATCTCCAACTTAAAACATAACATACACAATCAAAAGAATATGTATGTTAATTCTCTGATGGAGATGGAACCAACCGGAAGTCTTTTCTGGAGAATGTATGAAAAACACACTAATGTTAGTTTTATGTTTAAGACACAACAAGTCTTATTTAGAAAACTGAATAAAATGACACTAATGTTGATCTCATTTTGTTATGGTTGTGTACTTACCCCATTCTGAATAATATATGAAGCACACACTCATGCTAAAGTGGCAACTTTGTCGTTCGAAGTCGATGATGATAATATTGTAATAAATCGTGTATGATCATATTTCTGACCAACAATTTTCATAATTATACGCCACACTTTCTTATGTTATTTTCAGTCTTCTGCCCCACGATAATGCTGATTAGAGCAAAAAGTATGTTCGTTAAGACATTAGACTCTAGAGCATGATATATGATCTTTGAGAATAAAGTAATCATTGTGAATTTGGAGCCTAGGAACACCAATCTTGAGGATAAACTTATTATCCATGAGATATTTGTTCCTACTCATCAGGTGGATTGATGATTATGACAATCACTAATGCAACACCTAATGTTGACCCTCATAATTTCTTTGAGATAAATTATGCATGTGAACGTTCACGTTATTGGCTTGTTGTGATGTAGGATGAACGCTATGAGATCTTACGATTTTATAAATGAGATACATATTGCAGGCTATAAATGGATTTATAAATCCATACTTTAGTCTCACGGAAGTCATGAAAGCTTAAAAGGCTTGAAACAAAAGGCTTATGATAAAGAGAGAAGAGATTTGTCGTATGACATCTTTCCTATTGTCAGCACCAAGGAATTCTCAAGATGTTTGTGTTATCATGGTGACATGCTTTTACAATGACTTAAATAAGTATGGTTACGTTGGTCAACTAGATCATTTTGTCATGAAAGGAAATATAACATAAAGCATGGTGTCTCAAGAATCTATTTTATGATATAATACAAGGGTTGAGACAATGTTGCATTAAGTCTGGGAGAGTAAGTTCACTACCTCATGTAGATAAAAATCTCACTCGCTTAACCATGAGCTTTATTTCTTTCAAAATAACATAAAGCTTCTTGGTGTTGTCTCGTGCACTAATTTAATGGAGATTCATTGAGACATGGGTACAAAAGTAGTAGAAGTGCCATTATGATGACATACATGGATAGAGTACGGAATAAATGTGTTATGCGCTAGTTCTCTGCCTCACCTACTTCTAACATCAAGGGCGACAACTTGTACACTTAAGTGAGACGCCCCCACCTTGATTGTACACTAATCATACCCGCAAATGCACACAATTGAGATCAAAGACTCACATGAAGATATCACAACACAACTCTAGACACAAATTAAATTCATACAAGCTTTATATTACATGGAAGATGACTCGAGGGATTGAATACATAAGCTCGAATACAAACGAGTCAGCGGAAGCAATATCTGAGTACAAACATAAGTAAACAAGTCTGCCTTAAGAAGGCTAGCAAAAACAACATCATGGATCGAAAAGGCAAGCCTTCCTGTTTGGGAGCCTCCTAACTACTCTTGGTCATTGGCGGCCTCCACATAGTAGTAGGATCCGTCGTGGTAGTAGTAGTTGTCGGTGGGGTCAACTGGCTCTTGGGCTCCGTCATCTGATCGTAGCAATCATATCCAGGGGAAAAGGGGAGCAAAGCAATCGTGAGTACTCATCCAAAGTCCTCGCAAGACTTACATTAGATCTATTCTAAATATGCCTCGGTATCAAAGGAATGGGGCTATATCTTTGGACTGAACTATAGAAATGCAAGAATAGAAGGGAAAGCCTAGCCTATCAAAGACTAGTATATTGTATCTTCTTACAACATTAGAACAGTACAAATTAGTATGTCATAAGTAATAAGTATGTAGTAGCAATGCCAAGGGATCCTTCCTCGACTCCCTGCGAGAAAGAAATCCCAGAGCCATCATTTCCATTTCATGCCTCCATTATCCAGTTCTAGTTGAATAGATTAGGATACTACTCTGCATGTCTGTTACCGTGGGCACATCTATTCAAATAGATGTACTTCCCTACTGGGGTGCACAAACTTACCCAACGCGCTTTATTAACTCTGGCTGGACATACTTACTCGGGTCATGCCCGGCCTTCGTTGGTCGACACGGCGTAGTCCTACCTAGACTCAATAGGGAGCCCAAGACGTCGGTCTAAATCATATGCACTTAGGGGTCTTGGGCCATTTGCCCTTTGCACTCACGCGTGTCACGAGTACTGCCAAGATTAGTCCTAGCTACGTTTGTAGATAAAGAAGGTGCTTACGCGGGCCGTCCAGGAGTGTGCCGCTCAAATGTGACTGTCGATGTTCTCGGCCGGGGGTACCCAGACTTGCGGGCCTGCGGCCCAGTGTGTGGCCCACCATGACGACGCAGTACGTCCCAGTAACAAGTTCGTCCAACCAAGGCCCTCGCGAGGGCCCCCTCCTCGCGAGTATGACAACATCAACACCTCTGGAGAGTAGCATCCCCTCGGGCTGATTCCCGAGGAGCAGAGATTCCCATGCAAGTGCCCAACATCTTGTTGATGGGATGACGTGGGGTCTGACGATGGAGCTAGGGAGGCACTAGCAATGCAAAGGGGAGATAGTTTCCTCTTTGGTGCTAAGGAGACAAAGACATCCACAGGTTCCCAAGGAATCTCCAAAGGTTTCCTTCCTAGTGCAACGAGACCGAGACCACGAGCTCGGCAGGACGGATGTCATCACCAAGCCCACCACCGTGTCACCCCCAAAGCTTTGTAGGCGAAAACCACCTTTAGTCAGGATAAGATGTACCTCATGTTCATTTCAAATTTGGCCATTGTGGATCCCTTCCCGCCTATGCAATGAAGGAACCGCACCGTGGCCCCTATAAATAGCCACCCACTCCCATCGTAGAAGGCAGGTAGAGTAGAGCTAGTTCATCACCAACAAGGGGCCCTCGCAAGGCCAGTCCGTGCAGTACTAGTTCATCCTTAGCCCCCTCGTTTGGACAATACACCGCAAAGCAGAAGTAGGGTTTTACACCGCAAGGTGGCCCGAACCTGGGTAAATCCCCGAGTCTACTTTCTCTCTCGCTCACACTCGATCGTTGTAGCTATGTTATAGGGTGACAAGTTTGAGACATCGAGCCGGTTTAGATCCTTGCACAGGCCCAGTGTTCGAACCTTGAGGGCTTTGTGGAGCCCTGAATCCGACATTTGGCGTGCTAGGTAGGGGTGCATCGAAATCTTCCTTGGTTCAACCCATCCTTGCTCCGTCGCTCCCACGACCGACTCCCGCCAAGTCCGACGCAAGCGTCGAGCCACCTGCATCGCCCAAGTGGCTCCTACAGGCCATGGTGCCTCGCGCTGCTTCGTCCCACCGGCGGCCAACGCGGCTACTCGCCTAGCTGCTCAAAAGCTACGGAGCCCGTCACCACCACTCGTTGTACAACATGGAGCCGCTTCGCTTCCTCAACCCCAACTTCCTCCATGGGATCAACCTCCCGCAATCACCTCGGGACAACAAAACACACAAGCCACGCTGCTGAGGGCGCGTGAGAGGCCTTGCAGCCGTCTCGTCACACGTCTCGCGGCCCTCAGGGCTCGCGCGGTTGCTTGCATCCTCGGCGGGTTGCGGGCACCCTCATCAGGCCGTCACATCAAGCAGCTCCTTCGCCAGGCGGGTGCCGTGCACCCGCATCCTGGGGCCGCATGGGGTGAAGCCGGGCCAACAAACGACATCACCTTCGACTCTGGGACCATACCAAGACTACGATCGCCACTGGTGTAGTCCCCATGCTGTGCACCCCCACCATCAGCCATGTCGCGTTTACCAAGACACTCATCGATGGCGGCACCGGCCTCAACGTCCTCTCTGTGGAGACCTTCGAGGCACTCCAAGTGCCCTATGACCGGCTCGCGCCTACCAGGCCCTTCTCAGGGGTGGCTTAGGGCTAGACTGCCCCTTTGGGCCAGGTGCGCCTCCCGGTCACCTTCAGCACTTGGGACACCTACCGGACCGAGGTGATCGACTTCTATGTGGCCCACATTGGCCTCCCGTAAAATACCATCTTGGGATGCCTGTCCCTCGCCAAGTTCATGGCGGCAATGCACCCTGGCTACAACGTCATCAAAATGCCGAGGAGTAGCAGTAGCATCTCAGTAGCCAGGGACACCAAGGAGGTAGTTCGAGCCCTCATGCTCTCCTACAAGGCGGCGGCCGCCGCATGCCCCGGCACAGAGAGCGCCGCCCAGGCCTCTGGGGCTGCGGTAGCCCCGGCCCTTGACAGCAAGGACGACAATTCTGCTCCCGAGGCCGAAGCGGCATTGAGCCCTGGCACCAAGGGAGCGGTGCTAGCTCTGGAGGCCGTGCCCACAAAGAAAAAGCAGTGGTTCTCTTAGGACCGACCTGAGATGAAGTAGGTGTTCCACGACGACAGGAGCTCGGGCCCCACCTTCACCATCGGCATGGGCCTTCCTTCGAAGCAAGAAAGGGCACTGGTCGTCTTCCTCTGCACGAAAAACGACGTGTTCACGTGGGAGTCGTCCGATCTGGTGGGCGTCCCAAGGAGCGTAATCGAACAACACCTGATGGTGTGCCCCCATGCGCACCTGGTGAAGCAGAAGGCGAGACGAGAGGCGCAAGAAAAGCAAGCCTTTATCATCAAGGAGGTCCGCAAGTTGCGGGAAGTTTTCGTCCTCTAGGAGGTGCGGTACCCTGATTGGCTAGCAAACCTCGTAATTGTCCCTAGGAAGGGAGGGGAGGAACGTTTGTGCATCGACTTCACGAGTCTCAACAAGGGCTGCCCACAGGATCCCTTCCCGCTCCAGCGCATCGACAAGATCGTGGACTCCATCGCCGAGTGCGACTTGCTATGTTTCTTGGATGCCTTCTCAGGTTACCACCAAATCAAGATGGCGGTGAAGAATGTCGAGAAGATGGTGTTCTATTCCCCATGCAACATGTATTACTACACATGCATGCCATTTGGGTTGCGGAATGCTGGCGTGACCTTCCAGCGGTTGATGGACATCGCCCTGGGGTTGCAGGTTGGGAGGAATGCTGAGGCCTACATCGATCATATTTTGGTCAAGTCAGGGAGACTAGGACTACGATCGAGGACCTGGAGGAGACGTTCGCTAGCTTGCATCGGATGAGCCTAAGGCTCAACCCCGAGAAGTGCGTTTTCGGGGTCCCCTCTAGCAAACTACTCAGTTTCTAGGTCTCGCACTATAGATTAAGGCAAACCCTGAGAAGGCCAAGTCAATTAAAAAGATGCTCCCGCCGCAAACCCTCAAGGAAACGCAAAAGCTGGCGGGCTGCGTGACCGCCCTCGGACGGTTCATCTTGAGGCTTGGCGAGCGCGCCCTCCCCTTCTTCAAGATCATGAAGATGAAGGGCCCTTATCCCGGAGGTGGCTTGCCAAGAGCTCAAGCAGTACCTCACAAACCCTCCTATCATGGTGGCGCCCTACTCTCGTGATCCCTTGGTGCTCTACTTGGCAGCGACCCAACATTCGGCTAGCGTAGCGCTCGTGGCAATCCGAGAGGAGCACGATGACACAAATGCAAGGGGAAGTGGCTCGCAAGAAGCCGCGCAACACTCACCTGTAGGGGAACGCGACAGAAAACAAAAAAATTCGGTATAGCGAGCACGCCCAGGACCACTATGGAGAATGCATACAAGGTTTGATCTGATCCGTACCGACTCGTAGCGCAGCGGAAGAAGAGTCGGTGGAGATCGTTGGTGCAGATCCCCGCAGCTAGGATTTACAACCTCCCAACCGCGAGGATGTACTCCCTCGTCGGACAGCCCTTCGGGAGGCGGTCGGACAGTCCCCCGGACGATGTTGCGGACAGCCCTTCGGGAGGACCCTCGAAACTCGAACGGAGACTCGGACGGCCCTTCGGGAGGACTCTCGAAACTCGACCCGAGACTCGGACAGCCCTTCGGGAGGACACTCGAACAGCCCCTCGGGCAAAAGATCGAAACTACGAACTCTCTACGGGGTTGCACACATACGGTGTCATCTATCCGGCAGGGCTTCGCCGTCCAGAACTAGTTCCTGCCGGAACCCAGACAGCCTTTCGGCTCTACGAAAAACTCTTTTCGTGGGAGGGAGAGAGAGAGCTTGCAAAGCAAAGCATGTGTATGAGAGCAAAGGATGAGTGTGGAGAGTGCATCTCCACCTCTATTTATAGGAAAACCCAAGGGGTAGGGTAGCACTTGAAATACCCAAAATGCCCATGAGGTGAGCACACCACAAGGGCATAAAGGGAAAGCCTCCAAATAGTGTTGCCTGCATCACCATGCCTGCATCACCATGCCTGCATCATCCCCTAATAGTATTTCCACTATTCACAATAGTGTTTCCACTATTCACAATAGTGTTTCCACTATTCACAATAGTGTTTCCACTATACATATATAGTGTTTCCACTATTTACAATAGTGTTTCCACTATACATATATAGTGTTTCCACTATTTATATATATAGTGTTTCTACTATTCAAAATAGTGTTTTCACTATTCACGAAGACATTTTTCTGCGTTTGTTAAATCCCAAATTATTTCTGTGTGCCTAGAATAATTCCAGTACCCACTAAAACAATTTTGGACGCGTTCCGAAACAATTACGGAACAATGTTTTTCTTCAGCGAAAAGCTACCATAGCGGTTCCGGCGGCTCCGGAACACTTCCGGTTTTTTCCTCCGAAAAATCCCAGAAGTCCCCAGAATCATTCTGGCACCCTCCAAGAATTTCCAGACGTGTGCCGAAACCATTTTGACTTAATGGTATACTCCAAAACAACTTTTCGGTTTTACCGGAACTATTCCAATGTTCTCTCTCCGGAACTCTTCCGTTGTCTCCGAAACTTTTTCGGTGATTTTCTCTCAGACTCCCTGTCTAGTATTCAGCAGGTAGATGACCCTTAAGCGTGTGACCCTATAGGTTCGGTGAAGTATAGACATGACCCGGAACACCTTCCGATCAATGATCAGCATCGGAGCCGTGGACACCATATCGATCCCTATACCCACACGAATAAATATTCGAGTGAACCTCCAGTTGCCGTGAGCTATTCCTGTTGCTTCGCGATATGTTACAATTACCCGAGGTGAGAAACATCGACATCCTTGTGGATCAACACTTGTCCACAATGCCAGTTACCTCGTTGCCGGTATTGTTGTCTTTTCTCGTTCCCATGTTTTGGCATCCCCGTGATCAAATCACAAAGTGTCTGGCCAGACGATGATGGATACCGTAACACCGAGAGGGCCCAGAGATATCTCTCCATCACCGAAGGAGCAAATCCCAATCTTGAGCTATCAAGTTACTTGACATACTTTTCCATGAACCCGTAAGCCGCCGTAATAGCCACCCATTTACAGATGACGTTTAACAAACCCCAAAGTTCATGAAGCAAGCATGAAGAAACTCGATACTCGCATGGTCTAAGGAATTATGCAAACATTAACTTCTCTGTGTTATTAACCATAAACTTATGACGAATGTATCTCATAGCATAACATCAATTCGGATCGATTCAACACAAGTGTTCTACCAACATCGTGCCCTCAAAATTTCCGGCATGGCCATGCCCATGATCAGGAAAACAGGATCATCATGCAATACTTGAGCCAGTCTTAGAGGCAAGACTAGGAATACAATTTACCATTTATTATACCACACGTGCACATGAGTTTCCCTCCAAGCCTCGTTTTATTTGCAGACTCGAGAATCATTGCAGTTATAGCATGGATCATAAACATTCATTACAAACTTGGAGGTACAAAAGTAACTGATATTACTGCCTCTAGGGCATATCTCCTACAGACTCCCACTTGCACTAGAGTCATAATCTAGTTACATGGCTTCCCTAACACCAATGGCAATCCGGTGTTGCTCATGCTTTGCTCGTGGTAGAGGCTTCGTCATCGGGTCTGACACATTCAGATCCGTATGAACTTTGCGTACTTTCACTAAACCTTCTTCGACATGATGTCGAATGAGTTTAAATTTGCGTTGAATATGCATTGTCTTATGGTGCGAACATTACTCCCTTGCCTGAGCCACGGCGCCACTATTGTCACAATAGATCTCCACCGGGTCCAGAGCACTTGGAACCACACCAAGGTCTTCAAGGAATTGCTTGATACCGACAACTTTCTTGGAGGCTTCTGAAGCAGCCACATATTCCGCCTCCGTTGTAGAATCCGCCACAGTCTTTTGTTTGGAACTTTTCCAATCAACTGCACCGCCGTTCAATAAGAAAACATAGCCCGATTGAGATTTGAAGTCATCTGGGTCAGTCATGAAGCCTGCATCAGTGTAACAACTTACAATGAGCTCTTCATCACCTCCGTACACAAGGAGTAAATCCTTGGTCCTCCTGAGGTACTTAAGAATACCCTTAACTGCGGCCCAGTGTTCCAATCCTGGATCACCTTGGTACCGGCTGCTAACAATTCATTTGTACTCGCTCATCGAGGGTCCGAGGACACTGATTCTTGCAAAGCACTGTGCCAGGTGACATGGGGAGTAGGCCTTTCTTGGAGTTCTCCATGTTGAACCTTTTCAACACCTTGTCAATGTACGTGCTTTGGCTTAGCGCTATCAGGCGTCTTGATCTATCTCTATAGATCCTGATGCCCAATACATATGCCGCTTCGCCTAAGTCTTTCATTGAAAAACTCTTCTTCAATGAGTCTTTTATTTCGCTAAGAAATTTCACATCATTTCCAATCAACAATATGTCATCCACATACAAGATTAGAAATGCTTTTGCGCTCCCACTAAACTTCTTGTAAACACAAGATTCTTCATCGTTCCTGATGAAGCCAAACTCTTTGACCACTTCATCAAAACGAATGTTCCAGCTCCTTGATGCTTGCTTCAGACCATAAATGGCTTTCTGAAGCTTGCATACCTTTCTAGCATTCTTAGGATCGACAAAACCTTCTGGCTGTATCATGTATACATCCTGTTCAAGGTTCCATTTAGGAAAGCCGTTTTGACATCCATCTGCCATATTTCATAATCGAAATAAGCAGCAATTGCTAGTAATATCCGAACAGACCTGAGCATGGCTACGGGCGAGAAAGTCTCGTCGTAGTCAACTCCTAGAACTTGCGTGAACCCTTTCGCGACAAGTCTAGCTTTGTGGATAGTAATGTTACCATCCGCGTCCGTCTTTCTTTTGAAAATCCATTTACAACCAATGGGTTTTACGCCATCTGGAAGTTCTTCCAAGTTCCAAACTTGGTTTTCGTACATGGATTCCATCTCGGATCTCATGGCCTTGTGCCATTCCCTTGAGCTAGGCCCCGCCATCGCTTCCTTGTAGTGCGCAGGTTCATCATCTTCAAGAATGAAGATTTCGTTATGAAACCATTCAGGTGGCTGGATAGCCCTACCTGATCTGCGCGGTTCAGTTACAACATTGTCTGAAGTTTCCGCATCACATGCGACAACTTCTGGCTCGGTTGTAGGGATAAGTTGCGGAATTACTTCCGGTTCCTTAGCCATCTCAACGGTTGCCGAAGATTCACTAATCTCATTAAGCTGTACTGTCCTCCTACTCAATTCTTTAGCGAGAAACTCTTTCTCGAGAAAATGTGCAACCTTTGCGACAAACACTTTGCCCTCGGTTTGGTGGTAGAAGGAATATCCAATGGTGTTATTTGGATAACCTACAAAGTAACATTTGTCTGATCTAGGTTCTAGCTTGGTTGGCTGTAAACGTTTTACGTATGCCTCACAACCCCAAACCTTGAGATGTGACACACTAGGTATCTTCCCATACCACATCTCATGTGGTGTCGTCTCAACAGACTTAGACGGTGCTCTGTTTAATGTATAAGCAGCAGTGTCTAGTGCGTGACCCCAAAAAGATATCGGTAGATCTGTAAGAGACATCATCGACCTTACCATGTCTAACAGGGTTCGGTTACGTCGTTCCGACACTCCGTTTTGCTGTAGAATTCCGGGAGGCGTAAGCTGTGAAACGATTCCACGATCACTCAGATGTTGGCCAAACTCGTGACTAAGATATTCGCCTCCGCGATCAGACCGCCGAAACTTAATCTTTTTGTTACGATGATTTTCTACCTCATTCTGAAATTCTTTGAACTTTTCAAAGGTTTCCGACTTATGCTTCATCAAGTAGATATAGCCATACCGACTCAAATCATGAGTAAAAGTCACGAAGTAAAAATACCCACCCCGTGCGGCCGTGTTCATTGGACCACATACATCACTATGTATTATTTCCAATAATTCACCCGCCCGTTCAGGATGACCCGTGAACAGCGTCTTGGTCATTTTTCCCATCAAGCAAGCTTCACATGTGTCAAATAATTCAAAATCAAGGGACGGTAAAACTCCATCTTTATGGAGTCTTTGCATGCGTTTCTTTCCGATGTGGCCAAGCCGACAGTTCCACAAGTAAGTGGTGGTGGTATCAGCCTTCTTAAGGCGTTTAGCATTCACGTTAAAGACATCATTTCCACATTCAAGATTTAGTATGAAAAGGCCCCCAACAATGGGTGCAAATCCATAAAACATATCCTTACAATAAAGTGAACAACCATTGTTCTCAGACTTGTAGGAGTACCCGTCGTGCACTAAACATGATCCAGAGATAATGTTTCTACACAACAACGGAACAAAATAACAGTTACTAAATTCCAAAATAAATCCTGAAGGGAGACGTAGAGGCATAATGCCGACGGCTTGAGCGGCGATCCCAGCGCCATTCCCGACACGCATCACGACTTCATTCTTTGCCAGCTTGTGCACCTTCTAAAGCCCCTGTATCGAGTTGCAAATGTGAGCAACCGATCCGGTATCAAATACCCAAGACTTAGAATTTTCGCTAGCAAGCAAAACGTCAATGACATTAACTTGTATAACAATTATACCTTTTCCGGTTTTCCCGGATTTCTTATCTTCCAGATACTTCTTGCAGTTTCTCTTCCAGTGTCCTGTGCCCTTGCAGTAGAAGCACTCAGTTTCATTCTTGGCTCCGCCAGATTTGCGTTGGAAGCCGGTCTTACCGGCGCCCTTGCCTTTCTTTGGCTTGCCTTTCTTTTTGAAACTGACAGTTTTATTCACAAGCAACACTTGCTTGCGATTTTTCTGCAGTCCCCCTTCAACAGTTTTCAGCATGGCAAGCACCTCATTAGGTGTTTTGTCCATCCCATTCATGTTGTAGTTCGTGACAAAACCTCCGTAAGAAGGGGGGAGTGAACAGAGCAACATGTCCATTACATGCTCTTCTGGAAGTGGAAATTCCAGGGTTTTAAGCCTTTCAGCGTAGCCAATCATATTGACTACGTGCTCGCCAACTGAACTGCCCTCAGCCATCTTGGTCTCCGACATCATCTTCATGATATCAAAACGTTCAGACCTTGCATTAAACTTGTAAAGAGCATCCAGATCCTTGATCATATCAAAGGAGTTATGGAATTCAAAACGTTTTTGAAGCTCTGAACTCATGCAAGACAGCATGAGGCACTGCACTAAGTTGTAATCATCATCCTTAGTGGCCCAGACATTCTGTATGTCTACCGCGGCTGTTGCCGCCGGCTTTGGTGGAAGAGCTCCATCAAGCACGTACACTTTCTTAGCGCTCCTGAGGACAATCCTCAGGGTACGGACCCAGTCCGCATAGTTGTTTCCATTCGCAGCTAACTTCTCTTTCTCTAACATCGGGCCTAAGTTGAACGCGCCATTGCGAGCCATTTGATCTACAACGGAAAACACAAGTTCATTTTAGACATTGTTCATAATGATTTTTGGCACTAGTGAATAAACAATTTTATTCTAAAGTGCGCTCCCACTCAAATCAATATCTCTCATAATTGATTGTGAGTGATGCAAGATCCAACTTTCAATTTAGCGTCAAGGATGTAACCATCTCAAGTGACGACAATTTCAATTGGTAGGCCAACTTGCCAATCACATCTCTATGTGACTCTTGTTCATCTTTCGATGCGTGTGTTCCGAGCTCATGACTTTCTTGCCTGAACGTCAAGACAACCAAGTGATCTCGCTGCGAGGTCTCAACTCACCCGCCTCACACTTCTCTAATCGTTCGTATCCATGTAACCATGTGATACCCCGAAGAGATAGGTGCCGTGACGGTGCTACACTTGGGAGAACACTATCTACTTGATATTTTTGTGAGAGATCACCCTAATAAAAAGCGACTACCGCGCAATCAAGAAGGGTGCATCAAGAGGGATAAACATCTCAGGCAATTCATAATAGCATGATATGATATAGCCCCTTCTGACGGAGAAGTCAAGTATTTCTTCGTCTTCGGCATTCGCGTCGGTGTTCACCTTTGCGAAGATTGCCACCACCTTGTCGATGCACCAAATAATATTGCTATCTCTATAGCTAATAAAATAAGTGCATTACATAAGGTTGACACGCAGGTCATTAAAGTGCAATCATATGGCTCCAGCCATCATGCCGAATCATGACACGGAGGTCATGTTAATTACATCATATAGCCATCTCATACATAATCAAATTGAATATGAGCATTGCTATACCAAATCACATGCAAACCATCCTGCAAAACCAAGTTAGACGCCTCTAATCGGTTTATGCAAAATTTTATTTTACGTGGCTTCTAAGGTTTTGACTTAAACCGCAGCTACCAACGTTTATCATCAAGTATGATACTTCACGTTGCTAGATTAACTTTCCAGGGTGTATGAAACACGAGATAGTAAAATCTCGAGCCCCATACTAAACTTCGTCATACGCGTGACCCCCGTGCAGATCATATCTGCATTGCCCTTCGTCTGCGAAACATCCATCTTTCTTTAACTATGGTGGAACCCAAAGACACTGAAGCACTCCGTTGATCTGTCAATCAGCATACTCAGGAGCAGCATGAAAGGATCGCGGATTGCCAGAACTTTGTAAGATTCCACCATTCCGTCAAGATCAGGAGTACGCAAATTCATGGGAAGCAACAAGAACATCGGGTAACAGATTTCATCTGCTACCCGCACAAATAATTTTCAGCAATAGATCTCATCTACTACAAAATTATACTATGCAATACTCATACATCTCATGTATTCTAGATCATACCATGCATCTACTCATAGCCTGGCTCTGATGCCACTGTAGGGGAACGCGACAGAAAACAAAAAATTTCGGTATAGCGAGCACGCCCAGGACCACTATGGAGAATGCATACAAGGTTTGATCTGATCCGTACCGACTCGTAGCGCAGCGGAAGAAGAGTCGGTGGAGATCGTTGGTGCAGATCTCCGCAGCTAGGATTTACAACCTCCCAACCGCGAGGATGTACTCCCTCGTCGGACAGCCCTTCGGGAGGCGGTCGGACAGTCCCCCGGACGATGTTGCGGACAGCCCTTCGGGAGGACCCTCGAAACTCGAACGGAGACTCGGACGGCCCTTCGGGAGGACTCTCGAAACTCGACCAGAGACTCGGACAGCCCTTCGGGAGGACACTCGAACAGCCCCTCGGGCAAAAGATCGAAACTACGAACTCTCTACGGGGTTGCACACATACGGTGTCATCTATCTGGCAGGGCTTCGCCGTCCAGAACTAGTTCCTGCCGGAACCCAGATAGCCTTTCAGCTCTACGAAAAACTCTTTTCGTGGGAGGGAGAGAGAGAGCTTGCAAAGCAAAGCATGTGTATGAGAGCAAAGGATGAGTGTGGAGAGTGCATCTCCACCTCTATTTATAGGAAAACCCAAGGGGTAGGGTGGCACTTGAAATACCCAAAATGCCCATGAGGTGAGCACACCACAAGGGCATAAAGGGAAAGCCTCCAAATAGTGTTGCCTGCATCACCATGCCTGCATCACCATGCCTGCATCATCCCCTAATAGTATTTCCACTATTCACAATAGTGTTTCCACTATTTACAATAGTGTTTCCACTATTTACAATAGTGTTTCCACTATACATATATAGTGTTTCCACTATTTACAATAGTGTTTCCACTATACATATATAGTGTTTCCACTATTTATATATATATAGTGTTTCTACTATTCAAAATAGTGTTTTCACTATTCACGAAGACATTTTTCTGCGTCTGTTAAATCCCAAATTATTTCTGTGTGCCTAGAATAATTCCAGTACCCACTAAAACAATTTTGGACGCGTTCCGAAACAATTCCGGAACAATGTTTTTCTTCAGCGAAAAGCTACCATAGCGGTTCCGGCGGCTCCGGAACACTTCCGGTTTTTTCCTCCGAAAAATCCCAGAAGTCCCCAGAATCATTCTAGCACCCTCCAAGAATTTCCAGACGTGTGCCGAAACCATTTTGACTTAATGGTATACTCCGAAACAACTTTTCGGTTTTACCGGAACTATTCCAATGTTCTCTCTCCCGAACTCTTCCGTTGTCTCCGAAACTTTTTCGGTGATTTTCTCTCAGACTCCCTGTCTAGTATTCAGCAGATAGATGACCCTTAAGCGTGTGACCCTATAGGTTCGGTGAAGTATAGACATGACCCGGAACACCTTCCGATCAATGATCAGCATCGGAGCCGTGGACACCCATATCGATCCCTATACCCACACGAATAAATATTCGAGTGAACCTCCAGTTGCCGTGAGCTATTCCTGTTGCTTCGCGATATGTTACAATTACCCGAGGTGAGAAACATCGGCATCCTCGTGGATCAACACTTGTCCACAATGCCAGTTACCTCGTTGCCGGTATTGTTCTCTTTTCTCGTTCCCATGTTTTGGCATCCCCGTGATCAAATCACAAAGTGTCTGGCCAGACGATGATGGATACCGTAACACCAAGAGGGCCCAGAGATATCTCTCCATCACCGAAGGAGCAAATCCCAATCTTGAGCTATCAAGTTACTTGACATACTTTTCCATGAACCCGTAAGCCGCCGTAATAGCCACCCATTTACGGATGACGTTTAACAAACCCCAAAGTTCATGAAGCAAGCATGAAGAAACTCGATACTCGCATGGTCTAAGGAATTATGCAAACATTAAATTCTGTGTGTTATTAACCATAAACTTATGACGAATGTATCTCATAGCATAACATCAATTCGGATCGATTCAACACAAGTGTTCTACCAACATCGTGCCCTCAAAATTGTCGGCATGGCCATGCCCATGATCAGGAAAACAGGATCATCATGCAATACTTGAGCCAGTCTTAGAGGCAAGACTAGGAATACAATTTACCATTTATTATACCACACGTGCACATGAGTTTCCCTCCAAGCCTCGTTTTATTTGCAGACTCGAGAATCATTGCAGTTATAGCATGGATCATAAACATTCATTACAAACTTGGAGATACAAAAGTAACTGATATTACTGCCTCTAGGGCATATCTCCTACAGACCCTCAGGACATCGCTCCTGAGGACCTCGCAACCTCACCGACTCCTCAAGAACCTGAGCACTCCATGCCCCTTGAGTATTAGGGTGGCGCTGACACCCCATGCCTCATCGAGTACCCGGTGTACTACGTCAGCACCATACTATGAGAGGCGCGCTTGCTAGACCATGCACCAGAAGCCCCTACTCGCGCTCCTCGTCACCGCAAGGAAGCTGAGCCAGTACTTCCAAGGTCATCCCATCAAGGTTGTCTCCGCGTACCCTCTAGAGAAGGTGCTATGCAACTCCAATGTGACAGGAAGGATTGTGGAGTGTAACATCAAATTGCAGTCTTTCCACCTGGACCTCAGCACAACTAGGGTCATCAAGGGCGCAACCCTTGCTGACTTTGTGGCAGAATGGACGGAGGCCCCCGATTGGGGGTTCGATGAGGGTCAGTCCCTCGCGCCTGGTGAGGGAGTCGTGGATTAATGGGTCGTCGCATGGCTGACCTGTTTCTCATGGGCCGGACTATATGGCCTGCTGGATGAGCATTAGATGATCAAGGGCCCCATCGCCAAGGTGGAAGCTTCAAGGAGCCGTGGCGTGTCCTCCAAGTTGTTGACAATAGATAGGCATGTTTTTCCTTCGATGTGCAGCCGACTATGTGTAAACCCTAGGTACCCTCGGCGTCTATATAAGTCAGAGGGTTTTAGGTTGTAGAGAGAGGACAACTCATGTAGGGTTTAGCTATTTGATCTCGAGGTAGATCGACTCTGTAACCTACACATCATCAATAGAATCAAGCAGGACGTAGGATATTACCTCCATACGAGGGCCCAAACCTGGGTAAACATCGTCTCCTTCGTCTCCTGTTACCATTGATTCTAGTCTCACAACTCGGGACCCCCTACCTGAGATCCACTAGTTTTGACACCGACATTGGAGCTTTCATTGTGAGTTCCATTGTGATCGTTAAAGGAATCGATGTCTTTCCTTGCCACAAGCAACAAGGTCTGCGGCCAGAGTACTCTCACCTCTGATCAGATTCTCACGAGCGGCGGCATCTTGTTGCACGCCGACCCGATTGGCCACCTTGGCCAGATCGGAAATCCCCCCATATCAAAGAATCAAGTATGAAGCCCTAGAGTTCGTCGCTGATTCACGGAGAGAACTCATCTTCATAGAACCCTCGACTCTTAAGAAGAAGCCCGCAGGTCTCGACGCCTCAACGTCGAAGATGTTGGGCCCCTCTTCAAATGAAGTCGTCACCCCTGGGTTGTCTAGAACGCGCAAACCGGTCATTGTGACCGGATCTACCACGGCTAAAGAGGACCCGGATCCGCTCTCATGCAGCTCCAGAACTACGACGCCGCACATTGACTCCACTCGCTTCAGCGACATGGATCCTACCATCGCCTCATTTTTAAATGAGCTATTTGATCGGATTGAGACCATGCGTATGTCTAATGACCAGGTTCCGGTGTATGATTGGCTCAGGCTTAGACCCAACGACAGGGAGATTCACGTCCCCACGGTCACCCACCTAGTTGCCACCGTCGAGTGTCCGGCTGGGAGCTCGTCGCCCCAAGGAGCAGAATTAAAAATGGTTTATACCCCGGTCTCCGTTCATCGAGACCTTGCCTGTAACCCAAACATCAGAGTTCTCTTTGGAGACAGACCGGTGCCAGTCCCTGATCTGGCACGTAGTTCGGAGTCCGTGATTCCGAACTCACAACATGGCGTGGAGTCAAAAAAATGCTGCCCCCCATCACCTAAGCTGATCATGAAAGAATGGCACCAAAGCCCAAGTCTTCGGACTTACGAGATATTAAACAATTACCAGGAGAGTCAGTTCATCATTTTTGGGCTAGACTCCTGCTCGCTAGAAGAAGAGAAAAAGGTCTTAGTGACCAATAGATAATGGCAACCTTCAATCGAAAGTTCCAGGATGAAGGGATTCTTAACGCCCTGGCTCGCCGACACATTCGTGACTTCGCCGAGCTCTCAGACTTAGTACAAAAATATTGTGCCATGGAAAGTGCTTGGCTTGCTGATTGGCTATTTTCGGAACCAACCTTCACTGAACACCCTAGATGAGATCGGAAAAAGGGGATACCTCCAAAGTGGCTAGCCAGATTCGAACCCGCCAAAAAGTGGAACAGGCCCCTTACAAGGGTCATTGATGTCCTTGATGGGCTGTTGGACAAACCATGCCCTATACATTCCGTATTTCTGAACACAAACCCGACTCACAGCCTTAGAGCTTGCTGGGTCGTCAGGCAGGTCGCAAAAAGCGGTGAGGCCATTCTTGAGGCGCTACCGCTGAATAGGCGCTCCACATCATCACCCGAATACAACACCGAAGTCCTAACGATCTACGAAACGTTCCCCTCAAGGAACAGGAGGAAAAGAGCTCTTAAAGAACTCGAATAGGTCTACCATGTGGCAGCAACAAGTGCATGGGCAGACATACCCATTACCTTCTAAGACACTAACCAACCAGCCATTCTTCCCGGCCATTCACCGGCCGCACTAGTCCTGAACCCCATCATCGATGGCTACAAGTTACACAAGGTTCTAATGGACGACGGTAGTGGTTTAAACATGATCTACGAAGACATCGTGGAAAAAATGCAGTTCAACCGATCTCGCATCGAGCATAGCAACACGACTTTCTGGGGAATCATTTCGGGGAAAGAGGCGTGATGTTCGGGACGTATCGTCCTGGACGTAGTGTTCGGCACGCTTGAAACTATCGGTTCGAAGAACTCCCCTTCCATGTCGTACCCTTCCCAAGTGGCTACCACGCCCTATTGGGACGTGATGCCTTCACAAAATTCCAGGCTATACCCCATTATGGGTATACAAAACTCAAAATGCTAGGACCAAACGGAGTAATCACAATCTCTAGTGATCCGAATATAGCCCTTCGGGCCGAAAACAAAACAGCAGCACTTGCCCTCGAGGCACTAGACGAGACCTTTGTTGTAGAAGAACTGGACGCACTTCGGTCAATAGTTGATAAGGACGACGTGATCCTTAGCAAAAGGCTCAAGCCCATGTCCTTTAAACCCTCAGATGAAATCGTTAAATTTCAAGTGCACCCGACGGACCCCAACAAGACAGCATCCATCGAAGCTCAGCTCGATCCCATAGTGGATTAAGCAGTGCGGACATTTTTACGAGAAAACTGGGATATCTTCGCCTGGCATCCTCCCGATATGCCCGGAATCCCGTGGTGGCTAGCAGAACATAGTCTGAACGTCATGGCAGGCTTCAACCCCATTAAGCAAACTCTACACCGGTTTTCCGAACCCAAACGACAAGCTACGGGTGAAGAATTAGCTACACTTCTAGAGACAGGGTTCATTCGGGAGATTAAGCACCCCGAATGGTTGGCAAATCTGGTGATGGTACCAAAGAAAGACAAATCCTGGCGGCTTTGCGTCAATTCAAAGAGCTCAATAAGGCCTGCCCTAAGGACCCTTTCCCCTTTACCGCGGATAGAGCAGATCATCGACGCCACAACCGAACACGACTCGTTGTGTTTCCTTGACGCTTATTTTGGATACCACCATATTCAAATGAAGGAATCCGATCAAGCTGCAACCGCATTCATTAGCCCCTACGAGCCATTCTGCTTCAACACGATGTCCTTTGGGCTAAAAATGTTGGCGCTACGTACCACCACATGATCCAGACTTGTCTCGATCCAGACTTGTCTCGTGATACAAGTCGGTAAGACAATCAAGGCATATGTGGATGACGTGGTAATCCAAACCAAACACGTCAGCGTGTTGATCGATGACCTACGGCAAACCTTTGCCAGCCTATGCAAGTATGACATACGACTCAATCCGGAAAATGTGTATTCGGAGTTCCCGCTGGTAAACTGCTCGGATTCATCATCTCCCATGGAGTCATAGAAACGAATCCGGATAAGATCTGCGCTCTATGAGAATTTGCAATTCCCACAGAGCTAAAGCATGTCCAGAGGCTGGCTGGCTGTGTAGCGGCGCTAAGACGCTTTATCTCTGGCCTCGGAGAAAAGGATCGACCGCTCTATAAGCTGCTAAAATGGACCAACAATTTTGAGTGGACCAGCGAAGCAACTACCACATTAGAATAAATTAAAACACTGCTGGCAATCAATCCCATATTCATAGCACCAGGCGCTGGTGAACCCATGTTATTATATATATCGGCTACCAACCAAGTCGTTAGCGCAGTGCTCGTCATCAAACGAGAGGAGGTGGGACACAAATTCCGGACACAAAAGCCGGTCTATTATGTGTCAGAAGTACTAACTCAATGCAAGTCCAGATACCCGCACTACCAGAAGATATCCTACATAGCATTTATGGCATCACGGAAACTCAGACACTACTTCCAAGAGTGTTCGGTAATGGTGGCATCCGAAGTACCCCTGAACAACATAATCAACAAAAGGGACCACTGGACGCATAGCCAACTGGGCTATTGAGCTCCTTCCCTTTGAAATAACCTACAAGCCATGACGTGGCATAAAATCTGAGGTACTAGCAGATTTTCTGGCTGAGTGGATATAAGCCGAGCTCCCCAGGGAATATAGTACATACTCCCATTTGACAATGTACTTTGATGGATCCAAAACCTTGGCCGGTTTGGGGGCAGGAGTTATCCTCACATCCCCCACAGGCGACGACATTCGATATGTGTTGTAGATCATGTATGCCGACTCCAACAATGCAGCCGAATACGAATTACTCTTGCATGGTCCTCGGATGGTAGTATCTATGGGCATACGGCAGCTACAGGTACGAGGAGACTCCAAGTTGGCCATCTCCCAAATCAATGGAGAATTCGATGCCAAAATCTTAAAGATGGCAGCATAGAAAAATGTCGTCCTCAAGATATCCGCACAGTTCGAGGGGTTGGAATTTCACCATGCCGCTCGCGACAACAACAAAGCCATCGACATAGTGGATCGCATGGGGGCTAAGCGCGATCCTGTCACAAAAACACTTCCTAGAATGGCTCTTTAAGCCATCTGTGGTTTGGCAAGACGATCATAAGGGCGATGGTCTAAATACGTCAAAAGAGGTTGTTCCCTCTATAAATGAACTATATGACCAAATAATCGGTGGCTCCATAATGGATGAAATGCCTTCGGCTCATGAGATCGTGGCAGTAATCTCGCCATGGACCGAGCCCTTTCTTGCCTACCTTCTCTAGAGAGAGCTCCCTGACGACCAGACAGAGGCGTGGCACATAATTCGGCGATCCAAAGCCTACAAGATACACGAGGGTGAGTTATACAAGAAAAGCACCATCGGAATATTACAGTGGTGCATATCTAAGGAAGAAGGACGACAACTCTTGCCCGAAAGACACACTAGGATGGACGGTCATCACGCCGCAGCAAGAACCTTGGTTAGCATGTCCTTCCGAGCTGTCTTCTTTTGGCCCATTGCTCGGGCAGACGCCCAATCACTTGTCAAACACTTTGTGGGGGGTCAACTTTTTGCAAATCTAAGTCACATGCCCCAATAGCTCTTGGGACTATTCCGATCACCTGGCCTTTCACAGTTTGGGGGCTGAACATGGTCGGACCACTTAAAGGGGGACCAAGAAGAATAAATACTTACTGTTCGTGGTTGACAAGTTCGCCAAATGGATAGAGGCAAAGCCCATTAAATCGGCCAAGTCTGGAGCAGTAATTGACTTCGTATCCGACATGTTACACCATTACGGTATCCTGCGCAATATAATAATGGACAATGGATCCAACTTCGCGGCCCAAGAGGTCAAGGACTGGTGCACAAAAGTGGGCATCAAGCTCGATTACGCATCAATGTATCATCCGCAGACTAATGGACAAGTTGAACAAGCAAACAGTCTCATCATGAGCGACATTAAGCCATGCTTGGTCCGATCTCTTCATGAGCCCGACTATCATTTGGTGGAGGAGCTCGACTCTGTTCTATGGGGCCTGCGCACCACCCCGAACGAATCAACGGGATACACACTGTTCTTCATGGTCTATGGGGCAGAAGCAGTCCTCCCCTATGATATTATTCATGACGCACCAAGGGTACGCATGTACGAGGAAAAGGAAGCTGAGTTAGATCGGCACGACGACTTGGACGCCTTAGAAGGAGAGCACGACATAGCTCATGCTCGCTCTACTTTTTACCAACAGTAGGCCCGACGTTACCAGAGTAGGGAGGTCTGGGCGAAAGCGTACAACATGGGTGAACTCGTATTACTGCTCCCGGAGAAGCAGAAGCATAAACTTAACCCCCAATGGGAGGGGCCCTTCATAATCGACTGTAACACCCTGGTACGCCTGGTGGGATCTAGACTGGCCCCATAGACCAACACTAGTCTTTCCTGCACACTTTGTCCTCACTCGTGCACACCCGGGACAAACTTCCCGGTTGGTCACCCATCCTAGAATCGTTCCAAGCCAAGCACGCTTAACTTTGGAGTTCTTTTCGAGTGGGTTTCCGGAAAAGAAGGAATTCCTTGTTGGTATGAGTAGTCTATCATTCCTATTAAGCCATGCTCTCACATACACCCCCACTCAAAGGAACCCACATCCTCGTTGACCCATCAGGAACGTTCGTCTTGGCAAACGTATGTGCGTCCAGTCCGGCACATGTGCCATGTCGTGTGCCACAATGGGAAACACGCACCATGCGCCACATGCTCGTGCACCTGACCCACGCATGCTCGTGTAACCGCAAGGGTCGGCTCTGATACCAATTGTAACATCCTATTACGCCTGGCAGGATCTAGACTGGCCCCACAGACCAACACTAGTCTTTCCTGCGCACTTTGTCCTCACTCATGCGCATCCGGGACCAACTGCCCAGTTTGTCACGCATCCCATAGTCGCTCCAAGCCAAGCATGCTTAACTTCGGATTTATTTTTGAGTGGGCTTCCGTAAAAGAATGAATTCCTTGCTGATATGAGTAGTCTATCATTCCTATTAAGTCAGGCTCTCACATTGACGAGGTACTCACGGGAGGGGCTTACCGTCTTCGGAACCCATCAGACAACCGCCTTGAACCAAACCCATGGAACGCAGCTCGTCTTCGGTGCTTCAACGAATAAACTAGTGCCATCACATTCTTTACCCTTTACCACCTTTTTCTTTACTTTTCCCTTCTCGTCCCACCTAGCTGTTTGGTAGATTTGAATTTTTCTTTTCTTAACAAATCTATGATCGGTTCAACAGATCTTGTACTAAGACTCTCGGCTTACACCCTTAAGTGTTAAATCTGGACACAACACCTAGGGGATTCTTTACAAAGCCAACACTTTCACATTATAAGCATTTATCAACACTTCTTGTGTACACAAGTTTACTTTGTCGCGTTTCAGCCATCATATGCATCAATTCGAACTAAGACTTTGCCAAGCTAGGTTGCCTTGCTCCTGTGCTTACCCTCTACGTTCCCGAATGTTCGGCTAGAGGGTAAAGGGATCACCTCTACGATTGTTATGACCGGGTCATCCGGATACATACCTCAGACAGGTGAAGTCAAAAGCTAGCTATCTTAAGTAGACAATTGGTCGGTTGAGACGGAAGCAATCGATATGAGTATGGTTGTTATCACCACTACTTCGCTTCTTTTTTGTCGAAATCCCTTAGCACTATAAGGCCTTCTACCTATGATCTTTGTAGAACCCTGAAGAAAGGTATCGATAGAGGTACTATTTTCTTCGGAAGATGTTTCTTACGCTAAGCAGTAATATAACATATCTCCTTGTGTGCTTTCTGTCTGTTCGCACCTAATGGCCGGATTGCCTGGTTCCCCGAACATAATCCACTCTTCTAGGGTGATAAATTACGAGGAACACTCCTGAGCCCTTAGCATAGGAGGTAGAAGCCGATGGCCGGTTAAGACAAAGTTTACAACACAGATGGAGCAACCACTCGATTATTCCTACATAGTTACATATAATCATACATTCGGCTGTTGATCGATATTATCGATTATAGTGTCTAGGGAGCAGTCTTCTTGCGAGAGATGGGCGGCAGTCATAACTTGGTCGTACAACAGGTGGAGCAGCACTTCTCGTCCATCTGACCCTATTGGCCTAACTCGAGCCATACGCTCGGGGTTAAGTCCGGTATGGCGGGTCTTGATCATCGCCCACTCCTCCCGTGCTCCCTCCCGGTAAGCCAATGTCTTCCATAGAACGAACCTACTTCGATTTCCCTTGAATCAATCGACTAGTTCGGTCATTCCCTCCGGAGGTTGCTCGGCGGGCCATAGCGCCTTTACCATGATTTTCATGGCCTTCCGAGCATGCTTATGAAGGGAGTAAAGCTCCTTCAGAAGGTTCCCCCGATAGGATCTGATCTCTTCTTCGGCTTGCCCAGACAGGTGACCTACACATGCATGAAAGGCATGCCTATTGTGCTTCATCTATCAGAAGAACTTCCCAATGTTAGAGTCACACTTACCGAACATGCCCCTATATAGTTTCTGGTTCTCTTCTTGAGCCCGGGCCACTTGAGTTTTTAAGCTCGCAATTTGCTCGGCCTGTTGTTTGTTCTCCGCATGAAGACGGTTTTTCTCTTCCAGATGTCATTGCAAAACACGACAACCGGCTTCATGCTGGGACTCGGCATATTGCTGAGATTCTCGATCTGTATCCAAATCTTTTTGCATTTGCCCTATTGATTCAGCTTCTAAAAAGTAAGCTTGCGTTAGCAGGGAATATACTAAGATCAGCAGCAAAGATATACCCACCATGTGCCTCCCGAGTAAAGCTCTTCACTTGCTCCAATTCGGCCTTCAAAGATTCAACCCGTGCTCGACTGGCTTCTAACTCCTTGGCTAGTTGCTTGCTCTGCTGCTTCGAGGCCAGCATTAGCAACAAAACAAGGACCATTAATTCGGTCCTTCCAACCAATTTAAGGCTCGGGGGCTACTAGGTTTACACAAGTGTTCGGACTCTACAAAACCGATTATTTACCTGCAGCCTAGACAATATCAATTTCATGGCCTCCCCGAACCCAGCTCAGACAACACCGATGTGCGCGTCCACTATGCGTAGAGCACCAAACTCCTGTTCGGAGAATACTGGATGACGCAGGGCCTCTCGTCACCACCGATGATTCATGGCGCTTCTTACTTAGGACTTGGTAACGGACATAGCGTCACCGGAATTGGTAGGGGTCGGATTGACCATGGGAACCTCCATGCAGGTTCAACATGAGCCGAAGCTCTAGAATTTTGAGCTTCCCCTAACACCCTGGCAACGTCCTCAGCAGAGGAAGGCTGAGTTTTTCACGTGTGAATTTTGATATAAAGTCTGCTATGAGGATCTATCTGTTGTGATAATAAATAAGCAACTGAATAAAATACCTTTGGGGTGAACGAGTGGCTGGATTCGTCCTCATAGCCTGCTCATTTGTCGGAACCCTGTTGCTTTCCGATCCGGGGACTGCTGCCATTGTCGATGTATGATGTACAGATCAACGACACTTGGGAGGAGAAGCCGGCGCGTTTGGGGCGTTGGAGGATGCTTGCCTTTTGTGGTATGAGTTTTTCTTTTTCTTGTTTGTTGCGGGAGAAGGGAACAATCCAGGTTAATCGGCTATGATAGCCACCTTGGAGCGGTCAAGACTCCCCTGGTAAAAATAAACCGTCTTCAAGTTAAATTGAGAGATCCGAATTCCCCCCTTTGTGGATTGGGGAAATTCTCCGTGAAAACTTTGTCTTTGAATGAAGATAAGCATGCGCGCGTCACTGCCAGATCCGAGGAACGATGGTACCCTGGGTCTCCAGGTTATGTAGTCGTAGGAGTGATACGGAGCAGTTGGACCAATCCTCGAGACGGGAGCCGTAAGGGCGCGACGAAGAGCTGGGGGCGCTCGACATGCTTTTCATGGGGATCTTCTGCTCACTGTTTCTCTGGTGGGGAGGAGGAAGATGATGTGGCTTAGACCATGATTTTGGTTGCTTAAATGAGTGGTGCCTCCATTCCGGAGGGGTAGTCTTGTTAAAAAAATAACTAAACCGCTCGTCTCCCCACGATGCACGAAAATTGAGAAACGCTGGTGGTTATTATAATGGACCTGGCAAGCTCATGACTCTTGGGATTTCACCGATGATTGATCGGTTGCCGAACAAGGAGTAGGGGGACTCGCCTTGCAAGCCAGAGATTATGACACACGAAAATTATCCGGATATAACTCGGCGTTGAAGGCTAGTCTAGGGGCTACTGAGGGAGTCCTAGATTAAGGGGTCCTCGGATAGCCGACCTGTTTCTCATGGGTCGGACTGTATGGGCTGCTGGATGAGCATCGAATGATCAAGGGCCCCGTTGCCAAGGTGGAAGCTTCAAGGAGACATGGCGTGTCCTCCAAGTTGTCGACAGTAGATAGGCATGTTTTTCCTTCGATGTGCAACCGACTATGTGTAAACCATAGGTACCCTAGGCGTCTATATAAGCCAGAGGGTTTTAGGTTGTAGAGAGAGGACAACTCATCTAGGGTTTAGCTATTTGATCTCGAAGTAGATCGACTCTGTAACCTACATCTCATCAATACAATCAAGCAGGACGTAGGGTATTACCTCCATAGGAGGGCCCAAACCTGGGTAAACATCGTCTCCTTCATCTCCTGTTACCATCGATTCTAGTCTCACAGCTCGGGACCCCCGACCCGAGATCCGCCAGTTTTGACACCGACACCTGGCGACGAAGCGCCCAAAGGCTGGGTCATGCACTTTGATGGGGCCTTCTCACGACAGTGCACGTGGGCTGGGGTCGTGCTCATATCACCTATGCAAGGCAAGTTCTACTATGATGTGTAGCTCTGCTTCCAGCACGGCGAGAAGGTCTCCAACAACATCGCGGAGTATGAGGGCTTGATAGCGAGCCTCCGGGCTGCCATGGCCCTGGGGATCAAGCGTCTCACCATCAAGGGTGACTCCCAGCTCCTCGTCAACTTCTCCAACAAAGAGTACAAGCCGACGGCCGAGCACATGGAGGCATACCTAGTGGTGGTATGCAAGATGGAAAAGCACTTCCAAGGCCTGGAATTGCGTCACGTTCCGTGCAACGCAAACAAGGAGGTGGACAACATAGCCAAGACGGTGTCATGCCACAAGCCTCAGGAGCTTGGCATCTTCGAGGAGAGGCTCTTCAAGCCATCTATGGCGGCCCCGGCCGCCGACCCAATGTTACATCGAGAAGAGCTGACGCCAGCCCCACCCTTAAGGGTCGTGACCTATAGACCGGCCTCAGGAACACGCTTGCTCCTGGCGGTGGAACCCATGGCCAACGACAGGTACGAGGAATTCAAGGCATATCATCTCAGCGACGCCCTGCTAAAGAAACAGGAAGACGTCAAACGCTTGGCCTGTCAGGCTACCGCATACCGCCTGAAGGATGGCAAGCTATACTGCCTGAAGGACGGCGAGATGTTGGCCGATATCCATGGAGGAGACTACGGACACCACTCCTCATCCCGCACCCTCGTGGGAAAGGCGTTCCGTAGTGGTTTCTACTGGCCCACGACACTCAATGATGCAGCCAAGATGGTCCGATCTTGCGAGGCCTGTCAGTTCCACGCCAAGCAAATTCATCAACCAGCGCATGGCCTCCAAACCATCCCGCTCTCTTGGACTTTCACGGTCTGCAGGATGGACATACTGGGCCCTTTCACTTGGCCAACAGGAGGCTACCGCCCCCTCTACATCGCCATCGACAAGTTCACCAAGTGGGCTAAGGTGGAACCCGTGCGCACCATCCCTGTCGGCTCAACAGTCAAGTTCATCCGGGGCCCTGTGAGATACGTTGGGGTCCCCAACCGTATCATTACTGACAATGGCTCACAATTCACGATCAATCTCTTGAGAGAATATTGTGCTAAACTTGGGACACAACTATGATACGCTTCAATGGCACACCCATGGAGCAACGGCCAGGCCGAGCGCGCTAATGCGAAGGTCCTAAGGGCTTCAAGGAGAGAAGCTTCCGGAAGAAACACTAGGCCTGCGTCAAGGGTTGGCTCGGTGAGCTTCAGTCCATGCTGTGGTTCATCCACACCACCATGACTAAGCCCACCGGCGAGACCCCATTCTTCCACGTCTACGGAGCTGAGGCGGTCCTCCCGCATGAGATCAAGCATTTCTCACTGTGGGTCTTGGCATTCGATGAGGAGCGTCAGGATGCTGAGCGGGGGACGGATCTCGTGCTCGCGGAGGAGGGCTATCGCCAGGCTCCACTCAAGGACCCTCGAAGTTGGAGACCTCGTCCTGAGGAGGGTCCTCTCTAGGGATGGCTTGCACAAACTCTCGCACATGTGGGAAGGCCCATTCAGGGTCACCCGCGTCTCCAGGCCTGGCGTTGTGCGCCTGGAGACTCAGGACGGGGTCCCCATCCAGAACACCTGGAACATCTAGCAACTCTGCAAGTTCTACCCGTGACACTCTCACGTAATAATGAGTGGGCTGCATACGCCCAGAGCCCCCCAAGAACATGAAGGGGTTCCCACCCACGCCCAAGTGGAAGCCCCATGCTCCGTGCTGGCAGACGACACTATCATTCAACGACTATGCCCACGCCTAGCGGATGCTCCATGCTTCGTGATGGGGGAAGACTAGTCTAGGTGCCAGGCGCGACTATTATTTGCCCTCTTTTGTAACAAAATTTGCCACCATTTGAAAAATGGGTGGTAATCTTCTCCTTGCAATGTTTTCTTGATTTGAATTCCTTCTCAATAGGCTTTGCACTGCCAGCTCTCTCTCTCGCGCCCAACGAGCGAGTGCCGGGCACGGTACGCTACGCGGGCTCTGAGTCACATACATACCTTGCCAAAACGTTGACATCATAATCCTCGCGTGGCGCTCTTGGGGCGAGCTAGCGCACAATGTCACCCCAGCCTCAGGATCGCCCCATCTTGCGGCCTCATCGGGCATCATGACCCAACACTCGGGCGGTGACCTGCCCTCGTAAGGGGGCTTGGGGGCTCACCCTACAGTTAAGAAAAAAAGCGCTGCTTCGACTATCGAACCTCGGAAGGGGCTTGGGGGATCTAAGGCTAATGAAAGGTGCTCTGGAGGAACGCGCCCTTACGACAGAAGAGCATACCATGGGCGTGCCAAGCTAAGTTATCTTAATTGCGAGTTACCTAAATCACAATGCGTAGGAATATTTCAGTTTGTTGGGACGAAAAGCTGGGACGCAAAGATAAAAATGCTAACACAAAAGGCGCAAGCATGGCGGTTCATTACATGATCCATAGGGCCCTCATGATTTTTGACACAGGAAACAAGAGCGGGAGATGACCTCCTAAAGACAGTCACTCCCGAGGACTAGCTTCGGCACCATCCGAACTCAGCTAGATTCCTCCTCGTCCTTGACATAGGAGCGGTGACGAGATGGCTCAATGTCCCCCTAGGTGTGGACGCCATGCCGCGATGGCTCGTCACCTTCCCTGGTCCGAGCACGGTGGCGTAGTGGCTTGTCATAGTCATCATCGCTTGAGCTCCCCGAGGAAGAGATGGCGTCGCAGCTAGAGGAGCTGCTGCCAACGCCAAGGGCAATTTCACCGTCGAGGGCGCCATCGTCGCGATGGTCGTTGCCAGCGGGAAGATGGTCGATGCTGCTGTCATCGCCCTCTTGGTAGCATCCCAAGTGCCAACTGTCTTCCGCAAAGATCTTGATGCAAAGCATCGCCACCCCGTCGTGCTTGAAGTGGAGGGTACACCTCCCCTTCATGCCACGAGCACGAGCAAACGCCTGCCATCTGCGGGTCAAGAACACGTAGTCGCGTGGGTAGCCTCAATCTCCGCCCATGAGGCAGTGCTGCAACAACCGTCGGCCTACAGCCATAGGCCGACAGGCCCCTCGGCCGGCAGCGCATCCGCGAAGAAGTGCGGGAGTGAAAACCAGGTGATTTTCGGCCACTCCGCCCACCCCCACGAACTCCTGGACCTCATCAGCCGAGTGGAGTCAAGGCCGGGGTGGCCGGACGGTGCCAGTAGATCTTCCCTCTCGGGCGCTCCCACCACGATCTCTATGGCCGCCCGCATGGTAGGGAGCCATGCCACGACCACCGGAGGTGGCGCCGGCCCGAGCGAGGGTGCGCCCGCGCCTACGAAGGGTCGGCGCCGGTGTGGCGTTGTACTTCCTAGGCCGCCTGTGACCCCTCCTGGGGGGCGGCGAGCCTGGATCCTCAAGGGGCTTGCCCTTCTCAGCAAGAGTAAACCTCCTCACCGTCACCATGGTTGTGAAGATGGAGAGTTGGAAGGGGGGGCACGAGAAGATGAAGATGGGTTAGGGGCCTGGCCTTTCTCGCTCATTTATAGCCGGTTAGGGACCAGCCAGCGTCGCTCCGCATCCTCAGCAATGAAAGCCCTATAGCGAACGCCAGCCATATTAGCCAGTGTGGTTACTGAGGTAGCATGGGAAAGTGGAGGGTCCGTGCTTCATCATCCACCATGCGTTCATCCCGTTTGCACGCGGTTAGGGCTAGTAGCGCCTTGGTCTTTCCCCTTGGCTTCGCTTAGAAGCTAGCCGGAATACACCTTGGTCCCGGGGGCTATTGTCGGAGTTCTGGGACCGGGGGTACCCAGACTTGCCTGCCTATGACCCAGCATGTGGCCCACCATGATCGTGCGGTACAACCCGGTAACAAGTTCCTCCAGCCAAGACCCTCGCGAGGGCCCCCGCCGTGTGAGGCAGACAATGCCAAGACCTCCGGAGAGTAGCTTCCCCTCAGGCTGCCTCCTGAGGAGCAGAGATTCCTATGCGAGTGCCCGACCTCTCGTGGACAGGATGACATGGGTTATGAGAATGGAGCCAGTCGGGCACCAGTAGGCGCAGGGGGGAAGATAGTTTCCTCTTTGGTGCTAAGGAGACAAGGACATCCGCGTGTTCCCAAGGAATCCCCCAAAGGTTTCCTTCTTGGTGCAACGAGACTGATACCACGAGCTCGACATGATGTTATGGATCCCTTCCCACCTGTGCAATGAGGGAAGAGGACTGTGGCCCCTATAAATAGCCACCCACTCCCATCGTAGAAGGCAGGTAGAGTAGAGCTAGTTCATCACCACCAAAGGCCCTCGTGAGGCCACTCCACGCAGTACTAGTTCATCCTTAGCCCCCTCGTGATGCCAATCCACCACAAAGTAGGAGTAGGGTGTTACACCGCATGGTGGCCCAAACTTGGGTAAATCGTCGAGTCTACTTTCTCTCTTGCTCGCACTTGTTCATTGTAGCTAGGTCGTAGGGTGACAAGCTTGATACTTTGAGCCGGTTTACATCCTTGCACGCTCCCCATCGTTCGAACCTTAAGGGTTTTGTGGAGCCCTGAATCTGACAGTGACGTCTAAAGAACTTTAGGGAGGATGTATGGTGCAGAGTGCCCATATTTTTTCCCGCATGTGGTCATTGCGGAATGGCCAGAGGCCTGCTTAGGTCACATATCCCAATGGTTAGTGTTTGAGTGCGCGTAGAGATGATCACTGATCCATGACCTGTGGTCCCGTCACCAAGTCTCACGGACTTACAAGAAGGGATAAGAATGCACGGCCATGCTACATAATTATCTTGCGGGTACCCTCCAGGTCAACCCGGCTCCACCTCACTCGCGGGTGCCCCTCGGGGCCAACCCATCTTTCACATTCTCTCATGGGTACCCCTCGGGGATGATCCATCTTTCACATGGTTCTGGGTTAAATTCAAAGTAAGCATGCGTTCATAACATAAAGGAGGAATACAAGGAATCGGCCTCGATGGATTCCACTCGATGTAACCATCAAGGTGACATGGGAGGAATCACCCTTGATGATTCACACTTGAGGTGTTGCACGGCTGAATCATTATCGGGACTGATGAAGGAGGAATCACCCTCCATAATCCATGACCGTCTAGCTTCACTACAAAGTCATCATCAGGCGTGCGTTATAAGGTATCACCCCGACACTTGATAGTAGCTCTATAGAGTCGTACAACTAAGGGGGTGTGCGGTGATGTGTTGGGACGTCGATCATGTTGATCGATCCATTGATGATGAAGCGGGAGCAACAGGGACAAGGTAAGGGGTAACTGGTGGATCACTAACCAACATATACTAAGCACATGGGTTAAGCAGGTAGGTAACAATAGAAGGTTACAAAATCAGGCTAGGCATCACAATGGGAGCAATCGAATACAGTAGAAAATTCTAATGCAAGCATGACACAGAAGGAGTTGGGCGATATAGGAATAATCAAGGGGTTTTTTCTTGCTTGGAAGCTTTGCTTCAAGTGCCTCGACGTCAGAGGTGTAGTCTACCGAAGAGAATAAACAATAAATACAGAGCAAACAAATGCATCATGATGCATGACAAATCAATATGTTGTGCTAGGGGATGACCTAACGCAGTGCTACACATTGCAGAGGGGGCGGGAAAATATCTGTGGATATTTCCCCGGTCTTAGGCATTTATCGGACATACGATTAGGAGAGGAAGTTCCATGTCCATCGTGCTAGAGGCATGTGACAGATGAACGGATCACATATTCGGATTCGTTATATTTTTATGAGCAACTTACATATAAAATTATTTACATGTGACTTATGCATTAATTTATATGATTGTTCAAAGATTTAAACATCTTGTGAAATTTACTAAATTTAACTTAATTCAAAAAATAGCTTTACTACGTCAGCAACACGTCCAGCTGACGTCAACATCAAACCGGCTGGTCCACGTCAAACCTAGCTATTTGGTCCCGGCATTAGTGACTAAAGAGTTAATTACTTGTTTGTTTTAATTAAACTAGTTAATTAGCCACTAGGGCCCCCATGTCAGTGACTGATTAATTTAATTATATTTAGCTAGTTAAATTAGCGGTGGGGCCACACGTCACTTAGTAGAGCTTCCAAGTCAGCATAGTTTACTCGGTTAACCCTGTCAACTTGGGCTAGGGGACCCACTCGCAGTGACCCAGGCGGTCCCCACTGGCCGGCCACATCAGCGGGTGGCGCCTGAGTTGGCTCCAGCGACCACAAACGCAGCGGAGGGGCTCGGCCCCTTGTCGAAAATTGGCTATAGGCCACCGTTCTGATTGCAGACGATCGAGTTCGTACGTGCGCACTACAGCGTGTTGAACGGTGGCTGTGGCAGCTAGTGGGGTGACAGGAGATGAGCGTAGCGTCGACGACATTGGTGGCGGTGTTCGGGCCTCGATGGGTATGGTGCTGCAGGGCATGATAGGGCGTGCTGGGATTACGTGCGGCTTCGCCGGGAGGCCCTAAGCATATTCCCGTGCTCCTACATGGACGATGATGGCCCTAACTATGACAATGACGAAGCAGGCGGCAGGAAGCTTCGACTATGGTGGCAGAAGCGGCTAGGGTACGCGAGGGATGAGGTATAGTGAGGGTTACGCTCACCAGGAACCTGCAGGTGTGCAACGGTATGCTCGGGAGAGGCTCGAGGCGGCAAATAGTGGAGGCGGAGCTCCGACGTCCCGAGAAGGAAGAAGATGGTGAGAGATCGCTGTGGTGGCTTCCGATCCGGCCTAGCAGCACCGTACGCCATAGGAGTCGACGGCGAGCACATTGATCATGGTGGTGAGGCGGGAGATTGTCGGTGGCAGTGGCAGTGCGACGTGGATAGCGGCGATGGCGCTCGGGAGAGGGGGATCTAGCGAGGTAGAGGAGCAGGTGAATGGGGAATGGCACTAGGATTTGGAGGAGGCCGCGGGGTTCCCTTATCCATGCTGTCGGTCGATGGATGGCTGCTACGGCGACGACTGTGGCTCTAGTGGGTATCAGAGGTGGCCACGAGCCCCTGCCCCTCTAGCGAGGAGGGTGATGACCCCGTTAGGATGGGCCTGCACTGTGCACTTGAGGCCCAAGTGCATAGTGGGGCTTTTATTGTTTATTTTTCTTGTATTTGTTTTATTTTTTCTTTTAAAACAAAAGCAATTTAGTTTTATGAAATCTAAAACTTGTGCTAATTATTAGAATGCATTAAAAGGCAATGCCACAAATATTTTGGCATTTCAATAAATTAGCTTGCAATTTTGATAATTTAAACACTTGCGCCAATAATTATAATGCATTAAAAGGCAATGCCATGAATATTTTAGCATCTCAATAAATTAGTTTGCATTCCAATAAATTAGATTATTGTTATGACACCTATTTTTAACTATTTAGGACTCTAAACACTTTACAAAAAGTTCATTTCTCCACCATAATTATCCATGGACTATTTGCCACATTATGAACATTTTAGTTTCCATGTTTTTAAATTTCTTTATTTCACTTTTGATTTGAATTTGAATTAAAAAGTGGAATTTGAAATCATATATGGATCAAAATATGATCAAGCACTATTTAGCAAAATGCCTTTGCTTAATTAGAGAGATTACTGTAGCTTAATACATGGGGGTGTGACAACTCTCCTCCTCTAAAAGAAATTCTCGTCCCGAGAATTAAGTGGTAGGAGGGAAAAGATCGAGGTATTTCGCACGCAGATTATCTTTGTGTTCCCAAGTGGCTTCATCTTCAGTATGATTCGACCACTCCACTTTGAGGAACTTGGTAACCTTCTGGCAGATTCAACATTCATCTTACACTTCGGTCAATTCATGATGCATTTCACTGTGCGGCTCCTTGAAGCAACGAAGAAGTTGTGAAACATGGAAGACATCATGGACATGAGAGAATTGCGATGGCAGTTCCAATTTATAAGCAACATATCCGTGTCTAGCGAGAATGCGGAATGGACCAATGAAGCTGGGAGCTAACTTGCCCTTTATACCAAAACGATGAGTGCCTCTGATAGGAGTGACACGCAGATAAGCTTGATCACCAGGGTTATAGATAGATCCCTTGTGTTTACGGTCATAATTGTTCTACTGACGGAACTAGGCTGCCTTAAGGTTTTCTCGTACAATGCGAACTTCCTATTCTGCTTGTTGGATAATATCCAGACCAATGAGTGACCCTTCCCCAGCTTCTAACCAAATCAAAGGGGTTTGGATGTTACGTCCATATAATACCTCGAAGGGGGCCATCTTAAAGCTAGCTTGATAGGTGTTGTTATAAGAGAATTTAGTATACATGATAGATTGTTCTCACTTCTTGCCAAAGGAGATGATACTAGCATGCATCATATCTTAAAGTATTTTGTTAACTCGCTCAACTTGACCTTGGGACTGGGGGTGATAAGTAGTGCACCAAATTATATGAGTTCACATATCTTCTCGGAAACTATCCCAAAATTTTGAGGTGAAAATGCTGCCTTGGTCTAAACTGATCTCCTTCGGAATGCCATGTAGTGACACAATTCTGGAGATATACAAGTTCACTAACTAACTAGCAGTGATAGTTTCCTTGACTGGATGAAAAATGTACAACTTTGGAGAATTGGTCTATGACGAGAAAAATAGCAACGTGACCCTTCTATGATTTGGGGAGGCCGGTGATGAAATCGATTTGCACTTTACCCTACTTCTAGTCAGGAATAGTCAGTGGTTGCGGAAGTCCAACAAATTTCTGATGTTCTGCTTTGACACGACGACAAATGTCACATTATTCAATATAGCGAGCAATGTTTTGTTTCATCTTAGACCACCAATATTTCTGACGAATGTCTAGATACATCTTGGTACTTCCCGGGTGAATAGATAGGGTTTTTTCATGTGTTTCTTTCATAACATTCTTTGTCATAAGGTCGAATCAGGGTACCACAAGGCAATCTCTGAAGAACAAGGCTCCATCTTCATCCAGCGAGAAGTCATTGTCCTTCTTAGAGGCAAGATCACTCTTATTTCGATCAATCTCGGTGCCTTTCTCTTGTGCAGACTTGATAGGTCTCTAAAGAGTCGGTTCCAGGACAAGGTTATTAAGAGAACCCTGTGGAGCAATGTGAAGGTTCAACTTGTGAAGTTCTTCATGAAGGAGGGGTTGAGCTTATTGAACCATGTTCTTGTTGCAATAAGATTTTCGACTCAAGACATCGGCCATGACATTAGCCTTGCGAGGGGTATAAGAAATACGACAGTCATAGTCTCTAATTGCTTCCATCCATCGCCACTGATGGAGATTCAAATCTGGCCAAGTAAATAGATACTTTAGACTTTGATGGTCGGTGTAGATCTCACAACAATTACCGAGAAGGTAATGTCACCACAACAATAGTGCATAGATAAGTACAACGAGTTGGAGGTCATGAACTGGATAGTTCACTTCATGAGGGCGCAACTGTCGTCAAGAATAAGCAATCACCCTCCACTCTTGCATTCGCACATAGCCTAATCTGGAGGAGCAAGCAATGGAGCACATGTCAGCTTGTCCTTTAGTGCCTGGAAACTTTCTTGGTGTTTTTCTATCCACTTAATCATTATGCCTTTCTAAAGTAGATTAGTCAAAGGTTTGGCAATCTTGGCGAAGTTCAACACAAAATGGTGGCAATAGCTGGCGAGTCCAAGAAAACTTCCCACTTGCTTGACATTCTTTGGGGGAGTCCAGTCAAGAATAGCCTAAACTCATTCTTGGTTTACCACAATACCATCCTTGGAGATCACATGACCAAGGTAGGTCACTTCGTGTAACCAAAACTTACCCTTGGAGTATTTGGCATATAGTTGATGCTCTCAAAGCTTTTCCAGTACAAGACGAACATGTTCAGCATGTTCTTCTTTATTCTTGGAAAATGCCAGAATACCATCTAGCTAAACCATGACTAACTTGTGACTAACTTGTCGAGGTATTCCATGAAGATATAGTTCATCAAACAAGAGAATGTTTCTGGAGCATTGGTCAAACTGAAAGACACGATGGTGTAATCATATGAACCATAGCGAGTAATGCATGCGGTCTTTGGAATATCCTCATCACGAATGGATCTGGTGGTAACCGAACCTTAAGTCGAGATTAGAAAATATGGAGGATCCATCAAGTTGATCATACATATCATTTATTGGAGGAAGTGGATATTTGTTCTGGATTGTTGCTTGGTTGATGAGTTGGTAGTATTGGACAAAACTGTTCATACCATCCTTCTTCTTGACAAAGAGAGAAGGTGCTCCCCAGGCAGAGGAACTTGGATGAATGAAACCTTTACGAAGTGAACTTTCAATATCTTCCTTAAGTTGAAGGAGTTCATGAGGAGGCATCTTATAAGGTCGTTTGGCCATAGAAGTGGTGCCTGGTTTTTAGTCGATGACAAACTCGACAGCTCTAATAGGAGAAACTCCTGAAAGTACTTCTAGAAAGACTTCTTGGAAGTCACAAACAACTGGAATGCATTCAATACCCTCAAGAAGTGACACATTCAATGCATTGGATTAATAAATCCGGGTACCACATCTCGAACAAGATGAACATTGTAGCTTACTATCTCATTCGAAGGATGTTGGAGATGGACGGTTTTGTTGCACAAACGATGGAAGCAGTATGTGTTTTCAACCAAGTCATTCCTAGAATGAGATCAATATTGGAAGACTTAAAAATAATGGGAGATACATGCTATTCCAACACTTCAATTTCAGTAGTCGCACTGTGACTAACCATGGAGGTTCGACATTGGCTCGTAGGGGTATGTACCACTAGTGGAGTGTTCATCTCTCATTATTAAATGACATGCATGTATATAAAATCTTCTGACGTGAAAGAATGCAATGCTCTTGAATCAAATAAAATTGAAGCCGATACTAAATTGACAAGAAGAGTACCCATGATAGTAGTAGGCTGGTCTTGAGCTTGATTTAGATCAATGTGATTAGCCTGGTCATGACCATAAGAAGGCCTTGCATTGTTGTTGCGGGGCTGGTTTTTGCTACCGCCAGTTGAAGGAAGTGCAAGCTGATTCTGATTCTGATTGCGTTCTGTGGCATGGTGATTTGGATGACAACACTTGAAGTAGAACCTGTCATTGGGATGGGGAGCAGGAGCTCTGGGTGGTGAAGCTGGAAGTCTCGGTTGCCTAGGTGGTGGAGGAGGTAGATGAGGCGCAGCATAGGATGGCCTTGAAGAAGGAGCAGTTGAATGGTACATGTTGTGGGGAATCCATATCCGACACTTCTGTGATGATGATCCCAAAGATGGGCCCACATCATGGTTGCGCTTGAGGCCTTCCTTGTATTCCTGCAGACTAGTCTCAACCTGATTGGCCTTGTTCACCAAGGTAGCCAAGTCAGGAAGTCATAAACAAGGGGCGCGAGCTTGATATTAGGGTGAAGTCCTTGATGGAACTTTTCCTGTCTGCAAGCATCAATAGTGATATCTTCTTCAGCATAGCAGGACAAGTCAAGGAACTCCCATTGATAAGCATCTACAGTCTTGTTGCCCTATGTGAGGTTACAAAACTCTCGCTTCTTCCTATCCATGATTCCCTGAGGAATGTAGCACACACTAAAGGCAGCTTGGAACTCCACCCAGGTAATTATAGTACCAATAGGAAGTGAACACCTATGACTGTGCCACCACTGAGCAACGGGACCCTTCAGGAAGTAGGTTGCAAAGGTGACATAGTTCGCAAGGGCGACGTTAGTAGACTCCAATTCATAAGTGATGTACCGGAGCCAGTCATCACCATTAGGGGCTGAGTTGAGCTGCGATAGACAGTAGGGTTGAGGCAGACAAAGTCTTGCAAAGTTATTGGGGCTGACTACTGATTCATATCCAGTCGCAAGAATTGATCCATAAGACCTTGCATAAACTGGCGCTTCAGCACAAACTACTATATCATTCCAGCCATATATTCAGGTGGTGGTGGACCATTGGCACCACGGCCACGACCAGCTGGCCTAACCATTTTGTCAAATTGTAACAATGGTAGTATTGAGTAATAGCAAAGGCAAGGAATCATTCATGAGGTAACATGCACAAGGAAAGAAGTGCAATAGATACATAATTCTAGTCAAACATGACATACAGACCCACACGTAAGTCTATTACAAGACAGCGGTTACAAGTTTAGAAAGGAAAATAACCTAGACTAACTAGGCGGCACACATGCATGCGGTAGAGGGATACAACAACGGGACATAGTGATGGCTATATCAATGTTGGAGAGAACCATTAGAGCTATGTAGTTGCAGGTGTCGATGTCGGGTACCTTTGATATGAGGAGCCTGTGCTCCGTGAATACTCTGGTGCAGAACCCGGTCCCATACGGGAGCATAGGCCCACGTGGAGGAGTACAACCTCCAACAGCAGGCTACTCCAGACCTAGTGGTACCTTTGTCCTGTGCGGGTAAAGGATGTACTTAGGACGTATCCTCGCATTGACTACTGGCAGCAGCTGTGTCAGGGCGTCCTGAAGACAAGCACAAGTGTCATACAACTCGATAGCAAGAGCTCGGGCAGTATGATCCAAAGGCTCGATGTATTGAACCAGAACCTACGGGTCCTAACAACATTGCATGTAAGGGGTGCATACATCGGCGTAGTATCCACTATGATCACCAGCGGGGACACACGGGATGTATCTGAACCCAGTATTCTCCAAGCGTGGGTGCACTCCAGGGAGATGGGTAATAGCACCATTGGTAGCATCATGGACTGCCATATCAATAGTCACTCCAACACCATGATAGCTGTGCAGATCAGTTATGGAGATGTTCTGTCGATCGAATATATGAACCACACCATGGTACTACTCCTGGTTGAACTCATTGTACTCCTCGTAAACAGTGTAGTCGGGGTACCAGTGATATCCCGACCTGGTCAAGAAGTTGACTGGAATGGTCGGGAATCCAATCGCATCGACAACTGTATTCTGGAGTACAAGCTGCCTTGTGGGATGCATTTGAAACAAGGAGGTTCAAATATGTCAAATGGCACTGTGTGCATCATACTTCCAAAAGAAACAGTTGCCGATAGAACGACTCTTCAGGTGGATGTGATCATGAGAACCTAATGTTAGATTAAGCAAAATCTTTAACCCGAATAGAAGAGAGATCAGAACCCAGAGTAAGGAAGAGGAATAAAATATCCTAATACCACCGAGTTGTGATTTGGGCCTATAAGCCACACAACAATGTTAGTAAAATTGTTTTTTCAAAGACAAGTCTCAACTTCGGCCAAGGAGTTGGAAAGGGTCTTCCTACAGGCAGTCGGCTCTGATACCAACTTGTGACGCCCCCGCCTTGATCATACACCATACACGCAAATGCACATGATCAAGACTAGAGACTCGTGGGAAGATATGACAACACAACTCTTGACACAAATTAAAGTTATACAAGCTTTATATTACAAGCTATGGGATGGGAGGTATCGAATACATAACGTCGAATACAAAAGAGTCGTTGGAAGCAACAATATCTAAGTACAGACATAAGTACACAAGTCTGCCTTAAGAAGGCTAGCAAAAACATCATCATGGATCGAAAAGGCCAGGCCTCCTGCCTGGGAGACTCCTAAATACTCCTGGTCCTTGGTAGCCTCCACGTAGTAGTATGCTACATCATGGTAGTATTAGTCATCGGCAGGATCAGCTGGCTTTTGGGCTCCGTCATCTGATCATAGCAATCCTATGAAAGTGAATAGGGGAGTAAATTAACTATGAGTACTCATCCAAAGTACTCACAAGACTTATGTCAGATCTATGCTAAGTATGCCTAGTATCAAAGGAATGGGGCTATATCTTTGGACTAAACTGCAAATACCTTTGGGCTATATCTCTGGACAAACACACTTGCTCGGGTCATGCCTGGCCTTGGCTGATCGACAAGTCGTAGTCCTACCTAGGCACAACATAGAGGCCAACACGTCGGTCGAAATCCTAAGGGCTCAGGAGTGTTGGGCCCATCGCCCTTTGAGCTCGTGTGTGTTACGAGGATGGCTGGGTCAGTCCTAGCTACCTCTTTATACAAAGCAGGTGCTTACGTAGGCCACCTGCGCGCGTGCAGCTCAACTGTGACGTCTAAAGTGTTTTCAGGATGATATACGATGCAGAGTACCCATATTTATTGCCGCGTGGTGGTCAGTGTGAAAAGGCCAGAGGCCTACTCAAGTCACATAGCCAAACCCGTTAGTGTCTTATGAGTGCGCGAAGATGATCAATGGTCCCATCGCCTATCTCATAGACTTACGGAAAGGGCTAAGAATGCCTGGTCGTATCATATAATTATCTCGTGGGTACCCTCCAGGTCAACCCGACTCCACCTAAATCGCGGGTACCCCTCCGGGACAACCCATCTTTCACATTTCTCTCGCAGGTACCCCTCGGGGCCGACCCATCTTTCACATTTCTATCGCGGGTACCCATCGTGGCTGACCCGTCTTTCACATGGTTTTGAGTTAAAGTCAAACTAACCGTCTGTCCATAACATCAAGGAGTAATCCGAGGAATCACCCTTCATGGATTCCACTCGATGTAACCATCAAGGTGACTTGGGAGCAATCACTCTTGAGGATTCAACACTTGAGTTATTGCACGACCAAGTCGTTATCAGGAGTGGTGAAGGAGTAATCACCCTCCGTGATGCACGACCGACTAGCTTCACTGTAGAGTTATCATCAGGAGTGCGTTACGAGGTATAACCCTTGGCACTCAATAGTAGCTTTGCAAAGTCATACAACTAAGGAGGTGTGAGGTGATATGTTAGGCTCACGGCGTCCATCACGTTGACTGTGCCATTGATGATGAAGCGGGGGCAACAAGGACAAGGTGAGGGGTCACAGGTGGATCACTAACCAACCTATACTAAGCATATAGGGTAAGTAGGTAGGTGATACATCCATTTTGCATCATGCTTTTATATTGATATTTATTTCATTATGGTACAATACTTATGCCTTTTCCCTCTTATTTTACAAGGTTTACATGAAGTGGGAGAATGCCGGCAGTTGGAATTTTGGACTGGAAAAGAAGCAAATATGAGAGACCTATTCTGCACAATTCCAAAAGTCCTAAAAATTTATGGAGAATTATTTTAGAATATATAAAAAGTATTGGGCAAAACAAATACCAGAGGGGACCCACCAGGATGTCACAAGCCTGGTGGGCACGACCTATCCCCCTAGCCACGCCCTTGTGGCTTGTAGGCCCCCTAGCAGCCATCATGTGCCCATCTTCTATATGAAGGGTTTTGACCTAGAAAAAATAATGAGAGGGCTTTAGGGACTAAGCACCACCGTCTCGAGGCGGAACTTGGGCAGAACCAATCTAGAGCTCCGACGGAGCTGTTCTACCGGGGAAACTTCCCTCCCGGAGGGGGAAATTGAAGCCATTGTCATCACCAACGATCCTCTCATGGAGAGGGTCAATCTTTGTCAACATCTTCAACAGCACCATCTCTTCTCCAAACCCTAGTTCATCTCTTTTATCCGATCTTTGTATCAAACCTCAGATTGGTACATGTGGCTTGCTAGTAGTGTTGATTACCCCTTGTAGTTGATGCTAGTTGGTTAACTTGGTGGAAGATCATATGTTCAGATCCTTCATGATAATTAATACTCCTATGATTATGAACATGAACATGCTTTGTGATTAGTTACGTTTGTTCCTGAGGACATGGGATAAGTCTTGTTATAAGTAATCATGTGAATTTGTATTCGTTCGATATTTTGATGAGATGTATGTTGTCTATCCTCTAGTGGTGTCATGTGAATGTCGACTACATGACACTTCACCATTATTTGGGCCTAGGGGAAGGCATTGGTAAGTAATAAGTAGATGATGGGTTGCTAGAGTGATACAAGCTTATACCCTAGTTTATGCGTTGCTTCGTAAGGGGCTGATTTGGATCCATATGTTTCATGCTATGGTTAGATTTATCTTAATTATTCTTTCATAGTTGAGGATGCTTGCGAGAGAGGTTAATCGTAAGTGGTAGGTTTCTCCAAGTAATGTCAGCACGCAAGCACCGGTCCACCCACATATCAAACTATAAATGTAACGAACGTGAACCAAATGAGCATGATGAAAACTAGAGTGACAGAAATTCCCATGTGTCCTGGGGAGCGCTTCACTTTATATAAGAGTTTGTCCAAGCTTGTCCTTTTCTTAAAAAAGGATTGGGCCACTTTGTTGTACCTTTGCTACATTTATTACTTGCTACCCTTTACGAATTACCTATTCACAAAACTATGTGTTACCGATAATTTGAGTGCTTACAGAGAATACCTTACTAAAAATTGCTTGTCATTTCCTTCTACTCCTCATTGGGGTTGACACTCTTACTTATCGAAAGGACTACGATAGATCCCCTATACTTGTCGGTCAACAAGACTCTTTTCTCCCACTGTTGCCGGGGAGTGAAGCGCCTTTGGTAAGTGGAATCTGGTAAGGAAACAATTTATATAGTGTCCTGAAATTTACTATCACTTGTTACTATGGAAAATAATCATTTGAGGGGCTTGTTCAGGGTATCTTCACCTCGACCGGAAGCACAAAGAGTTGCTCCTCAACCTACTAAACCTAATGAAAATATTTATTATAAAATTCCAGCGGGTATGATAGAGAAACTGCTAGCTAATCCTTATGCAGGAGATGGAACACTACATCCTGATTTGCATCTAATATATGTGGATGAAGTTTGTGGATTATTTAAGATTGCAGGTTTGCCCGAGGATTATGTCAAGAAGAATGTATTTCCTTTATCTTTGAAGGACAAGGCATTCACAAGGTATAGGCTATGTGATGATATTGGATCATGGAACTACAACCAATTGAAATTGGAATTTTATCAGAAGTTTTATCCTATGCATCTGGTTCATCGTGATTGGAATTATATCAATAATTTTTGGCCTCGTGAAGGAGAAAGAATCGATCAAGCTTGGGGGAGGCTTAAGTCAATGTTATATTCATTCCCCAATCATGAGCTCTCAAGAGAAATTATTATTCAGAATTTTTATGCTCGGCTTTCTCGTAATGATCAATCCATGCTCGATACTTCTTGTACTGGTTCCTACATGAAGAAAGATATTGACTTCAAGTGGGATTTATTGGAAAAAACTAAACACAACTCTGAAGATTGGGAACTCGACGAACGTAAGGAGTCACGTATAAACCTTAAGTTTGATTGTGTTAAATCCTTTTTAGACACCGATGCTTTTCGTGAATTTATCACTAAATATGGACTTGACTCTAAGATAGTAGATTCTTTCTGTGAATATTTTTCTGCTCATATTGATCTCCCATTGAAGTGAAAGTAGTTGAACCTATTAAAGTTTAAGAAGAAACTATTACTTGTAATGTTGATCCTATTATTACTGCTGCTTATATTGAGAAACCACCTTTCCTTGTTAGAATAAAGGAACATGCTAAAGCTTCAACTGTGGTTCGTAAGAGCTATTTTAGAACACCTACACCTCCTAAACAAATTTAAGTTGAACCTAGTATTGCTATGGTTAAAGATCTCTTGGTTGATAATATTGATGGGCATGTTATTCATACACATGATGAAGCTGCTAGAATTGCTAGACTTGATGCTAAAGATAAACATAGACCTATTGTTCGCATGCCTGTTGTTTTTGTTAAAATAGGAGATCATTGTTATCATGGCATATCTGATGTGGGTGCTAGAATGAATGAATTCCCTTTACCTTATATCAAGAAATAATCATATTGCACCAAATGAATTGGAAGAAATTGATGTTACCATTAAGCTTGCTAATAGAGACACTATAGCACTAGTTGGTTTATTAGAGATGTTGAAGTCTTGTGTGTGAAAATAAAATATCCTACTGATTTTCTTGTTCTAGTTCCCCACAAGATGAATTTCGTCCCATTATTTGGTAGGCCTTTCTTGAATACTGTTAATGCCAAGATAGATTGTGAGAAAGAAACAATTACTATAAGTTTTGGGGATGTGTCTCATGTGTTTAATTTCGCTAAATTTCGTAGACAACCCCATGATAAAGAATTGTCTAGTAAGGATCAAATTATTGGTCTTGCTTCTATTGCTATGCCTCCTACTAATCCTTTAGAACAATATTTGCTAGACCATGAAAACGATATGCATATGAATGAAAGTAATCAAATAGATAAGATTTTCTTTGATCAGCATCCTATTTTGAGACACAACTTGCTGGTTGAAATACTTGGGGATCCTCCTCCATCCAAGGGTGATCCCGTGTTTGATCTTAAACAATTACTGGATATTCTAAAATATTCTTATCTTGATGAAAAGAAGATATATCCTATTATTATTAGTGTTAAACTTTCAGAGGCTGAAGAAAATTGATTATTGAAAACTCTGAAGAAGCACCGTGTTGCTATTGGATATACTCTTGATAATCTTAAGGGCATTAGTCCCACTCTATGTCAGCATAAAATTAATATGGAACCTGATGCTAAACCAGTTGTTGATCACCAGCGACGGTTAAATCATGAAATGAAAGAAGTGGTAAGAAATGAAATATTAAAGCTTCTAGAGGCAGGTATGACTTATCCTATTGCTGATAGTAGATGGGTTAGTCTTGTTCATTGTGTCCCTATGAAGGGAGGTATTACTATTGTTCCCAATGATAAAAATGAATTGGTTGCACAAAGAATTGTTATAGGATATAGAATGGAAATTGATTTTAGGAAATTAAATAAAGCTACTAGGAAAGATCATTACCCTCTGCCTTTTATTGATCAAATGCTAGAAAGATTATCTAAACAAACACACTTCTGATTTCTAGATGGTTATTTTGGTTTCTCTCAAATACCTGTGTCAAAAGAGGATCAAGAAAACACAACTCTTACTTGCCCTTTCGGTACCTTTGCTTATAGACATATGCCTTTTGGTTTATGCAATGCACGTGCCACCTTTCAAAGATGTATGACTGCTATATTCTCTGACTTTTTGAAAAGATTGTTGAATATTTCATGGATGACTTCTCCGTTTATGGAACTTCTTTTGATGATTGCTTGAGAAACCTTGATCGAGTTTTGCAGAGATGTGAAGAATCTAATCTTGTCTTGAATTGGGAGAAGTGACACTTTATGGTTAATGAGGGATTTGTCTTGGGATATGAAATCTTCAAAAGAGGTATTGAGGTGGATAAAGCTAAAGTAGATGCTATTGAAAAAATGTCGTGTCCCACAGATATCAGAGGTATAAGAAGTTTCCTTGGTCATGTTGGTTTCTATAGGAGATTTATTAAAGACTTCTCTAAAATTTCTCGACCTCTCGCTAATATCTTGCAAAAATATATTCCTTTTGTTTTTGATGATGATTGTGTAAGCATTTGAAATCCTTAAGAATGCCTCGATTTCTGTACCTGTTGTTCAACCACCTGATTGGAACCTACACTTTGAAATTATGTGTGATGCTAGATATTATGCCGTTTGTGTTGTTCTAGGAAAAAGAGTTCATAACAAGTTCAATGTTATCCATTATGCTAGTAAAACTCTAGATAGTGCTCAAAGAAACTATGCTACACTAAAAAGGAATTTTTAGCAGTTGTGTTTGCTTGTGACAAGTTCAGTCCTTATATTGTTGATTCCAAAGTAACTGTTCACGCTGATCATGTTGCTATTAAATATCTTATGGCTAAGAAAGATGCTAAACCAAGACTTATTAGATGGGTTCTTCTGCTACAAGAATTTTATTTGCATATTATTGATAGAAAGGGTGTTGAGAACCGTGTAGCAGATAACTTGTCTAATTTAGAGAGTGTACTTGATGGCCCACTACCTATTGATGATAGCTTTCCTGATGGAAAATTAGCTGTCATAAATGCTTTGCGTAATGATCCATGGTATGTTGATTATGAAATTACATTGTTGCGAAATTTATACCTCCTAGTTTCACATACCAACAAAAGAAAGAGTTCATCTATGATTTAATACATTACTTTTGGGATGACCCACACCTTTATAAAGAAGGGGTAGATGGTGTCATTAGACGTTGTGTACCTGAGCATGAATAGGAACAGAGCCTACACTAGTGTCATTCCAAGGCCTACCGAGGACGCCACGCTGGAGATAGAACTACACACAAGGTATTACAATCTGGTTTTTATTGGCCTACTCTCTTCAAGGATGCTCGTAAGTTTGTCTTGTCTTGTGATTCATGTCAAAGATCTGGTAATATTAGTAGACGCCAGGAAATGCCTATGAATTACTCACTTGTTATTGAACCATTTGATGTTTGGTTTTTTATTATATGGACCTTTTCCAAAGTCCAACGGGTATATTCATATTCTAGTTGTTGTTGATTATGTTACTAAGTGGATAGAAGCTATTCCAACTAGTAGTGCTGATCAGAACAATTCTATTAAAATGCTTATATAAGTTATTTTCCCTAGATTTGGAGTCCCTAGATATTTAATGACGGATGGTGGTTCACACTTTATTCATGGTGCTTTCCGTAAATTGCTTGCTAAGTATGATGTTAATCATAGATTTGCATCTCCTTATCATCCTCAGTCTGGTGGTCAAGTAGAATTAAGCAATAGAGAAATTAAATTGATCTTCAAAAGACTATTAATAGATCTAGAAAGAGTTGGTCTAAGAAACTTGATGATGCATTATGGGCTTATAGAACTGCTTATAAAAACCCTATGGGTATGTCTCTATATAAAATGGTTTAGGGTAAAGCATGTCATTTACCTCTTGAACTAGAACATAAAGCTTATTGGGCAATTAAAGAGCTCAACTATGAGTTCAAACTTGCTAGTGAGAAGAGGTTATTCGACATTATCTCACTTGATGAATGGAGCACCCAGGCCTATGAGAATGCCAAGTTGTTTAAAGAAAAGGTTAAGAGATGGCATGATAAAAGGATACAAAAGGGTGAATTCAATATAGGTGATCATGTCTTGCTATACAATTCATGTTTAAGTTTTTTGGCAGGAAAACTTCTCTCTAAATGGGAAGGGCCTTACATTGTCAAAGAAGTATACCGTTTCGGTGCCATCAAGATCAACAACGCTGAAGGCACTAACCCGAATGTGATAAATGGGCAAAGAATCAAACATTATATCTCAGGTACTCTCATAAATGTTGAAACCAATATTATTAATACCATAACTCCGGAGGAGTACATTAGGGAGACCTACCAAAACGTTTCAGACTCCGAAAAGAAATAGGTATGTGGTATGGTAAGCAAACGGACTCCAAAACTTTTCCAATAGCAATTTTTCTCCGTTTTGGAATATTTAATAAATTAGTAACCCTTGTGGCTTGTGGCCACCCCGTGCACCCTCCGGACTCCATTTTCTTGTAGGATAGTCCTGTGGGTTGGTAAAAATTCATTATATAATCTCCCGAAGGTTTGAACCTTCATATCATGACAATACCTCCTGTTTTTGTGTGGAGTTGTTTCTGCAGTAGATAGAGAGCATGATGTCATCCCAAGAGAACGATAGGGAGAGCTATGTATCGCATTACCTTACCAATTCCAAGCTCTACGGGGACCTATATCCTTATGGATTATTCTTGGAGGAGGAACAAGAAGGAAAGTAGGAGGAAGAAATCTCGGATGAAGAAGAGATCCCTTTGCCTCAACTAGGAGATATGCACGTGGAATTCAGGAAATCAAGCCTCCCAAAGACAAGGATAAAACCCAAGGTTCTATTTATCCCTTCTCGTTTTCTGCAGGAGAGCAAGAAAGAATTATGTCAAAGGATATCGAAGCTCGAGCAAGAAGTTGACGATCTGAGGGAACATAATTTATTCTTAAGAGGAAATTGAACAAGCTTGAAAATGCTTCTCCTCAACCATCACCTCCGAAGCAGACAACTAAACACATGGGTATGGGCACTCCCCTTGGCTTGTGCCAAGTTTGGGCGAGGTGCCCCGGTATCGTATCACCATCACATCTTTTACTTTTCTCGTTTTCCTAGTTTGATCCTTTTGGTTTTACCTTGATCTAGTAGAATAAAGTTTTAGTGTGATCTAGCTTTGAGTTTTGCTTTATGTTCCCCTTATGTAAGCTAGTCCGAGTGTTATATAATAAAAAGTAGTTTCGATGTGAGGGCTTATCTTGCTTGCTATGATCTTGAGAAAAAGAAATAAAAGAAGAATATAATAAAAACAAAGTGTATATATGATGATCTTATAGGGAGTGATGACTTCACATATAAGAAGTATGTCGATTGAAATTTGTTGGGAGTTGACAAACATAGCAATTGGTCATTGGTGCAATGAAAAGTAACTAATAAAGAAAGAGAGGTTCACATATAAATATATTATCTTATACATCTTTTGTGATTGTGAGAACTCATTAAAATATTATATGCTAAGAAGTTGATGTTGGACAAGGAAGACAACATAATGGGTTATGTTTGCTTATTTCCAATTGAAGTTATATGATTATAGATCCTCCAACATGTAGTGCTTGCTTCCACCTCATACTAGCCAAAACTACCGCACCAAGTAGAGATACTACTTGTGCATCGAAACACCCTCAACCCAGTTTTGCCATGAGAGTCCACCATACCTACCTATGGATTGAGTAAGATCCTTCAAGTTAGTTGTCATCGGTGCAAAAAGCAATAAGAATTGCTCCTAAATATGTATGATCTTTTATTGTAAGGGAAAATATGCGTTGTGCGAAATTGTGATGGTAAAGAAATAAAAATGATGGACTACATAATAAAGGTTGCTATCACAAAGGGAAATACAACATGGTGTTCCTTTGCATTAAGGGTTGGCACATCCAAAAACAAAAAGCGCATGACAACCTCTGCTTCCCTCTGTGAAGGGCATATCTATTACTTTTACTTTATAAGTACTTACCTTTATGCAAGAGTCATGGTGATCTTCACCACTTCCTATATTCCCCTTTTTCTCTTGGCCAGCATCATCTGTTGGGGAAGGATCTAGACACATATATCCACTCAGATGTGGGTGATCATGAGGTATTTCTGTTGACATACCATGGAGGTAAATAGTTGGGAGGCAAAACTATAAGCCCCTATCTTTCTCTGTGTCCAATTAAAGCTTTTACCTCTTGAGTACTACGTGAGTGTTAGAAATTATGAAAGACTACAAGATGATTGAGTATGTGGATTTGCTTTACAAGCTCTTATGTTGACTCTTTCCGATGTTATGATAAATTGCAAATCGCTTCAATGACTGAGAGCATAGTTTGTTGGTTCTCGATAGAGTTCTTGGTTCATACTTCATCTTGTGAGTGAATTGTTACTCTAGTATAAAACATTATACATCAATAAGTATTGCTTCTCTAAAGATGATCATGATGCCCTCATGTCCATATTTTATTTTTTCGACACCTCTATCTCTAAACATGTGTTTATTGATTGTCAACCTTTGTGTGAGGGTCGGGAGCGCGTGATGGTTCGCTCCTACCAACCTCTCCCCTAGGGGCATGCGTCTAAAACTTTGCTTTGATGACTAATAGACTTTTGCAATAAGTATGTGAGTTCTGTATGACTAATATGACTCCATGGACTATACACACTCTCACCCCTTCCACTTTTGCTAGCCCTCTAGTATCGTGCAACTTTTGCCGGTGCATTAACCCCACCATATATCCTTCCTCAAAACAGCCAGCATACCTACCTATTATGGCATTTCCATAGCCATTCCGAGATATATTACCATGCAACTTCCACCTTCTGTTTATTATGACAAGCACCATCATTTTCATATTGCTTTTCATGATCGTAAGATAGCTAGCATGATGTTTTCATGGTTTGTCCTTTTTTGATGTCATTTGCTATGCTAGATCATTACACATCCCAGTACACCGCCGGAGCATTCATATAGAGTCATATTTTTTTCTAGATATCGATTTGTAATTCTTGAGTTATCAGTAAATAAAAATGTGATGACCATCTTTATTAGAGCATTGTCCCATGTGAGGAAAGGATGATGGAAGCTATGATTCCCTCACAATTTGGGATGAGACTCCGGACTTTATGAAAAATAAAAGAGGCCAATGAAGCCCAAATAAAAAAAGAGGACAAAGATGCCCACCAAAAAAGAGAGAGAAAAGAGAGAAGGGGCAATGCTACTATATTTTTCCACATTTTTGCTTCAAAGTAGCACCATGATCATTATGATAGAGAGTCTCCTATTTTGTCACTTTCATATACTATCTTTGCTTGTATATTCCAATGATGGGCTTCCTCAAATTGCCTTGGGTCTTCACGAGCAACCAAGTTAGATGCACACCCACTTAGTTTCTTTTTGAGCTTTCATACACTTATAGCTCTAGTGCATTCGTTCCATGGGAATCCCTACTCACTCAAATTGATATCTATTTATGGGCATCTACATAGCCTGTTGATCCACCTAGTTGATGTGATATTATCTTCTCCTTTTGTGAGTATTGCAAATAAGGAATATTAAATGGAGTCCAAGCAAAATAAGATATCTGCGATGATTTTTCTTGGACCAGAAGACATCTACCAGACTTGGAGGGGAAGGCAAGAGACCTGCCAGGAGGTCATAAGCTAGGGGCGCGGCCACCACCGGTAGCCGCGCCTGGCAGGCTTGTGGCCCCCAACAAGTCTCCTAACCTTATTCTTCAGCCTATAAATTCCCAAATATTCCCCCAATACAAAAGGGATCCATGAAAATACTTTTCCTCCACCGGAAGCCTCCGTTCCCGAGAGATCCAATCTTGGAGCCTTTTCCGGTAATCTCCCGGAGGGGGATTCGATCACGAAGGGCATCCACATCTACTCCATTGCCCCTTCGATGATGCATGAGTAGTTCACCACAGACCTTCGGGCCCATAGCTAGTATCTAGATGGCTTCTTCTCTCTCTTTGTGCTTCAAGACCATGTTCTTCATGATCTTCATGGAGAACTATCTGATGTAATACTCTTTTGCAGTGTATTTGTCGACATTCGACGAATTGTGGGTTTATGTTCAGATTATCCATGAATATTATTTAATTATTTTCTGAATTGTTATATGCATGATTTCATATCTTTGCAAGTCTCTTTGATTTATTGGTTTGGTTTGGCCAACTAGATTGGTAATTCTTGCAATGGGAGAAGTGCTTAGTTTTGGGTTCAATCTTGCGATGTCCTCACCCAGTGACATAGTAGGGGTAGCGAGGCACGTATTGTATTATTTCCATCAAGGATAAAAAGATGGGGTTTTCATCACATTTATTGATTTTATCCCTCTACATAATGTCATCTTACCTAATGTGTTACTTTGTTCTTCATGAACTTAATACTCTAGATGTAGGCATGAGTCGGTCGATGTGTGGAGTAATAGAAGTAGATGCAGAATCGTTTCGGTGTACTTGACATGGACGTGATGCCTATATACATTATCATTTCCTTCGATCTTCATAATTATTCTCTTTTCTATCAATTGCTTGACAATAATTTGTTCACCCATCGTGTTATTTTCCTTCAAGAGAGAAGCCTCTAGTGAAACCTATGGCCCCCAGGTCTATTTTCCATATTATATTTTCAGACCTATAAACCAAAAATACCAAAAATACTTTGCTGCAATCCTTTTACTTTTCATTTAATTTTTGTTTTAGTAATATTCTATATCTATCTATCAGATCTCATCCTTGCAAATAACCGTGAAGGGATTGACAACCCGTTTATAGCGTTGGGTGCAAGTGTTTGATTGTTTGTGTAGGTGCAAAGATTGGGGACTTGGTTGTATCTCCTACTGGTACCTTGGTTCCCAACAACCGAGGGAAATACTTATCTACTTTGCTGCATCACCCTTTCCTCTTCAAGGGAAAACCAACACAAGCTCAAGAAGTAGCAAATACTTATGCATTTTCTCTCTTATTTTACAAGGTTTACATGAAGAGGGAGTATGCCGGCACGTGGAATTTTGGACTGGAAAAGGAGCAAATATGAGAGATCTATTCTAAACAAGTCTAAAAGTCCTGAAAAGTTACGGACACTTATTTTTGAATGTATAAAAAATATTCGGCGAAACAAATACCAACGGGGACCCACCAAGAGGTCACAAGCCTGCTGGGTGCGGCCTAGCCCCTAGCCGCGCCCTTGTTCCTTGTGGGCCCCCTGGCATCCCTCCGGTGCCCATCTTATGTTGTATGATGGGTTTCGGCCTGGAAAAAAATCATGAGAGAGCTTTCGGGACAATGCCCCACCGTCTCTAGGCGGAACTTCGGCAGAACCAATCTAGAGCTCCGGTGGAGCTAATCTGCCGGGGAAACTTCCCTCTCGGAGGGGGAAATCAAAGCCATCGTCATCACTAACGATCCTCTCATCGAGAGGGGGTCAATATCCACCAATATCTTCACCAGCACCATCTCCTATCCAAACCCTAGTTCATCTCTTGTATCCGATCTTTGTCTCAAACCTCAGATTGATACCTGTGGGTTGCTAGTAGTGTTGATTACTCCTTGTAGTTGATGCTAGTTGGTTACTTGGTGGATGATCATATGTTCAGATCCTTTATGATAATTAATACTCCTTCGATTATTAACATGAACATGCTTTGTGAGTAGTTATGTTTGTTCCTGAGGACATGGGATAAGTCTTGTTATAAGTAATCATGTGAATTTGGTATTCGTTCGATATTTTGATGAGATGTATGTTGTCTATCCTCTAGTGGTGTCATATGAATGTCGACTACATGACACTTAACCATTATTTTGGCCTAGGGGAAGGCATTGGGAAGTAATAAGTAGATTATGGGTTGCTAGAGTGACAGAAGCTTAAACCCTACTTTATGTGTTGCTTCGTAAGGGGCTGATTTGGATCCATATGTTTCATGCTATGATTAGATTTATCTGAATTCTTCTTTTGTAGTTGTTGATGCTCTTCGAGAGAGGTTAATCATAAGTGGGAGGTTTTTCCAAGTAACGGCAGCACCCAAGCACCGGTCCACCCACATATCGAACTATCAAAGTAACGTATGCGAATCAAATGAGCATGATGAAAACTAGCTTGATAGAAATTCCCATGTGTCCTTGGGAGCGCTTCATTTTATATAAGAGTTTGTCCAGGCTTTCCCTTCACTACAAAAAGGATTGGGCCACCTTGCTGCACCTTTTCTACATTTATTACTTGCTACCGTTATGAATTACCTTTTCACAAAACTATCTGTTACCGATAATTTCAGTGCTTCCAGAGAATACCTTATTAAAAACCGCTTGTCATTTCCTTTCGCTCCTTGTTGGGTTTGACACTCTTACTTATTGAAGGGACTACGATAGATCCCCTATACTTGTGGTTCATCAGTATGTAACAATAGCAGGTTACAAAATCAGGCTATGCATCAGAATGGGAGCAAACAAATACAGTAGCAAATTCTAATGCAAGCATGAGAGAGAAGGAATTGGGTCATATAGGAATGATCAAGGGGTTTTGCTTGCCTAGAAGCTCTGCTGCAAGTGGCTGACATCAGAGGTGTAGTCATACCCAATAGCAGCATCGGTCTTGGGGTCTACCCGACAGAAGAGGGGGAAGAAACAGTAAATACAGAGCAAACAAATGTATCACGATGCATGACAAGGTAATATGTTGTGCTAGGGCTTGACCTAATGCAGTGCTACGCGCTGTAGACGGAGCAAGGAAATATCTGTGGACATTTCCGGGGTCTTAGGCATTTATCAGACAGACGATCCGGAGGAGAAAGTTCTATGTTCATCGTGCTAGAAGCATGCGCCAGATGAACGGTCGCATATTGGGACTCGTTATATTTTTTGAGCAACTTTTGTATAAATTATTTTCATCTAACTTATGCATTAATTTATATGATTTTTCAAAGTTTTAACATTTTCTCAAATTTACTAGATTAAATTAATTCAAAAAAATATTTATTGCGTCAGCAGCACATCAGGCTGACATCAACAGTCAACCCAGCTGGTCCAGGTCAAACATGACCGCTGGGTCCCACATGTCAATGACTAAAGAGTAAATCAGGTGTTTATTTTAACTAAACTAGTTAATTGGACACTAGGGCCAACATGTAAGTGACTAATTAATTTACTTATATTTAGTTAGTTAAATTAGTGATGGGGTCCACATGTCAGTGACTGGAGCTGCCTAGTCAGCACAGTTGACTGGATCAACCAAGTCAACTAGGGCCAGGGGACCCACCGGCAGTGACCCAGGTGGGCCCTAGTGGTCGGCCACGAATGCGGCGGAGGGTCTCGGCCCCTCGTCGCAAATCGGCTATAGGCCGCCATTTCGAGTGTGGTCGGTCTTATTTGAACGTGCGCTCTACGACGCATCGAACGGTGGCTGTGGCAGCTGCTGGGTGACTAGAGGTGGGCGCAGCGTCGATGGTAGCGTCTGTGGCGTTTGGGCCTAGGCTGGGACGGCATTGCGGGGCATGGTAGGGTGTGTCAGGGTTACAGGCGGCTTGGCCGTGAGGCCTTGATTACGTCCCCGTGCTCAAAAGTGGACGAGGCGGCCCTAGCTACAGCGCCGACGGAGCAGGCAAGGGTGAGCTCTAGCTATGGTGGCAGAAATGGATAGGGGATGCGCGGATGACATAGAGTGAGGGGGTAGGAGCTAGAGCTCACCGGGAGCGTGCAGGTGTGCAACAGTGCGATCAGGGGTGCCTCGAGGCGGCAAATCGCGCCGGTGGACCTTCGACGTCCTTAGGAGGAAGAAGACGGCATGCGGGCACTGTGGTAGCTTCCGGCCTAGCCTAGCAGCACCATAGGACGTAGCGGTCGCTGGCGAGCATGTTGAGGATGGCGGTGAGGAGGGAGGTGGTCGGTGGCCGCCATGGTGCGAGTTGGATGGCAGTGATGGCGCTCGATGGAACGCGATGATGGCGGTCGGTGGGGGGATCTGGTGAGGGGGAATGGGGCTAGGGTTCGAGGGAGGACGCAATGGCGCCCTTATCGACGTGGCCGGTCAATGGATGGCCGCCACTGCGACGACCGAGGTGGTGGCGGGCATCGGAGGTGCCCATGAGCCCCTCCCCCTCTAGCGAGGAGGGAAATGACCCGGTTGGGCTGGGCCTCCACTATGCACTTGAGGCCCAAGTGCACAATGGGGCCTCTATTTTTTCTTTTTCTTTTCATTTGTTTTTTGTTTTGTTTTAAAACAGAAGTAATTTAGTTTTATCAAATATAAAACTTGCACCAATAATTATAATGATGTATTAAATGACACTGCCACAAAAAGTTTGGCATTTAAATAAATTAGTTTGCAATTTTTATAATTTAAAAATCATTTAAATTATTGTTATGGCCCTTGTTTTAATTATTTTAGGTCTCTTAAACATTATAAAAAGTTAGTTTCTCCATCATAATTATCCATGGATTATTTGCCACATTATGAACAGTTTAGTTTCCATGTTTTTGAATTTCTTTACTCCACTTATGATTTGAATTTCAATTCAAAAGAGGAACTTGAAATGAGATATGGATGAAAATATGATCAAGCACCATTTAGCAAAATGCCTTAGCTTAATTAGAGAGATTATTGTATCTCAATACATGGGGGTGTTACATTAAGTGTGTAAACCAATTTTAAACTGATCAGATAAGGTCAGTTCCTTAAGCTTCAGTTGTTAGAACATAGAATCATCCTGCGTATTAGGTATGACCATGTCCTTTAATTTATGATGGGGATACTTGCTCACTTAATCTAAAGTAGAACACTCGGAAGCTCATATCAATCATTGAAATGTACGCAAGGCGATGATTATTACATGCATATTTATAATGAGTTTGATAACATCATTATTTTGGGTTAGCAAGACATTGTTTTGGTGAGGTACGTGGATATGAAGAATTCCACGTTAGAATAACCTATACCTAAATTAGCAATCAATCGGAAACATGTCTATGCGTTACAATGGGAGAAAATAAAATAGCTAGCTCCATGTACATGTTGTGTAGATGAGAGTGTGCGTGTGGCAACTCATGTCACCTCCTACTCGTAGTATACCTAACTGGCATTGGCAGTGCCCTTGACGGCGATATCTTTCGTGGATGTGATTATGTCCAACATAGAAACATTGAACATCTAAAAATAACCTAAGTTTCTCTTTATCCTTTTGATAAGAAGTTTTCTCTCTCTGTCTTTGTTGCTCAATCATCATATTTCTGTTAGTGGCAGGTTTCACCTCATAGTTCTTAAATGGTTTTCATAATCCCATGAGAAGTATATCTTGCGGTTGTAAAGTAGTCAACAACTACGTTCAAGCCTTCCTTGCCGGGATGCCCTTTCATGTTCCTCGTAGTAGGATGTGTTGTTTTATACCTTCCATCCCATTGTTTTGGGAGCATTTTCTTCTTCCTTTCTTTTGAACTTCTTCCAATCTTATCAACTTCATGTTGGATCCCTTGTTTATGTTTTCAAAGTGGAGTGTTGTCCAAGTTATCTCTCGTTCCTTGTTTCTTTTTTCATGCCTTTCAACCTCCAAGGTTCTTTGGTATCTCTACTTTGTCAAAGAAGCAACTATGTATAGATAAACATCTTCATCTTTCTCTTCCAAATCTCGGGAAACGATCTCTTATAAGTGGGAGGTGTTGTAACAACGTGAAACCAATTTCTCTAAATGATTTCCTTAATTTTTTATGTAATATTTGTTTTATTTAATTTTTTCATAAGGATGTCATCATGTCATCAAATATTGCACACCAAATAAATAATAGTGAACATTTTAAGAAAACATTTTGAGTATTCTTTTTTTTATTAAAGTGCTTTTTTCCTTTCCCTTTGAAAGCTTCTCAAAATTCACAGGCCTTTCTAATAGTTTGCCCCCCAAACCTTGCCAAAATTGTTACATGTTTAACCAAGCTCCATCAATATGTCATGATTTTTGGATACTTCTAAACTATACATCTACTTCAAATCCATTGTGAAATTCATGCTTTGAATTCAAATTCATCCAAAATTGTTGCGAACACATGTGTGGCTTGGAAATATTTCATAGAACTCTCTCATCAAGTTTCACCTTCTCCAGAAGTCCAAGCCATTGTCTTTGTTCTTCTCAATTTTTTTGAGAAATTGTTCTTATCAATTTATGTAATTGTGAAAAGGTAGAAAAATGGAAAAGAAGGGACATCGCTACCCATAGCCAGCAGCATGCGGCCCAAAGCCATCTTGCCTGCTTTAACCCTAGCCGCATGCACCACACCGCACCAGCTCCACTGGAAAGTTCATATCAAGCTTTGCAATGTATCCAAGACAATGATTATTGCGGGAATTTGATCTATATATGGGCCAACCCAATAGCAGTTTCAGAATTCCAAGTAAATCCTAGAGGCCCACTTAGCCCATTCATGCAACGCAAGAGGTGGTTGAAAAGTTTAGTCCCATACTGCTCACATAGCAGGAGTTGGACTTCCTTATAAGGGAGGTTGTTTCCAAACATTTATGAGCATGAGAACAAGTGACACATACACGCACGCTCCTACTCCGTCGCCCGCCTTGCCATGCCATGCCTCGTCACGACGCGCCGCGGGTTGCGGGAATGAGCCAAGCCGATGTCTAAATTTTTGCCACGCATGACTGTATGTGAAAGGTTGCATGGAAGCTGAAACATTTTGCGATAGTGGGGAGTAAATACGAGCGCTGCACCCTTCGGTTGCTGATTGTTCGCTTCATCTCTCGTCCTTTTGTTTCGTCTTCCATCACACCCTATTCGCCTCCCTCTCCTATGCCTATACAAGAAAGGCTGCTCCTCTCCAAAGAGACACACCAGAACATCATCTTCCTCATGCCATCGAATTCCAATCTCTAAGGAACTACGTACTTCCCCATCCCGGCTTGCGGCGTGCATCGCAGGTCAGGACAGTAGGCCCCCAAAACCCCGCCACTTTGAGTCCTGTACAGGAGAAGGGCGATATTGGTTTTGGGGAGCGCTCTACGTGACTACTGGCTTCTTCATCACGGACACCATGGATGCCAACGACCACTTCCCAGACGACGACTTCTTCCCCAACGTCAACAACATCTTTGACAACATGGTTGGTGATGCCGTCCATGCCAATCCCACTCCTGCTATTGCGACTCAGTATATGTTCGTGTTCATTTTCTTTGAGTTCTTGCGACACTTTGTTGTTCTAATCTCTGTTCTAGATATGTTCCGTTCATACTTACCACTTCAGATGATATGTGCATACTCTATGTATGATTGCACGACTTGTCTTATAACTGCTATGATAGTCATGATTTATCTACTATTGTTGTTAATAAAATCATCTCGTAAATTTCTCATATTTCCAACAATCCAAAAACCTTACTATAGGCAATTTACCCCGAGTGGTTTTGCTGCTTCCATGAGAATTACTATGTTTGAGGGTGTGCACTATAAGAGGTGGTGTGTGAGGGCCATTCGATGGTTTCAAACCATGATCCTCAATAGGAACAAGCTTTTCAGAAAAATGATATCTTGTTTAAGACTCCTCTCTTGGGTATTCTTGGTGAGAACATAGTTGATGCTTATGCGTCAATTGATAATGGAAAAGATATGTTGAACGCACTCGAGGCAAGTGTGGGTTCTCGGATGCTGGCACTGAGCTATATATCATGGAACAATTCTATGACTACAGGATGACTGATGAGCACTCCATGGTTGAGCGAGCTCACGACATACATTCATTTGCTAGAAAACTTGAGCAGTTCAATTGTATGTTGTTGGAAAAGTTTGTTGCCAGAGGTATCATCACTAAGCTTCCTCCCTCATGGAGGAACTTCGCTACCTATCTGAAGCATAAGAGGCAGTAGTTTTCCATTCTGGATCTCATTGGTACTCTTGATGTGGAAGAAAAGGCGAGAGCAAAAGACATACATGCTCGAGGTATGGAGGGACGTTCTAGTGCCAATCTGCTATAGAAGAAAAACTTCTAGCCCCACATGTTCAAGAACAAGGGCAAGTTTTATGGTAAGGGAAAGTTTGATGGGAAGAACAAGGCTTTGCAGCAGACCAACTTCAAGAATAACAATGACGAGAAGAAAGGTATTTGTCATGTCTGCGGAGATCCTGATCATTGGGCACCTAGTTGCCCTAACCATTATGACAAGCGTCAACATTGGAAAGGCGACAAGATCGCCAATGTTGTCATTGGTGACATTGAGATGAAGGATGTTGGGCCATAGAGACTACTTCCATCCTGACGGGCAACAGTTCAAGTGCTTTTGTTCGTGGTATTGGCATGGTTGATCTAAAGTTTACTTTGGGGAAGATCGTGCGGCTGAAGAACGTGCATTATGTCCCCTCCGTCAATAAAAATCTTGTTAGTGGATCACTTCTATGTAGATATGGCTACAAGATTTTCTTTGAGTCCAATAAATTTTTGATATCCAAGTATGGAACTTTTGCTGGTAAAGGTTATGAGTTAGGAGGCTTGTTTAGACTATCATGTCAGACCTTTGTAATAATGTTGTTAATCATGGTTGCAACAATAGTGAATAAAATGTCTAGCATTCACGTCTCATGTTAATATTGGTTGTATGACGCGACTAGCCAAGTTGAAATTAATCCCCAAGTTCACCATTGTCAAGGGATCTAAGTGTCGGCTTGTGTGCAAGCTAAGCAACCTTTTAAGTCTCATACAACCACTCAAACAAGAAATCTTGCGCCACTAGAACTCATACATTCAGATCTTTGTGAAATGAATGGTGTTTTGACGAAAGGTGGAAAGAAATATTTTATGAATTTAATCGATGACCCCACTAGATAATTCCATGTGTATATTTTAAAATCAAAAGATGAGGCTTTAAATTTTGCCAAGATCTAAAACGCTGAAGTGGAAAACGAACTTGATCGGAAAATCAAGAGGCTTGGGTCTGATCGTGGTCGACAGTATTTATCCAATGAATTTGATTCTTTTTGGGTGGAACATGGTATAATCCATGAGAGGACGCCTCCATATTCACCTCAGTCAAATGGGGTAGCCAACAGAAAGAATCGTACTCTAACTAATTTGGTCAACGCCATGTTAGTCACATCGGGTCTCTCCCAGGCATGGTGGGGGAGGCGATATTGACTGCATGTCATGTCCTAAAACAAGTTCCCATGAATAACAAAGAGATAACTCCATTTGAGGAATGGGAAAATAAAAGGTTAAAACACTCTTACATACGAACTTGGGGCTGCTTGGCAAAAGTCAATATACCAATTCCAAAGAACTGAAAGCTTGGACCAAAAATTGTGAATTATGTTTTCCTTGTGACGGAGTCCTGGACTAAGGGTTCCTCGGGCCGCTGGCCTATCTCTCGATCAGATGGCTTGATGGGCCTCTCTTTGACTGTCACAGGAAGGGCCGAATAGATCGAGACCCCGTGTTCTAGAAGGAAGTCTCAAATGCACATCGTTGACTCCAAGTCAAGATGAGGAAATCGACATCTCCATCCGTAGCAGGAGACCTACCATGTGTAAACCCTAGGTACCCCCAGTGTCTATATAAACCTGGAGGGTTTTAGATTATAGGGAAGAGAAACTTATCTAGGGTTTTAGCTATCTGATCTCGAGGTAGAACAACTACGTAACCTTCATATGTTCAATATAATCGAGCAGGACATAGGGTTTTACCTCCATAGGAGGGCCCAAACCTGGGTAAACATCGTCCCCTTCATCCCCTTGTTACCATCGATCCTGGACTTACAGCTCGGGACCCCCTACCCAAGATCCACCAGTTTTGACACCGACATTGGTGCTTTCATTGAGAGTTTTGTTGTGATTGCCAAAGGAATCGATGGCTCGCGTTATTATTAACGAAGAAGTCCGTAACATGGAATCCATTGTCCCTAGATAGATCTTTACTTTTGGTAGCATTGTGCTGCGCGCTAATCCGACTAGCGTCTTGGTCGGGTCAGGAATTTCACCCCTGATGAAGAGGTCAGATTCGAGAACCTAGAGTTCTGCGTAGACTCTCGGGGCGATCTTTCTCTCTCGATCCCACCCACGGGACCAACCCCGACGATGATCTGGCTTTTAGTTTGGATCCAGCCATAGCACCAGATGCCCGGGGACCAGTTCCTACCAAACACACCTCTTGTGCGAACGCATCGGATGTTAACTCCGAAAGCTCTACGTAGATTGACCCGATCGAGCTCTCGACACACAACGAGGCTCTAGATTGGATCTTATCGATGAAAATTACTGACAAACCAACCCTGATCCACGTTCAGATCGGTCTTGAGGCGAATCAAGAGGAATTTTTTCATCCCACCCACAACCCACTTCATTGCCACTATCGAAGACTTAACCGGTATGTTGGACTACGCCTCCGAGGAGGCAGGAGACATTGATGAAGAGGATTGCGCTCCCACCCCTGTCAACACTGGGCGATGGACATCCACCTCCACCTACGACATATACATGGTGGATACTCCAGCTAATAACTGTGAGCACACACTCGCAAACAATGGCGACAAATCGGGTGAGACACCGTCAAGGAGCCGAAAACCGCACAAGCGATTAAAGGCAAAAAAGGTAAGGGAAGCTATTGCTGGCACCGGGGAAAGCGATACCTCGGAAGACCTTGGCGATCCCGATATCCCCGAGCAACCACTAGAGGACCAGGAGAGACCGGAGGACTAGCACTATACATATAAAGATAGCACGAACCTAATGAAATTAAATTTTTAGGAAAAGGATATTACGTGGCTCACCTTGAAGCCCGTCAAGTGACCATTGAAGGCCTCTTTCTGTCCACTATCAACGGACTTAATGCCTTGAAAAAATGCACCCATAAGAGTGTGGTGATCTTCAGAGATGGAGGCGCTTGATATAGCCTCCTCCATGACCAGCCAACAGTCATCGGTGGCACCGGTGTTGACCGGCCAACCCGATCTCTAATCCGGGATTGAGCTGGTAGCACCGAAGGCACAATGCACTCTGGAGATGACCTCGGAGGGGACTGGAAATTCCTTTGTCCTTCCTCCTCAGCGGTCAGGAGGGTCTCCTCCCCCTGGTCTTTGGCGGTTGAGGCGTTAACCTCAGCCATGACGTCATTGCCCCCACCGCCTGTGTTCGGCTCCAAAGGAGCCTGGTGGGATGACATCTCCGCGGCATCCTTCACGGCCCCTCGAGGTGTGGGGTGTGACATAGTCCCACTCTCCACCAGCTCGGCCGGTGAAGACTCCCCATCCGATATTTGGTATGTGGGGAGAACGAGAACGCGTGGAGGGTTGCAGATCAGAAGGCATTCATACATTTAAAACATTTTTTTGCGTAAATGACTCAGGGAGTCTTCGGATTCATACCTTTGAATTGGGGGCTTGACCCTTAGGTTCCTTTGGGGAACCTTCTCGAAGTCCTCAGACTTGGCATCAGAGTCCGAGCTGTCGTCAGCCAAGATCAACCTCGGCCGACACGCCCTCTTCGGGGTAGGAGGAGGTACATCCTCTGCGGCATCCGGAGATGTCGCCCTCTTTCTTGTGAGGGGTAATCGCCTTCCCTCGTCCTCATGCTCTTCCTCATGGGTGGAGGACGCATTGGTTTCCTCGGACATAGCATCGGGCTGGTCCCTTATGCGAAGACCTTCTCCGGCCTTCTTCTTCTTCTCCTTCTTCTCTGGCGCCATGTATGGTGCCACGACGAGCATCTCCGTCAACAACTCCAACCTCGGGTCTTCGGGCTGTGGTGCTGGGAAGTTAATTCCTATGGCCTTGCTCAACCATTTCTGCAAAGATGACAGGGAACGAGTTCAGCCACATAGCCAGTGGATTGAAATTATATCATGCCTGGGTAGGAGGGTTATCGGCGCTTAGGCCCGAATCCTCCTTCTCGGCTAGCGAGCTCTTCCGAGGCTTTAATAGTGCTTGGTAGTGCGAAAGAGTTGGTGCACAGTAGGCTCATCCTCAAGCTGATAAGCCCACATTAGGGAGGAAACAACATCGGAGCATGATCTGGACCATGTTAAACAACTCGATCTTGGCCTTGGTCATCGAGGAAATGCGCTTCTGCAGCGATTCCACCTCTACATCCAACCCCAGTCAAGGCCCTTCCTGAGCCATGAGGTCAATCTCGCAGGAGGTCCAGATCTGAACTCGGCTGGTGTGACTTGGCCCTCATCCCTTGGTTCGGTGATATAGAACCATTCCTTCTGTCAGATCTTGATTATGTCGACAAAGGTGCCAGTCGTCCACCCGACGCGAGGGAGCTTGCTGATCACTGCCCCTCTGCAGTCTGCATGCTCACCCGCAATGGTCTTCGGCTTGACGTTGAAGACATTGAGCCACAGGCCGAAGTGCGTCTCGCCCCGCAGGAAGGCTTCACAGACAATAATGAATGCCGAAATATGCATGAAGGAGCTTGGGGGAAGATCATGGAAGTCCAACCCATAGAAGAACATGAGGCCCCTGACGAAGGGGTGTAGCTGGAAGCCTAGTCCCGGATGAAATGTTGGACGAACACCACCCTCTCGCCTGGCTTAGGGGTAGGGACCACCACGTTCGCCTCTGGAGAGCAGCGGAAGACGTTGGCGGGGAGGTAGCCGGCGAGCTTTAAGTCCCGGATGTCCTTGTCGGTGACCGTGGAGGCCTTCCACTTGCCCATGGATCCTGAACCCACCATGGCTAAGATCGGAGGAGAAGTCTAGGAAGAACTTGATCGGGGCACTTAAAGCTTGGGGAGATTGAGGGAGCAGAGGATGCGAATGGGAAGCGTGAATAGGTCTCGGGTTTTCCCCCTTTTATGAGGCATGACGCTGATTAGCCTCCCTTTACTATGTCACAAATCTCTCTGCTTCCCAAGTAGTCTGTGCCATTATACACATGTAAAGTGACTTGGGATGTTAATCATATCACGTGTGAAACGGATCATGATCTATGCATTGATGAGTCATGCCAACGTAAAAACGGCCTCGAACCGCGAATCGAGTTTTCGGAACTGGTTCAACGCTCGTGGTAGGCCAAAACCCTTTGTCGGAAAGGTCGTCAGAAAAAACTGTTTACACTTTAACGTTTGGCCCTTGAGACTAAGCAACTCACGGTGTTCGGACTATCATATGATCAGAAAAATTACATGTCCTTGGAAGCCGGACTAGTCTCAACCGGTCATTAATGGGAAGAAGAACTCACTACGCAAGTCGAAGACACTGATCACATGGAGCTGCTAGAGCTGAGACCCTTGGCGTTGAGGGCTAGTTCGGGGGCCACTAAGGGAGTCCTGGACTAACGGGTCCTCGGGCCGCTGGCTTGTTTCCCGATAGGCCGGCTTGGTGGGCCGCTCTCTGACTGTCGAAGGAAGGGATGGATACATCGAGACCCCGTGTTCTAGAAGGAAGTCTCGAAGGCGCGTCGTGCACTCCAAGTCAAGATGAGGAAATCGACATCTCCATCCCTGGCAGGAGACCTACCATGTGTAAACCCTAGGTACCCCCCGATATCTATATAAACTGGGAGGGTTTTAGATTATAGGGCAGAGAAACTCATCTATGGATTTAGCTATATGATCGCGAGGTAGATCAACTCTATAACCTTAATACCATCAATCTAATCGACCAGTATGTAGGGTTTTACCTCCATAGGAGGGCCTGAACCTAGGTAAACATCGTCTCCTTCGTCCCCTTGTTACCATCAATCCTAGACTTACAGCTCGAGTTCCCCTACCCGAGATCCGCCGGTTTTGACACTGATACCTGGGCTATGCTTTCCATAGAATTGGTTATAGATTCTTGATTGTAAAGTCCGAGGTGTCTGACATGCATGTCGGTACAATCATGGAGTCAAATGATGAGGATTTCTTCGAAGATATCTTTCCCATGAAGGATATGAGTAGCTCATCAAATCAGGAGCTGCGTAGTACATCGAGTCAACATGAAGCTGCAATTTCTGAACCTACCATTGCAACACAACATTTTGAAGATCATGTGGAGGATAGTAATGAGTCTCGTAAAAGGAGCAAGAGACAAAGGACTGCAAAGTCCTTTGGTGATGATTTTCTTGTATATCTCATATATGGCACTCCTAGTTCTATTTCAGAGGTGAAAGTGTGTTATATCGACTATAGGGGGTGAATAGGAGCTTTTTACAAATTGATCATGGAGGAATTTCAAATTGAGGAATTTGAATTGTGATGAATAACTAGCAGCAGAATAAGTACTCAAGTGCATGAGAAGCATAGCAGTAGCGTAGTAGTAGTATAGTCATTGTTTTGAAATAAAGCATGCATAGATTGCATGTAGCATGATACATGATAAGTAGGTGAGGAGCAAGGTAACTGAAGAATTTGAGGTGAGGAAATTGAGAAAGTCTTCAGTGAAATTCTTCAAACAGTAATGATCAATTTCATTAACAAGTATATGAGGAAATGAAAGGGTTGAGGAAATTGAACCAGGTAGCTCGATGAATACAATGATTTGATGACCGAGTTCCAAGTGCCGTGACAGTCATACGTCCAGTTCGGAGCGGCTTGGTATTTAAACCAAAGGACACACAGTCCTAGGACACACAGTCCTTAAAGTATTCTCCTTGAGCTAAGGTCACACAGACCTCGCCCAACACTCATGTTAAGTCTTTAGGGTAGACTTCCAAAACCCTCACAAACTGGTCACCTAGCGATCCAAAATTGACTGCTGGATGCTCTAGGCCAAGGTCACTAAGTGATCCCCAATTGACTGCAGGATGCACTAGACCATGACGCCTAACAGTCTTGAAGATACATAGTCTTCATAGGTAACAAGCGTCGGTTCGACACAAGAACAATCTCTTTAGTGTTGCTCAATCACTTCGGGTTTGGTGGTTTGATTTTGGGTTTTTTTCTCACTGATGATTTTCTCTCAAAGTCCTTAGAGGATGGGTTGCTCTTAAATGACAAGTGTCAGTTCTCTCTCGGAGCAGCCAACCAACTAGTGGTTGTGGGGGATGGCTATTTATAGCTAGGGTGCAACCTGACATGATAAGACATAAATGCCCACAATGATATGACTGTTATGTGGATAGGATGATTGGGACAGCTGGTGCTAAGCATAACAACGGTCGGAATTTCGAACTATGGAAGTCCTCAGGGTTTATCATATTCCTCACTTGTGGGCAATTCGCATGGTGAAATACTAACTCCTAAGTCAGATCAATTTCATCAGAGACTAGACGAACATCATCTCTATCACTAAAGAACTTGCCTAAATCGTAAGAGGTTTCCAATGGCTTCACTCGAAGGACTGGATAGGTTGAGGCATTTGAGTTGCGCATCGGTTGGAAATTTTCCTTAGTATTACCTCTACCCCCTTTAATAGTACGGTGTTTCCTATGACTCAAAGAAAGGGAATGAAACTACAAAAACAAAAGTCTTCACGTTCATAGTCCTCATTCATATCTTCAAGGTTACACCAACTTCTTCATTTTCAATGTCTTCAATGAATACCAAAGTCTCTAGAAAAGTCTTCACAAAAGTCTTCAGTTGAAGACATTCATTTTTAGGGGTTGATAATCTCCGAATATATCAAACTCCTCAGCGACTTATAGAGCATGTGTACACTTACAAATGCATCAGTCTCTTAACCTATAAGTCTTCAATACACCAAAATCACTAAGGGGCACTAGATGCACTTACAATCTCCCCCTTTTTGGTGATTGATGACAAATAGGTTAAGTTTTCAACGGGGATAAAAACATGAAGTGTAAGTACTGAGTTTGAGGAATTTGATTGCAAGATATAGAAGAACTCCCCCTAAAGATGTGCATATTTGAGGAATTTTCTTTGGACTCCAAATGCACATGGCAGGTTAAAACATGGAGAACTCCCCCTATATCTTGTAATTCATACACGCATTTAACATATCATATGAAGAATTTGAAATGCATGATGAAAATGGCGCCTGAGAAAATTCAACATGTATGCATTAAGGTACTTGAGGAAATAAACATGCGGAAAGCAGTTCAAAAACGTCAAACCACCATCGGACTTAAGTTTACAACTTAACCAACAAAAGCTTCAGAACAGCAAGATTAGTAACTTAAAAAAAAACAGCCCATATATATAGACCTGCTTGAAGACTAACTCAAATTTTCTCCCCTTTGTCATCAAAAACCAAAAGGACGAAAAAGTGAGGACTAACGCCCCTGAAGGATTTCATCTTGAAGGTGACGGAGGAGCGCCAGCATTGTCAGGGTTGTTTGTCGATGCAGGGCCAGCAGCAGTGTCATCAATATCCTTAGCTTCATCTGCCTCGCGTGATGAAAAATATGAGCTCGTAACAAGCTGAGGAACTTGAACTTTCTTCCACTTCTTCCTTGGAGGATAGGACCAATCAAAGTTCTGCTGAAAGTCCATCTCCTTGAGTTGTTCGGGAGTCTTGAAGTGAGAGAGAATGGCCCATGCATGATCAAAAACTTCATGTAGATAGTAGTGGTTCTTCCTCAAAGAATTGTGTGTGACATTCATGTCTCGAAGAAGTGAACCAAATTGACGCTTGACCCACTTGTGATTTGGATCAACCTTCTGATGAAGACTTAGAAGAAGCTCGCAATCAGTCATCACACGAGGGGCAGTAGCTATAGAATCTTGGGTAGCAGTGTCATCATTGGTGGAGTAGGATGCAGCTTTGCGAAATTGGCCATCCAATGGAAGAGTACCTTCATCAATGAAAGCTTTGCCTTTGCCCTCAACTCAAGAAAATGTATTCTTAAGGACTTCGATCGGAGGCAGAAAGCTGAAGTGATTCTGAAAGTCAGCCTTGAAGTGAATTGAAGACCTTGATATAATGAATTTCATGATCCAGGGAGCATAATGATTCAATTCAAATGGATCTGTGGTAGCATTCACCAAAGTTCTCATGAAGAAATCATGGTAATTGATGGAAATCCCATGAATGATGTTGAATATGATATTTTTCATGATTCCCTCAACTTATTCTTGTGCAAAGTTGTGACCCTTGATAGGACTGAGAGTTTTGGTCAGAATGCGGTATATAGTCATGGGTACATAGAGAAAATCCTTCACAAGGAAGGTGGTCCTTTGAGGTTTCCCAGGAGTCAAAGGCTTCATCATCACTGGCATCATGTGATTAGGCAATTCAGGTTCATCAAACATGCGTCCTGCTCCTTCTAGGGAAATTGCAATTAGTACAACCCAAAGCAATTCTGTGGTTGGGGCAGTATAGTGAGTGGATCCAGTCATCCCGTCCAAAATCCAAGAATTGACATCAGAAACGTAACCTGTGATGTGCAAGATTGCATAGAATTGAAGAATTAGCTCTTCATTCCAATCACATATGTCAGCGTAGAATGGAAGAATCCAACATCATCAAGGACTGCGAGCATAGGAATGAAGCATGGAATGGATTCCATATCCACATAAGGAATTTGCTGATGCTCGAAGACTTTCTATTTGTCAAGCAGCACTGATGCATAGTAATTCACCTATGAAGGGGTCCAGAATCTGGTGCGACCGGGCCTTGCCGACTCATATGGATTCGGCCCTAGGAAGAATATGTGCTCGTTGAAAAAAATTGCCTTGAATTTGGGGCGTTTTGAGCCTTTGAATGGCATTTTAGGCTTAGGCTGAAGATTTGGCTTAAAGCGGCCCACAATCTCCTTTGGCATGGCAGGAACTTCTTCAGACTTAGGAATTTGAGCAGTAGTTTCCTTAGGAGAGGTAGGTGCAGCAATTTCTTTAGCTGATGCAGCTGAAATATCTTCAGGAATTGAAGTGAGAGGAGCGGACCAATCATTAGAGCCTGTATGAATGTCTTCAGTCTGGGCTGGTGACTGAGGAATTTGGGTGAGGGAAGTGGTCAGTGGTGAATTGGGGTGAGCAGCTTCCCAACATTCATCATTTATCAGTGGAGTGGTATTACCAATGTCCACATCCTCTTCAATTTCTTTAATGCCGGCTTCTTCAGCAATCAACCGAGGCTGAGCTGATGATACCATAGGGGTTGAAGCATTTGCTTCCACCTCAATTTCTTCATCAATCTGCTCCGAGGAAGCAGCAAAATGATCTTCTTCATCTTCATCATTTGGGATGACATAGTCAACACCAAATGGAACTATCTCATAGGAAGGCACAGAGGAGATTGGGGTTGCATCAATGGGCTCAGTTGAAGAAGTTGGCATAGTCTTCAACTTCTTCACAACTAAGGAATATGAAGTTGATGTTTTCCTTTTCTTAGCAGCTTTCTTATTCGTTGCCTTTGTTTTCCTCTCTTCTAATGCAGAACGAAGGTTGATATTCTTCACCCTTGAATATTTTGCAGTTTCAGCAGAGGGTGAAGGAGGAGTAGTTTCTTCAGGCACGACTGATGCAGTCATCCTAGTAGTCTCAATTTCTTTAGGCACAACAAAAGTTTTAGCTGGCCTGGCAATTTATTCAGGCGTAATAGTGGAGGTTGCCCTGACAGGTTCTTCAGCAGCCTGAATTTTTTCACCTATGCTTGCAGTTTCTTCAGTAGGCTGAGCAGGGATTCAGCCTGAGGAATTTGTGGTTGCAATTGAGCCACAACCCTCTTGTTGTGGTCATTGATGGCTTTGTTAGGCACTTTGATGAAGCGGACCTTGGCACCTTGCCAATCAGCATATATCGATTGAATACATCACTGAGGCTTTGGATCTCAGATTGCATAGCCATAACTTGTTCTGGAGAAATTTCTGAATCTTACCCTTCAAGAAGTTCTCCTTCTTGTACTAAGCTTTCCTGGTATGTCGAGCCTTCTCATACTTACACTTTTCTTTAGCAATGAAAGTAGTGAGGACATGGCTTGGAACAGGAGGAAGATGCAAATAATCAATCGGAGTATTGGGATCCTTGTTCCAAATGTCAATGTAGTTCAACACTGTTTTTGGATCCAACCAGAGTGAAATTTGAGTGCCCTTTTCTTGAGCCACTCTTTCTTGCTTATTTCTGATGATTTCCTCATGTTCTTCGTCATTAGATTCATGATCTGAAGAATTTGAAGGTGCTTGAAACACAACTTTCCTTGGGCGAGGACTTGGTCGTGCACCTCGTCCAACAATGGCTTTCACCTTTAGCAGAGAAGGACTAATTGAAGAATGTGCTTGGGCTGATGAACTTGCAGAAGCCCCTAAAGCAATTAATAACCCAGTAGTCCTCTAACATGTTGCAAGATGTATAGGAGTTGAGGACTTTGTGGAAGGAACTGATGATTGTGCAGCTACTGAAGACATTGGGGCAGCCGTTATGGATTTTGAACCAACCTTTGAAGAATTTAGCCATGAGGGCATTGAGGTTGAGGATTTTGCCTTTGATTTGTTCGGCACAACCACTGTAGAGGTAGAGGCAGCAAAAGAGGAGGCAGGTGCTGCAGCACCAGAGTCTTCATTGAATTTCTTCACAGCTTCTATGGACATCCTCTGAAGCTTTTCTGATGCTTAGCCCATTCAGCTGGAAAGTCCTCACCATGCGGAATGCTAGTGGGATCAACTTCTTGATCAGCAGTAGGAGGAGCCCTTCTACAAGGAGGTTTGAGGGGAAATTTCTTCATGTATTTGGGGGTGGCATATTTGTATTCTGTCCATTCCTTCATCCACCTCCGTTTAATCCTCTAAATTATGATTTTACTCTTACCCTTTGTTTCCTTCCCATGAATGGCTTCCTCAGGTGTACAATATCCAGCATATAAATCCTTAGGTATTTCAAAGGCCATGTTTTGTTCAGCCTTCTTTCCACCCTTCCGAGGTCTTTTACCATCTGCCATTTTCTGCACTTGATGACTTTGAACTTTTGATGATTCTGAAGATGTATACAATTTTTCCTCAAGGAATGCTGCAAATGAGTTAAGTTGATGAGAACCTAGTGATTCATCAGCAGGCATGTTGTAACTATGAACAGAGTATAGGTGCAAGGAATTTGAAGAGGTCATATGCGTTCTCATAAAATTTTCAAAATACATCAAGTTGAGGATTTTGACCATAGGCGTCTTGAGGAATTTCACTAAGTGTTCTTGTCTTAGGTTCCCGAGTTGTGCGAATTTGAGTATCCACACAATTGAGGAATCTTGAAGAAAATCATAACTTAGGAAAAACATCAAGGGAATGAAACATATGAGGTGCTTAAGAAGATGATTCTTGAAGAATAAACACCTTTGAGGATTTTGTGAAAATCATGAAGATCAAAACAGGGCAGTAAAATTAGATTTTATTTCCCCTGATGAAGAACATGACGAACAGAGAGATGAAATCTGAGAAGTTCACCCATCTAGATCTCCCACACCCTAGCTTGGACAGGGAGACAACTACATCGGTGGCAGGGTGAAGACTTCCGCAACCAATGCGAGTATGATGACGGTGAGGTCGAGGAAGTGAAGCTCTTCCTCTCCGACAATGATGATTTTAGTGGCGGCGCCAGGTCTGAGCTTGGGAGAGATAGAAGTGAGGAGTAACTCTAGCAAAGGGAAAGGGAAGGGGTATAGCTGAGGTGAAAACTGACTAGTCCAAAGATTTTGGACTAGATTGCCCCTGACCCTTGTTCTCCGCGTGACATGTGTCACCCACGTACTGTGTACTTGAGATAGTGGGAGACCGTGGGTTAGCCAGTCATGGGAATCAGAATGGTAAGAGCGGGAAGCGCCGAAATTTTGAAGATAAAAAAAATAAAAGTTTCCATTCGCAAATTCCTCTATTGTCAAGGAGTTTAACATAGGGGGGGGAACGGGTGCGATCGCATTCACTTAGATGAAAATCAACTTGAAGAATTAGCAATGAGTGAATGATGTTGAGGACATTGAAAACTCAAATATATATGTAGCTAGGCAATGAAGAACATCAGTTTCACAGTTTAAAGAATTTGAAATTTCGAGGAATTTGCAAACTTGAGGAATTTGAAAAATTGAAGAATTTGCAAAATGACAAAAAAACTCAACTTTGAAGAATTTCAACTATGGTTGGTGGCGTGACCCATCGTATAAGAATGATGATTTCAGACACCGTGTACAGTTGTCGTAGGGCTCTAAGAATTAAATTCTTCATTAATTTCTTCACACTTAGAGGGTTATTGTTCATTGATTGAAGAAAAACGTTACTTTGTGCGTTGCACATCTAAGTCATGAATTTTGCATAAGTGTTAGGATGTGTGTCTTTTGAAAGAACATTCAAAGATTCTAAGATATTTAGCTCACATCACAACTTGCAAAATCTCTTTTCATCCAAGGGGTTGGTAAAGATATCAGCTAGTTGTTCTTTAGTGTCCACATGGTCGATGGAGATATCGCCCTTGAGTACATGATCCCGAAGAAAATGATGACGAATCTGGATGTGCTTGGTCTTGAAATGCTGAACTAGGTTGTAAGAAATCTTGATAGTGCTCTCGTTGTTGCAGTAGAGATGCACATTCCTCACCTTGATGCCATAGTCCTTGAGGGTTTGCTTCATCCACAACAACTAAGAGCAACATGAACTAGCAGCAATGTACTTAGCTTCAACAGTCGATAGTGACATGCAGTTCTGCTTCTTCGATGACAAACAGACTAGGGATTGTCCAAGGAAATGACATGTGCTTGAGGTTTACTTGTGATCAACATGATCTCCATCATAGTCAGCATCTGAGTATCTGACGAGGTGAAGATTTGAGACCTTGGGATACCATAATCCAAGCATTGGTGTGTGAGCTAAATATAGAAGAATATGTTTCATAGCCTGATGGTCTGATTCCTTCGGTGTTGCTTGGAATCGGGCACACATGCAAACTGTCAGCGTAATATCTGGCCTAGATGCACATATAATAAAGAGTCAATCATGGAGTGATATACCTTCTGATTGAAATATTTACCATTTTCAACAGTGTAGAGATGGGCCTTTTGAAGGCATTGGAGTTTTGATGCCTTTGCAGTCGTGCATACTGAATTTCCTCAGAACATCCTTGAGGTATTTCTCTTGAGATGAAGATGCCACTGCGTTGTTGACGAATCTGAAGACCTAAGAAGAATTTCAACTCCGCCAACATAGACATTTGATATTCTTCACTCATCATATCGGCAAATTCGTCACTTTAACGTTTGTCAGTACAGCCAAAACATCGTCTACGTATATTTGGCACACGAATAATTCATTGTCGTAGGATTTAGTGAAATGAGTTGGGTCGAGTGAACCAGGTTTGAATCCTTTCTTCATGATTAATTCCTCCAGAGTGTCGTACCACGCCTGAGGTGCCTGCTTGAGGCCATAGAGGGCCTTGTTTAGTCTGAAGACTTTGTCAGGATGCTTAGGGTCTTCAAAACATGGGGGTTGAGCAACATATACTTCTTCCTCAAGCTTACGATTGAGTAATGCACTTTTCACATCCATTTGATATAAGATCATATCATGATGGTTAGCATAAGCAAGAAATATGTGAATAGCTTCAGTATAGAAACAAGTGTAAAAGTTTCATCAAAGTCAATTTCTTCAACCTATGTGTAGCCCTAAGCTACAAGACTAGCCTTATTCCTCGCCACTAGGCCATTTTCATCTTGCTTGTCGCTATAGATCCACTTTGTACCTATGATGTTATGCTTGACAAGTTCCCACACGTTGTTGAGTGTGAATTGATGCAATTCCTCTTGCATAGCCTGAATCCACGCATGTTCCTTGTGCTTCATTAACGTTGGTGGGCTCTATGATAGAGACAAAGCAAAATGCCCAAAAATTTAGTCAAATGTGAAGCTGTTGAGTGAGTGAGGGGACCTGGTGGATTGATGTCGTCGATGATTTTGTCAATCAGCACTTCATTTGCAACTCTTCGATGAGCAGGTTGACGAGGCTGAGGATTTTATTCAGCACCATTTTGTTCAGGTGTATCTGCATGAGTGTCTTCGTTTGTTGGAATGACTTCCTCACTAGGTTGAGATTCTTCAACGGGTATGATATCTTCAGTTACTTTCATCTTAATGGATTTCTCAGGAGACATTTCATTTAGCACAGGAGGTAGGTGCTCTCTTTGTGAGCCGTTAGTTTCATCGAACCATACATCTACAGTCTCAACAACCTGGTGGTGGTAGGTGTTGAAGTCTTTGTAGGTGTGCGAGCCCTTTCCGTAACAAAGCATAAAACATTCATGTGCTTTTGATGCAAATTTAGAACTGTGGTGAGGATCTCTAATCTAGCATTTAGCACCGAACACTTTCAAATAACTCACATTGGGTTTCTTGTTAGTCAAGAATTCATATGAAGTATTCCGGAAGAATTTGTGAAGATATACCCTATTGATGATGTGGCAAGATGAATCAATTGCCTCAGGCCAGAAGCAACGAGGTGTCTTGTATTCATCAAGCATAGTGCGAGCCATCTCAAGAAGAGTCCCGTTCTTGCGCTCCACGATGATGTTCTGTTGAGGAGTATATGGGGCGGATAGCTCACGAGTAATACCAAGTTCATCAAGATATTCATCAAGATTGGTGTTCCTTAACTCAGTCCCATTATCACTCCTGATGTGCTTGATATTGACGTTGAAGTTTGTTGAGGCCATTGAAGCAAATCGTCTGAAGACATCCTGGAATTCAAACTTGTACAGAATAATATGCACCCAAGTGTAACGAGAGTAATCATCATTAATAAAAAATCCATACAAACTTGAAGAATTTGTTAGTGTGGAATAATGAGTGGGGCCAAAGAGGTCCATGTGAAGCAATTCAAAGGGTCGAGGAGTGGTCATGATTGTCTTCGAGGGATGCTTGGATCTGATCATCTTCCAAGACTCACAAGCACCAGAGAGGTGGTCCTTGAGGAATTTGACACCTTGAATGCCAATGACGTGCTTTTTATTCACGAGCCTGTGCCAGTTCCTCATACCAGCATGTCCAAGTCGTCGATGCCACAACCAGTCTTCTGAAGACTTTGAAAGTAGGCACGTGGCAGGCTGAGGACATGTAGAGAAATCAACAATATACAACTATCCTTTCCTAAAGCCTTCTAAGACATTGGAATTGTCAGATTCCATGATAACAACAAACCGATATTTTCCAAAGATGACAACCATATCAAGATCACAAAGCATTGAGACAGACATGAGGTTTAACCCAAGGGATCGACAAGCATCACCTTATCCATGTGTCGGTCCTTTGAGATTGCAACCTTACCTAGACCCAATACCTTGCTTTTTTCCTTTGTCAACATAGGTGATATGCTGTGACAGCCCAAGTGCTGCCCTACATTTTATGGCATGTAACCTATGTGGATCTTGTGTCATGTGATGAATGTATTTGAGTTTCTCCTTGCCATGTCTTTGTCTCATGCATTCTTGCATCATGCATCATCTCATTCATCATCATGTCATGCATTGAATGTGGTGTGCTTCTTGACCTTGTTGTGATTTGAGTGGTCTTGTGGATGTTTGTGATTGAGTGGGCATCAACTTCTTCCCCTCTCTCTTATTACTTCAAAACAAACCCAACCTATAAACTTTTATTCCTATTATCATTAATCAACAGAATTAACTTGCTGATAAAATTGTTAAAAAATGTTCATGAGGTAGCCAATATTTATTTGAGCCCATGTGTGTTGTTCTTTTGATGTGTTGAACCATATGATGTTGGGGTTTTAAAATAACAGAGGGCCATTTTATTATTGTATTAAAATATACTTGCTCCAAAAATCCTCTTGTTAATTTTATTAAGTAGGTCTCATTTTCTTTTACACAAAAGCATTGTTGTTTTATCAAAAATCCTTTTTATTTTCCTCTGTTTTTTTTCTTATCTAGCTATTTTTATTTAATGAAAACCCTGATGGTTTTCTTTGTCTGAGAGAAAGTGAGTTGCTGGGCTTTCTTTTCCCTGGTGGCCCATCTCGCTAGTGAAGCCAGCCCAACCCCGCGCCTGACGGAGACCTGCCCGCCGTCTACTTCCTTCGTTAGGGTTCAGAGAGAGTGTGCAAGCGCCCGAGGTCACGGGCGTCGCGGAGTGTCGTCTGGCCCTCCCTTTTTAAAGGCCTCGGCATGCGTGCACCCCCCTAGGGTTCCTCTTTCTCCCTCCAGCCGTCGCCGCTTCCATCTTCCTCTCCATTCCTCTCCTCCTTCCCCTTCTTTCTCCATCAGGTAAGCTTCAGAGAGTGTTTCAGAGAGGGTTAGTGAGGTCACTGACGTAAGTAGGTGTTCTGGATCTCATAGAGGTCATTCTAGTTTCAATCGTTTACTGTAGACCACATATTTACTATCATATTTTCGTAAGATTAGCCACCATAAATGCTTAGTGCTGCTGCAAACCAAACACATACCCCTTCCCAACCTATGAGCTTGAATAGTCTCGGTACCTCTCGTGGTTTTATCACAGCAGATGTCCGAGTGAACAGACTTGGATTCGAGGCCATTGCTAACATGATGGACTCAAAGGGGTTGGCTGGGACGAAGGACACGAGTTTACCCAGGTTTAGCCCCTCAAGATGAGGTAATAGCCTACGTGCTGCTTGTGTTTTTATTGCTTGATGTATCGATTACAAGGGAGCTATTGCTTGACCTAGTTCTCGATAGCCTGATTCCTAAGTCGCCCCGGGTCTCGCCTTTATATAGGAGGTCAAGACCACATGTCATACAAGTTGTAACCGACTCTCATTACATGTCCGAGTCTACCTCTACCTTCTCTTGCCTTTATTAACCAAGTTGTCCCCGGGCGGCTTACACGCCCGGGTCTTCTCCGTCCGGGACACACTCCGGCCCATCCTACCAAGCCACCAAGTGTCTTGGGCCTTAAGTCTTCACGACTCCCTCTTGGGCTGGTGTATGAGCCGCCTCATTGGACCCGGAGCCCTCAGGGCGGGTCTCACCGTGGGGTTATATCCCCAATAGTACCCGGGCACGAGATTGTTGAGTCCTCGTGGCTCACAGATTACTACAACAATCTAGGTGCAGGTACAGATGAGATCGTGCCAGATGATATGACGCAGCTCTAGTGGGAGTATGACGAGGAGCGTGACAGGATGTACGTGACTTATCTAGACGAGTAGAGGACCGTGGTCATGATCTTCGGGGCTAGCAAGCCAGTGTCATTGCATCTTCTTTTTATTGTTTGTTTTCGTCCGTAGCCGGACCCTGTCTTGAATTGATGCTTGAACTCTTTGATGTGGATTGTAATTTAGCATGTGGTGAGTGTAAGCCAACTCATATACTCATCTCTTCCTAAATGTATGATGTAATGATGATGTACTTGTGAATGACGAGATGCGCCTCTATCCGTGTCGAGGCTCCCGTGCCTCAATATGGATAGGCGCGCATCTTGGGCGTGACATATGCTTCAAATGTGATGGGGCAAGTGATATATTCATCAGTATATTCTTGTCACCAGTCATGTGGTTGGTGCATCCACTGTCGAGGACCTACTCTATACCTTTTTTAGTTTCATCCTACAGATGAATTAGTATAACTTACGAACTCATATGCTTCAGAGTGAAGAATATGACATCAAATTCATCAGATAGAATTTATCACACAACATAGTAAGTAAAGTAGTGTGAGGACGTGAGAAATGAGGCACTCATTTCTACATGATTAGCTTGTGTCTATTCAAGCATTTCCTCAGGACTCCAGCAAATTCATAAGACATTCAAGTTCATCTAGAGACCTGACCCTGCATAAGAGATTAGTTCAATTTCTTCACCACCCACATCCGAAGGGGTGGCAAAGAGTTCATCATTCTGCGAGCTCCATATGAGAAAGGAGGCATTGAAGCTAGTGCACTCTATTTCACAGGACGAGGGTTAGAGTACTCATATGAATAAGCAGCGAAATTCTACGAGGACTTATGAACATAATGATTTGAAGAATAATGCACATATTCAGAACTCTTAGATTTTCCCTGCTAAATAGATGCATTAGCACGAGAATGATACTTTTGACCATTTGAGGAAGTTGGTCCAAGTGAATACTTTGGTCCATATGAGGAATTTGATCTGGGGTTCCTTTTCTTGATGGGTGGTGTCATGAGGACATTCACTTGAAGATTTCCCAAGTCGCTCTTCGGAAACAAAATTTTCCTCATAGGTGAACCTTTGCTGCAGTTAGTTCAAACAAATCTATCAAATACTTCACCTTTTTGATTTTTGAAGATTTGTAGTTGGAGTCAAGTGACTCAGTAGAGGAATATGAAGTTTCACAATTAAAGGCAGATAAAGTGGATGGATCTATTGGAGGTCCTTTTGCAGCATGCCATGAGGTTTTGGGGGTACTGCTCAGGTGTCCAGTAGGATCCATCAGCATCGAGTTTCCTCTCAAATGCAATAACCTCTTTCCTAGGGTTCCTGTTCATAATCTACCTTTTGAGCATGTCGCAAAGGGTTTGATGCCCTTTGAGACTTTTGTATATGCCTATCACATACAATTCCTTCAACCCTGCAGCTTTGTGAGTGGTACTTGTGGTATCCTCAGATGAGGAATTTGTGACCACGGGGGATAGTTAACGAATTTGCAGCAATAGAAGTATTTGAACATCCAGGTGAAGAATTAGCAGTTTCACGTTTGATGTCACATCCCTAGCTACATGTCACAGGACAGCATGGGTGTTGCATCACGTTTCAACTTTGCATCAACATGAAATGGGGACTAAAAGAAACCCCAAGCTCACATTGAATCAAAATATTTCAAAGTTGGTGAAAATTCAGCCAATCCAAAATGCCTTTTAAAAATGTTCCCTATGTCTGATAAATATGGACGTGGTTATAACAGGGTTCATTTTGAATATTTGAACAACTGAAGCAATTTAAAAATAAATGATAAATCTACTAAAAATATCAAATAAAGCATTATCATTAGTTTAGTTTTCAAAATATCCTGAAAGTTTTTGGATAAGTTTGAAATAGTCAAACTTCAATATATAAAATATTTGGGATATTTTAAAATAGCATATGTGCCTGAAATTAAAATAAAACAAATGTCAGAATTTAGAAAAGAATTGAAATAAAAAAAGGTAAGAAAGCCCACCTGGGCTTACCTGAAGAAGAGGCCCAGCCCACAAGGGCAGTAGCGTCTTCTTCCTCCTGCCAAGAGGAGAAGCAGCTGCGTGCTGCCCCCGCAGCTGGCGGTGGCCACGTGCTAGCCACCTCCTCCTTGCCTGCCTGGCCGCCTCCTCGTCGCGCTGGCGAGAGGATAGGCTCAGCCGCCGCCGGGCCATTTCCCCCTTGCCATTTCCCCCTCTCCCTCTCCTCCGCTCCCCATCTCACCAGACTGAAGACGCCGGAGATTTGCCGCCCTACCTGCGTCCCCGACCACGCTACGGTGCCAGAAGCCCCTCCGGTGAGGCCCCAGACCGTTTCCCCCTAGTCCCGACGTCGTTCCCCTTCTCTAGCCCCGTCGGTAGCCAGAGCCGAGCGGAGCTCGCCGCACAGTGGCCAAAGCTCGCCCCTGGCCACGGGCTCGTGCTCGTAGCACCTCCAGGAGCTCGTAGTCGCCCTCAGCTCCTCCTCCCGCGACCTATAGCGCAGTAGCCATTGCTTCCCGAAGCTCGCCGCCGCTCGGGTCATCGCCGGCAGGAGCTCCGGTGGCCCCCGAGCCCCCTTTGCCACGGGCCAAATGGTTGCCAGAGGCGCAAGTCTGGCGGATCGCTGCCGTGCGGATGGTCGCCGCCGGCCCTGCTCTGGTGGGCGCCGACGTGGCCATCATCAGGGGCTAATCCCCCTATAAGTTAGCCTCCTGCCATTGACCAGTGGGCCCTAGGGTGGGTCAAACCCCTGGTCAGTGCGGAGTTTAGGCCCCTGTCATTGAAGTGCGGGCCCTGCACGTCAGGTTTGACCTGGCCTGGTCAGCCGACCAGCTGACGTCGTAGTGACGTCAGGTTGACGTCATATTTCATTTTCCAGTTTTAAAATAATTCCAGAAATTGTTTAAAACTTTAAAAATTCATATAAATTAATCTGTAAATCAGATGAAAATAATTTATATATGAAAATTTATCAGAAAAATCCAATGAATCCAACGGTGCTATTATCACGCATGTTAAAGCAACCTATGTACAAGAACATTAACATTTGCTAATAGGTTAGTATATGGAATTTGAAATGAAGAACAATTTTGAACCTATATTCAAACTCCTTTCAAATTAACTTGGACACTAGTTGCACTAGCTCATCCATACATGCTACCATGTCATGATCATGCATCAGATTGTTGCACTTACGTGTATTGAATGCTATTTATCTGCATTGCGGTAGGCCCTGCTTCTGAGGATACCCCCGAGTATTCCAACGAAGGAGAGAACCTTCCCGCTATCCAGCATGGCAAGCAACCCCTTTGATCATTCCGATAACATCCCAATCTCTCGCTCCTGCTCTTGTTCATTGCATTAGGACAAACGTTCACTTTTCTGTCATACTCGGTAGATGAACCTATTCTTATGCATGACCTGTCATTGTCATAGTAAATAGCTAAACCTTGCAACCTAGCATACCTGGTAGATGCTTGTGCCATGATGTGCTTAGCTTACTTTGCCTTCTATGCTTGCTATGCTTAGAGTTGTGTCAGGTCTGATTCATTTGGGTGATGAACTGAGTGAAACAATGATGTTCTGATGTGATGAACTTATGATGAACCCGATTTGGTAAAGGTAACGATGAGAGGCTATGTAGGAGTGCATAGCGGGTTGTCTCAATGGGACCGTTCTTAGGAACTGAGTTCGGTGTTTGTGATCCAAGACTAGTTACTACCACACGTTGGGATACTTAATTGACCCTCTCGACTTATTAGTCGCTTAGTCCTTAGTCCAGGAGTTGCAAGTAGTTTCTGGTGTTTATAGCATGCTAGAGGCCGTGCGTAGCGCTGACCCTAGGGGTGGGTTATGAAGCGGTAGGTAATGGCACGATGTACCAAGGGTCACCTGAATGGTGGGATTGGGAACCCTGCGCACATCGTTTGGGGCTGTAGCGGAAACTTCGGCCGGACTTCCGTGCGGGTTCAGTCTCAAATAGGCGATAGCCTGGACTAGAGGTCTTATGTGATTGACGGTCGTGGCCGACTACCTCGCTGGGCTTCTGCTTGAAGGTTGCCGGGTTTCATGGTTTTATGAGCACACAGCGATAAGTGGCGAGAGCGTGTGTGAAGAAGTACACCCCTGCAGGATATGGACTACTTGGATAACTTATGATGTTCATAGATAATCAAATGGATACTCATAAATATCATGACAAGTGTGAGTATCATGGATGGCACTCTCCGAGGAGAGGGAAGTGAATCCATGGTGGTGTATTGTCATGGAGTTAGTGGACTCATGTGCGATATCTAAAATTTAAACTAAGAGTTGAAATAGTGTAGTGTAGGTTAGCCATGAGACAAAGCTGGCATTGCTGCATAAACTCCACCACCCCTCTTGTTGATACATGAGCATGAATAGTCTAGGTTTGCTTTAAAGACTTGCTGAGTACGTTTGTACTCATGTTTGCTTAATAAATGTTGCAGATGAGACCCATGACCCATCGGGTGGGTTCTTTCTAGATGTTGACGATGCCGAATAGCTGGTGTCTCAGCTACGACCTTATGCCCTCTGGCGGGCTGTAGATAGTCAGGCCATGTACCTTTTTACCCTTTCATCTGTCTGTACTCAGACAGCTTTATGCTTCCGCTTGGTTTGTATGAACTTGTTTGTATGACTTGAGTGTCAGGTCATGTGACCCCTATCTGTAAGAACATATTATGCAAGGCTCGTCTGAGCCTCTTAAATAAAAGTTGTTGTATGGTTATGTTGTGATGCCATGGTTGTATCTATGCATATTGGGCATGTCGTGCGTATGTGTGACGTGCAACGGTATGTATGGGATCCGACACCTAGTTGTGTGCATTTAGTAGTACTCTTTACAGGAAACTGCCTCTTTGTGCTTCCACCGAGCCATGGTAGCTTGCTACTGCTCCGGACACATTGATTGACCGGCATGTATCCTTCTTTGCTGCTATCTCTGTCCCTTCGGGGAAATGTCTCGCAGTGTAATGAAGTCCCTGTAGCCTGCTACGACTCGTCTAGCTGCAGTGATGGCATTTATGTCTCACGGCATAATGCATTCCTTGTAGCTTGCTATGACTCGTCTACACATGCTTGAGGCCAACACCTGCATTGCTGGGTTACGTATGCCTGTTTCCATACGGATATGCCACTTGGGTTCTATGACTAGTCATGTCGGCCCGGGTTCTCTGCCGTTTGATTGCCAGCGACATGTTCACATACGTGAGCCAAAAGACGCAAACGGTCCTGGCTAAGGTAAGGCTGCAGTCGTGGATCTTACCGTGTGTGAGGCCGCAACGCAATTTGATATGTTACAGTCTGGATTCATATGACTTAGGATCGGGGTCCCGAAAGCATTGGTATCAGAGCCTGACTGACTGTAGGACTACCAAGCCAAACCGATCGAAGTTGAGTCTAGAAACACTATAGAAAAGTAGGGGAATTGATTGTGGAAGGGAACGTAAGGCTCTTTTTCCTCCTCTTCCCAAGTTATTCTATTTTGAGTCTTTCTCATCTTTCCTACGGGGATAAGAACTAGGCTTGTCATCTATTGCTTAGGATGAGGAATTACTAACCATGGACTAATAGCTAGCTTGTTTGCAAGACAATATCAGTACTCGAGTATTGTTGGTGTGACAAAAAGATGGAGAAGAGATTGAGTCTAGAAAGTCGAGTGGTTATGCTTTTCCAATCTTTTGCAGTTGTCTCAAAATCCTTTTTGAGCAATTATAGTCGTTATCCTGTCCAATTTCTGCTAGAGTCTCTAATGTCTTTACATCATGCTCTATTTCAGATGCCCCCTCGTCCTTTCCGTCAGGTGGTCCGTCTGACTAGGTGCATCGATGTACCAGGTCACATGGCCATGTTGGTTAGAGTTATGATGGAGGCTGGCTATCATTGGTACCCAGAGTACACAGTGGAGGAACAGTATCGAGATTTCAACCAGAGTCAGTATCTATGTACTGTTAAGATATATGCTTCATATCCTGGAGCTGCAGAGCCTCTTCACTGGACTTATGGACTAGGTGTCACCATAGATATGGCAGTTCAGGAGGCCGCCTACACCATGCTGACTATCGTGAGGTTTCACCATGGTCTGCTTCAGAACACACAGTTCTGTTATGTTCCTGCTTCCATGGGAGGAGAGGATGGTTATCTTAGCGCAGCCTACTGTGATCATTCCCATGAGGACCCTAGGCTGCAGGTGACTGCTCAGATGTTGGAGAACAGGGATCGTGATGCACGTGCCCTTCGTATGGAGCTTTATGCTACCTGTGCACGTCTTTGGACAGCCCTGACGCAGTTGGCACCTGTCGTGTAGATAGGCTATGGAGATTTGGAGATGCTGAACCCATCGCGGACTCATCTGCCAGCACGCGTAGACTGGCCCGATGTTGGAGGCATCACCCCTCTTCGAGGACCGCTGTTGCCGCCAGCAAGGGGACCAAGGCCACATCCGTGTCCTTACGGTTCCCAGGGATCACAGGCTAGAGTGTTTCCAGATCCTTAGGTTCAGCTTCCGGGTCTCGAGGGTAACCTGTATAAGGCATTCTACGGCGATGCTTGAGTACATGGATGATTAGTACTAGTATGTTAGTAGACGTATCGCCACAGTCCTGCGTGTCTTGTGGGATATGACCAAGGTTGAGAGTTGAGTTCTGGAGGTGTAGATAGATAATGTATAGGAAGCTTGTAATGCCTTCGATGAGTTGTGTCATCTCTCTGTAGTTTGTTTTCATCTTGGGCTTGTACTGAACTATGTCATGGTGTGTATGAATCATGGTGTTCATAGGGCAGTTGATGTTTCCATGTTGTTGGATGTTTACCCTACATGCCATGTTGTCCAGTACATTCCTTATCTCATGTCTTAGAGTTGATGTCATCTACGTTTAAGCTATGGGTTTTATTCCCAGGATGGTGGCAACTAGGAATAACCCCGTGCCTTCCCCCGAGCAATGTGAGGGAAGCCAGCCAAGGCAAGAGGATCTGCCACATGCTCCTTCTTTGGCAGAAGTGATGCTTGAAGCCGAAAGGAACAAGAGAGAGACCAACATGCTGCTGGAACGAATTGAGAAGAACACAACGTGTGCTCCCCGCAATGATCTCAATGATGGTGTGTCACTCGATGATTTTGTCAGGCTGTGCCCACCTAAGTATCATCATTTGGTCGATCCACTCGATGCGGATCACTGGCTGACCAGCATGTTCCGCAAGATCCGGGCTGCCAATGTGTCCGAGGCCAACAAGGTGACCTTTGCAACCTACTTCCTGGAAGGACCCGCCAATCTGTGGTGGGAAAATTATGAAGCCATGCATCCCGTAGGCCTCGCACCAACTTGCGTAGAATTTAGTGCAGCATTTCGTACCCATCACATCCCGGAAGGGCTAATGGATCGCAAGAGAGAGGAATTCTGTGCTTTCACCAAGGGCAGACTGTCAATGGATGCCTATAGCCGTGAGTTTGGCAATCTTGCTCACTATGCTCCGGAGGAAGTTTCAACTGATGCTAAGAAACAGGCTAGGTTCCGTAAGGGACTCAATCCTGAGCTCCGTCGAGATTTGCGCCTGCACGAGTGCACAACCTTCCAGGCTCTCGTCAACCAGGCTATCAATGCCGAATCTGGACAGACTGACTATGAGGCCACGAGAAAGCACAACCGTGACTTCAGCCCCACATCTGGCTCGGGCTCCAACAAATGCTGGGTCTGGGTGCCCAACGCAGCTCTGCCACCAAGATACACCGCGAGTCCATCCTTCCAGGCGCCTCGCCCAACTCAGCCCAACCCTCCAGCCAGGCCCTTTGGAGGTCCTCCTGCCAATGTTGCTCCCTATGCCACCGTGGTCTGCTATAAATGCGGAGAACCAGGACACTACTCTCGTGATTGTCCTTAGGCTAATGCTAAGCCGGCTGGACGTGGGAAGCCGGGAAAATCCTTCTATGTGAAGCCAGCTCCTGCTCGTGGACGAGCGAATTATGTCTCTGCTGAGGAAGCCATTGAGGATCCTGATGTTATCCTAGGTACGCTCCTTGTCAATAGTCATCCAGCATCTATTCTATTTGATACTAGGGCATCTCATTCTTTCATCTCAGAAAGTTATGCACAGTTGCATAACATATCATTTTGTGATATGCCTACTCCTTTAGTAGTTCAGACTCCTAGCTCAAAGTGGCAAACTTCTAGAGTGAGCCATGATAATGAGATTCTGGTGGATAGGTTAGTCTTCCTAGCATCTTTGATAGCCCTCAATTCTTCGGACATCAATATCATCTTAGGCATGGATTGGATGAAAGCCCACTATGCTAAGATTGATACTCATACTAGGAATGTTCAACTTACACATCCATCGGGTGAGATGGTTAATGTCTCCACTCGAACAGCCAAGCGCCAACTCTATTCCCTCAATGCTAGCCCTCTTCTAGAGTTAGAAGATATTCCGATAGTCCATGTCTTTCCGGATGTCTTTCGAGAAGAACTGCCAAGAATTCCTCCTGTCAGAGATGTTGAGTTTCTAATAGAGCTTATTCTAGGGACTGTCCCAATAGCCAGAAGACCCTATAAGATGGCACCCTTAGAGCTAGCTGAACTCAAAATTCAACTCGATGAGGCTTTGAAGAAAGGTTTCATCCAACCTAGTTCTTCTCCTTGGGCTTGTCCCGTCCTCTTCATCAAGAAGAAAAAAAAGGATGGATCGGATCAGATGGTTGTGGATTATCGGCCTGTGAATCTGGTCACCATTAAGAACAAGTATCTGCTCCCCAAGATCAACGATTTGTATGATCAACTCACTGGATCCTCTGTATTTTCCAAAATGGATTTGAGGTTGGGATACCATCAAATCAGAATTAGAAACGGGGATATTCCAAAAACGGCTTTTGTTACTCGTTATGGACAATACGAGTACACCGTCATGTCCTTCGGTTTAACCAATGCCCCAGCCACCTTCTCTCGCTTGATGAATTCGATCTTCATGGAGTATCTGGATAAATTTGTCGTGGTTTACCTCGACGATATACTCATCTACTCGAAGAACGAACAGGAACATGCTGAAACTTCGAGAGCACCGTCTGTATGCCAATTCTCCAAGTTTGAATTTTGGTTGCCAGGAGTGACCTATCTTGGCCACATGATCTCTGGTAAAGGTATTGCTGTCAATCCCGAGAGAGTTCAGCCTGTCCTTGACTGGACTCAACCTGAATCGGTTAAGCAAGTTTGGAGTTTCCTTGGCTTAGCGAGCTATTGTCTCCGCTTTGTCGAGAATTTCTCCAAGATTGCAAAACCTCTGACTGAACTCCTCAAGAAAGATAAAAAGTTCGAGTCAACTCCACAATGCGAGCACAGTTTTCAGGAGTTGAAAAGACGACTGACCTCTGCTCCTGTTCTAGTGGCACCAGACTTCTCTAAGGACTTTGTTATCTATTGCGACGCCTTGCGACAAGGATTAGGTTGCATTCTCATGCAAGATCGTCATGTGATTGCATACGCATCTCGACAATTTCGTCCACATGAGGATAATTATCCAACACATGATCTTGAGCTTGCAGCTGTGGTCCATGCACTAAAAACCAGGCGACATTACCTTCTAGGTAATCGTTGCGAAATTTACACTGATCACCAAAGTCTAAAATATATTTTCACCCAGCCAGATTTGAATCTCAGGCAAAGACGGTGGGTTGAGTTGATTACAGATTACGACTTAGGGATAACTTACACCCCGGGGAAAGCCAATGTCATGGCTGATGCACTAAGTCGCAAGTCTTATTGTAACAACCTGATGTTACAACAAGGTCAACCACTTCGCCAACAAGGTCAACAAGGTCAACAAGGTCAACCTCCACATTGTTCCTCAAGGATTCCTATCCAACTTGGTGGCGAAACCTAATCTTAAGGATCAACTAGTAGCTATCCAGAAATATGATAAGGGTATATCCCGGATTAAGGAGAATTTTGCTAGCGGAAATGCTAAAGAATTCTCCAAGGATGATGAAGGTGTTGTGTTCTTCCAGAACCGGTTGGTGATTCCCAAGACCACACGCTTAAGACAGCTGATCCTTAAGGAGGCTCATGATTCTCCGCTCACAATTCAACCGGGTAGTACCAAGATGTATTAGGACCTACGCCAAAGGTTCTGGTGGACTAGGATGAAGAGAGAAATTGCCCAGTTCGTTGCTAATTGTGACGTTTGTCGTCGCGTGAAAGCAGAACATCAAAGGCCTACTGGCAACCTTCAACCTTTAGCTATTCCTAAATGAAAATGGGATAAGGTCGGTATGGATTTCATTACCGGATTTCCCAGGACTAAGAGAGGGAATAATGCTATCTTTACTTCCTGATTCTGGGAAAGTTTTCAAACCGCTATGGGGACTCATCTATCTTTTAGCACTGCTTTCCACCCGCAATCAAGTGCTCAAGTTGAGCAAGTTAATCAAATCCTCGAAGACATGCTCCGAGCTTGTGTTATATCCATCGGTATGAACTGGGAGAAATTTTTTCCATTTCCGAATTTGCTTATAACAATAGTTATCAATCAAGCCTAGGCAAAGCCCCTTTTGAAGTTCTCTATGGACGAAGGTGTCGAACACCTCTTAACTGGTCAGAAACCGGAGAGAGGCAACTCTTTGGCCCGGATATGATACAGGATGTAGAGGAGCAAGTTCGCATTATTCATGAAAAGTTGAAAATAGCGCAATCTCGTCAAAAGAGCCAACATGATCGCCATCATAAGGTTGTGACCTATGAAGTTGACGAGAAGGCTTACCTTCGGGTTACGCCTCTGAAGGGTACCCATCGATTCGGTATCGAGGGCAAATTGGCTCCTCGTTACATCGGACCCTTTCGCATTCTTGCTAAACGAGGAGAGGTTGCCTACCAATTGGAACTTCCGCTGCATCTTTCCAAGGTTCATGATGTCTTCCACGTCTCGCAACTCAGGCGTTGCATCTTGGACCCTGTCCGTGAGGTAGACCATGAAGCGCTTGATCTCCAAGATAACCTTACATATCGAGAATACCCTGTTCGTATTCTTGATCAAGCCGAGCATACCACTCGGTGTCGGAACATCAAGTTTCTCAAGGTTCAGTGGTCACACCATTCTAAAAAGGAGGCCACATGGGAAAGAGAAGATCGTCTTCGACTAGAGTACCCCGCACTCTTTCCGACGACTTCAAAATCTCGGGACGAGATTCTTTTCAGTGGGGGTGAGTTTTCACATCCCTAGCTAGATTTCATAGGACATCATGGGTGTTGCATCATGTTTAAATTTTGCATCAACATGAAATGGGGACTAAAAGAAACCCCAAGCTCACATTGAATGAAAATAATTCAAAGTTGGTGAAAATTCAACAAATCCAAAATGCCTTTTAAAAATGTTCCGTATGTCTGATAAATATGGACATGGTTATAACAAGGGTAATTTTAAATATTTGAACAACTCAAGCAACTTAAAAATAAATGATAAAGCTACCGAAAATATCAAATAAAGCATTATCATTAGTTTAGTTTTTAAAATATCCTGAAACTTTTTGGATAAGTTTGAAATATTCAAACTTCAATATATAAAATATTTGGGATATTTTAAAATAGCATATGTGCCTGAAATTAAAATAAAACAAATATCAGAAGTTAGAAAAGAATTGAAACAAAAAAAGGGAAGAAACCCACCTGGGCTTACCTGAAGAAGAGGCCCAACCCACAGGGGCAGCAGCGTCTTCTTCCTCCTGCCAGGAGGAGAAGCAACTGCGTGCTGCTCCCGTAGTCGGCGGTGGCCACGTGCTAGCGACCTCCTCCTTGCCTGCCTGGCCGCCTCCTCGTCGCGTTGGCAAGAGGATAGGCTCAGCCGCCGCCAAGCCGTTTCCCCCTTGCCATTTCCCCCTCTCCCTCTCCTCTGCACTCCCTCTCGTCGGACTAAAGACGTCGGCGATTTGCCGCCCTCCCTGCGTCCCCGACTGCGTAGCGGTGCCAGAAGCCCCTCCGGTAAGGCTCCGGACCGTTTCCCCCTAGTCCCGACGTCGTTCCCCTTCTCTAACCCCGTCGGTAGCCAGAGCCGAGCGGAGCACGCTGCCGGCCATGGCGTAGCCGTGGCCACAGCGGCCAAATCTCGCCCCTGGCCACAGGCTCATGCTCGTAGTGCCTCCAGGAGCTCGTAGCCGCCCTCAGCTCCTCCTCCCACGGCTGTAGCGTAATAGCCGTTTCTGCCTGAAGCTCGCCACCGCTCGAGTCGTCACCGGTCGTAACTCCGGTGGCCCCCGATCCCCCTGTGCCACAGCGCTGGATGCGCCCGTGCATGGGCTTGCTTCGGGTGCCGTCTATGCGCCAAATGGTCGCCAAAGGCGCAACTCCAGCGGATCGCCGCCATGCGGATGGTCGCCGCCGGCCCTGCTCCGGTGGGCGCCGACGTGACTATCATCAGGGGCTAATCCCCCCTGATTAGTTAGCCTCCTGCCACTGACCAGTGGGCCCTAGGGTGGGTCAAACCCCTGGTCAGCGTGGAGTTTAGGCCCCTGTCATTGACGTGCGGGCCCCGCACGTCAGGTTTGACCTGGCCTGGTCAGTTAGCAGCTGACGTCGTATTTCATTTTCCAGTTTTAAAATAATTCCAGAAATTGTTTAAAATTTTAAAATTCATATAAATTAGATGAAAATAATTTATATATGAAAATTTATCAGAAAAATCCAATGAATCCAATGGTGCTATTATCATGCATGTTAGAGCAACCTATGTACAAGAACATTAACATTTGCTAATAGGTTAGTATATGGAATTTGAAATGAAGAACAATTTTGAACCTATATTCAAACTCCTTTCAAACTAACTTGGACACTAGTTGCACCAGCTCATCCATACATGCTACCATGTCATGATCATGCATCATATTGTTGCACTTGCGTGTATTGAATGTTATTTATCTGCATTGCGGTAGGCCCTGCTTCTGAGGATACCCCCGAGTATTCCAACGAAGGAGAGAACCTTCCCGCTACCCACTAAGGCAAGCAACCCCTTTGATCATTCCAATAACATCCCACTCTCTCGCTCTTGCTCTTGTTCATTGCATTAGGACAAACGTTCACTTGTCTGTCATACTCGGTAGATGACCCTATTCTTATGCATGACCTGTCATTATCAAAGTAAATAGCTAAACCTTGCAACCTAGCATACATGGTAGATGCTTGTGTCATGATGTGCTTAGCTTACTTTGCCTGCTATGCTTGCTATGCTTAGAGTTGTGTCAGGTCTGATTCATCTGGGTGATGAACTGAGTGAAACAATGATGTTCTGATGTGATGAACTTATGATGAACCCATTTTGGTAAAGGTAACGATGAGAGGCTATGTAGGAGTACATAGCGGGTTGTCTCATTGGGACCGTTCTTAGCAATTGAGTTCCGTGTTTGTGATCCGAGACTAGTTACTACCACACGTTGGGATACTTAATTGACCCTCTCGACTTATTAGTCGCTTAGTCCTTAGTCCAGGAGTTGCATGTAGTTTCTGGTGTTTATAGCATGCTGGAGGCCATGCGTAGCGCTGACCCTAGGGGTGGGTTACGACGTGGTAGGCAGTGGCACGGTGTACCAAGGGTCACCCGAATGGTGTGCTTGGGAACCCTGTGCACATCATTTGGGGACGTAGCAGAAGCTTCGGTGGGACTTCCGTGCGGGTTCAGTCTCAAGTAGGCGATAGCCTGGACTAGAGGTCTTATGTGATTGACGGTCATGGCCAACTCCCTCGCTGGGCTTCCGCTTGAAGGTTGCCGAGGTGCATGGTTTTATGAGCACACAACAATAAGTGGTGAGAGCGTATGTGAAGAAGTACACCCCTGCAGGGTATGAAACTATTCGAATAGCCACGTCCTCGAATATGGACTACTTGGATAACTTATGATGTTCATAGATAATCAAATGGATACTCATAAAAATATCACGACAAGTGTGAGTATCGTGGATGGCACTCTCCCAGGAGAGGGAAGTGAATCCATGGTGGTGTATTGTCATGGAGTTAGTGGACTCGTGTGCGATATATAAAATTTAAACAAAGAGTTAAAATTGTGTAGTGTAGGTTAGCCATGAGCCAAAGCTAGCATTGCTCCATAAACTCCACCACCCCCCTTGTTGATACATGAGCATGAATAGTCTAGGTCTGCTTTAAAGATTTGTTGAGTACGTTTGTACTCATGTTTGCTTAATAAATGTTGCAGATGAGACCCATGACCCATCGGGTGGGTTCTTTCTAGATGTCGACGATGCCGAATAGCTGGTGTCTGAGCTACGACGTTATGCCCTGTGGCGGGCTGTAGATAGTCAGGCCGTGTGCCTTTTTATCCTTTCATTTGTCTATAGTCAGACAGCTTTATGCTTCCACTTGGTTTGTATGAACTTGTTTGTATGACTTGAGTGTCAGGTCATGTGACCCCTATCTGTAAGAACATATTATGCAAGGCTCGTCTGAGCCTCTTAAATAAAAGTTGTTGTATGGTTATGTTGTTATGCCATGGTTGTATCTATGCATATCAGGCATGCCGTGTGTACGTGTGACGTGCAATGGTATGTATGGGATCCGACACCTAGTTGTGTGCCTTTAGTAGTACTCTTTACGGGAAACTGCCTCTTTGTGCTTCCACCGAGCCATGGTAGCTTGCTACTACTCCGGACACATTGATTGACCGGCATGTATCATTCTTTGCTGTTGTGTCTGTCCCTTCGGGGAAATATCATGCAGTGTAATGGAGTCCCTGTAGCCTGCTACGACTCGTCTACATGCGGTGATGGCATTTACGTCTCACGGCGTAATGGAGTCCTTGTAGCTTGCTATGACTCGTCTACACACGCTTGAGGCCGACACCTGCATTGCTGGGTTACGTATGCCTGTTTCCGTACGGATGTGCCACTTGGCTTCTATGGCTAGTCATGTCGGCCTGGGTTCTCTGTCGTTTGATTGCCAGCAACATGTTCACACACGTGAGCCAAAAGACGCAAACGGTCCCGACTAAGGTAAGGCTGCAGCCATGGAGCTTACCGTGCGTGAGGCCGCAAAGCAATGTGATATGTTACAGTCTGGATTCATATGACTTAGGATCGGGGTCCCGACATTTGATGCATTTCAAACAGGGTGGAACAAATTCTTCCTGAGCAGTACCAATCTGTTGAGCCAGTAAGGAATCGTTTTCCCTTTTGAGATCCTCATGAGACACTCTTAGTTTCTCAAGATCTTGCTTTCTTTGAAGAAATTCATAAGAAACCTTCTCATGATCGACTACGAGAGAATTATGATGACTCTGAAGGTTATCATACTTTAACTAAAGACTTTTGAGATCATCAGTCAGAGTTTGAGTTCGAGCCACTTCCTCATTTAACAGATCATCGCTTTTGTCTAACAGATTCTGAAGCTATTCAAGTGCACTTTGTGGTTTAGTGGAAATATTAGCAAGTTTGGAATATCTAGGTTTCACATATTCACTAGATTCACCATCACTTTATTCAGAGGAGGAGTGATGCTTGTGTACCTTGGAACCTTTAGCCATGAAGCAATAGGCGGGAGCATAATCATCATTGCTGATGTGTGAGTTGTTGGAGTAGTCATTTTGTTCATCGTTGAAGATGGACTTGCTGACGAAAGCAGTAGCGAGAGCAAGGCTAGCAACACCATATTCTGATTCCACCTCGGATTCTTCCTCTTCATATTCTTCAGATTCTTCTTCAGAATATATTTCCTTGCCAATTAAAGTCCGAGCCTTTCTGGAGCCATTTTTCTTGTGCGATGAGGACTTTGAAGACGAGGACTTTGAATATTTCTTCTTCTTCTTTGAGTCATTAGAACTGTCGTCCTTGTACTTCTTCTTCTTTGCTTCTTTTTCCCAGAGAGGACAATCAGAGATAAAGTGACCAGATTTCTTGCATTGGTGACAAGTTCTCTTCTTGTAGTCACTTGATGAGGAATCCGATTTCTTCAAGCCACTTTTTGATGACTTTCCAAATCAGCCTCTCCTTGAGAACTTCTAAAATTCCTCACGAGCATTGCCAGCTCCTGACTCAGTTCTTCAGGATCACCAAGTATACTATAAGATTCTTTGCCTTTGGATGAGGAAATTGACCTTGCCTTAAGTGCATGAGATCTTCCATAGCTTGGCGTGTAGAGGTCTCTCTTCTAAGCTTGTTGGAATTCATGAGTAATAAGTCTCTCAATTATATCAGCAGGATCAAGTGACTTGTAGTGTCCATGCTCTTGAATCATCAAAGCCAATGTATCGAATGAGGAGTCAAGAGATCTCAGCAGTTTCTTCACCACCTCATGATCGGTGATATCAGTGGCACCAAGTTCTTGAAGCTCATTGGAGATATCGGTGAGACGATCAAAAGTTTACTGAACATTTTCATTGTCGAGTCTTTTGAACCGGTTGAATAGATTGCGAAGAACATCAACACGGGAGTCACGTTGAGTGGAAACACCTTTGTTGACTTTGGAAAGCCTATCCCAGATAAGCTTAGCAAACTCCAAAGCACTCACTCTTCCATACTGACCTTTGCTCAGATGGCCACAAATGATATTCTTTGCTTGAGAATCAAGTTGCTTGAATTTCTTCACAACAGCAGCAGTAACATATAGAGAGGTGTGGGGAACGCCATTTTCCAGAACGTACCAGATATTGTTGTCAATAGTTTCAAGATGCATGCGCATATTGTTCTTCCAGTAGGGGTAGTCCATCCCACTGAAGGTAGGACAGCCCTCGGAAACCTGGATCATACTAGCAGTCGACATAACTAGAACTATAGGCGGTTAAACCAAAATCACACAGAACAAGGGATTACCTTTCTCTGATACCAACTGAAAGTGTGTTATATCAACTAGAGGGGGGTGAATAGGCATTTTTACGAATTCATCACTGAGGAATATCAACTTGAGGAATTTGAAATATGATGAATAACTAGCAGCGGAGTAAGTACTCAAGTGCATGAGAAACATACAGTAGCATGCTCATCATGATGAAATAAAGCATGCACAGATTACAGGTAGCATGATACAGGATAAGGAGGTGAGGAACAAGTTAAGTTGAAGGATTTGAGGTGAGGAATTTGAGAAAGTCCTTAGTAAAATTCTTCAAACATTAATGATCAATTTCATCAACAACTATATGAGGAAATGAAAGGGTTGATGAAATAGAATCAGGTAGCTCGATGAAGACAATGGTTTGATGACCCAATTCCAAATGTTGTGATAGTCGTATGTCTAGTTTGGAGTGGCCTGGTTTTTAAACCAGAGGACACACAGTCCTTAGTATACTCTCCTTGAGCTAAGGTCACACAGTCCTCGCCCAACACTCGTGGTAAGTCTTTAGGGTAGACTTCCAAAACCCTCACTTGTTGATCACCCGACAATCCACAATTAACTGGTGGATGCACTAGACAAAGGTCACTCAGTGATCCCCAATTGAATGCAGGATGCACTAGACCATGATGCCTAACCGTCTGGAAGATAAACAATCTTGAAAGGTAACAAGTGTCGGTTCCACACAGGAACAATCTCTTCAGTGATGCTCAATCACTTTGGGTTTGGTGGTTTGGTTTTGGTTTTTTTCCTCACTAGTCATTTTCTCTCAAATTCCTCGGAGGATGGGTTGCTCTCAAGTGACAAGTGAATGTTCTCTCTCGGAGCAGCCAACCAACTAGCGGTTGTGGGGGCTTGCTATTTATAGCCAGGGTGGAACCTGACATGATATGATATAAATGCCCCCAATGATATGACCGTTATGTGGACAGGATGATTGGGGACAGACGGCGCTAAGCACAACAACGGTCAGAATTTGAACAGTTAAATTCCTCACGGATTATCATATTCCTCACTTCTAGGCAATTCATACTAGCAAAATCCTAACTCCTCAGACCAATTTCCTCAGATACCAGAAGAACATTGTCTCTGTCACTAGAGAACTTGACTAAAACGTAAGAGGTTTCCAAAGGCTTCACTTGAAGGATTGGATAGGTTGAGGCTTTTCGGTTGAGCATTAGTTGGAAATTTTCCTTAGTATTACCACAACCCACTTTAATAGTACGATGTTTCCTATGACTCAAAGAAAAAATGAAATTACAAAAACAAAAGTCTTCACACTTCATAGTACTTGTTAATATCTTCAAGGTCACACCAACTTCTTCATTTTACAAGTCTTTAGGGAATACCAAAGTCTTCAACAAAGTCTTCACCAAAGTCTTCAGTTGAAGACATTCATTTTTAGGGGTCAATAATCTCCAAATATATCAAACTCATCAGCGACTTATAGAGCATGTGTACACTTACAAACGCATCAGTCGCTTAACCTATAAGTCTTCAATACGCCAAAATCACTAAGGGGCACTAGATGCACTTATGAGAGGGAACACCCTTTTCCATAACGTAGCAGAGATCGTTGTCAATTGCCTCAAGATGCATGCACATCTTTTTCTTCTAGTAGAGATAGTCCGACCCATCGAGGATAGGACAGCCTGCGGAAACCTTGATCATAACTGCAGTAGACATAACTAGAACTCGAGGTGGTTAAACCAAAATCACACAACATAATGGAGTACCTTGCCCTGATACCAATTGAAAGTGTGTTATATCGACTATAGAGGGTGAATAGGCGATTTTTATAAATTCATCACTGAGGAATTTCAAATGTAATGAATAACTAGCAGCGGAATACGTACTCAAGTGCATGAGAAGCATAGTAGTAGCATAGTCATCATGATGAAATAAAGCATGCACCGATTATAGGTAGCGTGATACAGGATAAGCAGGTGAGGAACAAGGTTACTGAAGAATTTGAGGTGAGGAAATTGACAAAGCCTTTAGTCAAATTCTTCAAACAGTAACGATCAATTTCATTAACAAGTATATGAGGAAATGAAAGTGTTGAGGAAAATGAATCAGGTAACTCGATGAAGATAACTGTTTGATGACCCAGTTCCAACTGCTCTGACACTCGTACGTATGGTTCGGAGCGGCCTGGTATTTAAACCAGAGGATACACAGTACCATGACACACGGTCCTTACCGTATTCTCCTTGAGCTAAGGTCACACAGTCCTCGCCCAACACTCGTGGTAAGTCCTTAGGGTATACTTCCAAAACCCTCACAAACTGGTCACCCGGCGATCCACAATTGACTACTGGATGCTCTAGACCAAGGTCACTCGGTGATCCCCAATTGACTGCAGGATGCACTAGACCGTGACACCTAACCGTTTGGAAGATACACAATCTTGAAAGGTAACAAGCATCGGTTCCACATAGAACAATCTCTTCAGTGATGCTCAATCACTTTGGGTTTGGTGGTTTGGTTTTTGGGTTTTTCCTCACTGATGAGTTTCTCTAAAAGTCCTCGGAGGATGGGTTGCTCTTAAATGACAAGTGTCGGTTCTCTCTCCGAGCATCCAACCAACTAGTGGTTGTGGGAGTGGCTATTTATATCCAAGGTGCAACCTGACATGATAAGACATAAATGCCCCCAATGATATGACCCTTATGTGGATAGGATGATTGGGGACAGCTAGCATTAAGCACAGCAAGGTCAGAATTTTGAACTATGAAAGTCCTCGGGGCCTATCCTATTCCTCACTTGTAGGCAATTCACACTAGCGAAATCCTAACTCCTCAGTCAGACCAATTTCATCAGAGACCATAAGAACATAGTCTTTGTCATTGAAGAACTTGCCTCAATCGTAAGAGATTCCAAAAGGCTTCACTCGAAGGATTGGATAGGTTGAGGCTTTTGAGTTGAGCATCAGATGGAAATTTCCCTTAGTATTACCTCGGGCCCCTTTAACAGTACGGTGTTTCCTATGACTCAAAGAAAGGAAATGAAACTACGAAAACAAAAGTATTCACGATTCATAGTCCTCATTCATATCTTCAACGTCACACCAACTTCTTCATTTTCAAAGTCTTTAGGGAATACCAAAGTCTTCAGCAAAGTCTTCACCAAAGTCTTCAGTTGAAGACATTCATATTTAGGGGTCGATAACCTCCGAATATATCAAACTCCTCAGTGACTTATAGAGCCTGTGTACACTTACAAATGCATCAGTCTCTTAACCTATAAGTCTTGAATACACCAAAATCACTAAGGCACAATAGGTGCACTTACAAGAGGCTTATGCATCTATAGATGCTGACTACTGGAAGGAAGCGGTCAGTAGTGAGATGGATTCCATCTTGGCAAATGACACTTGGGAGATATCTGATCCACCTTATGCGTGCAAATCTATGGAGTGCAAATGGGTATTCAAGAAGAAGCTTAGGCCTGATAGTACTATTGAGAGGTATAAGGCACGGCTCGTGGCCAAGAGTTATACCCAAAAGGAAGGTGAAGGCTTCTTTGATACTTACTCACTTGTGGCTTGACTGAGCACTATTTAAGTACTACTCTTACTAGCTGCCTCACATGGTCTTCTCGTTCATCAAATGAATGTTAAGACTGATTTCCTAAATGGAGAGTTGGATGAGGAAATTTATATGGAACAACCAGATGGGTTTATAGTGGACGGTCAGGAAGGGAAAGTGTGCAAATTGTTGAAGTCTTTGTATGGACTTAAGCAAGCACCTAAGCAGTGGCATGAGAAGTTTGAAAGAACTTTAACATCTGCAGGCTTTGTTGGAAATGAAACTGACAAATGTGTGTACTATCGCCATGGTGGGGGCGAGGGAGTTACCCTTTGCTTGTATGTTGATGACATACTGATTTTTAGAGCAAATCTGAATGTTATTAAGGAGGTTAAGGATTTCCTATCTCGTTGTTTCGAGATGAATGATTTAGGAGTAGCTGATATTATTCTGAATATCAACAAGCTGAGAGATGATGATGGTGATTACATTGCTTCAATCTCATTATGTAGAAAAGATCTTGAGTCGCTTTGGTTTTAGTGACTGCAAGCCCTCTCCAACACCTTATGATGCGAGCGTGTTGCTTTGAAAGAATCTAAGAATTGCTAGAGATCAATTGAAATACTCTCAGATAATTGGCTCGCTTATGTATTTAGCTAGCGCTACGAGACGTGACATCTCTTTTGTTGTTAGCAAATTGAGCCGGTTTGTCTCAAAACTAGGAGATGATCATTGGAAAGCTCTAGAAAGAGTCATGCATAATTTGAAGGGCACTACGAGGTATGGAACTCACTACACTAGATACCCAAAGGTACTTGAAGGGTATAATGACTCAAACTAGATGTCTGATGCTGATGAGGTAAAGGCCACGAGCAGATATGTATTCACTCATGGTGGTGGCGCTGTTTCTTGGAAGTCTTGTAAGCAGACTAACTTAACGAGGTTAACAATGGAAGCAAAACTCAGAGCACTAGATACAACTAGCTATGGTCGAAGTGGATTGGCTTCGTCGGCTGTCGAATGACTTACCGGTTGTTCAAAAACCAGTACCGTGTGTTCTTATGAACTGTGACAATCAAACTGTTATCGCCAAAGTGAGTAGTTCAAAGGATAACATGAAGTCATCAAGACATGTTCAGAGAAGGTTAAAGTCTATGAGAAAAATGAGAAACTCTGGAGTTATTGCATTGGATTACATCCAAACGTCTAAAAATTTGGCAGATCCTTTTGCTAAGGGTCTATCACGTAATGTGATAGATAATGCATTGAAGGAGATGGGTATGAGACCCACGATATGAGTTGTTCATAGTGTATCCTATTCTATGTGATCAGAGATCCCGTGAATTAGATGTGGAAGACAAGTTGTTGGTCAACCGAGAGGAGAGTATCCTTACTATTAATAATACCACTTCATGAAGATGCAATACTTTCCTAATCTGCTTGGAAGGTTGATATATATCTTAATGTGTTCTGAGTGGCTTATTTAAGCAGAGATGTCCTGCAGAACATCTTTTGAAGAACACACCTATATGAGTCTGATTGTTAACGTCGCAATCTATGAGAGTAGGGTGCTCTCTAGTAAACTCATGAAAGGCCTCGGTGTATGATGTATAAGCTCCACCCGTGGGGAAGTCCCACGGTAGCCTAGTATTGGTCAAGGCTTTGTGTGAAACTAGATTCGCAGAAAACTTACAGTTTAAGGCATAGTCCACTGTTCAAGTTTCTTACTAGTGTAGCATAGAGTTCTAGGTGGAAGTTCAACTTAACAGACTCCCCTACAGTACCGGTATATAAACAGTGTTTTCGAACCAAAGATAAATTTTGTGTGCCTCTGGGATCTAATGGGGGATTGCTGGAATTTGATCTATATGGGCCAGCGCAATAGCAGTTTCAGAATTCCTAATAGAGCCTAGAGGCCCACTCATCCCATTCATGCAAGGCAAGAGGTGGGACAAAAGTTTAGTCTCATACTGCTCACCTAGTAGGAGTTGGACCTCCTTATAAGGGAGGTTGTTTCCACACCTGTATGAGCATGAGAACAAGAGACAGATACACGCGCGCTCCTCCTCTAACGCCCGCCTCGCCACACCATGCCACACCTCGTAACGAGATGCCATGGGTTGCGGGAATGAGCCAAGCCAATGTCTAAATTTTGCCACACATCACTGACATGTGAAAGGTTGCACGAAAGTTGAAACATTTTGCGGTAGTGGGGAGTAAATACAAACGCTGCACCCTTTGGTTGCTGGCTGTTCGCTTCATCTCCCGTCCTTTCGTGTCGTCTTCCATCGCAGCCTATTCGTCTTCTTCTCATGTGCCTATAAAAGAGAGGTCGCTCCTCTCCAGAGAGACACACCAGAACTTCATCTTCCTCACGCCATCAAGTTCCAATCTCTGAGCTGCTATGTACTTCCCCATCCCGGCTTGCGGCGTGCCCCGCAGGTCGGGACAGTAGGCCTCTGAAACCCCGCTACTTTGAGTCTTGTATGGGAGAAGGATGATAAGGTTTTCGGGGAGAACTCTGCTCGACTACTGGCTTTTTCATCACGAACGCCATGGACGCCGACGACCACTTCCCAGACGACGACTTCTTCCCCGACGTCAACAACCTCCTCGACAACATGGCCAGTGACGACGTCAACGCCAACTCCACACCTGCTGTTGCGACTCGGTACGTGTTCCTGTTCATTTTATTTGAGTTCTTGACACAGTTTGTTGTTTTAGTCTCTGTTCTAGATATGTTCCATTCATACTTACCACTTTAGATGCTATGTGCATACTCTATGTATGATTACACGACTTGTCTTATAACTGTTATGATACTCATGATTTATCTACTATTTTTGTTATTAAAATCATCTAGTAAATCGCTCATATTTCCAACAATTATTACATGCATATTTATAATGAGTTTGATAACACATAATTGTGGGTTAGCGAGACATTGTTTTGGTGAGGTATGTTGATAAGAATTCCACGTTATGTTACATCCACACACTGATCACACAAGGAATCAACTTGTAACATCAGCAACACATACCTTATACATGCATGATTTATACCCAGTTTACTTAGAGCTGATGGATTACTTCTTCTATAGAGTAATTAATCTTATAGAATAACCTATATCGATATTAGCAACCATAACCCCTCTACATATACTGCTTTTGTTCAGGGCTCAACTTATACCGTTGTGCTGTGTATATCGCGAGTTCACTTGAAAGTATGTGTGCATAGACGTCGTCACGTACATCCATCACTTGCTGCTGGTGTTGGTCGAGGCGGATACAGCTAGTGGCGGGCACGGCGGCATCGGCTTTGTCTTCGGCGCATTAGGTGGCTTTGGGCGGGGTTGGCTTCGGTGGGATGGGCTTCGGAGGTGCGGGCTTTGGCGGCGGTGGCATCGGCTTCGGAGGTGTGGGCGTTGGTGGCATCGGCTTCGGACCCGGGTTTGGCCCGGGGTAGTGGAAGCATTTCATCCCACATGCTTTGTAGCAATCCACCCGTTTATCTGTAACCAAGGGAGAGTCGTGCTGGTCATATACGAGCAAGTAAAACGCATGCTGCTTCTTTGGACGGTTGCATACGTACCTGCTGGCAGGGTGAGGCAGGTCTCATTGATGCACATCTTGAAGCACACCGGCGGCAGTTCCTTGTAGCAGTCCAGGATGCACGACTTCTTGCACTGGAAGTATTTCTGGACGTCGCCGCCGCTGCTGTTGTCGCACTTGAGCATGCAAGAGGAGTAGCACTGCCAGCACTGGGTTTCCTTTCCGTTTCCGGGTTGGGGAGGTTGGGGGTCCACTCCCCCTGCTGCGGCGACGAGCACCGTCGCGGCCAGGAGGACGGCGATCTTGGCCACCGCCATAGAGACCATGCTTCTTCCCTAGTGAGGTGCGTGGAGATGGAGGTGGATGGGGTGCGGCTGGCTTTGCAGAAGAAAGGTGGTATAAATAGGGTTCTTCGATTCGCCGGTCGCGTCATCGTCATGCATGCTGATCGAGTGCACGGGACAACACGAACTGAATCGGTTGGCGCGCGGCCTGAACATGCAACACACGTCCCGCAACTAAGTATCTCATGCTTAATATGCTCGCGCCAGCTTCGCATGCGTCGCGCATGAGTGCACAGGGCTAAGTGGGCGTACATGTCACGTAAGGTTAAGCTGGACACACCCCGCTAAAAAAAAGAAGGTTAAGCTGGACACATCAACAAGCATCCCAACTTCCGCATTGCTTGCCACAACTTAACCGTGTTGCGGGAAGGTGTACAGAGTCGGACGTTTCCACACAGCAAATGAGACATGTGTCGGACGTTTTAAGGTTTATTGCATGCTTATTTGCCCAAGTTGGGACTGAATACGTAGCAAGCTTCCAAGAAAATATATGTAGCTAACATTTCTAACTGATCCCGAATAATCGGTTAGAGGAGTAAAAATCTGATTTTGCTCGTCTAACCGGCACCTAAACAATCCAATCGACATTAGTGGAGAATAAATTATCTCTAGCCGAGCCGCGTTCCTTAACATTAGTCAACTCATATATTTATTATAAAATTTTATTAGTTTTATCACAAATCAAAGTATTCCTCGCATGCCCCGAGAGAAGAGGTTGGTAGGAGCTAAGCATCGCACGCCCGGACTAGAAACACAATTGGATTTCAACTAAGAATAGAAATGCTCACACATCATCACCATGTCTCTTTAATTTTTTAGATGAATAACAAGTTAACAGCTCTTAATCTCAACACTTCTACGAATCAATAATTATGGACTCACATTTTTTTGTTATTACCACATCAGTGTCATTAACCCGCAATTTCTCTATATGTGCTACATTATGATTTTGATTATCACTCATTGAATACCTATTATTTTTTGAACTAGTCTTGTGACTCATGCAAATTACCATCACTATTTATCATCTCTCAAAAATATATAAATAAGGAATGAGAGCATAATATTTTTATAAAAATTTTACGCCACCGTACTGAAAAAGATATACGTGAAGTACTAGAGCAGCTGTCAAGCTCAAAAGATATAACTGAAACACATAGAGTATTTTAACAAATTATGATGAAGGTGTCTCTCTCTCAAATAGGTGTGTCCAGTAAATGATGATTGTGACAAACTGAAAGTAAAATTAAACAAAAGCAAACAGCGCTCCAAGCAAAACACATATCATGTGATGGGTAAAAATATAGCTTCAAGTGACATACCGATGGATTGAGACGAAAGAGAAGATGCCTTCCTGGGTATCCCCAAGCTTAGACGCTTGAGTCTTCCTTAGAATATTTTTTGTAGTGCCTTGGGCATCCTCAAGCTTAGGCTCTTGCTACTCCTTATTCTGTGGTCCATTGTGATCACACCCAAAACTTAAAAACTTCAATCACACAAAACTCAACAAAACTTTGTGAGATCCGTTAGTATAAGCAACATACTGCATACTTTAGGTATTGTTGTAAATTGATTCTTAATTCATTTTTGCATAATAGGTATTGTATTCTAACTTATCCATGGATCATACCCCCTACTACCCCGATACAATCCATAGCATAATCAGAACAAGCGAACTATGCAAGCAAAACAGAATATGTTTAAAACGGATCTGTCTGTAGAAATCTATAAGAGCTCATACTTATGTAACTCTACAAATTCTGAAAAAAATTGGAAAACATGGAGATTTTGTATAGAAATATCGTGTCAAAATTTCAGATCATTATCACGCTCCAGAAAAAATGAAAATTCATGTGCTAGAGTCAAAGTTTTTGTTTTGTTTCATCATTGATTCTACTCATCTTGTGAGTTATCCCAAAGGCTTCTTGTTATCTAATCATTATAGAGTCAATATTCATGTTATCTAATGTCTACTACACAACCTTCTTGTAGACCCGTGTTGGGCCTCCAAGCGCAGAGTTTTGTAGGACAATGACAATTTTCCCTCAAGTGGATGACCTAAGGTTTATCAATCCGTGGGAGGTGTAGGATGAAGATGGTATCTCTCAAACAACCCTGCAATCAAATAACAAAGAGTCTCTTGTGTCCCCAGCACACCCAATACAATGGAAAATTGTATAGGTGCACTAGTTCGGCGAAGAGATGGTGATACAAGTGCAATATGAATGGTAGATATAGGTTTTTGTAATCTGAAAATATAAAAACAACAAGGTAAAAAATAGAAAACAACAAGTAAAACGTTATATAAATGCTTGGAAACAAGGCCTAGAGTTCATACTTTCACTAGCGCAATTTCTCCCAACAATACTAGCATAGTTGAATCATATGTAAATACCTCTCGTACGATAAAGAGTTAACTCCAAAGTGACAAATAGCGGAGAACTAATGAAGAAATTATTGTAGGGTACGAAACCACCTCAAAGTTATCTTTTCTGATCAACCTTATGAGTTGTCCCTATAAGTGTCACAAACAGACCTAGAGTTCGTACTAAAATAACACCTTAGGATAAACATCAACCAAAACCCTAATGTCACCTAGATACTCCATTGTCACCACAAGTACCCATGGGCTTGATTATATGATATGCATCACGTAATTTCAGATTCATCATGCTCAATCCAACACAAAGAAATTCGAGGAGTGCCCCAAAGTTTCTACGGGAAAGTCAAGACAAAAACGTGTGCCAACCCCTATGCATAGATTCCCAAGGTCACAGAACCCGCAAGTTGATCACCAAAACATATATCAAGTGTATCAATAGAACATCCCATTGTCACCACTGATATCCCATCGCAAGACATACATCAAGTGTTCTCAAATCCTTAAAGACTCAATCCGATAAGTAAACTTCAAACGGAAAACTCAATTCATCAAAACTAGATAGAGAGGGGAAACACTCATATGATTCATCTATATTAATAAAGCTTGCGGTACATCAAGATCGTGCCATCTCATGAACACAAGAGAGAGAGAGAGAGATCAAACACATAGCTACTGGTACATACCCTCAGCCACGAGGGTGAACTACTTCCTCCTCGTCATGGAGAGCGTCGGGATGATGAAGATGGCCTCCGGTGATGGTTTCCTCCTCCAGCAGGGTGCCAAAACGGGCTCCCGATTGGTTTTTCGTGGCTTTGGAGGTTTACGGTGGCGGAACTCCCGATCTAGGTTCTCCGTTGGGGTTTTTGGTATTTATATGAAATTATGGCGGTGAAAATAAGTCTGGATGGGCTACAACGGAGTCACAAGCCTGCAGGGCGCGGCCAGGGGGGTGGCCGCGCCCCTGAGGCTTGTGACTACCTCGTGGGTCTTGTGGTCCAACTCCGATGCTCCGTGGGTCTCTTATGGTCCAAAATAATCATCGTAAATTTTTATTACATTTGGACTCCGTTTGATATTCCTTTTCTGTAAAACTCAAAAACAAGGAAAAAACAGGAACTGGCACTAGGCTCCAGGTTAATAGGTTAGTCCCAAAAATAACATAAAGTTGTGGTAAAATGATTGTAAAACATCCAAGAATGATAATATAACAACATGGAACAAACAAAATTATAGATACGTTGGAGACGTATTAGCATCCCCAAGCTTAATTCCTGCTTGTCCTCGTGTAGGTAAATGATAAAAACAGAATTTTTGATGTGGAATGTTGCCTAACATATTTATCCGTGAAATATTTTTTATTGTGGCATGAATATTCAGATCCATAAGATTCAAAACAATAGTCTAATATTGACATAAAAACGGTAATACTTTGAGCACACCAACAAGGCAGTCGTGTCCTTTCGAAATAACATGGCCTTAGAAAGTTATCCATACAAAATCATATGGTCTGGCTATGCTCCATCTTCCCCACACAAAGTATCTAAACCATGCACAACCCCGATGAACAAGTCAAGCAATTGTTTCACACTTTTGGTGTTCTCCAACCTTTTCAACTCTCACGCAATACATGAGCGTGAGCCATGGATATAGCATTATAGGTGGAATAGAATATGGAGGAGGTGCAAGGAGAAAAAGGAGGAGATAGTCTCACATCAACTAGGCGTATCAATGGGCTATGGAGATGCCCATCAATAGATATCAATGTGAGTGAGTAGGGATTGCCATGCAACAAATGCACTTAGAGCTATAAGTGTATGAAAGCTCAAAAGGAAAACTAAGTGGTTGTGCATAATGAATATCCACTAGTTATATGAAAGTGACAAAATTGAAAACTCTCTATTATGAAGATCATTGTCATCGTTTTCTCATGACAGATGCCATGGGTAGGCTTATCGTAGGTGGTTGGGGCCGGAGGACGCCGACGGGCTCCGGGAGTGGGATTAGGCACAAGTGGTGGTGACACACGATGTACCCAGGTTCAGGGCCCTCCGTGGGAGGTAATACCCCTAGTCCTGCTTGGTCTAGTTTGATGGATGGGTATGTTTACAAGGTTGCTCCTGGAGCTGTGTCTAGAGGAGGAAGAGGGAGCAGCCGGCTCGCCTTCCTCTGCTACAAAGTGTGAGAGAGCGTGGGATGTATCCCGTAGGTGTGTGTGTGTGTGAGTTGTTGTCCCCGTTGCATGGGTGGCTTGGGGAGTTTTATAGGCCAACCCCCCGTCTTACAATATTCCTGAGGTATTCAAGTGGGGGACCCGACTGGCAGCTTCTCCGGCTGACTAGGGGGTCCCGCCCTTCGAGCCGTCTCGTTGTCCATCCACCGGCTGCGCGCTCGCATCGCCCGCTGGGGCCCACCAGCCGGCTCCGCGATTGGCCCTCGCCCACCTGCCATGGGACGGGCTACTTGGGAGGCGTCATCTAGCGCCAGCCGGTCGAAGTCGTCGGTACTGCTGGCTACACTGTAGCCACGTGGAGGCACGTAATCGAGTGGGCGGGGGCGTGCCGGCACTATTTCCCCGCCCGATCGCGGTCGCGAAGGTCAATAGCCTGGAGGGCCGAACTGTAGCCACGCGCGGCCGTGCGTCAGCGATCATTGTGGCTACAATGGCACCCGTCGTGGCGGTCACGTTGTGTCATCGTACACGTGAGCAGAGGGACGGGACGTTGCTTGTCTGCCCCGGCGTCAACGAAGGAGGCGGCCCGGAGGCAGTCGATCACGCCCAGCCAGCCGGGGGCCGAGCCGGCACCTCGACCAGCCGTTCGTGAGCCAGTCGGCGATTGCTCGAGCCGGCTGCGCTCCAGCCGGCCATGGGCGGCCGATCGCATACTTTTTATTTGAAGCGAGGGGAAGAACCCCGTTGCTTTGGCCTACCCAGGGGTAATAACCCCATCAGTAGTCCCCGATGCCGGCAGGGGCCCGCGTCCAATAGGAGGGGAGCTGGCAGCTTCCCCCTTGCGGTGCCCGCCTCCGGCGTGAAGCCGAAAAGCCAGCCGGGTCAGCGGTTGGAACCGATGCCTCGGCTTCCGGCATGTTGCCTCGGGTCCTGGGCCGGCCCGCCGCGTGGCAGCGGTTGAACCTAACGCCTCGGGTTCCGGCGCGTCGCCCCGGGTCCCAGACCGGCCCACCGCGTGCCACACGGCGGGTAATGATGTCACAGGCCCCACGCACGTGCGCAGACAGGACGTCCCCTTGGGTGTAGCCTGCTAGGCCGTGGGCGTAGCCCAGTAGGCCTCACGGCACAGGCTAGGATCCTTTGCGCCCCGAAGCGGTAGTTACGGCCCGAGCCGCACACTCGCGCGCGAAAATTCCGGGGGCGTGGGCGTAGTTAATCCCCATGTCCCCCGGTCGTGGCCTCCCTGTTTAAAAGGGGAGGAAGGGCAGGGGGCGGAGATACCCGCACCCCTCTTGTCCCCTTGCTGCCTTTCTCTTCGCCTCTCGTGCTCCCTCGCGCAACACCGCTCCCGAGCTCGCAAACGCGCCCGCACGCTGCCCTACCGTTGCAATGGCCGACGGGCGCGGAGGAAGCTGGGCCAGATCCATTTTTACCGAGGAGGCCATCGCGGACCTCCGCCGCGTGTGCATGCTGCTGCCGGCGTAGCATATGGTTGCCCGCGCGCTGGGCGACGAGGTGGTGGTGGCACCGCAGCCAGGGGAGCACGTCGTCTTCCTCTGCCACTTCTCCCGCGGTTTTGGCTCCCGGTGAGCCACTTCTTCTAGTTGGTGATGGATACCTTCGACCTTCAACCGCACCACCTCAGTCCCAACGCCATTCTCTACCTCGCCGACTTCGTGACGCTATGCGAGGGGTACTTGGGAGTTCTCCCCTTCCCCGACCTCTTCAACTCTCTCTTCTATCTCAAGGCGTTGAAGAGCAATGCCTGCGGTGACACGACGGTGTGCTGCTGCGGCACCGCGCGCTTCCCGCCCTCCTCCCTCATCGAATCTGTCAAGTGGTGGCACCGGACGTTCTTCTACGTGAAGAATGCCGACCCGAACCTGGACTACATCCGGCTGCCAGTGTTCGTCAACGCACAGTCCTTCAGAGCAAACTGGCCGGGATCCGCCCCACGCGGATTGGCTCAGGCGGAGCTCGGCCGGCTCGTGCAGCTGAAGAGCGCTAAGGGGTTGGTCGCCTCGGGTGCTGCCTCTCCAGATGAGGCCGCACCGGATCTGCGACATGTCCGGCCACCGGGACCCCTGCCGGCTGATGACCGTCGACCTGACGCCAGCTCAGGTGGCGATGCAGGTGAACGCCATCACGACGTTCAAGCTGGTGCCGGCGTCGTGGACTTTCAGCATGGAGTCGTATGACCGCATCAACCATCCCCCTGTTACATTTTGTCAAGGCATCTCTTTTCATTTGATTCTTTCCAGCCGACAGCCGGCAATGAACATTACTTCGTCGTGCTAATCGCAGCTGCTCGTGCGACGGAACACACCAAATGGCCTGCACCCCCAAATCTTTGAGGCGGAGCACGACCACTCTGACTCCGAAGGCAACGAGCGGGGAGGCCCGCTTGAAGAGGGGGTTGACTCCTCGGGAGAGGTCGAGGAGCCGGGCGACCCGCGAGCCGGCGGGCCCAGCGGAGCCGAATGGTCCGGCGCAGCCAGAGAGCCTAGCAGAGCCGATGAGTTCCCTATCGGTCCCACGATCAAGGACTGGACAGATAACGATGATGACGATGTGATGATCCTGAAAGCGCCTCCCCCCTCAGTTCATCAGGGTCGGCGCGGGCGGAGCGAGGAGCTGCCGGCTCAAGCCTCGACGGCCGGAGCCACTAGCCGGTCGAAGAGGCCAGCTTAGGAGGAGCCGGTGGCCCCGTCGCCTGTCCCTAACCGGGTGAAGGTGGCAGCACGGAAGCCACCGGCGCATGCCAAGCGGGCTATGCCCGTCACCACTGGGTAAGCTTCTTCTCCGTCCTTGTGTGTGTTCCTTTTCGGGTCCTGAGCTGGCGGGTGTTTGACCATTGTGCATCACAGGGACCCCATCGAGCTTCACAAAGGGGAGTCGGTGGTGGACACGACGGACGCTGCCAGTCGACTGGCTCGCGAGCACGCGGGCACGTAGCAGGAGGAGAAGAGGAGGCTGACGGAGCTGCGAGCCTCAAAGTCTGGAACGCGAGGCCAGGCCTCGCATTCCGGGACTTCGAGCGGCAGGAGGCGGAGGAGGTCTGCGGACCCCACACGGGCATCGGACTCGGCGGCGGAATCGACCCATCTATCGAAGCCCCTGTCGAGCGATCGCGAGGTGCGGCTATGGAGCCGCCTGCACCCCCGTCCGCGGAGAGGCGGCCCGAGCGAGGGCCGCAGCTATGGAGCTGGCCCCCGAGGCGACCCGGCCGGAGGTGCTAACCATGACACCACCCGTGGCCGAGGAGGCCCGGGTCGACGTGTCGGAGGCTCCGGCGGCCCCGAAGGTGGCGCCAGAGGCGGCGTCAAAGGCAGTGCCAGAGGCGGCAGCCATGAAGACGGAGGCGTCATCCGTTACTGCCGCCGCATCGGGGCGGCAGGAGGAGGAGGCAGTGCTGGCGCCGCGCGAGGGTCCAGTGTGGACCGATTCCCGGGCCCTCACCATCATCAATCCTCCCCCGGCGGCCGGCACCGTGGCGAACCCCGGGATGAGCGGCAGCGGCGGCCGGGTCTGGAGCTCCATGCAGGAAGTGCTCTGGGACTTGGGACGCTGGCATGCGTCCCGACCCTTCTGGCTCCCCCGACAGGCGGCCCAGTCCCCGCGTTTGGAGAGCTGGGGAACGTCCTGGACCGGTGCCGCCAGGAGCTGGCCCGGTTTGCATAGGCGGTCGACACCACCCTGCGGCGCGCGGAGGTAAGCGTTGTCGTCTTTATCGAATTTTTCAATGGGGGCGCACAAGCGCACCTACTGGGTGTAGCCCCCAATATGCGGGCCGGCTGACCGGCTGACAGACAGCCGGGCCGGATCTCCTTGAGCATCTTTTGACTCTGGCTTCATGTGGCAGGAGGGGATCTCCCAACGGCAGAAGCTGTTCGAGGAGGCGGTCTCCATCACCGTGGCCAGCACGGCTTCTACCGGCTAGAGGATGAGTTGGCGCGGGTGCAAGGGTTGTCAAGTCTTGTGGGGGGGGGGCCACGTAGCCCTCGGGAGCCGGGCCGGCTGCATGGCAGCCGGAGCGGGCATGGATTCGGGGGCTAATGCCCGCTTTTCTTTGCAGATGAGCTGAACGCCCTCCGGGCGGAGAAGACCGGGGCCGTCTCCAAGCAGGACCGGTTGGCACAAAACGTCCAAGCGGTCACTCAGGAGAAGGATCGGCTGGCCACACTGCTGGTGGACGGGGAGGCGACCCAGGACCGCCTCAAGGCTGACGTGGCGCGGGAGGTGACGTCCAAGGAGAAGGTCGTGAAGGAGGCGGCTGACGCCGCCTAGCGGACTGCCGCCCTCAAGGGCGAGGTGACCTGCCTCGACAGGATGCTTGAGGAGCTTAAGGGTTCCCTCGCTAAGGCGGAGGCGGCGTTGGCGTCGGAGAAGGATTCATCGCTCCACTTTGCCATCGAGGTGGATGACTCCATCGAGCGTGAGTGTCCTTTTTTCAGCCAGTTGCCTTTTTCCTTGCCGGTTCTTGCTTTTGATTCACCTTTACCTTCTTCTTCCCTTCCTCCTCGGGGCGCTTCCTGGAAACCAAGCGCCGCACTTAGCATCACATCGAGGAGCACTGGGTGTATCTCCGGGCATGCGGGTGCTCCATCAAGGAGGATGCTGCGTGGAGTATGGCGGAGCTTGGGCTCGCCATAGAAAACCGGTTGATCCACCTCGAGCAGAGCGTGGAGCGGCTAAAGATGGCCAGCAAGGAGATCATCACTGCCTTGTGGCCGGGCCGTGCAGGGGCTTCGGAGAACCGCGTGGCCTTGTGGCTAGAGCATGCCGTGGCCCGGCTTGAGGTCTGGAAGGCATCAGCGGCGCGAGCCGGCGCGCAGATGGCGCTCCGGTTCGTAACTTTGTGGTACCGTAGCATGGACCTAAACCGGCTGGCCACCATGCGGGACGAGCTGGCCGAGGAGCGGATGGCCCATGAGCCGGTCCTTGTCCGCCGCACCAACGAGATCGCGTCATACATCGACCCAAATGAGCTCCTGCCAGCCCTTGGCGTGGACGGCGAGCGGGCGATCGAAGACTCCTTCGGCATCCCCAAGGTCCGGAGGACGAGGAGGTTGCCGACAAGAGTACCAACTCCAGCGGCGACACGGATGGGACCGCGGAGGCTGTCTCGAAGGCTAAGGGAGCCAACCCAAAGGCCGCAACCACCTCCGGGACGGGAGTCGAGCCGCCCAGCGATGCGCCGGCTGGCGACGCGCGAGTGGCCTAAGCCCCTAGGCGTCTTGTCTTTTTTTGCTTGCTTATCCTTCCTGCATGTTCTGCTTAAGTCCACCCACTGGGGGTGTAATGTAATGAACCGTGATGGTCGTGGGCCTCTTTTATCTTAAAATTCGTATTCTGAATGTTTGATGTGTTTGCCTTATTACGCGTGCCTGCTCATCCTTACCCTCTTTTGCCCCCTTGGTTCCATCTGTTCTGTCCCTTTTCCTCTTTGGTTTTAGCCCCACCAGCCCGATAGCCGGGAGCCGGTCTGTAGCCGGGTCAGGGCGTCCTCCTCGAGGGAGCCGGTTCTGAACTTAGGGACTGCAAGAACTTTTTTGGGTAAGTTGAGTGGCAGAGGCGAGGCGGTGTTCCGGCTGGACCTACCCGGCATTCCCTTTGTGACCGAGCTTTCGTGTGTGCTAAGTTTTACTGCCCCGAGGCCCCGCCAGCCGGATGGCCGGGAGCCGGATCTGTAGCTGGGAGGGGTGGGAGGGCTTGCTCGGCTCACAATACTTGATCGATTTTTGGGGGAGGTGACCTAGGGCCAGCCGGCGAGCCCCCAGGCTCGGGAGCTGGGTCGGGGAGCCGGTGAGTGAGGAGACCTTCGAAGGAAACAAAAAGGGCGTGCCCCAAGAGCCGGCCTGGGGCACCCATTGCATTCATAAGTCCAAAAGGGGAGGGATACATACATACACTAGTCTTTTCAGCAATAAAACAGACAGAGGAGCGTCGCGTTCCATGGGCACTCGGTCTCCTTGCCGGAGGCGTCTCTTTTGTGCTTCTACAGCTTCTGGGCGTCTATTAGATAGTACGCGTTGTTGTGCAGCGCCTCGCTGATGATGAACGGGCCCTCCCATGGGGAGGACAACTTGTGCTGTCCGGCTATCCAATGGATCCGCCTGAGCACCAGGTCCCCTCCGCTGAAGGAGAGCGGCCGGATCCGCTTGTTGTGGTAGTGCTGGAGCTTCTGATGGTAGATTGTCATCCGGCTCAAGGCTAGTTCGCGGGCTTCTTCAAGTAAGTCGACGTCGTCTTCTCTTCCCTCCTTTGCGTGCTTCTCCGTGTATAGGGGACCCGAGGTGATTTGAACTCGATGTCAATGGGGATGATCGCCTCGGACATGTACACAAGGAAGAAGGACGTGTAGCTGGTTGATCGGTTGGGGTGGTCGTGAGACTCCAAAGGACAGCCGGCAGCTCATCGACCCAGCAGTCGGCTGACCTCACTAGTGGTATTACGAGCCGGAGCTTTGATGTCGGATAAGATGAGGCCGTTTTCCCTCTCATCCTGGACGTTTAACTGTGGATGAGCGATGGAGGCCAGGTCGAGCCGGATGCCTTGGTTGGAGCAGAAACATGCAAGCGAGCCCATGTCAAAGTTCATGCCGCTGTCTGTGATGATGTTGTGGGGGACGCCATAGCGAACCGTGATGTCAGCGATGAACCGGACGGAAGTGGGGCCGTCCAGCTTCTTGATTGGCCGTGCCTTGATCCACTTGGTGAATTTGTCGAGAGTTACCAGCAAATGTGTGATGTCGCCTCGTGCGGCCTTGAAGGGATCCACCATGTCTAGCCCCAGACGGCGAATGGCCACATGAGAGGGGTGGTCTGGAGGGCTGACGCCAGTAGGTGGCTCTGCATGCTGAAGCACTGGCAGGCTTCACACTTGTCGACCAATTTCTTGGCCGCCTCGATATCGGTGGGCTAGTAGAAGCCATGGTGGAAAGCCTTGGCCACCAGGGTCCTGGAGGCGGCGCGATGCCCGCACTCGCCCCTGGTGGACGTCGAGGAGGATCTCCAAACCCTTTTCTGGCTCGACACACTGCTGAAAGATGCCGGTGGTGCTGCGATGGACGAGCTTGTTGTTGATGATGTTGTAGGCCGAAGCCCAGCACTGAATTTTCCTTGCCATGGCATCGTCTGGGGCGAGCTCGCTGCGTAGAATAAAAGCCAGGATGGGCTGGCCCCATGAGGTAGCCGAGACAAGGGCCGGCTCGGGAGCCCCCGGGCCTGGATGATCAGCCCCCGGGGCCGGCTCGCCAGCTCCCGCGGCCGGCTCGTCGATTGTCATCATGACAACAACGTTGTTGTAGCCAACGGCCTCGGATGTAGATGGCTCAACTGTTGCCGGCAAGGTGGTTGAGGTTGAGGGAGCCAGTGGGAAAGATGCCGAAGGGGTAGCCAAAGCCGTCGATGGGCTGGCGACGTCTGCCAGCACGAAGATGGATGCCAATTCTGGGGAAGGCTTGATCGACATCTTGAGCAGCCACTCGAGGGAGACGCCGGCTGGGATGGCTTGCCGGGAGGAGCCGATCTTTGCTAGTGCGTCGGCCGCCTCATTGTCTGCCCGTGGGACATGGTGGAACTCACAGTCCTCGAAGGAGTTGGTGAGCCGTTGTACAAGGAAGCGGTAGCTTGCCATGTTGGCATCCCTGGCGTCCCATTCACCAGAGACCTGCTGTACCACGAGGTCGGAGTTGCCGAAGCATAAGATGCGCCTGATGCCAATCTCCTTGGCGAGCCGGAGGCCGTGGACGATGGCCTCGTACTCGGCCACGTTGTTGGAGGCGGCGAAGTGGATCTGGAGGGCATACTTGAGCTGGTCACCTTTCGGGGAGGAGAGGACTATGCCGGCACCCAGGCCGGTCCTCATTTTTGCGCCGTCGAAATGCATGTGCCAATGCGTAAAGTCTGGAGGAGGCGGTACGAACTCAGTCTCCGCCCAGTAGACGAGGAAGTCGTCCAACACCTGTGACTTGATGGCGGTGCAAGGTTCGCACCGTATCTCGTGGTTGGTGAGGGCGATGACCCATTTGGCGATCCGTTCGGTGGAGTCCAGGACGCTCATGATCTCGCCGAGCGGGGCCGTGCTCACCACGGTGATGGTGTGCCCCTGGAAGTACCGCTTGAACTTCTTGGTGGCGAAGTATATGCCATAGCACATTTTCTAGTAGTGGGGGTAGTTCTGCTTATACGCAGAGAGGACCTCGCTGAGGTAGTAGACCGGGCGCTAGACCGGCAGGGACTAGCCCTCCTCCGGCCGCTCAACCAGCAGGACGACGCTGATGACGCGAGTGGTTGCCACGATGTAGGTGAGCAAGGGTTCCTTCTCAGCCGGCACGGCCAGGATAAGCGCACGGGTGAGAGCCTTCTTGAGGCCGCGGAAGGCCTCGTCCGCCTCGTCGGGCCAATCGAATATGCCTGGCATCTTGGTGTGACCCGGCTCGACCAGAGCCGTCTTGCGAAGGAGCCCATAGAGGGGAAAGGCTTTCTCCCCCAGCTGGCTGATGAACTGGTCGAGCGAGGCGAGGCATCCGGTGAACTTCTGGACGTCGTGGAGCCGGGTCGTCTTGGGCAAGCGCTCGATTGCACTGATCTTCTCGGGGTTAGCTTCGATGCCGCGGCCGGACACGAAGAAACCCAGGAGCTGGCCAGCTGGGATGCCGAAGACACACTTCTTCGGGTTGAGCTTGATCTTGTACTCGCGTAGGTTTGCAAAGGTCTCCCGGAGACCGTCGAGGAGGCTGAAGTGCTTCTTGGTTTTGAGGACGATGTTGTCGACGTAGACGTGGACATTCCTGCCTATTTGAGGCAGGACACACTTTTCATTGCACCGCTGGAAGGTGGCACCTGCGTTCTTCAGGCCGAAGGACATGGTGATATAGCAGTAGGCTCCGAAGGGCGTGATGAAGGAGGTCTTGAGCCGGTCCTCCGGATCCACCTTGATCTGGTGGTAGCCAGAGTAGGCTTCCAGGAAGGACAACAAGTCGCAGTCGGTCATGGAGTCGATGACTTTATCGATCCGTGGCAGGGTGAATGGGTCCTTAGGGCACGTCTTGTTCAGGGTAGTGTAGTCGCTGCACATGCGTCATGTCTTGTTCTTCTTCAGCACCAAGACTGGGTTGGCCAGCCAGTCCGGGTGGAAAACTTCCATGATGAAGTCGCCTGCGAGCAGCCGGGCAATCTCTTCTCCTATAGTGCATCGCTTCTCCTCGGAGAAACGGTGTAGGGGTTGCTTGACCGTCTTGATGTCCGGCCGGACATGTAGTTTGTGCTCGGCAAACTTCCTCGGAACACCCGACATGTCCTTGGGGGACCATGCAAAGATGTCCCGATTCTCACGGAGGAAGTCGACTAGCTCGCCTTCCTATTTGTTGTCGAGGCGGGAGCTGATTGTGACGCACTGAGCGGGGTTGGCCGGGTCGAGTGGGATTTGCTTGGTGTCCTTGGACGGCTGGAAGGAGGCCTCACCAAAGGACTGCGAGGGAGGAGCCGGCACGGCCGGCTGGCTGGCAGTGAGGGCCACGAGCTGGTCGAGCTGCAGCTTTTCCTCGGCGATCTCTAGAGCCCCGGCCAGCCGGCTGCCATCTCGACTGTACTCGAGCGACATCTTGTAGTCTCCCGCGATGGTGATGATTCCCTTGGGGCCTAGCATCTTGAGCTTGAGGTAGGCCTAATGAGGGACCGCAATGAACTTGACGAGGGCCGGCCGGCCCAACAGTGTGTGGTAGGGACTTGCGAGGTCCACAACCTTGAAAAGCACCGACTTGTGGTGGAAGTATCCGGGTCCGCCGAATAGGAAGTCGAGCGTGATATTCCCGATAGGGGAGCAGGACTTCCTGGGCATGATGCCATGGAAGACCGTCCGGCTCGACTGCAAGTCTTCTATCTTCAGCCCCAGCTTGCACATCATGTCGAGGTAAAGGCTGCCACCATCTATCAGCACCGGCGAGAAGCGTCGGGTGCGCTTCTCGATGGCGATGGTGGGGTCGAGGACCAGGGCATAGCTGCTAGGATTCGGCATCACGGCAGGGTGATCCATCCGGCTCCGGGTGACCGGCTTCTCCGACCTGTGCATGAACTGCGGCGTTGCCGACATGGTGGCATTCACCTCATGATGGAGTCGGCGTTGAGCATGCTTGATCGTCTCTTCACTGGTGAAGACGACGTAGCAACCGTCTTGGTTGGGGAAATGGTCGTATAGACGACCGTGGTTTTGGGCCGGAGCTAGAGCCGGCGCCGAGGCGGCAGCTCGGACCGGGGCCGGCGCGTGGGCATGCGGCATGGGAGGAGCCGGGAGGCCATCCCCCCAGGCCAATCACTATGAGAAGCTGCACTGCCGGAGCGTGTGCGTAGAGGGCTTGGTCCTAGAGTGGTTCTTGCAGGGAAGGTCGAGAATCTGCTCGAAGGTGGGCTTTGGCTGCCAGGAAGCCTTGCCAGTGCACTAGCGCTGGCTAGAAGACTGGGAAGCCGGCTCCTTCTCCTCGATGGTGGCGACCTGTCGGCTCCTGTAGCGAGGATCCGGCTGGTCATTCTTGCGTTTGTTATTCGACGACTGCCGATTGTCGGCAGCCGGCTGGGATACTGCCGGCATTGTCGTCGCCTTAGCGGGTGGGGTCGTCTTGACCCGAATGGCGGAATCAGCCGTGGCGTACTTGTCCGCCTGGGTCATGAGCTCAGCGAGCGTTGCCGGCTCAGAGCGCAGAAGCTTGTGCTTGAGTGGGTGCCATCATGATAGCCTTAGATGAAGTAGTGTATGTCCTACACCTCAAGCACCCCCTCGCAGGAGTTGCGGAGCTCGGTCCACCGGGTGAGGTAATCGCGGAGGGACTCGTCTGGTCCCTGAACACACATGGCCAGTTCACAGGGGTGGCCCGACTGCTTGTAGGTTCCAGTGAAGTTGCGGACGAATGCTTCCTCGAAGTCCGTCCAGGTGTTGATGCTGCCGAGCGCCAGGCTATTGGGCCAGATGCGGGCTGGGCCGATCAACATGAGGGGAGTGTAGCGAACGGCTACGTGTTTGCCGCCCCTGGCGATGCCGATCGCGGTGGTGTAGTCGATCAGCCAGTCCTCTAGCTTGGCGGCCCCGTTGTACTTCGGGGTGTCTCGGGGGAGCGTGAAGCCGGTTGGGAACGGCTCGTTGCAGATTGGAGGGCCGAAACAGGCTGGGCCACTTGAGCCCTCCTCTTCGAGGAGGGCCGACTACGCGAGCTGGTCGATGCGGTTGCGGGCGTCGTTCTTGCTGTGGGGGACGCGCGGTCCGATCCGATCTGTGGATGACGGGCGAAACTGACCCTTCCAGTTCGCGTCGTGGGGGCAGAGTAAGCCCGCGGCTGCGCAGGCTGCCGGTGCCTCGTGGCGGTGGCCACACGAGGCGGGTCGTTGGTGCGCCGGCTGTGTACAGCTAGCTACTTGCTTCCCGGCAGCTGAGAAGGCTGAGGGTTGTTTGCCTCGACCCGGTGGCCGAAGACGCGAGGGGAGCAAGAGTGCTGAGCCGACTGACGACCAGCAGTCCCCGTGCCCTCACGCTCGGGCCGGGGGCCTTCGGAGGCGGTGCCGCCCATCACGAGCAGATGCTGCTGCGCGTTGGCAGCGTCAATGAGGTCCTTGATGTGACCCTCGTGGGCGGCATGCTCTTCACCCTCCAAGGTAGCCAAATCCTCGTGGGACACCTTGAGGGCCCGCAGGTGGGCTACGGCGGTGTCGTAGACGGGCAAGTTGCCACCTAGTATTTCGGCGACCACATGGCCGCAGCCGCGCACAGCCCCACGCCGGTTGGGCTCGATGCCAGCCGGGGTGAGACCATAGGCGGTGGCGTACTCCCGCTGAGCAGCCTCCATACGGTGTCGTATGGCCACGAGAGCGTTGGCATCTGTGAATAGAAGGCGGAGGGCCGCCTCCAGCTCGGCCACGGTGGCGTCGGGGTTTGTCGCTAGGGCGATGGGAGTGCTTAGGCCCTGGAGGGCCGCACCGAGCGGGTCGGAGGTGCCGGTGTAGGCCGCAGCGGCGTCAGCCTTGGACCATGCACGTCCAGAGGAGGTGGAGGAGATGATGGCCATTACTCGCACGTGATCGTGCAAGCCGCTGGACTGGGTCGCAGCGAGTGCGCCCACAACTATGGGTGGACCGGCGCAGACGAGCACCTGGCTAGGGTACTCGTCAACGGTCGGAGCTTCGGCAAGGCTGAGCCTACCAAAGTGCTCGGTCAGTGCGTCGAGGTCGAGCGCAGGGTCGACGGAGCTGCCCGCAGGGTGTGCCGGAGCAAGCCTCATGAGCTCGCGGTTTCGCCTCGACATGCGGCAACGGCGGGGAATGGCAAGGGGTCCCGCCCGTAGCATGAATCCGGCCGGCGCTACGTTTTCTCACGACAGATGCCATGGGTAGGATTATTGTAGGCGGTTGGGGCCGGAGGACGCCGACACGCTCCAGGAGCGGGATTAGGCACAAGCGGTGGTGACACACGATGTACCCAGGTTCAGGGCCCTCCGTGGGAGGTAATACCCCTAGTCCTTCTTGGTCTAGTTTGATGGATGGGTATGTTTACAAGGTTGCTCCTGGAGCTGTGTCTAGAGGAGGAAGAGGGAGCAGCCGGCTCGCCTTCCTCTGCTATGAAGTGTGAGAGAGCGTGGGATGTATCCCGTAGGTGTGTGTGTGAGATTTGTTGTCCCCGTTGCATGGGGGGCTCGCGGGGTTTTATAGGCTAACCCCCCGGCTTACAATATTCCTAAGGTATTCAAGTGCAAGAACCGGCTGGTAGCCTCTCCGGCTGACCAGGGGGTCTCGCCCTTCGAGCCGTCTCGTTGCTCGTAGGGTCCACCGGCTGCACGGTCGCATCGCCCGCTGGGGCCCGCCAGTTGGCTCCGCGATTGGCCCTCGCCCACCGGCCACGGCACAGGCTGCCCGGGAGGCGTTGTCTAGAGCCAGCCGACCGAAGTCATCGGTACGGCTGTCTGCACTGTAGCCACGCCAAGGCAGGTAATCCAGTGGGCGGGGGCATGCCAGCACTATTTCCCCGCCCGGTCACAGTCGCCAAGGTCAGCGGCCCGGATGGCTGGACTGTAGCCACGCGCGCCCATGCCTCAGCAGTCACTGTGGCTACAATAGCGCCCATCGCAGCGGTCACGTCATGTCGCCCTACCCGTGCGCAAAGGGACAGGACATTGCTTGTCCGCCCCGGTGTCAACGGAGGAGGCGGCCTGGAGGCAGCCGATCACGCCCAGCCGGCCGGGGTCGAGCCGGCACCTCGACCAGTCTTCCGCGAGCCAGCCGGCGATTGCTCGAGCCCGCTGCGCTCCAACCGGCCATGGGCGGCCGATCGTGTACTTTTTCTTTGAAGCGGGGAGGGGGAGGAGGGGAAGAACCCCATTGCTTTGGCCTACCCAGGGGTAATAACCCCGTCAATCATGATGCTACTTTGAAGCACAAGTGTGGAAAAAGGTAGTAGCAATTGTCCCTTATCTCTTTCTCTCATTTTTTTCTTTTTCTCCTTTTGCTTTTTTTATATTTTGGTGGTTTCTTTGGACTCTTTTTTTGTTTGGGCTTTGCTGGCCTCTTTTATTTTTTTGTAAAGTCCGAATACTCATCCCAACTTGTGAGCGAGTCATTGCCTTGATCATCATTTTCTCTCACGGGACAATGCTCTATTAATGAAAAATTATCACACTTTTATTTACTTATAACTCAAATAAAAAGAAATTACAACTCGATTCCTATGACAAGATATGACTCTATATGCAATATGAAGTGATGATGAAAGTCATAAAATAAACTAAATGGTGGAAGTTGCATGGCAATATATCTCAGAATGGCTATGCAAATGCCATAATAGGTAGGTATGGTGTCTGTTTTGAGGAATATATGGTGGCTGTTTTGAGGAAGGAGGGTTTGATGTACCGGCGAAAGTTGTGCGGTACTAGAGTGGCTAACAAAGACAGAAGGGTGAGAGTGCGTATAATCCATGGACTCAACATTAGTCATAAAGAACTCACATACTTATTGCAAAATTCTATTAGTTATCAAACAAAGCATTAGACGCATGCTCCTAGGGGAGAGTTTGGTAGGAGTTAACCATCGCGCGCTCCCGACCCTCACACAAAGGTCGACAATCATTAAACAAATCATGCTCCGACTTCGTTACATAATGGTTCACCATACATGCATGCTACGGGAATGACAAGCTTTAACAGAAGTATCTCTTCCAATTCACAACTACTCACTAGCATGACTCTCATATTACTATCTGTGTTATCTCAAAACTATATGCAAGGAATCAAACTTCTCATAGTTTTTAATGCACTTAATATGAAAGTTTTTATTATCCCTCTTGGATGCCCATTATATTAGGACTAAATTCATAACCTAAACAAATTACCATGTTGTTTTACGAAACTCTCAAAATAATATAAGTGAGGAATGAGAGTTCAATAATTTCTATAAAATATAACACCACCATGCTCTATAAAGATATAAGTGAAGCACTAGAGCAACATTGCCTAGCTCAAAAGATGTAAGTCAAGACCAATGAGTAGTCAAACAATTAAGTCGCTATGTGAATACTCTCTCTCCCTCAATAAATGTTTTTAGATATTAAGCACTTTATTCAAACAGCCAGCAAAATAAAAATAGCACTCCAAGAATAGCACACATATTGTGAACAAATAAAAATTTAGGCTCAACATAGGCTAACCGATAATTGTTGATGAAGAGAGGTGGGATGCATAGCATCCCCAAGCTAAGATGCTTGAGAATTCTTGAAATATTAACTTGGGGTGCCTTCGGCATCCCCAAGCTTGAGCTTTTGTATCTCGTTCAATCCTCTCATACCACGGTTTCACCTATTCTCAAAAACTTCATCCACACAAAACTTAAAAAGAGCTTGTGAGATAGGTTAGTACACATAATAATAAATCAACTCTTTATGTACTTCCAAGACAAGTTGCATAATAATTTTCAAACATTAGGTATTGTATACTATCATTTCCACAATTTATATCTACCAATATATGCTACGGAAACTATAGGATAAGTAGATAACGAAACTATGACAACAATCTGTAGCAATTTATGAAAACAGTGTACTTCTGTAACTCAAACAATTACGAAAATTTAGGATATTCTATAGAATTTGTATGAAACACTTCATAAAAAATTCATAAACTTTAAAATATGAAAATTCAAACACTACAGCCAAAGTTTCTGTTTTTACACAACACTCATCAAAACATGCAATGAAAGCATCCTAAATGCAATTCTTGGAAGTTTTTATTGATTTTTTTTATAAATAACACCTAACAGAAAGTAACAAAATATTATGACGATCCAAGCAAAGCACAAAACGTGTGACGAATAAAAATATAGCTCCAAGTAAGAGATACCGATAGTGTTGAAGACGAAAGAGGGGATGCCTTCCAGGGCATCCCCAAGCTTAGGCGCTTGAGTATTCCTTGGATACTACCTTGAGTGTGCCTTTGGAATCCCCAATCTTAGGTTCTTGTCACTCCTTATTCTTCTCATATCGGTGTCTCACCCAAAACTTGAAAACTTCAATCGCACGAAACTTCACGAAACTTCATGAGTTGGGTTAGTGTAGTAAATATAGATCATTCACTTAGGTACTGTAACGAAAAGATTCATAATTGTTACCACACTATACCTACTGTATTACATCATTCCCACAATTTATATTACTCAATATAAGCTATAGGAACACTTGAAACAAGCAGACTATGCATGCAAAACAGAATCTGTCAAAAATAGAACAGTCTGTAAAGATCTGAATTATCACAAATCTTCCCTGACTCTAAAAATTATGAAACATTATAAAAAACTCAAGGAATTTGCATATAAAGTTTGTGTAAAAATTTCAGAATTTTTTTGAGGCTCGAGTAAAATCAGATAATTCATATAATGGATGCAAAACTTTTTGTTTTTGCACAGAGTCAAACAAGCAGGTATCCACACTATCCCAAAGGCTTTACTTGACACTTTATTGAAATAAAAGACACAAAAAATGATTAATACAGTATCTTAATCATGTGAACACACAAAAACATAAAGTAAAAGTGTTGGGTTGTCTCCTAACAAGCGCTTTTCTTTAATGTCTTTTAGTAGGCATGATGATTTCAATGATGGTCATATAGGAATAGTAATTGAAACATGCAAAAGAGCATCATGAATCTCATGACAAGAACATTTAAGTATAACCCACTTCCTATGCATAGGGGTTTTGTGAGCAAACAATTTATGGGAGAATGAATCATCTAGCATAGGAAGGGAAAACAAGCATATCTTCAAGAATTTGAACACATAGAGAGGAAACTAGATATTATTGCAATTCCTATAATCTTATGTTCCTCCCTCATAATAATTTTCAGTAGCATCATGAAGGCCTTCCACAATATAACCAGCACATAAAGCATTCTTTTCATGATCTACACGCATAGAAATTTTACTACTCTCCACATAAGCAAATTTCTTCCCATGACTAATAGTATCACAAAAGACTTGAATACTGCAAATTGGTTCCACACTAAAAGAGTAATATTTAGTAAAATGATATTCATAATTATGACAAGTATTATAATATTAATCATCACTCTTTTTCATTGCATAAGTATCATCACAATAATCATCATAAATAGGAGGCATGCAATCATTAGAACAAATTTGATCATTCAAAGTAGGGGGAATAAAAAGATCATCTTCATTAAGCATAGCATCCCCAAGCCTGGGAAAAACATTAATTGCAGCAAATAAATTCTCAAACATTTCATTTTCATCAAACATAGCATCCCCAAGCTTGTGGCTTTGTATATCATAAACATAATCACTCTCATCATTAAGGGTATAATAACACCAATAGTATAGCAATTATTATCATCATCCTCCAAGTTGGTGCCATAAATATTTTCAAGATTATAAGAAGTATCAATATCCTAAAAATCATAATTATCACAACAAGCAATAGGCATATCAAAATCATCCTCAAGTGTATCATATTCCACAACTATTTTTGATTCATTCTCATGAGGCCTATCAATAATGGGAGCAACATTATTTGGGAGAGATACCTCTTTACCTTTACTTTTCCTTCTTTTCATCTTCTTCACCACATTATGTGTGGCCTTATTTAATTCCTCCAAACTTCTTTTTGAAGAGGTTGGTTGAATAAGAAGCTTCTCCTCGTTACCTAATTTATCATAAGAAAAAATTGGAGGATATTGGGAAAGCTCTTCCCCTTCATTAGTATTCTCTTCCTCTTCTAATTGTTTTACTGTTATTAAGTAGTTGGCAATATAAGGATTCTCAATGCAATTTACTGCAAAATACATATAAATTTCCTTTAAATCAAAATCAAGAAATCTCTTAAGATTATATTCTGGGATACCCCTAGTTATACATTTCATTTCTTCATAGCCGAAAAGCAAACTAAGTTCATTATGACGCGCAAGGGAAATCAAGTTATCACAATTTTTGGACACGATTCGATCATGAAACAATGTGCATTGGAGATTTAAACGACGACATTCATTGCAAAGTTCACAAGGATGGCGATAAATATTACATCTTTCGGGCAAACATCTAGCATCTCTTGCAACCATTTAGTTTCTAAATACTTACGCCTCTTACAAAATCTATCTTCCCTTTTTGGCAAGTCTTGACAAACTCTATGCACTCCACAAAAATTTACATGCTTATAAGAAATATTTTTATCATGACTAGTGCAATCATCATTAGTACTATGGATATTCAAAGAATTCATACTAACAACATTGCAATCATGCTCATCACTCAAAGATTTAGTTCCAAACATTTTATTAACTTCTTCTTCTCACACTTGAGCACAATTATCCTTTCCATCATTTTCATGAAAGACATTAAAAAGATGAAGCATATGAGGCAACCTCAATTCCATTTTTTTAGTTTTAATTTATAAAACCAAACTAGTGAAAAACAAGAAACTAAAAGATTTGATTGCAAGATATAAAGATATACCTTCAAGCACTCACCTCCCCGGCAACGGCGCTGGAAAAGAGCTTGATATCTACTACACAACCTTCTTCTTGTAGACTCGTGTTGGGCCTCCAAGCATAGAGTTTGTAGGACAATCGCAATTTTCCCTCAAGTGGATGACCTAAGGTTTATCAATCCACTGGAGGTGTAGGATGAAGATGGTCTCTCTCAAACAACCCTGCAATCAAATAACAAAGATTCTCTTGTGTCCCCAACACACCCAATATAATGGCAAATTGTATAGTTGCACTAGTTCGGCAAAGAGATGTTGATACAAGTGCAATATGGATGGTAGATATTGGTTTTTGTAATATGAAAATATAAAAACAGCAAGGTAACAAATAGTAAACAGCGAGTAAAATGTTGTATAAATGCTTGGAAACAAGGCCTAGGGTTCATGCTTTCACAAGTGCAATTTCTCTAAACAATATTGGCATAGTTGAATCATATGTAAATACCTCTCGGGCGACAAAGAGTTCACTCCAAAGTCACAAATAGTGGAGAACTAATGAAGAAATTATTGCAGGGTACGAAACCACCACAAAGTTATCTTTTCTGATCAATCTTATGAGATGTCCTTATAAGTGTCACAAACAGCCCTAGAGTTTGTACTAAAATAACACCTTAAGATACACATCAACCAAAACCCTAATGTCACCTAGATACTCCACTGTCACCACAAGTACCCATGCACTTGATTATACGATATGCATCACATAATTTAAGATTCATGATGTTCAATCCAACACAAAGAACTTCAAGGAGTGCCCCAAAGTTTCTACCGGAAAGTCAAGACAAAAACGTGTGCCAACCCCTATGCATAGATTCCGAAGGTCACGGAACCCGGCAAGTTGATCACCAAAACATACATCAAGTGTATCAATACAACATCCCATTGTCACCATGGATATCCCATCGCAAGACATACATCAAGTGTTCTCAAATCCTTAAAGACTCAATCCGATAAGTAAACTTCAAAGGGAAAACTGAATTCATCACAACTAGATAGAGAGGGGAAACACTCCATATTATTCATCTATATCAATAAAGCTCGCGGTACATCAAGATCGTGCCATATCAAGAACAAGAGAGAGAGAGATAGATCAAACACATAGCTACTGGTACATACCCTTAGCCCCAAGGGTGAACTACTCCCTCCTCGTCATGGAGAGCATCGGGATGATGAATATGGCCTCTAGTGATGGTTTCCCCCTCCGGCAGGGAGCCGTAAGGGGCTCCCGATTGGTTTTTTTGTGGCTTTGGAGGTTTGCAGCGGCGGAACTCCTGATCTAGGTTCTCCGTTGGATTTTTTGGTATTTATAGGAAATTATGGCGGTGGAAATAAGTCCGGATGGGCCACAAGGGAGTCACAAGCCTCTAGGGCACGGCCACGGGGGTGGTCGTGCCCATGAGGCTTGTGACTGCCTCGTGGGTCTTCCGGCCCAACTCCGATGCTCTGTGGGTCTCTTCTGGTCCAAAAAAATCACCATAATTTTTTATTCCGTTTGGACTCCGTTTGATATTCCTTTTCTTTAAAAGTCAAAAACAAGGAAAAACGGGAACTGGCACTAGGCTCTAGGTTAATAGGTTAGTCCCAAAAATAATATAAAGTTGTGCTAAAATGATTGTAAAACATCCAAGAATGATAATATAACAACACGGAACAAGAAAAAATTATAGATACGTTGCCTCCCAAAATAACATAAGTACAAATAAAATTTAAGATAAATATTGGGTTGCCTCCCAACAAGCGCTATTGTTCTATGCCCCTTGCTAGGCATAATGCATAGTTTCAAGTGTTGTCATCTTTGACACCCCACCCATAAGTGGCTCTCATGATTGATTCATAAGGTATTTTAGTTATCTCCTTAGGTAAGTGTTACATTCCTTTCTTAATGGGAATTGGAACCTTATGTTTCCCTCTTTCATATCAATAATTGCACCTATAATTCGTAAGAATGGCCTTCCAAGTATTATAGGACAAGAAGGATTGCAATCAATATCAAGCATAATGAAATCTACACACACATAATTTTTGTTTGAATAATAAGCACATCACTAATTTACCCAAAGGTTTCTTAATGGTAGAATCTGCAAGATGCAAGTTTAGGGAGCCCTCTTAAATATTAGTGAGACCAAGCACATCACATAAACTTTTAGGTATGGTTGAAACACTAGCACCAAGGTCACACAGAGCATTTAATTCATATTTATGTATCTTTATTTTGGTAGTACGTTCCCATTCATCATGCAATTTTCTAGGAATAAAAACTTCAAGTTCAAGAGTCTTATCATAAGCTTTTATCATAGCTTCTACTATATGTTCGATAAAGGCTTTGATTTGTTCATAAGCATTAGGTGAGATAATAATGAATTGCAGAAAGGAAATACATTATACTAAAGATCATTTATCATAATTAAAGTCCATGTAATCCAAGATAGTGCGCACATCACTACTTAAAGTTTTGACCTCTCCAAACCCACTTTTTAAGTTTTAGCAACAAAATCATCACCCTTCATGCAAACGGGACACTCCTCAACTAGAGTTGAATCATCTACAGTCCCTTTATAATTCGTATTCAGATAAGTAAACAAATATTTAATAGGAGAAACACCAATCATTTTAAGATCTTCATCACGATTCCGGTAAAAAACGGGTGGTAGAGATTTTTCTAAGAACTCTCTCTTAGCTCTCAACTTACTAGTCCTCTACTTACTTTCATTAATAGATATTTTTATAGATTTAATAGTCTCATTAAAATCATGCTTGGGTGTCAATGGTTTATTTTTAAGAGTTTCTACTTGAAGAGCAAGTCTGTCCATGTTTTTAGCCGAAGCATCAATCATATGCAACTTTTGTCTATCGTAATATGGGAAAAAATTGCTAATTAAAATATTACTTGTGTTATCAAGATCGGAAGGTATCCTATTAGAATTCATAGAATAATTTCCATAAGAATTTCCATAGTTGTTAGAGGAGTTACAATGATACGGTCTAGCATTGAAATTTCCTTTATAAGCATTGTTATTGAAATTATTTAGCGACATGAAGTTTACGTCAATAGCATCATTATTTTTCTCAATAAAAGTATAAAAAGGCATATCATTGGTATCAACATGAGTATTTTTACTAGCAACCATATTCATAAGAGCATCCAGTTTTTCACTCAAAGTAGTGATTTCTTCGACATAATTTACCTTCTTACCAGTTGGAGCTCTTTCAGTATGCAATTGAGAATAATTTGTCATAATATTTTCCAGAAGTTTTGTGGACTCTCCTAAGATCACATCCATAAAGGTACCATTTGCGGTAGTATCTATAAGATTTCTAGACACAAAGTTTAGTCCAGCATAGAAATTTTGGATAATCATCCACAAGTCTAAACCGTGAGTTGGACAATTTCTTATCGTTAATTTCATTATCTCCCTATCTTGTGAAACATGATCTTGATCTTGGTGTTTAAAATTCATTATTTGATTTCTAATGGAGATGATCTTAGTAGGAGGAACATACTTGGCAATAAAAGCATCTTTACACTTATCCCATGTTCCAATACTATTACGAGGTATACATGAAAATCAAGCTTTAGCTTTATCTCTTGGTGAAAATGGAAATAATTTTAATTTCAAAATATCATTATACATATCATTTTTCTTTTGCATATCACATATATAGTTCAACAAAGGTATTAACATGTGACGCGGGATCCTCATTAGGACTTCCCAAAAATTGATCTTTCATGACAAGATTTCGCAACGCAACATTAATATCAAATGGCTCCGCACTAGTGGCGGGTGGTATAGGAGTAATAATAAAATAATTATTATTAGTATTTTTAAAATGACACAACTTAGTAGTATCTTGAGACATGGTGATCGAACAAGCAAAGCAACAGGCGAGACAAGTAAACTAGCAAGTAAAGCAAGCAAAGGAGTAAACTAGTAACTACCAAAGATAAATATTTTTGTATTTTTGATTTCATGAGAAAATAAAAATATACCATCAAATAAAAAGAAGAAAAAGTGACTGGAAATTTGTGTGAAATTACTTGATAGTTGGTGATGGTATTCTCCAACAATGGTGCCAAAAATCCTTCCTGATACTTGTGATCTGCGTTGGGTTTTCCGTCAAGAGGAACGGGTTATCGCAGCACAATGTGGGTAAGTATTTCCCTCGGTCATGAAATAAATGTTTATCGAACCAATAGTAATACCAATCCTCAACCGTCTTCAGCATCTGCACACAAAAGAACATACAACTTGCACCCATCGCCGGCAAGAGGGTTGTCAATCCCCTTGATCTCGTTATTTGCAAGCAAGTGAGTTGTGTAGATAATTGTAAATTGCAGAATAAAATAAAAGCAAATAAATAACATCAAGGTAGTAGTAGCATTTGTGAATGTATAAGTGAATAGACCCGCGGGGCCATAGAGTTCTATAGTGGCATCTCTCATAGAAATAGCATGCGATGGGTAGACAAATTACTATTGGGAAATTGATAGAAAAGCGAATAACTATGAGATTTTCATGGCAACGATCATGTATATATAGGCATCACTTCCATCAGAAAATAGGTCAGCTTCTTCCTGCACCTATTACTATTACTCCACTCATCGACCGCTATCCAGCATGCATCTAGAGTATTAAGTAAAACAGAGTAATGCTTGGAGAATGATGACATGATGTAGACAAAGTAAACTCAACCAATATGAATAAACCCCATTGTTTTATCCTAAGTAGCAGAAACACAAAGACACAACTTGCCCCCTTCTATCACTGGGATATAGAAAGCTGTCAGGTTGAACCTACTACAACGCAACACTTCCATCGAAGAAATATCAATGTAGTTGGCCAAACTATCTCAATAGATCGGAGAGCATTACGAAGCTATAATGATCATGCTAATAAGAATCTTAGTATTCAGGTTTGAATCAAATACTTTTCATGAATAATATGAACATAAACTCACAATTCATCGGATCCCAACAAGTGCACCATACAAAGGGATTACATCGGATAGATCTAGGCAAAGATGCGATGAACATTGTATTGAAGATCAAGAGAGAGAGATTTCCATGTAGGTACTACCTACGGACTAGTAGGTATGTGGTGAACTACTCACACATCATCATGAGGGTACCAAGGTTGATGAAGAGGCCTTCCGTGATCGACCCCCCTCCAACAGGGTGCTGGAACAGAGCTTTAGATGGGCTCCCGTCGGAATGGAGACTTGCAGCGGCGGAAAAAGTGTTTTGTGAGCCCCCTTAGGGTTTTTGGGATATTAGAGAAATTATATACCATATAGGAATATCGGGGGATGCCTGAGGGGTCCACCACATATCAGGAGACACCCCCTGATGCGTTGTGGGGCCCTCGTGCGCCTCCCGGCCTTTTCCCGAAGCTTCCAGGTCTTCTTTTGGTTGAGAAAAAATCATAAAAAAATCATGGCAATTGGACTTCGTTTTGATACTGTAAACCTGAAAAGTCAAAAACATGGAGAAAATAGCAACTAGCACTGCGCACTGTGTAAATAGGTTAGTGCTCAAAAATATTATCAGTTGGTCAAAAATGCCGAAAAGTGCCCTAGAACGATAATATATCAGCATGAAAAAATAAAAAAAATTATAGATACCTTGGAGACGTATCAATTACCCAGCTAATGTTGGTTCTCCTGATAGGCTCGTCAATTAGGATTGGTTCTGGTGCCAGCACCCTATTTTGGCTAGACAGGTAGTCTGGTAATACGCCTTTTGCAAAGCAATTTATTTTTATCTTTAGTATTTGTAATTTCCCACAACTTACCTTTGGGGCAGCCCTGACTGATCTTCGGACGGTGTCATTCAGATATACCTTTGGTCCACATGAACATGTCTAGTGGGAGGAGATGCTCGAATGCATCGCCCTGCACTCCCCCTCATTGGAGCCGGATGCCACCTATTGGCATCTCTAGCCTAGTGGATCATTCTCCACTAACTGTCTCCATAAGGCCCTGTTGGCCACCCCTAACCATAGATTAAGTTGCTAGTGAAGATTGGAATATTTCTCTGGCAATGGGTTCGTGGTCGCCTACCCTCAGGGACGGGGGTGCTTAAACACAACATCCCTAGTGACGAACAATGTCCTTTTGCGTCATGCCCGAGGACACTAATTAACCACATCTTCTTTCGGTGTCCGTCCGCGATCTTCCTTTGGGGAAGCTTTCGGGATGTAGTGGGCGGTAAGTGATCCCATGATAACCTCCCAAACTTATTTAGCGAGGTCCTTGGCTCCCCTTGTGAGACCGACCCATCCAAGTGGGTGGCTACAGGTGCTTTAGCATGGACATTGTGTAATGGGCAAAACAAACTATCAATCAAGTATGTGATTCCGCAATGCACGGGTGACGCCATATACAAACGGTGTGGCTTCTTGTAGCCGTGGCAGCCACTTAGCAAACGTCACCAACATGGCTTCATTGACGTCATTGACGCCGACCTTTGTTCCAGCACAACCTCCATCCCATCGCCGCCGCCTCCACCACCTCGTGAGCCAGATTAGCCATTTAGCTCTTTCATAGGGGTTTGTTGTGATGTGCCCCCAGCCAGACTTATGTTACTATCTTGTTTTCTTGACTCTTTCATTTCTCTTTCGACAAAACTTGTGGAACTGTTGGATGCTTGGTGCGGTTGCTTTATAATGTAAACCGGGGAGAAACCCATTTTCATTATTATTATAAAACCATGAGTGAAATGTTTGCATCATTTGATTATAATAGTCCAAGTGAACTTAATAGTATGCTTTAGATAAATCTAATTTATAAAAACATTGACACTTTCTTGGGTCCTTCTCTTGTTGTATATATGGTGGATAAATTCAAAGGCTAACAATGTAGTATCTGTAATAAAGGCACTTGAGCTAGCGAGATAATATGGTCAAGCAAAGGACCGAGCCTGCTCACGAAGCACTTGAGTACCACCTTAATAAACCACACTCCATATTGTGATAGGGACAAACATGAGAAGATTGAAAACTAGAAAGATTGATAGTGGGAAGTGAGCCTATCTCAACTAGTTGAGGGAGTGGATGTACAAATCGAACACATAAGTTCAAATCTTCAGAGAGGCGAATTTATTTTTCTATTTATTCTTGAGGATCAGCCTTTCCTGATTCACATGTAGTTTGTCTAGAGGACCAAGCGTGGTTATTGACCAATATAAAAAGTGTTCTTCAAATCTTAGGTATCTCGGGCTACACGCGACACAATCCACTTTTCTCGTCCCTAACCCCGAACGATCTCCTCTTGACGCCGTTGGGCTTTCTCGCACGACTGTCGACGATAGGGCGGGATACTTCCTGTGACCGGTTGGACGCGGATGGTGATGTGTCTACAGCGACTCGAGGCAGTGGATGCACTAGCCTCTATGCAGCGGCCTTATACTATCCTTGGTAGAGATGAAATGTTACGGTTTCACCAAGCATCGGAAGTAATGATTGCGCCAATCGAACTCAGAGGAGTACAAGCAGCAGCACCGGTGGCCACCATGATCTAAGTCCACAATCTGAAGAGCCAATCTAGATCGAGGTGTGGTGTTGATCTTGTGACATCTTTGGTGCCAGGGTGTGACGGGATATGGTGGTGGTCTTGTGGTAATGACGCGACCACCACCCTCACGGTCGGCGGGCGGTTGGCTCGGAGTGCCTCGTGGATGTGACATCGGTTGGACACATTTGTCGGAGGGCCAGGGTGATGCACAAGGGTGATTATGTCGTCCCCTTAGGATGATCTGCTGCCAAAGGCAAAATGACAGAGCTAGTGGCAGCCCATGATGGCATCGTCTCACGTGGATCGACCATTGGCTGCCACTTGTGAGGACGGTTCGAGGCCATCGAAGTGTCCCAAACTCAGGATTTTGGCGGTTCTCGTGTTGCTCCTCTCTCATCAAAGATTGTGTTATGCGTGCGACGACGAGCTTTCATTGTTCAATGTATTTTGTGCCGTTCAGGACCATGTGTGAAATATGCTACTAAGATTGTGGCAAGTGAAGGAGATGACTTTGATTGGGTGGTGCTTCTCGAGCACCTAGTCTCGAGTTCCGGGAGTGAAAACCCTAGGTGTCATCTTGGTTGTTTGTACCCAATAGTGACGGTGTTTTCTGTGCCTTTACCTATTGAGGCATTGCTCGGTAGTCTCCTGGACTAGATCTTCAGGGTAAAACCCATGATCCGGTTCTGGCGATGGTGGTGTTTGCATGTCGTTTCCTTCCCGGAGGCATTGCTTTTGAAGAACTTTTCTTGTACTCCTTATGTTGTCAAGGGATAGTTTATGCCAATGGTCATCGTTGTACATTGTCAATCGTTTTCTGACCGCTTTGGGTTTTTTCTTTTTTTTTCTCCTTCCACATGACATTGCTTCGGCCTTCTATGACTTTGCTCTTTGTCAGCATCATTTGTGGTTCTTGATAACTGCCACACGTGTCGCACAAACAAATGATAACTCCGAACATTTTTGAAAGCAAATTTAGTGACATGAGGATGACAACTTTACTTGTCAGGCATGGCAACTTCCTATTCGAATTACAAGTTCCATTCTTTTCTTTTTTTTCCTTTTTGGATGGCAACATTAGTTTTATAAAACATCATGACCGAAGTGCTTAGAAATATCATTTGCATGAATTTTCGCTTGTGTGCGTTGATGTTGGTTGTGTTCATTATAATTATGTAGAACCTGGGTATGCTCATTATGTTTGTATCCCCTTGATGGTTTATTATGTTTGTATCCCCTTGATGCTTCATTATGAATCAATAAAATACACCATGTATCCAAAAAGCTAGATTGATAGTATATCATAGGAAGGTCGTCCACACAAATTCGGTACTCTCAAAATAAAACTCTACAAAATTGACAATCTCTGAATAAGTTATGTATCTAGTGGTTGATCCCGTCCGTTTACTAATCAACTCTGAATGTAGATTTATAAATGTTTTTGGCCTCAAACTAGCCTAGCTTAGCCTGGCATGCGTAATTCAGCATCGCATGTTCGAACTTTTACGCGCGCTGCTAGGCCGCCTGATTCTAAAAATAGACTTTTGTCCCGCTTGATAAATAAGCAACAATCCATACAACCAACATCTAAGTTCAAATCGAACGTGAAAACTGGGACATTAGCACAATTACACCCCAAATAAGAGGACAATAAAAGAAAGAAGCCACCTAGTGGAAGCCATCACGCGGCCCTATGGAGACGATAGACGATGCGCCATAGTCTGAAGCGTGTCCAACATGATGCCAAGTCGATCCTGGTCTCGCTTCCTAGAGAGCGGGTGCCAGTGCTGCAGAAAATCAAGGAATTTGAAGGAGTTAGACGCTTGCCTCAAAAATATCCGCTCAACCACCATTTTATTTCGAGTCCATGACATCGCCACAAAGATTAGTCAAAACAAGCGGCGATGTCGCCCAACTTGATTATCCCTGGTCTAGAGAAACACCATGATGTCCTGGGCCTCCTAGTCGGGCCCAAGGTCCTCATGTATGAATGTCCATTAAGGGCATAGGCCATCTTCGGGTCCGTGCCGCTTAAGGACCTCAGTCCCCGAAGGGATGCGATCTCGAAAAGTTGCCACACAAAGATCTTAATCTTCATAGGCAGGGATCCTTCCACAAAGGTGAGATTCAAGTTATGGTGGGGATCGGCATAATGCCAGGTATGTCGAGCTGAGAGGGAACTCCGCTAACGGTGAGAGCTGGTAGGTCACGGGATCCAGATATGTTGGCAGCTCCGGCGGTAAGGAGCCAAATGAATGCCGGAGCCGACCATCCCATTGCCCAAATCAGTAGGCCTTAGAGATGAGGAGGGATGGTTCCCTGTAGATAAAAAACAAGATGGTGAACCCTACCCTGAGTGGTTCATCCGCTATCCATGGGTCCAACCAGAATTGGGTTCCTTCCCCATTACCTATAGAGAAGGAAATTCCTAGATGAATTTCGTCCTTGATCTTATGGAGCTAGCCAAGAGCAGCTCGCCACTGAGGTACTTTGTCTGTACGAGTTGTAGCCACAAGCTACCATCGGCTCGCAAGATCCACCAGACCATTGAAGCATGAGAGCAACTTTCATCCAATGGGAGTCTATAATGCCGAGGCCTCCATGGTCCTTGGGTATGCATATGTCCACCCACTTGACCTTGTGGTGCTTTTGCCGGCCATCCGAGGCCTCCTGGAATAACCTAGGAGCTCCTTATCGAACAAGCTAGGAATGCCCTCCGGTAGGATGTACAACCCCATCATATATATGGGCAGGCTCGCAAGGTTGGACCTAATGAGTACCAGTTTACTTCATTTGGAAGTAAATTGGCCTCGCCATGGCTTGGCCCATGATGCCACCTAGCCGACCAAAGGGTCGAATCTGCTCATCAAAATCTTAAAATCGGCCATAGACATCTTGTCGTGGTTTTGTCACGCTAGATATCCTAGTGAGAGGACTTAGGTTCGAGGCCATCGCTACGAGGTGAGCTCGAAGGGGTTGATAGGGACGAGAGACAAGGGTTTACCCAGGTTCGGCCCCTTGGGGAGAGGTAAAAGCCTACATCTTTCTTTGTGTTGTATTAATTGGATATCGAGTACAAGGGAGCGGATTCGCTTGACCTAATGCTCGATAGATCGGTTCCCCTCCTAAGCCGCCTAGAAGCCTGCCATTATATAGGTAGGTATAGGCCATGGGCTTACAAGAGTCCAAACCCGCTTATACAAAGTATCCGACCTTGTATCTAAGTCGCCTTGTCTTCCTGGGCAAGCCATCTTCCGGGCGGTTCACTCGCCCATGTCTCGTGCCGTCTTCTAACTCCGGGTCTCCATCTAGGCCCCCCTGGTGAGCCGCCTCTTAGGCTTGTCTTCAACCTTCAGGCACACATAGGGCATTGATTATGAGCCACCAAGTATGACCCGGCCCCTCTTGGGAGGGTCACACCATGGGGTTATATCCCCAACATTAGGCCCCAGATTGATTTGAACCTGTTCATGTCAATCTTCAAATTCACTTGGAGGCGAGTCTCATACCTTTGTTACCTGAAAGGAAAACTTTGTAACCCACCATATAAAATATATGACCTCATCTTGGATATGTACAAAAATATTCCCTGTTGTCACAATGGATCATCTCATTAAACGGTCAATCCAAAAATCGAGGCGTCTTCCTTGGTCAATCATCATTGCGTCTCCTTGATTCTCGCGTGGACTGTTGTTGTCCCATCTCATAAATAGGCAGGTGAGGGGTCCCATTTCTTTTTACTTTCCCCCATTGTCGATGTCTATCTTCTTCTTCCTACTACAACGCTCGCTCGAAGCTCCGACACCGTCATCGGATTTCTCCATATTCACCAACAGAGGCCGCTACGTTCAGCCACCTCTTCGGCACCCTTCAATTTCTTTTCTTCTCCGCCTTGTAGATCTGTAGATCTACATTAGCTCACTGGAGTTGTTCCGCATCCGCCACCGCTCATCGGAGTACTCACCTTAGATCGATAAATAGAATATTTTTCAGTCGCCAAAACGCTAGCCTTCTCATGCGGTACCTTGCTTAGTATGCATCCTCCACTCATCGTAGATCCTTCTTGAACAAAACCCGCACATGATTTGCTCGTTCTTCCACTGATGTTTTTAGGTTTAGAATATATTTCCTTTTAATCTCCGTCCATAGATCTTGTAGCGGTTACCGTAGATGAAGGAATCTATTTGTCCACACTTAGTAAAAATTCCCAACATTAGCTATCTTTTTGATCCGCCATTGTATTGCCGGCTCTTCTTGTAGCAATTTTAACTCGCCTCCATCTCATAGTAGACGGCGGCATAACCTCAACTTTAGTCACCCTTGTTGCGAGGTTTTCTTAACCCTCCACGCCTTTGTGTTTTCTCATAGAGTTTAACCCACCATCATGGACAAAGCCCCCACCTCTTGCGACTGGATCAATTCCTGAGTCACTAAGGCATCATTGAAGGAATTTGTGACTACGTGAGCCTTGCCGTCCTAAGAGATCATTCACTAGCGGGTTCTCGGTAAAGATACCAAACCCATACCTCAGGAAGGGGAAGTGATCGTGTTCAACGATCACCTTCTCCATGGCTTTTCACCACCCGGGTCAAATTTCTCTCGGGACGCCTTGCACTTATACAAACTCCACCCTCAATACATTGGTCCCAACTCTATTACAAATTTGTGCCCATTTTAAGTCCTTTGCGAAGCCTATTTGCAGGAAGAACCCACTGTTGACCTCTTCAGAGATTTTTTCTACCTCGACCGCTAGACCGAGTTAGCAGCTGGGCCGAGTCTCGAGCTCGGAGGCATCTCAATCTAGAGGTGAAGGGATAGGGATTTCCCTGCAGCTGTCCTATCTAGCCATCCCAAAGATTGGAACCGGATTTGATTCTATTGCAAAGACACCTCCCCGGCTGTAGAGAATCCGCTGTTGGGTTATCGTCCTATCCGGCACTGCACCAACACTAAGCTCCCCGAATGGATGAGCGCCGCAAAGCCTGTCAAATATGCTTCGGCCTTTTTAAAGATCCAAGCCCTGCTAGCTAATGGATTAACCAGTGTGGACTTGACCAGCTGCTGGGTCAGCTGGAGGATTATGTCCTTGAGCCGGCGTGACAAATTGATGTGTGAGTATTCCGAGGAAGTAGACGATCCACCACGCTTCAACCGGACACCTCTGACTAAAAAAGACCTTAACTCTATCATCAAGTCGCTGCTCGGAGAGCCTCAGGGAGCATGCAACCAGACCGGGTTGAAGTCATTCTATATTCTCAACCCGACTCCATAGGTAAAAATTCCTTTGAACAAATTTCTTGTTATCTCTCAATTTTGTGTTTCATATTCTTTCTGATCCTTTTATGACTCATATGTAGGAAAAATCCCCTTTTTGGAAAACGAAATACACCCCCGCTCCTAAGAAGAAGGTGAAGGTGACCAAGGCCCGTGTTCTGGGTCGTAAGAGACAACCATCCGCTGCAGAACTGCTCGAACTTGATGACTCAGAGGTAGAACTTGAATCCCTTGGTCTTCTCTTTATGCAACTAATTGACAATGATTACTCACAGGAGGAAGCAGAAACAAGTCATGCTGATGTTGTAGAGGTAACCATTGTTTCCTCTGACTCGGAACTTTTGCCAATAAAGAGAATACGACAGGCTGTACGGAAGGTAAAATGTTGACGCCCTTTTGCTCACTTGGATCCCAACTTTCTTTTGAAGACACAACAAGATTACAACAGGCGTCAGACCTGGAGCACCAGCTCTGAAGACCTTTTGGCCGGCTTACCAAATGATCCGGCTCCTCAGAAATGGCGCACTAAGGTACTTCCTTGTCTTGAATTATTTTCTTCTGCATGCTAATCCTATGGTGCAGCTTACTTATGTTTCACAATGCTAACTTTCCAGGACTCGCCTCCTTCTTCCAGTGACTCGACCACCACGAAGTTCCCTCCTCTTGTTATCAACCAAGGGTCATTATTTTTATATCCCACTCTATGTGTTAATATTCTATCCTTGATTATGATGTATAACACCACCTTTGCTCATAGAGCTCAAGACAAACGAAGAAAGGTGAGATGGTTAACTACTACTCCTGATGTTCAAGAGTCGGAGAACCCAAGCCCCAACGCCCGTGACGCTCATGTTGAGCCCTCTGAGGCTGACAAAGACGCCCATGATGAGGTTCCTCAGCATAATGAGCCGGCTGATGTGGATATTGAGAATCCTGAGGCTTATCCGGAGGCTGATCCTAAGACGCCCAACCCCAAACCGATAGCTGAAGACGTGGCTTCTCATGAAGAAGTTACGGTTACCAGGGTGGCATATAAATCTCCAGCTCCCTCCAATGTACTATCCAAACATACCAATCAAGAAGAGGCGGCTCCTCTTAAGGAAGAGAAGACTCAATTTGATCTTCCTAACTTGGAAAAAATATCTGCTGACAAGTTACATTCTGGCTATCTGAGTCGTCTCTCTGCAAGACGGAACATGGAGGCCAACTTGGTCGGCATGATGAAGAAGAAATACGAGGTACTCTTGTTCCTTTGTCTTTCCATATATACTTATGTAGCCCCCCAAGAGCCGGTTTACCTTGCCAAAGGTTGGTCGGGTCTTCAATCTTTTGTAGATTTTTTATGTATCGCCTTGTAGCCCCCAAAGGTAGGTCATTATGTAAATAATGAGCCGACACTGAGCATAGAATAAGAGCCAAGTGTATCCCCCAAGGGTTGGGTCATTATGTAAATAATGTGCCGGCACTCAACATAGAATAAGAGCCAAGTGCACCCCCAAGGATCGGCTCATCTTCTTGAAGGTTATCCGGGTCTTATCTGTATTGTAACCCTTTGAAAGAACTTATAAGGATTTGCCCCCAAGTGTCAAGTATATTGCATGCAATCTGCTTGAGACTTGTAATGTCTTTCCTCATTGCCCCTAAGTGCTCATCATATATTGTTGTGGCGGATTAAAATGAAAATACTCCTGTTCTTGATTACTCTGCAGGAATCCTTAAACGCTGTCAGGTCCAGCCTGGCTGACCGGAGAAAAGATCAGACTTCACAACAAAATGCCCGGGTTGAAGCCAAAGAAAAATGGCAGCTCTCTTCCATAGAGCTTGAGAAGGTTAGTGTGGACCTCAAGTCTTATAGACAAACTGCTGAGACTGAACGAGCCACTTTAACCAAATGGGCAGAAGACGACGAGGGTCAATTGCAACCCATCGCGGAAGAGCTTAACAATCTGAAAAGCCATATATCCTGGATGATTGTAGCCGTCTTTGGTAAGTGTTTGTTAACTATCAACATTCCTCGCAAAAGAATCCTCTCCAGTCTTCGGCAACTTTCAGAAAGTTCATAAAATTTGACTCGGCAGGCTTATAAAATTTGTCTTGCTTGTAGGTGAACGAAGTCACCAACTTTCAGATAACAGTCTGATAAAGCTGAAGGATTTATACTCACTTACTAAGCAGTTGTATGCCAGATCCCTTTGCACCATTAAAGCTATTATGACTAAGAGGGGCGTTCCAAAGTTCATGAAAGGTGTGCTAGAAACGGTCTGCACCATCCCTAAGTAGATAGAGGAGCTGAAAAGATTACCGCCCATAAGGGTGCAATGGTTGCTTTGCACCGGTCACTGGCTTATGCACCGGAGCTTAACCCAGCAAAGATGATAGATGGCTTCCCTCAACATAAAGACGATGGCTCGCAGTTCACTCAAGATGATTACGCCCATTGCATGAAGGCATCATGAATATTGGCAAGCCGGCTAGCTGCAGAAGCCGATCTGTCATCCTATCAAGCGGCTTACTCTGAAGAGAACAAATGAGTTCGAGGGCCCAATTTCGAAGAAAAAATCTTGATCCCTCAATGCCGTAATCACCTCCTTGCTCCTGATGTTGACCCATCTCCAATCTTGCATGACGAAGATGAATTTGAAGCTTTAACAAACTACAACTGGGATGTGGACAACCTTGAGATCCATGAGACCGAAGACCCGGCAAAGGATGACTTGGCGGCGAGCTAAGCAAAGAGTTGCCCCCATGTGAATGTAACCTGGACCTACTGAGTTGCCGGGTTATAATTTGTGCGACCAAACTTAAGTCCGCAGATTTTGGGCTCTTTGACAGCCTCGTAATAGCATTAGTTAAAACTGATTGTCTTTTTCGTGCCTTCGTGCACGTTTTGAGTTTGAATAGCTTTATAAACTTATCCATCCTTCCTTTATTCTGGCTATGATCATCTTTCCTGATACCTGGTGGTGGCATATCATAGAAGAAAAGACCTGCAAAATTACAAGACATAAAATATATTCTCTATCATTGTTAAGGCGGCTTTGAAGCCACAACCCAAAAGAGGTTAACTCTTATTTATACTCTTGGTTAAAACTCAAGCTTATTTTTCAAAAACTTAGGCATGACTTTCCAAACCTCATATGCCAGCTCTCACATGGCACAGATTCGTCGTTTTAACCTAACTAGTTCAGGGTCTTTAAAAAGATTGAATGTTAAGAGTACGACGAGCCATATAACAGAGAGACTACAGCAGGGCATGAGTACCCCCGAAACCCATAAGGTGGCTCTCACATGACATAAATCCGTCGTTTTAACCTTAAACAGTTCATGGTCTTAGAAAACATTGACTGTCTAAGAATACGAACGGGCCACATGCAGAGAGACTACAGTAGACAGGCGAGTTTATCATAGCTTTCCGTAAGCCGACCCTCTCGTGACTAAAGCCGTCGTTTTAACCTTAATTAGTACAGGGTCTCATTGCAAGATTGACTGTCAAGATCGTTGAACAGTTCAGTGTCTTTATTGCGAGATTAACTAATAAGAGTTCGACGAGTCACATGGTGGAGTGGCAAGTTACATATAGGCAAGTTTAACCCAGATATGGCTTGAAAGCCGGTCAAGAGGGTATGAAAGCTAAAACCAGTGGGTTGGAAGCCCCCAAGTGACCTGTTGAATTATCAACTCTTTTGCACAAATGGCAGAGGCCCCGAATTATGGGGATGCCAACTTTATTATATGAAAAAGGTATATACAATGACATATGTATGTACATTGATGAGAGCCAATGATTCAAGTCTAGTAAGGCCGGAGATGAGCAATATTTCACGGCTTGTTGGTCTCCTGCCCGGAAGTGTGTGACTCGTCGCTCTCCCGTACATCGATGAGGTAATATGATCCATTGTGGGGATTCTTACTGACCATGAAAGATCCTTCCCGAGGAGGGCATACCTGTCTAGTCTTGAATCAAATGTATCACTAAGTCGCCTTGTTGAAACGTCCGGGTCTTGATTCTGCGACTACGGTAGCAACACAGATCTTGCTGATAAATCGCTGATTCCTCATCCAAAGTATCTGTCACGTCTTGACGCGCCGTCTCGTTTTCAGTTTCAACATAAGCGGCTACTCTGGGCAAGTCATGGCGGATATCATTTGGGTGGACAACTTCCACACCATAAACCATGAAGAAAGACGTATAGCCTGTAGACCTGTTAGGGGTGATTCTGATACTCCAAAGAACTAAAGGCAACTGCTGCTCCCAACAACCCGACATTTGCTCCAAAGGGACCATAAGGCGGGGTTTTATCCCTCTCAAGATCTCTTGGTTGGCACATTCTGCTTGCCCATTGGACTATGGATGAGCCACCATGGAGACATCAAGGCGGATATATTCACTTTCACAAAATGCCTTCATAGCCCCCTTTGATAGATTTGTACCATTGTCAGTAATTATAATGTGAGGGTAACCAAAATGAAAGATCAAGTTCTTGACAAATTGAACTATCGTGGCTGCATGACACTTGCTGACCGGCTCTGCCTCGACCCACTTGGTAAACTTATCAACCGCCACCAAGAGGTGGGTCTTCTTATTCTTGGACCTCTTAAAGGGCCCAACCATATCAAGCCCCCACACCACAAACGGTCAGGTAATAGAAATCATGCGTAGCTCCTGAGCCGGCACATGGGTGCATCGTCCAAATTTCTAACAGCCGCCGCACTTTGTGACTATGTCCTCTACATCTTTATGAGCCACCAACTAGAATAAACTGTGTCGGTAAGCCTTGGCCACCAAGGATTTTGGGCCGACGCGACGACCACAATCTCCGGAGTGTATCTGATGTAAAATCACCTTGCCTTCTTCAGGGGAAAATCAGCGTTGAAAAACACCAGCACACTCCACCGATGCAACTCGCCATTGACGATAGTCATGGACTTGGACCACCTCATGATCTTCTACGCCAAGGTCTCATCCTCGGGTAACTCACTATGAGTCAAATACGTCAGATATGGCATCGTCCAATCAGGGATAGCATGGAGAGCCGCCACCAATTGTCCCTCCGGGTCAGGCACATCGAGATCCTCCTCAGAAGGTACACTACTATGGAAAACCTTATACACATAATCTTAGCAGCAGCGCAGGACAGGAAGAGGCCCTACTGCTAATTAGCAGTAGTGCGATCCACGGACAGGTGCTACTGCTACCAACTTAGCATTAGCGCGGCTCTGTAGAGCAGCGCTTCTACTAAAATTGACCGACCGTTCCCGCCATGCTGGGTTTAGCAGTAGCGCACCCAGAATAACCGCGCTACTGCTAGTGGAATAGTAGTAGCATGCTTTTTTTCATGTTGCTACTACTAATTCTGAAACTGGCCACATGGAGGGCCCCGCTTAGCAGTAGCGCGTGTGCTAGAGGAGCGCTACTGCTAGCTTATTAGCAGCAGCGCGTTTTGATCCCAGTGCTACTACTAAGCTGCAGCCATACCACCTTTTCCCTCCCCCTCCCCTCCTCTCTTCCTCACTTTCCCCTAGCTCCCACCTCCTCCCTCCCTCACTTTTCTTCTTCCTAACTACTTCTCCCCCCATTACTCTCCTTCTTCTACCTATCTTTCTCTCTCTTTATTACTCCTAGCGAACTACACCACCTCCATTAATGCATCTCCTTTCTCTTTTTCCTTCCCCCTCCACTAGTTGAACTTGTCTCCTCCCAAACTAGATAGCTAGGTAGATCTAGCTAGCATTTAGTGAAGTGACCTATGTACCTCCCTAAATGGATCTATAGCCTTGTCAAGAATAGCTTTGTCCCCTTTTGATCATTCCATAGGTGTGTGTAGCGACAAATATCGACATCTCATCATCACCGTGCTCGATCTCGAGATAGTTGATTAAAAATTTATGCTTTTGCAAGAATGGAAATATGTGTATGTGTGCGATATGAGATAATCAGGTAATATGATGGAAATTGTGTGGGTGGCATGAGTTTCCACCGAATTGTGCTTGTGAGTTGCCTATGTTTTGGCGAAAAGTTGATTTATTTCCATTTTGGCGAATTCCGGGCAACATCTATATGTCCTATTTTTAGGGAAGGTCATGCCAAATTTTTGTATGACTTTGATGCATGCCTGCATTTTTATAATAAATTTGTTTATTATTACCGTGTAGGTGTTCATGATGGTCATCAGTGGAACGGTGGTGGACATGCGGTTGCGGTCGGTGGTGCAGGACATGGAAGAAAATAACCTGACAGAGGTTTTATGTCAGTGTCAAAGATGCAAAGGACGAGGTTGGCTCGGCCCCTATGACGATGGTCATGTGATGGTGCACCTGCTCAAGACTGGTTTCATTGATGGCTATACTCGGTGGATAATTGAAGATGAGAATTATGATGTTGAGGACGCCAACGGGGTAGGCAATGACGACATAGGGCAAGATGAAGAGATGATCGATAACGGCGGTGGAGAAGGGGCCGGACATGGCGGCGGAGAAAATGTTGACTCCACGCCGCATAATTTGTTTGTACTAAGTTCAATCGTGTGGGACCCTCATGTTCAAGCACTGCTTCACAAGGAGACGAGTACTGAGAGAGCTGCCTCTAGAGAGGAGGCAAAGATGTAGCAACTGGTGGTGGACTTGAACACTCCATTGTATCATGGTTGCAATCCCGAGGTGACCCGCTTGAGTTTCACGCTCGAACTCCTGAAGACGAAGGCTAAAAACAAATGGACCGACACTAGCCTCGATGAACGTCTCAAGTACCTAAAGGATGTTCTTCCCGCGAGGAATCTATGTCCTACTAATGTGGATGACGCCAAGAACATCGTGTGCCCTCTTGATCTGCCACACGTTAGATACCATGTATGCATCAACGATTGCATAATTTATCAGAAGGAGCACGCGGAAAAACAAGTTGTCCGGTGTCCAATGCTTCTCGATAGAAGAAGGATAGGAAGAAATCTCCCTAGAAAGTTGTATGGTACTTACCAATCACTCCCCGTCTCCAGCGGTATTTCGTAGATTCCAAGAAAGCAAAGCTCATGCACTGGCACGTGGAGAGGAAGAAGCTTGATGATGGTGATGATCCGAAGCTGAGACATGTCATGGATGGAAGCAAGTGGAGAGCGTTCAATGACGAATATCGGTATTTCGCATGTGATGCAAGGAACATCATGCTCGCCACGTGTACCAATATCATGAATCCGTTTGGCAATCAAAACACCAACCATAGCACATGGCCCATGTTTGTATGGATGTACAACCTCCCCCTGGTTGTGCATGAAGTCAAAGTACATACACATGAGCATGCTGATTCAAGGGTCGAAACAACCAGCAAATAATATTAATCGGTATCTGGGGCTACTTCAAGAGGAGTTAGACACATTATGGAAAACACCGGCTAAGACATGGGACGCCAGCAAAGGCGAGTATTTCTATATGAGAGCCGCGTTGATCACGACGGTGCATGACTATCTCGGTTACGGATATGAAGCAGGACAGGTGTGCCATGGATATTGTGGATGCACATGGTGCATGGATGATACGACCTCTCAGCAGCTAACGTCAAGGAAAGATGGCAGGTCTGGGAAAATCGTGTACATGAGGCATCAAAGATGGCTCGAGAAGGACGACCCGTGGAGAAACCGTGGAGATCTATTTAATGGTGAGGTTGAGCATCGAGGACCTCCACATAAGTAGAGCGGCGCTGAAATCTATGAGCTGTTGAAAAACTGGGAACAGTGCCCCGTGCCAGGAAAGACGATGAAAAAGACGCCGGAGCCATTGCTGAAGGTATGGAAGACGAGGTCTGTTTTCTGGGACTTGGAGTACTGACACAAACTCGACATGCCTCATTGCCTTGATCAAATGCATATCTATAAGAATGTGTAACATCCCAAATTTTGGAATGTTATAATAAATATTAGAATGATTGTTTGTTTGATTGAGTGATTGAAATTGAGTGAAAATTTGGAACTTTTTGAAAACTTTTGAATGAGAGGGAATAAAATGACTTTCCCTTTTATGTTTGATTTCCAATTCAAAATCCTACATTTCAAATCAGTGAGAGAAGATGACATGACTTCTTCAATATAAAAAGATTTGAAAAGTGAATTTCAAAACTATTTGAAATTTCTTGATATGGAGTTCACTTTCATATTTGAATTTCCTATATGAACTTGGAAATAATTCAAACCCCTTGACAAAACTTGAGAGGAGTAATATGACACTCCACACCAGGGGCAACTTTGTGAAATATTTGAACAATAAAACCAGGGAGTTATTTGAAATTTTACTGCAAAAGAATTAAAATCAATTTACGCATTTTCTGAAAATAATGTTTTTAAAAAGTATTTATTTTGGCCGTGGAAAAATGTTCATTAAATCTCATTTAATTCCCTGAAAACATTATTTTTGGAAAAGTTTTTAATGCCTTAATGAGAATTGAATTCTCTAGAAATTAGAAAAGGAAACGAATTTAAAGTTTTATTAAAACCGGTCGGCCCACCTGTCTTAACTCCCCTAAATCGTTCCGCACCGGCCAACCGCCGCCGCTAATCCCGCCCCCTCTCTCTCTGTCGTGTTGGACCCCCGACCGACCAAGCCATCCCCGCGATCGTCCCCTCCATCCCGCCCCGCACCTAGCCGGAGATTCCACCGCGCCGGATCTCCCTCCTCCTTTCCATTTTCTACGACCCCGAGCCGCTCCTATAAATACCCAAGGCCTCCCGCACCCATTCCACCCCTTTGCCCCTCTGCCCGACGCCTCTCGCTGCCGCCATTGCTCGCCAGAGTCCGACCGCACCGCCGCGCCATTGTTGAGCTGCTGCTCACCTCCGACCGCCCCAAGCCCTCCCGAGCCCACCAACCTCTCCCCCTCGCTCACGCACACCTCCCAGTGCCCTCATCCAAGCCTCGCATCCACCGGAGCTCCCTCCCTGTCGACACCCGAGCACCGCCGCCGCCCCGGAGCTCGTCGCCGACACCTCCGACCACCTGCACCGACGCCAAGACCACCAACGGAGTCGCCGTCCTCGCCCGCGTCGACCGGTGCCCTCGCCAATGCCAAAGACCCCACGGAGCGATGCCACCATCCATGCTCGAGCCGCCGGCGCCGTCGAACTTGCCGGAGTTGACCTCCACCCCGGTGAGCTCTCTACCCCGTCCGATCTCTCTTGAACGATTAGGATTAGAGGTCGCGTACCCCTTCGGTTTATTTTAAAAGAACCACCCGGTTTTCTTTTAGCTATTTTGACCGAAGCATTTTCCTTTAAGTTCCGGCCGTATGCCAATTTAGCTCAAACACGCACACCCCGTAGCCAATGAGAAAGCGCCACGTAGCACCCCTGTTCGTTAGATTAGGATTTTCTTTTCTGAAACAGAATTAGTTCTGTTCTTGTTTTCTTTATATCTTTTATGTTTTTAATTGTTTTAATTTGATTCTTTTTGCATTGTGTCACAAATTTTATGTAGGTTCTCTAGATATCAAGTTTGACCCTATTTGACTATTTTAAAATTGAATTCAAACAGATTTGATCCAAATCTTATTTTCTGAATATCTTGAGTTTAAAATTTTATTTTGAGTATATTCTTTTTGCTACTTGTCACTAGTGACTTTAGTTATCAGTAGGAAGAATTTGGGAATTTTTGGAATAATTTAAATTAGTATTTTTAACAAAACAGATTCTGTTTTAGTTCTTGTTAGGTTTATTTCTAGTTCTTTTGTTTTAAATTGTTTCAATTTATTTTCTTTTATGTTAGTTGACAAGTTTTACTTTGTTTCTGTTACTTAGCAGTAGTATTTCAACCAAGTTTATTTTTATGCCATTTATTATTTCTATAGCATGAAATCAATTCTAGTTTCATAATAACTTGCAAATTGATTTCCTTGCTAGTTGGATTTCCTATTTGAAATTATTTTCATAAATTATTTTATAAGTTTTACTTTCTGTTTACTTAGTTTTTATATATTTTGTTTTGTGTTATTTTAAAATTTTATTGTTTTTACTTGTTGTAAACTTATGATGTTTAGTGTGTTGTTTTTCATAGTTCTTACTTGTTCTTCAAAAGTAATTCTTTTTACTAAGTAAAATACTTATGTTATACTTTACTTTGTTTTGTGTTTTACTTTTGAAAATAGGATTTAACTGTATAGAAAACCACTTTTGGTTGATTTGATGAAGTTTTGTTGATTTTAACTTTTGTCTTAAGTATTTCCTTCATCACAACCCTTTTGTGTTTGGTTTTGTGTTTCTTATAGATTGTTAGTATTGATTGCTAGTATGATTGCTTATATGAATGCAATGTTTGATTGTATAGATTTTATCGGAGAGTGATGAATAGTCTATCAAGTATTTCTGAGAGCGACATTTTTCTTCATCAATAGTACAGGCAGTTCACTTTGACCATCTATTTCATACCTATGTTTTATTGCATGTAGTGACATCATTCAACAAATCCCACCAGTAGTGTTATTGAAATTCTTGTAGTTGAGTAGAATGCATGAGGTAGGAACCCACCACTTGTTACTAAAGCCCCGGGAACATTAGTTATTTTATGCTATGCTAAAGTAGACGGGGTTTGGTATGAGTGTTTCGTGAGTGGTGTGAGAAGGAGGACTCTACGTCAAGACGACAACTTCATGAAGGCATCTTCAAGTCCCGCATCTTCAAGACCTCAGGACTTCAAGACTCGAGAAGCTAGTTTTCAATACACACTACTGGGTGAAGGATGGTTGATTGGGCATCCCTGGAGTAACCAGTGGATGGCCGGGATGCATGGAGAAGCGCCATGACATCTTGCGGAAAGCATCACCCAGACTCAAAGGGACGGATGAATACTTCATGCCCGGAAGCTTACCTGTGTAGCCACAAGTCATTATGGGCTCTGGCTTGGTTGATCTTTGTTGTGACTCTGAATGGGCAGTGCTACGAGATGTAGTTGACGTTAGGAATGGATGGGCACTGACAGTAGTCAAGGAAACACTCTGAAAGACCATGTTTCGTTCGTCCTGTTCTCAAACACCCAGAAGTGCGAGGACTTACCAGGAGGGAACGAATCTTGTGGGTAAAGTACACAACACTCTATAGAGTTAAACCTAATCGATTAGCCATGTCCCCGGTTACGGACAATTTGAGCCTCTGGACTTGGATCTATGTTTGAACTCTCAACACTAAACCGATAATTAATTGTGGGCAACTTATGATACTTGTGGGCATTTAGACATCGATTGGCGGAACCATGTCATGTTAGGTAACTCTATAGTGAAAACTCCTGATAGTCCTTTGTTGTAGGAAAATAAAATAAAATCTGCTTTTATGCAAAAACTCAGACACAGAGACACAAAGCCTTACTGCATATATATAATAGCTTTTATCTTCTGTTCTGCTATGGTGATCTTGCCGGTACATTCAATGTACTGACCTACACGGATGCAACGTCTTATGTTGCAGATAAGCTCTACTACGGGTAAGAGTACGATTCAGGGTTACGGTCTACACTCAACCTGCCGTTGGTGTTATTGGGACTCCACTCCCGTTGACTATTTCCGCTGAGATTCTAAGGTATATATCAGTTTTACGTTAATTACATGTGATTGCCCTTTGATATATACATTGAAGTACTGTGTGTGCCAGCATACTGATCCAGGGATGGCACAGAACACATTAAGTCGGATAAGACCAAGGATGGGCCGAAGGAAACAAAAGACTTGCAAGATTTGGAGATCAGGGCAGATCTGCACATGCCGCCCCGTAAAAAGTCAGAGCAGACAGAGACGGAGATAGCGGCGTGGGAGAAGAAGGGCAAAAAGGTAGAGGAAGAGGATTATTTGCCCCCTTCTTGCTTCACATTAAGTCTGGCTGAGATCGATCAATTCTTCAAGTGCCTTACCGGAATCAAAGTTAGCTTTGGTTACTATGGCAAGATAAGCAGATATCTAGACACGAAGAAGAAAAGGTTCATCTGGATGAAGTCCCATGACTGTCATGTGATGATGACGCAGATACTACCTGTTTCCCTTAGAGGGATAGTAGACAAGCAGTGACACGCTTATTGGTCTTTGTAACTTCTTCGACGTCATCTTTAGAAAGTCAATTAGTGTGAGGCAGCTGTGAAGGCTACAGGAAGAGATCGTTGTCATACTAAACGATCTTGAGATGTACTTCCTGCCCACGTTCTTTGATGTCATGGTGCATCTATGTGTCCATATTGTGGACAACATAATAGACCTGGGGCCGTCATTCCTGCACAACATGATGTCATTTGAGAGGATGAATGGGATCATCAAAGGATTTGTTTGTAACATGTCCCATCCAGATGGAAGCATCGTCCAGGGCTATCTGACGCAAGAGTGCATCTCTTTCTGTGAGAATTTTCTTTATGGCACAGACCGGCCGCCTGGTGTTGGTGTGCCCGTTAACAAGCACGATGGGAGGCTTGAAGGAGAAGGTCACTCCAACGGTCACAGGGAACTGCATGTGGCCTACTCAGATTGACGCAATGACTTTGACAAAGCAAACTTGGTAGTGCTACAACACCTACACCAGGTAGATCCTTTTGCCGCACTGCAGAAACAAACTATCGCAAAGAAGTATCATGACCGGGGGGTATGCGGGAAGGACGCCGAAGTTACTACAAAGCACAACTCCACTTTCCTACGTTGGTTCAAAGAGCACATTATTGCTAATCCCCGGAAGAGGGCTCTAAGGACGGATTGCTCATATACGCCTTAGCACATGGCCCCTTTCCCAACCTCATCACCTATCAGGCAAACAATATCAACGGATACACATTCTGCACGGAGGCCAAAGATATGGACAATGGTGATCAGAAATCAGGGGTTACGATGGAATGCATAACCGACAATGACAATGGCGCAACTGAGAGATTTTACGGAAGGGTCGAGGAGCACTGGGAACTTGGCTACTCTGGAGTGCAAAACGCGATGATGTTCCATGTTAGATGGCCTAAGAATGTCGAAAGAGAAAACCAGTATTTCACTAACATGACTATACCTGACGACAAGAGCGGTACCATGAACGCTATCGCAAAAAAACGAGCCATGGGTACACGCTAAGCACGTGACACAATGCTTCTTCATAACCGACGCGCGCAATCCCAGCTGTGTTGTCGCGAGGAGAGGCAAAAGGAGCATCATTGGAATGGATGGAGTCACCAACGAGGAAGACTACGACTAGTACGGCAACCCAATGAGGGAATATGACAATGACGATGAAGTCTACGTCAAAAGAAGAATCAATACTACGTTACCTAAGAAAGATCGTACTCCATCGAAAAGGAAAAGTCACAATGAGGTGCTCAATCATTCTTCAACGAATGATGGGGTTATTACCCCTGGGTAGGCCAAAGCAATGGGGTTTTTCCTCCCCCGCTTCAAAGAAAAACTATGCGACCAGCTACCCACGGCCGGCTGGGGCACGGACGGCTGGACGAGGAGCCGGCTTGACCCCCGGCTGGCTGGACGGGGCCGGTTGCCTCCAGGCCGCCTCCTCCGTTCGCCCTGGGGTGGACATGCAACGTCATGTCCCTCTACACGCGGGTATGACGACATGACGTGACCACCACAACGGGCGACACTGTGGCCGCAGTGTTCCCTGACGCACGAGTGCGCATGGCTATAGTCCGGCCATCCAGGCCGCTGACCTTGGCGAGCGTGATCGGGTGGGGGAACAGTATCGGCACGCCCTTGCCCACTCGATTACTTGCCCCGGCGTGGCTATAGTGCAGCCGACCATACTAGAGACTTTGGCCGGCTGGCACTAGGCGACACCTCCTGGGCAACCTGTGCCACGGCAGGTGGGCAAGGGCCAATCACAGAGCCGGCTGGCGGGCCCCAGCGGGCGACAAGACCGCCCAGCCAGTGGACCCTACCGACGACGAGAGGGCTCGAAGGAAGGGACCCCCTGGTCAGCCGGAGAGGCTGCCAGCCGGGTCCCCCCACCTTTGTACCTTAGGAATATTATAGAGCCGAGGGGTTGGCCTATAAAACCCGCTGAGCCCCCCATAAAACGGGGACGGACAAACAGGCGATCATTCGCACACACCCACATAGAACTCTCCTCACATATCGTCTCTAGCAACGGAGGAAGACGAGCGACTGCTACTTCTTCCTCCTCCTCTAGAAACAGCTCTAGGAGCACCCTTGTAAACACATCAATCCATCAAACTAGACCAAGCAGGACTAGGGGTGTTACCTCCCACGGAGGGCCCTGAACCTGGGTATATCATGTGTCACCACCGCTTGTGCCCAATCTCGCACCCGGATCCCGTCGGCGTCCTCCGGCCCTAACACCCATGATAAGGCTACCCAAGGCATCTGTCGTGAGAAAACAACGACAGTTGGCACCTACCGTGGGGCCGTACATGGCACTGGCCGATTCATGCTTCGGGTAGGACCCCTCGCCATTCCCCGCCGTCGCTGCACGTCCAGGAGAAACCGCGGGCTCGCGGGGCTATCTCCGACATGCCCTGCGGGCAGCTTCACCGACCTCGCGCTCGACAATGAAGTGCTCACCGAGCGTTTCGGCAGGCTCAGCCTCGCTGAAACTCCGGCCACCGACGAGTACCCCAGCCAGGTGCTCGTTTGCGCTGATCCGCCCACAGCTGTTGGCGCACTTGCTACGACCTAGTCCAGCGGCTCCCATGATCGCGTGGGGGCAATGGTCATCATCTCCTCCACATCCTCCGGACATGCGCAGGACGGGGCTGACGCAGCCGCGGCCCGCGTCGGCACCTCTGACCCGCTCGGTGCGGCCCTCCGGGGCTTGAGCACACCTATCGCCCCAACCGCAAACCCTGACGCTACCGCAGCCAACCTCAAGGCGGTTTGCCGCATACTACTCGAGGACTCCACCGCCCTCGTGGCCACACAGGGCCACATGGAGGCCGCCCAACCAGAATACGCTTCCGCCTACGGTCTCATGCCGGATGGCACAGAGCCTAGACGGTGTGGGGCTATGCGCGACCATGGCCGCATGGTTGTTGAAATCCTAGGCAGCAAGATGCCCGTCTACGGCACCCCCGCAGCCAACTTGCGGGCCCTCAAGATGGCCTACGAGGATTTGGCCACCTTGGAGGGAGAAGAATGTGCCGCTCATGAGCGTCACATCATGGAGCTCATTGACGCCGCCGACACGTAGCAGCATCTGCTCGCAGCAGGCAGCGCCACCTCCGGAGGCTCCCGGCTCGAGCGCAAGGGCACGGGGACTGCTGGCCGTCAGCCGGCTCAACACTCCTTCTCCCCTCACGTCTCCGGACACCGGGCCGAAACAAAAACCCCCCAGCCCTCTCAGCTACCGCGGAGCGAGCAGCTGGCTGTTAACAACCGACTCACCAACAACCCGCCTCGCAGCGGCCGGCACCACGAAGCGCCAGCAGCCGATAGCCGGCGCAGCCGCGGGCACACTCCACCCCCGCGACACGAGCCGGAACGGTCGGTTCTGTCCATGATCCGCCCCGAGCTCTCGGCTCGGATCGGGCCGCGTGTCCCCCGTAGCGAGAACGACGCCCGCAACCGCATCGACCAGCTCACGCAGTCTGCCCTCCTCGAGGAGGAGGGCTCGATTGGCCGGGCCTGTTTTGGATCTCAACGAGTCATTCCCGACCGGCTTCACACTCCCCCGAGATACCCCGAAGTACAATGGGCCCGCCAAGCCCGAGGGCTAGTTGATCCGAGTAAAGACGACCCCACATGCCAAAGCAACGACAACCCCGACAACGTGTCGGCCGGCTGTCGAAAACTAGCAGCCATAGAACAACAAACGCAAGAACGACCAGCCGCATCCTCGCTACGGAAGCTGACAGGTCGCCACCATCGAGGAGCAGGAGCTAGCTGCCTAGCTTTCCAGTCAGCGCCAATGCACTAGCAAGGCTGCCTGGCAACCGAAGGTCACCTTCGAGCAGATGCTCGACCTTCCCTGCAAGAACCATTCAGGGGTCAAACCCTATACGCACACGCTTCAGAAGTGTAGCTTCTCACAGCAATTGTCCTGGGGGGACGCCCCCCCCGACTCCTCCCGCGCTGCTAGCCGGCGCATCAGCCCCGGCCCCAGCTGTCGCCCTGGCGCCGGCTCCGACTCCGGCCCAAAATGACATTCGTCTTCACGACCAGTTCCCCAACCAGGACGGTTGCTACGTCGTCTTCACCAGTGAAGAGACGAGCAAACATGCGCAGCGCCGGCTCCATCGTGAGGTGAACGCCATCATGCCGGCAACTCCCCAGTTCATGCACTGGTCGGAGAAGCCGGTCACCAGGGGTCGGGCCGATCACCCCGCTATGATGCCAAGCCCCAGAAGCTACGCCCCGGTCCTCGACCCCACAATCGCCACCGAAAAGCGCACCTGCTGTTTATCATGGGTGCTGGTAGATGGTGGCAGTAGCATCAACATCCTATACCTCGACACGATGCGCAAGCTGGGGCTGAAGACAGAAGACCTGTAGGAAAGCCGGACGGTTTTCCATGGCATCGTGCCTGGGAAGTCCTGCTCCCTGTCGGCAAAATCATGCTCGACGTCCTCTTCTATAGACCTAGCCACTTATGTCGCGAGCCAGTGTTGTTCGAGGTCGTGGACCTCCCAAGTCCCTACCACGCACTATTGGGCCGGCCGGCCCTTGTCAAGTTCATGGTGATCCCCCATTACGCCTACCTCAAGCTCAAGATGCCGGGCCCCAAGGGAATCATCACCATCACGAGTGACTACAAGATGTCGATCGAGTGCGCACGAGATGGAAGCCGGCTGGCCGAGGCCCTCGAAATCACTGAGGAGAAGCGGCAGCTCGACCGGCTCGTGGCCCTCGCTGCCAGCCAGCCGGCCGTGCCGGCTTCCCCCTCGCAATCTGTCGGCGAGGCCTCCTTCCAGCCGTCCAAGGACACCAAGCAAATCCCGCTCGACCCGGCCCACCCCGCTCAGTGCGTCACCATCGGCTCCCGTCTCGACAGCAAATCGGGACATCTTTGCATGGTCCCCCAAGGACATGCTAGGTGTTCCGAGAAAGTTCGCCGAGCACAAACTACAAGTCCGGCTGAACGTCAAGTCTATCAAGCAACCCCTGCGCTGTTTCTCTGACGAGAAGTGGTGTACTATAGGAGAAGCGATCGCCCGGCTGCTCGCAGCTGGGTTCATCATGGAAGTTTTCCACCCAGACTGGCTAGCCAACCTAGTCCTGGTACTGAAGAAGAACAAGACCTGGTGCATGTGCATCGACTACATCAGCCTGAACAAGGCGTTCCCCAAGGACCCATTCGCCCTGCCGCGGATCAATCAAGTCACCGACTCCACGACCGGCTGTGACTTGCTGTCCTTCCTGGACGCCTACTCCGGCTACCACCAGATCAAGCTGGATTCGGAAGACCGGCTCAAGACCTCCTTCATCACGCCCTTCGGGGCCTACTGCTACATCACCATGTCCTTCGGTGTAAAGAACGCATGCACCACCTTCCAGCAGTGCATGCAGAAGTGCCTCCTGCCTCAAATAGGCAGGAACGTCCACATCTGCATCGACGACATCATCGTTAAAACCAAGAAGCACTTCACCCTCCTCAACGACCTCTGAGAGACCTTCGCGAATCTACGCGAATACAAGGTCAAGGCGAACCTGGAGAAGTGTGTCTTTGGCGTCCCAGCCGGCCAACTCCTGGGTTTCTTCGTGTCCGCTCGCGACATGGAAGCTAAGCTCGAGAAGATCAACGCAATCGGGCACATGCCTAAGTCGACCTGGGTCCGTAACGTCCAGAAATTCACCGGCTGCCTCGACTCGCTCAGCCGGTTCATCAGCCACCTGGGGGAGAAGGCCTTGCCCCTCTATGGGCTCATTTGAAAGACGGCTCTAGTCGAGTCGGGTCACACCAAGAAGCCGGGCATGTTCGATTGGCCTGACGAGGCGGACGAGGCCTTCCACGGCCTCAAGAAGGCTCTCACCTGTGCGCCCATCCTAGCCGCACCGGCTGAAAAGGGGCCCTTGCTTGCCTACATCGCGGCGACCACTCGGGTCATCAGCATCATCCTGGTGGTCAAGCGACCGGAGGAGGGCAAGTCCCTGTCGGTCCAGCACCCCGTCTACTATCTCGGTGAGGTCCTCTCTGTGTCCAAGCAGAACTACCCCCACTACCAGAAGATGTGCTACGACATATACTTCACCGCAAAGAAGGTCAAGTAGTACTTCTAGGAGCATACCATCACCATGGTGAGCACGACCCCACTCGGCGAGATCATGAGCGGCCGGGACTCCACCGGCCAGATCGCCAAATGGGTCATCGCCCTCACCGATCATGAGATCCGGTACGAACCTCTCACCACCATCAAGTCACATGCATTGGCCGACTTCCTCATCGACTGGGCGGAAAATGAGGACCGGCCTGGGTGCCGGCATAGTCCTCTCCTCCCCGAAAGGTGACCAGCTCAAGTATGCCCTCTAGATCCACTTCGCCTCCTCCAAAAACGTGGCCGAGTACGAGGCCATCGTCCATGGCCTCCGGCTCACCAAGGAGATCGGCATCAGGCGCATTCTATGCTTCGGCGACTCTGACCTCGTGGTGCAGAAGATCTCTGGCGAATGGGACGCTAGGGACGTCAACATGGCTAGCTACCGCTTCCTCGTACAACAGCTCATCGGCTCCTTCGAGGGTTGTGAGTTCCATCATGTCCCACGGGCGGACAACGAGGCGGCCGACGCGTTGGCAAAGATCGGCTCCACCCGGCAGGCCATCCCAGCCGGCGTCTCCCTCGAGCGGCTGCTTAAGCCATCGATTAAGCCTTCTCCAGAATCGGAATACATATTCGTGTTGGCTGACGCCGCCGGCCCATCGATGGCTTCGGCTGCCCCTTCGGCATCTTCGCCACCGGCTCCCTCAACCTTGGTCACCCTGCCGGCACCAGTTGAGTGGGATGCGTCCGAGGCCGCCGGCTCCAATGACACGGTCATCATGATGATAATCGACAAGCCGGCCTCGAGGGATGGCGAGCCAGTCCCGGGGACTGATCATCCAGGCCCGGGGATCCTGAGCGGCCCCCATCTCTGCTCCCTCGTGGGCCTAGCCTATCTTAGTGTTCCTCCTACACGGCGAGCTCCCCCGGACGAGGCCATGGCGAGGCAAATCCAGCGTCGGGCCACGACATACAACATCATCAACAATGAGCTCATCCATCGCAGTACCACCGGCGTCTTCCAGCGATGCATCGAGCCGGAAAAGGGTCTTGAAATCCTCCTCGACATCCACAAGGGCGAGTGTGGGCACCATGCCGCCTGTAGGACCCTGGTGGCCAAGGCCTTCCACCACGGCTTCTACTGTCCCACTGTTCTTGAGGCGGCCAAGAAATTGGTCAATGAGTGTGAGGGCTGCTGGGGCTTCAGCACGCACAGCCACCTGCCAGCATCAGCCCTCCAAACCATCCCCCTCTTGTGGCCCTTCGCCGTCTGGGGGCTGGACATGGTGGGTCCCTTCAGCACCGCACGGGGCGGCTTGACACCCTTGTTGGTGTCTGTCGACAAATTCACCAAGTGCATCGAAGCACGACCAATCAAGAAGCTGGATGGCCCCACGGCCGTCCAGTTCATCGGTGACATCACGGTTCACTATAGCATCCCCACAGAAACATTTGACAATGGCACGAAATTCGCCAAGGGCGCGCTCGCACGTTTCTGCTGCAAGCAAGGAATCCGGCTTGACGTGGATTCCGACGCTCATCCACAGTAAAACGGCCAGGTCGAGAGGTCAAATGGCCTCATCTTGGCCAGCATCAAGCCCCGACTCGTGAAAACAGTAAGGTCAGTAGGCTGCTGGGTCGACCGGCTACACGCCCTTCTTCCTTGTGTAGGGGTCCGAGGCGATCATCCCCACTGACATCGAGTTCGACTCGCCTCGGGTCTCCATATATACGAAGAAGGATGAAAAGGAGGCAAGAGAAGATGGTGTCGACATACTCGAAGAAGCCCACGAACTGGCCTTGAGCCGGATGGCAATCTATCAGGAAAAGATCCGGCACTACCACTGCAAGCGGATCCTGCCACTCTCCTTTCATGAAGGGGACCTGGTGCTCAGGCGGATCTAGCGGACAGTCGCACAACAGAAGCTGTCCTCCCCATGGGAGGGCTTGTTCATCGTTAGCAAGGCATTGCATAACAATGCGTACTACCTATCAGAAGTCCAGAAGCCGCAGAAGCGCAAAAGAGATGCCTCTGGCGAGGAGACCGAGCGCCCATGGAACGCGGCGCTCCCCCGTCCGTTTTACTGCTGAAAAAACCAGTGTATGTATGTATCCCTCCACTTTTGGGCTTATGAAAGCAATGGGTGCCCTAGGATGGCTCTTGCGCACACCTTTTTGTTTCCCTCAAAGGTCTCCTCACTCACCGGTTCCCCGGCCCGTCTCCCGGGCCCGGGGGCTCGCCGGCTGGTCCTAGGTCGCCTCTCTCAAAAATTGGCCAAGTAGTGTGAGCCGAGCAAGCCCTCCCACCCTCCCATCTACATGTCTGGCTCTCGGCTGTCTGGCTGATGGAGCCTCGGGGCAGCAAAGCATAGCTCACACGAAAGATCAATCGCAAGGAGATACCAGCTAGGTCCAATCGTACTACCGCAAAACTCTCGCGGTTCCTAAGTTCAGAACCGGCTCCCTCAAGGTGGACGCCCCGACCCAGCTACAGACCGGCTCCCGGCTGTCGGGCTGGCGGGGCCGAATTCAAAGGGGAAAAGGGGTAGAATAGAAGGAACCAAATGGGCAGAAAAGGATAAGGACGAGCAAGCACGCGCAATAAGGCAAACACATCGAATATTCACAATACGAATTTTAAAGAAAAAAGAGGTCCACCACCATCAATGTTCATTACATTACACCCCTAGTGGGTGGAATTAAATCCTAACATGCAGGAGAAAGAACGAAATATAAGACGCCCGAGGGGTCAGGCCACCGGCGCGTCGCCAGCCGGCGTGCCTCGAGTCGGCGCATTGCTGGGCGGATTGACTCCCGCCCCGGAGGTGGTTGAGGCCTTAGGTTCGGCTTCCTTGGCCTTTGAGGCGGCCTTCGCGGTCCTAGTCGTCTCGCTGCTCGAGTCAGTGCTCTCGTCGGCAACCTCCTCGTCCGCCGGACCTTGGGGGATGCCGAAGGAGTCTTCAGGCACCGCAGGAACTCATCCGCGTCGATGTATGACGCGAGCTCGTTGGCCTGGCGGACAAGGGCCGGCTCATAGGCCTCCTGCTCCTCGGCCGGCTCATCCCACATAGTGGCCAGCTAGCACAAATCCATGTCGTGATACCACGACATGACGAACCGGAGCGCCATCTGCGCGCCGGCTCGGGCCGCTGACACCTTCCAGGCCTCGAGCCAGGCCACGGAGTGCTCTAGCCACAAGGACACGTGGTTCTCTGGCGCCCTGCCATGGCCCGGCCACAAGGTGGCGATGACCTCCTTATCGGCCGTCTTCAGCCGCTCCACGCTCCGCTCGAGGTGGATCAGCTGGTGTTCAATGGTGATCCCAAGCTCCGCCACATCCCATGCGGTGTCCTCCTCGATGGAGCGCCCGCGCACCCAAAGGCATTCCCGGTGCTCCTCAATGGTGCGCTCGGCGCTGCGCATAGTCTCCGAGAAACGCTCTAAAGAAGAAAGGGAAGAAGTGGAGAAAAGCAAATCACAAACAAGAACCAGCAAAGAAAAAGTCAACCGGCTGGAGAGAAGAAAAACAAACACTTACATTCGATGGAGTCATCAACATCAATGGCGAAGTGGAGTGACGAATCCTTCTCCGACGCCAGCGCCGCCTATGCCTTGGCGAGGGAGCCTTTAACCTCCTCCAGTGACCTCTCGAGGCGGGTCACCTCGCTTTGGACGGCGGCGGTTCGCCGACCGGCGTTGGCCGCCTCCTTGACGGCCTTTTCCTTGGCCGTCACCTCCCGCACCACATCGGCCTTGAGGCGGTCCTGGGCCGCCTCCCCATCCACCAACAGCGTGGCCAGCCGGTCCTTCTCCAGAGTGACCACCTGGACGCTTTGTGCCAGCCGGTCCCGCTCGGAGACGACCACGGTCTTCTCTGTCTGGAAGGCGGTCAGCTCACCTGCAAGACAAAGCGGGCGTTAGCCGGCTCTTCTACGTCTGCTCCGGTTGTCAGGAAGCCGGCCAAGCTCCCAGGGGCTACGTGCCCCTCTCGCAAAAATCGAAATACCTTGCGCCCGCGTCAACTCCTCCTCCAGCAGGTAGAAATAGTACTTGCCGCGGTCGTGGATGAAGACCTCCTCCTCGAACAGCTTCTGCCGTTGGGAGTTCCCCTCCTATCACACGGAGCCAAAGTCAAAACATGCTCAAGGAGATCCGGCCCGGCTACCCGTCATCCGGTCAGCCGGCCCGCATCTCGGGGGCTAAACCCAGTGGGTGCGCTTGCACACCCCCATAGAATATTTTAACAAGAGCGACTCGGCTTACCTCCGCACGCTATAGGGTGGCATCTGCCGCTTTCAGGAACCGGGCAGCTCCTGGCGGCACCGGTCCAGAACGCTCTCCAACTCCCCGAACAAGGGAACCGGGCCTCCTGCCAGGGGAGCCGGAAGGGTTGGGACGTGCGGCAGCGCCTCCCAAACCCCGAGCACCTCCCGCTTGGTCCTGAGGGTCCTCCGGGAGCGGCCGCCGTTACCGCCCTTGCTCGGGCTCGCCACGGTGCCGGTCGCCAGGGGTGGGTTGATGACGGCGAGGGCTTGGGTGTCGCCCCCCGCCGGCCTCTCACCCGGTGCCGTCGCCGCCTCCTCCTCCTGCCGCTCCGACATGACGACCGGCGCAAACGGCACCTCTATCTCCATGGCCGCCACCTCCGGCGCCGTCTCTGGGGCTGTTGGGGCCTCCGACGCATCGACCCAGGCCGGCACGGCCGCAAGCGGAGTCACGACCGGCACCTCGAGTCGGGCCGCCTCGATGGTCGGCTCCGTGGCCGCCGCCCTCGTTCAGGCAGCCTCCTCCACGGACTGAGGCGCAGGCGGCTCCATGGCCGCCCCTTGCTGCTCATTCAACAGGGGCCTCAATAGGCAGGTCGATTCCACTACCGAGTCTGAAGCCCACGCGGGGTCCGTGGACCTTCTCCGCCTCCCGCCGGTCAAAGTCCCGGAGTGCGAGGCCGTGCCTCGCGTCCCAAAATTTGAGGCTCGCTGCCCCGTGAGCCTCCACTTCTCCTCCCGCTGTGTGGCCGCGTGCTCGAGCGCCAGCCGGCTGGCGGCATCCGTCGGGTCCACCGGTGACTCCCCCTCGTGGAGCTCGATGGGGTCCCTACGGTGCAGAAATAACGATCACCCACCGGCTCGCGACCCGAAAGGAAACACACGCAAGAAGAAGAAAAAATTACCCGATGATGACGGGCAAGGGCCGCTTGGCGCGCGTTGGCGCCTTCCGTGCGGCCACCTTCACCCGCTTTTGGACAAGCGGCGGGGCCACTGGCTCCTCCTGAGCCGGCCTCTTCGCCCGTCCGCCGTCTCCGGCTGCGGGGGCTTGAGCCAACCGCTCCTTGCTCCGCCGGCCCTACTGAGCTGTGGGAGGAGGCGTGTTTAGAATCATCACATCATCGTCATCATCATCATCATCATCATCTTCATCGTTTGTCTATTCCCTGATCGAGGAACCGATAGGGAACTTACAAGCTCCACTGGGCTCCTCGACTGCGCCGGACGCTCTGGCTCCGCTAGCGTCACTGGCACGTGGGTCTGCCGGCTCCTAGACTCCTCCCATGGAGTCCACCTCCTCTTCTGGCGGGTCTCCTGCTCTATTTCTCTGAGGAGAATTGATGTACTATAAAAGAAGCGATCGCCCGGCTGCTCGTAGCCGGGTTAATCATGGAAGTTTTCCACCCGGACTGGCTGGCCAACCCAGTCCTAGTGCTGAAGAAGAACAAGACCTGGCGCATGTGCATTGACTACACCAGCCTGAACAAGGTGTGCCCGAAGGACCCATTCGCCCTGCCACGGATCAATCAAGTCACCGACTCCACGGCCGGCTGTGACTTGCTGTCCTTCCTGGATGCCTACTCCGGCTACAACCAGATCAAGCTGGATCCGGAAGACCAGCTCAAGACCTCCTTCATCACGCCCTTTGTGCGTGATGAACGCATGCGCCACCTTCCAGCAGTGCATGCAGAAGTGCCTCCTGCCTCAGATAGGCAGGAACACCCACGTCTACGTCGACGACATCGTCGTGAAAACAAAGAAACAATTCACCCTCCTCGACGACCTCGGAAAGACCTTCGCAAATCTACGCGAATACAAGATAATGGTCAACCTGGAGAAGTGTGTCTTCGGCATCCCAGCCGGCCAACTCCTGGGTTTCTTCGTGTCCGCTCGCAACATGGAAGCTAAGATTGAGAAGATCAATGCAATCGAGCACATGCCCAAGCCAACCCGTGTTCGCAACGTCTAGAAATTCACCGGCTGCCTCAACTCACTCAGCCGGTTCATCAGCCAGCTGGGGGAGAAGGCCTTGGCCCTCTATGGGCTCATTCGCAAGAAGGCTCTAGTCGAGCCAGGTCACACCAAGAAGACGGGCATGTTCGATTGGCCTGACGAGGCGGACAAGGACTTCCACGGCCTCACGAAGGCTCTCACCTGTGCACCCATCCTGGCCGCACCGACTGAGAAGGAGCCCTTGCTCGCCTACATCACGGCGACCACTTGCGTCATCAGCATCATCCTAGTGGTCGAGAGACCGGAGGAGGGCAAGTCCCTGCCGGTCCAGCACTCCGTCTACTACCTCAGCAAGGTCCTCTCCGTATCCAAGCAGAACTACCCCCACTACCAGAAGATGTGCTACGACATATACTTCGCCATAAAGAAGGTCAAACAGTACTTCCAGGAGCATACCATCACCATGGTGAGCATGACCCCGCTCGGTGAGATCATGAGCGGTCGGGACTCCACCGGCCAGATCGCCAAATGGGTCATCGCCCTCACCGATCATGATATCCGGTACAAACCTCACACCGCCATCAAGTCACAGGCATTGGCCGACTTCCCCGTCGACTAGGCAGAAAATGAAGATCGGCCTAGGTGCCGGCATAGTCCTCTCCTCCTCGAAAGGTGACTAGCTCATGTGTGCCCTCTAGATCCAGTACGCCGCCTCCAACAACGTGGCCGAGTACGAGGCCATCGTCCATGGCCTCCGGCTCGCCAAGGAGATCGGCATCAGGTGCATTCTATGCTTCGGTGACTCTGACCTCGTGGTGCAGCAGGCCTCTAGTAAATGGGACGATAGGGATACCAACATGGCCAGCTACCGCTTCCTTGTACAACAGCTCACCGGCTCCTTCGAGGGTTGTGAGTTCCATCACGTCCCATGGGCGGACAATGAGGCGGCCGACGCGCTGGCAAAGATCGGCTCCACCCGGCAGGCCATCCCAGCCGGCGTCTCCCTTGAGCGACTGCTCAAGCTATTGATTAAGCCTTCTCCATAATCGGAATCCATATTCGTGCCAAAAGACGTCGTCGGCACATCGGCGGCTCCGGATGCCCCTTCAACATCATCACCACCGGCTCCCTTAACCTTGGTCACCCTGCCGGCACCAGTTGAGCCAGATGCGTCCGAGGCCGCCGGCTCCAATGACACGGTCATCATGATGATAATCGACGAGCCGGCCCCAGGGGCTGGCTAGCCAGGCCCGGGGACTGATCATCCAGGCCCGGGGGCTCCTGAGCCGGCCCCCATCTCGGCTCCCTCGTGGGCCCAGCCTATCTTGGCGTTCCTCCTACACGGCGACCTCCCCCTGGACGAGGCCGTGGTGAGGCAAATCCAGCGTCGGGCCGTGGCATACAACATCATCAACAACGAGCTCATCCATCGCAATAGCACTGGCGTCTTGCAGCGGTGTGTCGAGCCGGAAAAGGGTCTTGAAATCCTCCTTGACATCCACCAGGGTGAGTGTGGGCATCATGGCGCCTGCAGGACCCTGGTGGCCAAGGCTTTCCGCTACGGCTTCTACTGGCCCACTGCTCTTGAGGCGGCTAAGAAATTGGTCAATGAGTGTGAGGGCTGCTAGGGCTTCAGCATGCAGAGCCACCTTCCAGCATAAGCCCTCCAAACCATCCCCCTCTCGTGGCCCTTCGCTGTTTTGGGGCTGGACATGGTGGGTCCCTTCAAGTCCGCACGAGGCGGCATGACACACTTGCTGGTGGATGTCGACAAATTCACCAAGTGGATCGAAGCACGACCAATCAAGAAGCTGGATGGCCCCATGGCCGTCCAGTTCATCGGTGACATCACGGTTCGCTATGGCATCCCCCACAACATCATCACCGACAACGGCATGAACTTCGCCAAGGGTACGCTCGCACGTTTCTACTCCAAGCAAGGAATCCGGCTTGACCTGGATTCCGGCGCTCATCCACTGTAAAACGGCCAGGTCGAGAGGGCAAACGGCCTCATCTTGGCCGGCATCAAGCCCCGACTCGTGACACCGGTAAGGTTAGCCGGCTGCTGGGTCGACGAGCTGCCGGCTGTCTTTGGAGTCTCAGGACCACCCCAACCGATCAACTGGCTACATGCCCTTCTTCCTTGTGTATGGGTCTGAGGCGATCATCCCCACCGACATCAAGTTTGACTCCCCTCGGGTCATCCTATACACGGAGAAGGATGCAAAGGAGGCAAGAGAAGACGGCGTCGACATACTCAAAGAAGCCCGTGAACTGGTCTTGAGCCGGACGGCAATATATCAGCAAAAGCTCCGGCGCTACCACAACAAGCGGATCCGGCCACTCTCCTTTCATGAAGGGGACCTCGTTCTTAGGCGGATCCAGCGGACAGCCAGACAACACAAGCTTTCCTCCCCATGGGAGGGCTCGTTCATCGTTAGCAAGGCGTTGCACAACAATGTGTACTACCTAATAGACGTCTAGAAGCCGCAGAAGCGCAAAAGAGATGCCTCTGGCGAGGAGACCGAGCGCCCATGGAACGCGGCGCTCCTCCATCCATTTTACTGCTGAAAAAACTAGTGTACGTATGTATCCGTTCACTTTTGGGTTTATGAATGCAATGGGTGCCCCAGGACGGCTCTTGGGGCACACCTCTTTCGTTTCCCTCAAAGGTCTCCTCACTCACCCGTTCCCTGGCCCGGCTCCCAGGCTCGAGAGCTTGCCGGCTGGTCCTAGGTTGCCTCTCTCAAAAATTGGCCAAGTAGTGTGAGCCGAGCAAGTCCTCCCACCCTTCCTAGCTACAGGTCCAGCTCCCGGCTGTCTGGTTGACGGGGCCTCTGGGCAGCAAAGGATGGCTCACACGAAAGATCAATCGCAAGGAGATACCGGCTAGGTCCAGCCGTACTACCGCCTCGCCTCTGCCACGCTACTTATCCCAAAAAACTCTCGCGGTTCCTATGTTCAGAACTGGCTCCCTCGAGGTGGATGCCCCGACCCAGCTATAGACCGGCTCCTGGTTGTCGGAATGGTGGGGACGAAACCAAAAGGGAAAAGGGGCAGAATAGAAGGAACCAAAAGGGCGAAAAAGGATCAGGATGAGCAAGCACGTGCAATGAGGCAAACACATCGAATATTCACAATACAAATTATAAAGACAAAAGAGGCCCACGTCCATCAAGGTTCATTACATTACACCCCTAGTGGGTGGAACTAAAGCCTAACATGCAGGAGAAAGAAAGAAAGACAAGGCGCCCGGGGGCTCAGGCCACCGGCGCGTCGCCAGCCGGCGTGCCTCCAGTCGGCGCATCGCTGGGTGGATCAACTCGTGCCCCAGAGGTGGTTGAGGCCTTAGGTTCGGCTTCGTTGGCCTTCGAGGGAGCCTCCGCGGTCCCAGCCGTCTCGCCACTCGAGTCGATGCTCTCGTCGGCAACCTCCTCGCCCGCCGGACCTTGGGGGATGCCGAAGGAGTCTTCAGGCACCATAGGAACTCATCCGCATCGATGGACCACGTGAGCTCGTTGGCCTAGCGGACAAGGGCCGGATCATGGGCCTCCTGCTCCTTGGACGGCTCATCCAACATAGTGGCCAGCCGGCCCAAATCCATGTCGTCATACCATGACGTGATGAACCGGAGCGCCATCTATGCGTCGGCTCGGGCCGCTGACGCCTTCCAGGCCTCGAGTCGGGCCATGACCTGCTCTAGCTACAAGGACACGCGGTTCTCCGGCGCCCTGCCATGGCCCGTCCACAAGGCGGCTATGACCTCCTTGCCGGCCGTCTTCAGCCGCTCCACGCTTCGCTCAAGGTGGATCAGCTGGTGTTCAATGGCGATCCCAAGCTCCGCCACATCCCATGCGGTGTCCTCCTTGATGGAGCACCCGCGCGCCCGAAGGCATTCCCGATGCTCCTCGACGGTGCGCTCGGCACTGCGCATAGCCTCCGGGAAGCGCTCTAAAGAAGAAAGGGAAGAATCAGAGAAAAGAAAATCACGAACAAGAACCAGCAAGGAAAAAGCCCACCAGCTGGAGAGAAGAAAAACAAACACTTATGTTCGATGGAGTCGCCCACATCGATGGCGAAGTGGAGCTATGAATCCTTCTCCGACGCCAGCGCCGCCTCCGCCTTGGCGAGGGAGCCCTTAACCTCCTCAAGCGACCTCTCGAGGCGGGTCACCTCGCTTTGGAGGGCGGCGGTTCGTCGGCCGGCGTCAGCCGCCTCCTTGATGGCCTTTTCCTTGGTCGTCACCTCCCGCGCGACATCGGCCTTGAGGTGGTCCTCGGCCGCCTCCCCATCCACCAACAGCATGGCCATGCGGTGCTTCTCCGGAGTGACCGCCTGGACGCTTTGCGCCAGCCAGTCCTGCTCGGAGACGACCCCGGTCTTCTCTGTCTGGAGGGCGGTCAGCTCACCTACAAGACAAAGCGGGCGTCAGTCAGCTTTTCTACGTCTGCTTTGGCTGTCACGCAGCCGGCCAAGCTCCCAGGGGCTACATGCCCCTCTCGCAAAAGTCGACATACGTTTCACCCGCATCAACTCCTCCTCCAGCAAGTAGAAACCGTACTTGTCGCGGTCATGGATGGAGACCGCCTCCTCAAATAGCTTCTGCTGTTGGGAGTTCCCCTCCTGTCACACGGAGCCAAAGTCAAAACATGCTCAAGGAGATCCGGCCCGGCTGCCCGTCAGCCGGTTAGCCGGCCCGCATCTCGGGGGCTACACCTAGTGGGTGTGCTTGCGCACCCCCATTGGAAACTTTAACAAGAGCGATTGGGCTTACCTTCGCACGCTGTAGGGTGGGATCTGCCGCCTCCGTGAACCGGCCAGCTCCTCGCGGCACCGGTCCAGAACGCTCCCCAACTCCCCGAACGAGGGAACCGGGCCTCCTGCCGACGGAGCCGGAAGGGTTGGGACACGCGGCAGTGCCTTCCAACCCCGAAGCACCTCCTGCTTGGTCCCGAGGGTCCTTCGGGCCCAGCCGCCGTTACCGCCCTTCCTCGGGCTCGCCACGGTGCCGGCCGCCGGGGTGGGTTGATGATGGCGAGGGCCTCGGTGTCGCCCCCTGCCGGCTCCTCGCCCGGTGCCGTCGCCACCTCCTCCTCCTGCCGCTCCGACACGACGACCGCGATAGATTGCACATCTGTCTCCATGGCCGCCACTTCCGGCGCCGTCTCTGGGGCTGCCGGGGCCTCCGACACGTTGACCCGGGCTGGCTCGGCCATAGGCGGAGTCACGACCGGCACCTGCAGCCAGGCCGCCTCGAGGGTCGGCTCCGTGGCCGCCACCCTCGTTCGGGCCGCCTCCTCCACGGACGGAGGTGCAGGCGGCTCCATGGCCGTCCCTCGTAGCTCGCTCGACGGGGGCCTCAACAGGCAGATCGATTCCACTACCGAGTCCGACGCCCATGCGGGGTCCGTGGACCTCCTCCGCCTCCCGCCGCTCGAAGTCCAGGAGTGCGAGGCCCCGCCTTGTGTCTCGAACTTTGAGGCTCGCAGCTCCGCGAGCCTCCTCTTCTTCTCCAGCCGTGTGTTAGCATGCTCGAGCGCCAGCCGGCTAGCGGCGTCCGTCAGGTCCACCGGCGACTCCCCCTCGTGGAGCTCGATGGGGTCCCTGTGGTGCACAAGTAATGATCACCCACCGGCTCGTGACCCGGAAGGAAACACACGCAAGAAGAAGAAAAACTTACCCGATGACAATGGGCAAGGGCCGCTTGGCGCATGCTGGCAGCTTCCGTGCGGCCACCTTCACCCGCTTTTGGACGAGCGATGGGGCCACCGGCTCCTCCTGAGTCGGCCTCGTCCCCCGGCCGCCGTCTCGCCTCCCGGGGCTTGAGCCGACCGCTCCTCGCTCCGCCGGCCCTGCTGAGCTATGGGAGGAGGCGCGTTCAGAATTATCACATCATCGTCATCATCATCATCATCATCATCATCGTCGTCTGTCTAGTCCCTGATCGAGGAACCAATAGGGAACTTACAAGCTCCGCTAGGCTCCCCGGCTGCACCGGACCCTCCGGCTCTGCTAGGGCCGCTGGCTCGTGGATCTGTCGGCTCCTTGACTCCTCCCGTGGAGTCCACCCCCTCTTCCGGCGGGCCTCCCCGCTCGTAGTCTTCAGAGTCGGAGTTCTCGCGCTCCGCCTCGAATATTTGGAGGTGTGGGCGGTCCGGCGTGTTCTATCACACCAATAGTTGTGGTCAGCACTGCGAAGTAAGATCCACTGCCGGCTGCCAGCTTGAAAGAATCAAACAAAGAGACTGTCATAGCCCTAGAAATTGCTTGTATTAGTTGCATCATTGAGCATTCATTGCATCAGGTTTAACTTCAAATGAATTTGAAATGAGGATGAAAAACCCTAGCACTTCAAAAGGATTAAACAAATTTCAATAATTGTTTTTCTTTTCCAATTATTTCAAAATGCCTTTTAAAAATGTTCACCATGTCTGATAAATGATGGCAACAACATACCGGGGGTCAAGCATATTTTCACAACTAATTTGTCAAATTTAATAAATCAGTAAAGTCTCTAAAAATCACTATTAAAGCACTATAAATATTTTAGTTGTTTAAAATTTCCTACAACTTTTTATAGAGCTTGGAAATATTCAAAATATACCCCACAAATATTTTCAGGAATTTTTAGTTTTATAGTTTTTTCCCAAACAAATAACAACAGAGACCAAAAATTAGAAAAGAAAACAAAATGAATAAAAGAAAAGGAGCTTACCTCGCGTGTTCCTGTAGAAGGCCCAGCCCAGCTCGAAGCCGACACCAGTCGTCGTCTTCCCCACGCCAGAAGGACGTGAGCGCGTGGTCGCCACGCGCCACGGCCACCTCCTGCTTCCCACCGAGCAGGTGGACGCGTGGATGGACCCCGGAGACCCGTATGGATCAAGCCGACGCCCTTCTCTCGCCCTCTTGCTCTCTCCCTTGCCTCTGCTCGCCATGGCCGACCATCCGCTACCTCTCCGCCATAGCGGCCGCCGCTCCATCTTGCCCCGAACTGGCCAAGAGCTCCGCAGCACCGCCCTGCTCCTCCTCGCCGGCGGATTCGACCTCGGACGGCCTCTTGCCCTCGCTAGCATCGCCGTTTCCTCTGCTGAAAGCCAAAGATTGCTGGCGACCCTACGCTCGCCTCGCTGCCTCCCAAGCTTGTCGTCCGCCTCGTCCGACCCGCGGTGAGCTCCTGAGTCGATTCCTCCTAACCTTGCAGCCTGCCCCTCACCGTAGTCGTTGCCCCCTTGCTACCTGAATCCCGCCGCCGCTCAGCTCGTTGCCGGTCGTAACTCCGGTGGCCCCCGAGCCCCCTCTGTTGCCCCACTGGATGCGCGAGTGCGTGGGCTACCTCCCGGTGCCCTTTGCACACCAGTTGCCCGCCGAAAGTGCAAGTACGGTGAGTCGCCGCCGCGTTCTATGGTCGCTCCCGGCTGGCCTTCGGCATGGTGACGAGGCAAGGCCATTAGTGGCTAATCAAGCCACTAACCAACCATCCAGCCGCTAACAATGGGCCCTGGCCCGAGTCAAACCCCGGGTCAACTCGCGATTAATCCTTGAGTCGCTGACCATAGGGTCACACCTGCCACTGACACTAGTCAGCCCTAAGAGATTGACCAGTGGGTCCCACTGGTCAGGTTTAACCTAGACCAGCCCTGTTGACCTGATGATGTCACTATGACATCATGCTAATGCAGTAAAGTATTTCTAGAATTAAAGCAAATCAATAAATGATTTAATATTTTCAGAAAATGTTTAAAACTTCTAAAAATCGTAGAAAATAATCTGTAAGTCATATGAAAATAATTTATATATGAAAAATGATCAGAAAAATCTAATGAATCTGTTTATGCCATAATCATGCATGTTTGAACAAGTTAACATCACCAAGTAGGACATTTTATGATTAGGGTAATATAGGAAATATCATTTGGAGATGGAAGTTTGAATTCCGCTTCAATTAACTTGGCTAAATTTTCCTCTAGGTCAATTCAGTACCTTAATTTTTCATATCATACATCATGATTGTGCATTGCATAAGCTGAATGTTGGTTCTTCTTGTTTTTCGGTGTTTGTTCCTTCTCGGTAGACGATGGTTCTGGCGATGTGAACGTTGACACTAATGAAGAGAAATAATCTCTTCAGGACTGTCAGGCAAGCAAACCCCCTTGAGCATACTGATATGAACCCACTCTCTCGCTCCTGCTCTCTTTTACTGCATTAGGACAACAACGATTCAACTGTTACCTATTCTCGGTAGTTGAACCCATTCCTTTGCATGACCTATCTTTGTCACAGTAAATAGTTGAAACCACTTAGCATGAGTAGCAACTGCTTGAGCCTTGTTGTGTTTACTCATCCATGCTTGCTTACTTACTGTGCCTGCTATGCTTAGATTCGTGTCATGTCGGGTCTGATCCATCTGGGCGATAAACCGGAATGGCAGTGTTCATGTCCTACTATGTGAGAGCTAAGTGTGTGTACACGATTTGGTAAAGGTAGCGATGAGAGGTCATGTAGGAGTACATGGCGGTTTGCCTCATCGGGACCGTCCTTAAGAACTAAGTCATGTGTATGTTGTCCAAGACTAGCTACTACCACACATTGGTATCCTTAAATGACTCTCTCGACTTATTAATCAACTTGATCTCTGTACAGGAGTTGCAACTAGTTTTTGGTGTTTGTAGGACATGCTAGTAGTCTACCAAGAGGCACCCCATACAGGTGGGCTTGGGGCAGACTAGGCATCATGGCCCAATGTACCAAGCGTAGTACCATCCGTCGAGGTGGGTTTGGGAACCCTGTACACATCATTTCGGACCGTTAAGGAAACTTCGGTCGGACTTCCTTGTGGGTTCAGTCTCAAATAGGCGATAAACCTGGACTGGAGTCTTGTGTGGTTAGTCAAGTTGTGGCCGACTCCCTTGCTAGGCTTCCGCTTGAAGGTTGCCGAGGTGCCTCTTTACGAGAACATGGCGGTAAGTGGCGGGAGCATGTGTGACGAAGTACACCCCCGCAGGGTTATGAATCTATTCGAATAGCCGTGTCCTCGGATATGGACTACTTGGAGAACTTATGTGGTTCATTGATAAGTGGAATGGATATCTCTAAAATACGCAAGATAAGCGTGAGTTCTATGGATGACCTTCTCGTAGGGAGATGAAAGTGGATCGATAGTGGTGTATTGATTGGGTGAATAAGTAGACTCGTGTGCGCTATCCCACCTCAAAGAAATCACTTGTAGTTGTAGTACAGGTTAGCCAAGAGTCAAAGTTGGCTGGCTGCAATATTTACACAAACCCCCTCATTGATACTAATGCATATGTAGTTAGTTCTGATGTAAGTCTCTTTGAGTACCTTGTACTCACGTTTGCTTAATTTATGTTTTTGTAGAGGAGACGTCAGTCTCATTAGTGGTTTTTACGATGTGAAGTTCGATGTTGACCAGATTACCTTGGGAATCCCACACACAGGTCTGGTTCCTTTGGTAGGGTCGATGTAACTTTTCAGGCTCCTCCAGCCACTTTTGTAGATGTGTGTACCCAGACATGTTTAACTTCCGATTGTTTGTTTAAATGCTCTGAATTTTGGGTCTTGTGACCTCTGCTTGTAACATCTTATTATGTTGGCTCTTCCGAGCCTTCTAAATAAATGTTGTAATGTTGTTTGGTTATGTTGTGATGCCATAGTTGTATCTATGCATATCGGGCATGTTGTACGTACATGCGACGTGCTACGATACGTATGGGATTAGACACCTAGTTGTGTGCCGTTAGTAGTACTCTTTACGGGGAAATGCCTCGTTGTGCTTCCATCGAGCCTTGGTAGCTTGCTGTTGCTCTGGACACATTGATTGACCGGCGTGTATCCTTATTTGCTGCTGTGTATGTCCCTTCAGGGAAATGTCTCGCAGTGTAATGGAGTCCCTGTAGCCTGGTATGACTTGTCTACGTAAAGTGATGACATTTATGTCCCATAGCATAGTGGAGTCCTTGTAGCTTGCTATGACTCCTCTACACACGCTAGAGATCAACATCGGCATTGCTGGGTTACGTATGCCTGTCCCTGTACGGATGTGCCACTTGGGTTCTATGACTAGTCATGTCGGCCTGGGTTCTTTGACCTTTGAATGCTAGCGACACATTCACATACGAGTCAAAAGACGCAAACGGTCCCGGCCTAGGTAAGGTGGCAGCCGTGGAGATAATCGTGCATGAGACTGCAAAGTGATGTGATGTGTTACAGGCTGGATTCCCATGGCTTAGGATCGGTCTCCCGACAAAGACGTACCAGGGGGACGATTGATACGGTCATACGGCTCCATGCCAAATGTCCATGACGTGTGCTTCAGCTTGGACATCGTGAGGGCATTCACCCGCGTCGCCACCTGAGTCGGCATCAGGTCGATGGTCGTCAGCTGGTAGGGGTCCCAGCGGCCGGACATGTCGCATATCTGGTGTGGCCTCAACTGGAAGGGCAGCACCCGGCTCGAGATGAAGGCCGCCACCAGATCGGAGGCGACCAACCCCTCAGCGCTCTTTAGCTGCGCGAGCCAGCCGAGCTCCGCCAGAGCCACGCCGCGTGGGGCGGCCCCCAGCCAGTTCAACTAGGTGGACTGCGCGTCGACGAACGGCGGTAGCCGGATGAAGTCCAGGTTTGGGTCGGCGTTCTTCACATAGAAGAACGTCCGATGCCACCCCTTGACGGACTCGATAAGAGAGAAGGGTAGGAAGCATGCGGTGCCGTGGCAGCACACCGCCGTGCCCTCACAAGCACTGCTCTTAAGCGCCTTGAGGTAGAAGAGGGCGTTGAAGAGGTCAAGAAAGGGGAGGACCCCAAGGTACCCCTCGTACAGCGTCACGAAGCCGACGAGGTAATGAATCACGTTGGGGCCGAGGTGGTGCGGCTGGAGGTCGAAGGTGTCCATGAGCAGTCGAAAGAAGTGGCTCACTAGGAGCCCAAAGCCACACGAGAAATGCCAGAGGAAGACGACATGTTCCCCAGGCTGCGGCGCCGGCACTACCTCAACGCCCGACGCGCACGCGACCACGCGCTCCGTCGGTGGCAGCATGCTCGCGCGGCAAAGTTATGCAATGTCCCCTTCGGTGACGATGGATCCGGCCTAGCCTCCTCCGTGCCCGTCGGCCATCGCGGTAGAATTGTGGCATGTGGGCGCGTTTGCGAGCTCAGGAGCGATGTTGCGTGAGTGGGAGAAGAACGCAAAGAGGGAAGAAGCAAGGAGGTAAAGGGGGTGCGGGTATGTCCACCCCTGCCCTTCCTCCCCTTTTAAATGGGGAGGCCACGACCGGGGGACGTGGGGATTAACTGCCCCCACTCCCCCGGAAACTCTGCGCATGCGCGGGTGACCCAGGCCGTAATGACTGCCTCGTGGCGCAGAGGATCCTGGCATGCGCCCCAAGGCCTATTCGGCTACGCCCGGGGCCTAGCGGCCTAGGCCCAGGACGATGTCCCGTCTACCCACGTGCGCGGGGCCCACCACATCATTACCCGCCTTGTGGCACGTGGCGAGGCGGCTCGGGTCCCGGGGCGACGCGCCGGAACCCGAGACGTCGGGTCCAATGGCCGACCCAGCTGGCCCTTCGGCTTCACACCGGAGGCGGGTACCGTTGGGGGGAAGCTGCCGGCTCCCCTCTGTCTATCGGACGCGGGCCCTCGCCGGCTTTGGGGATTACTGACGGGGTAATTACCCCTGGGTAGGCCAAAGCAACGGGGTTCTTCCTCCCCCACTACAAAGAAAAACTATGTGACTGGCTGCCCACGGCCGGCTGGGGCATGGCCGGCTCAAGCTGCCGTCGACTGGCGGCACGGTCGACTGGACGAGGAGCCGGCTTGACCCCCGGTCGGCTGGATGCGGCCGGCTGCCTCCGGGCCACCTCCTCCGTTGACCCTGGGGCGGACATGCAATGTCTCGTCCCTCTGCACGCGGGTATGATGACATGAAGCGACCACCACGACGGGCGGCGCTGTGGCCACAGTGGTCGCCGATGCACAAGTGTGCATGGCTACAGTCTGGCCGTCTAGGCCGCTAACCTTGGCGAGGGCGACCGGGCGGGGGAAAGTGACGGCACTCCCTCGTCCACTCGATTACCTGCCCCGGCATGGCTACAGTGCAGCCAGCCGTACCAGAGACTTAGGCTGGCTGGCACCAGGCGACGCCTCCCGAGCGACCCATGCCACGACAATTGGGTAAGGGCCAATCGTAGAGCCAGCTGGCGGGCCCCAGCGGCGAGAAGACCGCCCAGCCGGTGGACCCTACTAACAACGAGACGGCTCGAAGGGTGGGACCCCTGGTTAGCCGGAGAGGCTACCAGCCGGGTCCCCCCACCTTTGTACCTTAGGAATATTATAGAGCCGGGGGTTAGCCTATAAAAAACCCCGAGCCCCACATGCAACGGGGACGGACAGATGGGCGATCATTCACACACACCCATATAGAACTCTCCTCACATATCATCTCTAGCAATGAAGGAAGACAAGTCGGCTGCTCCTTCTTCCTCCTCTAGACACAGCTCTAGGATCACCCTTGAAAACACGTCAATCCATCCAACTAGACCAAGCAGGACTAGGGGTGTTCCCTCCCACGGAGGGCCCTGAACCTGGGTACCTCATGTGTGACCACCGCTTGTGCCCAATCTCGCACCCACAGCTCGTCGGCGTCTTGCGGACCCAACACCCACGATAAGCCTACCCATGGCATCTATCGTGAGAAAACAACGACAACGAACAAGAAGGGAAATAAGATCACTCAAAAACGAAAATATCGATGCTGAGGAACCGTTATCGATCAAATGATGTAATATATATGTTCCTATTTTGTGTACACACTTAACCGTAATGCATGGGTCAAATGAGATAATATATATGTTCCTATTTTGTACACATACTTAACCATCAAATGAAGCAATATATATCGCCTTAGTTATATACATGGTATCACCTTCCCTTCGTTCCTGCTCCCGGAAAAAAGGAAAAGAAAAGAAAAGGAAGAGAAAATAAAGGAAAAGACAATAGAAGAAAAAACAGGAAAACTGGTATAGGTATTGGTTATAGAAGTAGCGCTTTTCTAAAAAGAGCTATAGCTAGTCAAAATAGCAGTAGCGCCATTTGGAGAAATGTGCTACTTCTATGTTGACTTAACCCCCAACAGGCTTCTTGCCTCTACTTCTTACCCAAAATCCCCACTCTCTCTTCTCCCCCCTCTTCGCTATCAGAGCCCATCCCCTCGTCGCGCCCCTGCCTCAAGCGCTGGAGTCCTACGCTCGCCCTCGACCTTGCCAGAGTCCTGCCCTTGCCCCCGACCCCGGCGCTCGCCCCCGACCCCCTTACCCCGGCGCTCGCCCTCGCCCCTGACCACGGCCCTGGTGCTCCACGCCTCCCTCCTCTACTTCCTCCCCTCCCAACCTCGGCCGTCATAGGACCTGCCTCCTCGCTCCTGCACCCTTTGTAAGCCCCCCACCGCTCCTCCTGTCTTTGCTAACTAGCGTTCTTCGGTTAATTTACTTAGGTTTTAGTTAGGGAAGTAGGTTAATTAGGTTATCTATTTAGTTATGAATTTAGCTAGGTATCAAACTAGTAGGTTAATTTGGCTATATTATGAACCCTAGTTAGTATGAAGCCTAGTTAGTTAGGTTCTTCATCAAATTAGCACAGAAATTTAGGGTTAGGTTTCTTGCAGAAAAAACAGAATTGATTATATAGGATTCTTGTATTTTTTTTCAAGTTCTATATTTTTCATCCTTTTATATGAAAATTTGAAGTGGACATGTGATATTTGGACAAGTCATAATTGGACATGTGATGTTTTGGACATGTCATATTTGGAATTTGGACATGTGATGTTTTGGACATGTCATATTTGGAAAATGATGATTATATGCAGGGTAAATGATCATCGTGGCCTATGTTTTTTCGGAATGTTGATTCATTTCCCTTCTAGTGAATTTCAGGTGCTTGATATGTCCACTTTTTAGCAAGGGTCATGCCAAAATTTTCCGTGAATTTTGGCATGGCTTGTGCTAGAACGTAGGCATATCGGGTGCTGGGATTCGCTGGGAAACGACATTCCAGCAAACATAGATCTTTTTATGCCATTTCTCATTTTTTTACAGTTTTAGAATTAAACAAGGAGACTTAATCATAGAAAACATGTCGAACAACGAAGAAACCGGGCATTCTGACCAAGATGCACACGAGATGGATTATGAGGGTGAATAACAGTACCTTGACTTTTTGTCTGCTAAGCACATTCAAGGTTTGCAGGTCGGCACCGATGATGGTACTCACGCCTACATCGACAACGACAACGACGACACCGATGGCGACGCCGAGACCGGCGGGGAAGATACTAGCGCCGATGCCGCTACCGAAAAGAAGAAGCAGAAAAAGCAGAGGATACGAAAACTTAACAAACTTGGCATCGGACGACTAGTGATCACAAAGATGGCCCCTGGCAAGTTTGATCCATTAGAGACAGAAGAACCTCGCAAGTGCTATGGGAACTAAGTAGGATGCATCCTACGGGAATGTGCAAGCATCAACAACGATGACTTAAGAAGTAAAGAACATTTGAGGCAGTTGCTCCTGACGAAGTTGCACAAGAGATTCAAGTTCCTTTATCGAGATGATAAAACAGAACAACCGTGGGATGATCCAAAGATGAAAAAGATTAACAATCACCCCATGGGAATGTTCAACAATGATTTGGCCTCCTGGAAAGGGAGGGTGAAACAAGCTATTGAGGCTGTGGAACCCGTGTCCAAGATTCTAGAGGAAAATCGGACACTTACGGAAGAGGAGTTTGAAAGTTCAAGGACACTTGCGCTATCAAGGCAGCCAAGGCTAGGGCTGCGAAATTCAAGAGCCTTCAGCAAAGAAACATGGGTAAGCATTGCCTCGAAAGCCGTGGATACCTTGGCAAAAGGCCCATATGGGATAAGGAGGAAGCAGAAACTGAAGCCGTAGGTCTCCCAGACACCTTCATGAAGTTCACCAACCCCTTGGAGCGTGACTTCATCAGGGCCCATTACAAGTGGGACAAGGAAAAGAAGATTTTTTACACGGACCAGATCACAAGGAAATTGATTAGAATACAGGTAATTATTCTTTTACCACCTTAAATTTAGCTTTTGATCAAGTCGACTACACATTCGTCAACAGTTCACATTCCTTCTGTAGGAGAAGCAACACCAGCTTGCAGCTGAAAGCCCTACTTCGCCGAGGAGTCCCAAGTGAGGCACCCCTCTCAACCGGGCCTTGAACGAACTTAAGGGACTCCCATTGGGCCAGCAGACGCAATATGGACGTGTGCATCGCGCCAGAGACGGTAGAAAAATAAGTTTAGTCAGGTGGACATCGATGAGAAGGTGAAGCTTGCGTTCAAGAAAAAAGCAGGTGAGGACACGAAAAAAGCAATCGAGGAGAAAAATGAGTTGCTACTGCAGGCAGTGAATGCAACTGTAAATGCTTGCAGAAATGATTTCGCAGCTAACTTGACCCCGGCTATCATCAACTGGACGAAGGAAAATCCAGACAAGACGGTAGATGAACAACACCATAGCACCATCACCTGCTCATGCAACCGCGCATGCTCCCGCACCCGCACCCGCTCATAGCAGCATGTCCTCAGTCTCTGGCACGCTAGGTGGGCCTTCGTATTTGGCTGGGCTTGATGCCCTCACGATAATTACATGTTGCACCAACATATATCTAGAATATTCCATTTTCGTTGCCTTTCGAATGTTTTACGTCGCAGACATGTGTTTGCAGGCCGACAAAACCCTGTGCACTGTACTCTACTTGATCAAAGGGCAAAAGGTGGACGTGGGAAAGGGGGTGATAACGAAGCCATTGGAACTAACGTTCCATGGCCTACCGATGCCCGGTGGGCACTTCAGGGTTACCTTGTCGAGTGTGAAATCGGGGCACGAGGATTTGCCTCCTCCAATACATCTAGGGGGAGAGGACGACGAGACCCCATCGCGGATTGGAAGCTACAAGGGTTGGGTGCTCCTATGGACGAAGAATCTTCTTCGTTTGGAGCCGGCTGAGAGCACACCAATAACCACACATCAACAAACAGTTATGGACACCACCACCCCTCCTACACAATTACCAGCGCATGTAGTGTCGGGTGAGAGCGGCGGACGACATGATGAAGGGGGTCCAATAGTGGCTGATGTAATCGCCCCCGTAGAACAAAGAATGGATGATGAGATGGAGGAGGACCCGCTTCGGTTCCTCAATACAGGCACCTATGACGTTAACTCAGAAATGATGAGTCAGCCATATGATGACTCGGGCTATCAGCATGCTAATGAGGATATGGATGATCTGCCCGGGCAGGAACGTCCTAGCAGGGATTGCAAGAAGTCTCTCTACATGGAATCCTCACACGACACGCCTGAAGATGCCGCCTCAAAATAGGCTGAACTAGCCAGGGGTCATATAGTCCTTAGCCCGACAACACTGGGGAAGGGGTTATGGAAGGTTCTGGAAGGTGAGCCCAACAAAAGGGGAAGAGACCGGGAAAGATAGGCTCGGCTGCCTACAAACAAGCTAGAGCACATTGGAGCCAAATGGCAGATTTTGAAGAGTGTGTACCTGTCAAAGGTGCAGCCATGTTCCATGTCACGGGCGAGCCGATGCTACCGCCGAAACCACTGGAGGCAATATCAGGGGATCTCAAGAGACTTCACGACCAAGTGTTGTCGACTGAGAATAGCCTACTAGCCTCGAAGGATCCAGGATAGCCGACATACGTGGCTCGTGTGCCTGGCGGGAAGTGCTACGTCGACACACGGCCCGCGGAGGTGTTCTTCCTGCGTTTTGATCATATCTTCGAGATGTTTTTGACAAGGCGGCTCGATTGTACAATCGTCCGCCTTTTTGCGCTACATATAAGCTCCGTCATGAAGAGAGAAGAAGTCTCACAAATCTGTGTGGGGATCCATACTACATGCACGAGTCCTTCTTGAGTATACCTCGAAAACTTCATTGTACAGAATAAAGACCAGGAAATTGTCCTCCTACCTTATCATCCAAAGTAACCAGTCCTAGAAAACCCTTTCGTACATTTCAATCATTCCTTCTCGCTCATATGGAGAATAATTTGAGGTGTTTTTCCCCGCAGCAACGGTCGCGTCGTCCTTATCGTTCTTTACCCGTGAGTCTCCCATGCCATGTATTTCGACCCTACTAGACACTATGAGAAGAAGGACTACACCCATGTAATGTATATTCTAGATTATGCTCTCCAAGGCTTCGGCATTAGGAGTGGCCACCTGCAGATCAGGAAACAAATGAACAAGAAGTTGGGTTTCTAGCATAAAACTAACTTCTGCTGCATCCATGTCCCAAAACCAAACAAGAATGATGGATTCTACCTCCTCCATCTCATGATGGAGTTTAGAAGGGATCACCAAAAGCTTCACATGACAAGCAGAAACGATGATCATATCCGCAAGTGGGTAGAATATCATGGCAAAGCGAATTATAAACTTAGCAATGACTTCTTTCGCATTCAGAGGGATATTGCGACGATCATCATGAAAGAAGTCGTCGAAGAGAAGGGGATGTTCTACTATGGTCCTATATCACGAGCTGACGTCAGAACATGTAGAGGCATGCAATGTCAGGACCTCACGCCATTCAAGAAGCTAGGGTGCATCCTCGATGATATGAATGGATGTAACTTCTAGTGATTTACTATGCTGATGAGGATGATATGTGTCAGTTGAACTTGTATAATTTCTGTAGCGATGAAACTTTGTGATGTCCATGGTCCCTACCAAACTTGCATAACGCTACTTTGTTAGTTTGTGTATGATGACTTGTGTACCTCTAGTTAATTAGTTTGCGTACGATGAAACTGTGTTGATTATTTATGTTTACTATATGTTGCATCTAGTGCTAACCCTTTCTTTTTCGTGTTGCTCAAGTATATTTTGTTGCATATGATTGTACATTCTCTTGATGACGATGCATATCTAACACGTACCTAGATTCTTGATGGCGAAGTACCGGTGCTATGTCGTGTACAAAGGGAAGGTTCTGGGAGTATACGACGAGTGGTCCGAGTGTCAGGCACAAGTGGAGGGGGTCTCAGGTGCCAGCCATAAAGGCTTCAAAAGCAGACATGAAGCAAAAAGCTAGTTACTTGAGGAGGCTCACGCTAGCGCGAGAGAGGACTCATAACATCCACCTCATGTACTGCATAGTTTCACTCTCACTCATAGTGATAGCTCTTCTCGTATGTATCATTGTTAATACGGGTGATGCAAAACATTCAGGAATACATTAGGTCGCACCAGCTTGCGTTGAGACCCCAGTCTTGATAAAGTGTCAGCTGCCTCGTTCTTATGACGATCAATATGATCCACCTGATACCCTTTGAAGTGTCCAGCAACGATATCAACCGCCTGGTGATAAGCCGCCATACAAGGGTCCTTAGAATCTCATGTGCCAGACACTTGCTGACCCACCTGGTCTGACTGCCCCAAACAACTAACCCGGCATAGATTCATCTCCTTAGCCACACGGAGACCAAGAAGCAAGGCCTCATATTCAGCTGCATTGTTAGTACAAGGAAACATTACCCTTAACACATAACAAAACTTGTCACCTCAAGGGGAAGTTAAAACCACTCCGGCCCCCGAGCCTTCCAATTGCCTGGATTCATCAAAGTGGATTGTCCAGTATGTATTATCCAGCTTCTCCTCGGGCGCCTGGCTCTCAGTCCAGTCATTTATGAAAGGGACTTTTATTTCTGTGCCCTTGGTTCGTTAGTTCTACTCATTCATCCCCACACTCTTAACTTTTGGTCACTTTTCCCAGATCCCTTGCCCGAAACCCTCAGAACATGTTACAATGGATGTTGTCGTCAGGTCAATGCCTCTGACCATTAACACTAATGAGTGGGGCTGCTCCCGCGGATGCAACTGACCACGGTCGTGGGGTAGCACGTGTCCATGGGACATGCCCGAAACTTCCCACCGTATAAACTCCCGACCCATCACCCCTACCATTTCCCCCAAATCCCGTCCATGCCGCATTGTCTTCCTCTCCCCCACCGCGTCGTATTGCTTTCCTCCACTGCCTCCACCGCACCATCTCTCTCTCCCCCATCGCATCCTCTCCCTCACCTTTATTGTCTCAATCTGTCCGATGGCGGACGCTCGTGGCGACGCTGGAGCAGCGGATGGAGATCTAGTAGTGGAGCTACAGGGTGAAGTGACCGTGGATGAAGTGAAGGACGTTGGCGGTGTCCACGGCGGTGCGGGGAAACTCGCAACCGCTACGGATGTGGAGAAGGATGTGGCGGGCTCGGCCTCAGCGCTGCCGGAGCGGAAGGTGACGGCGTCGAGCGGCGCAGTCCATCCCGATTTGCAGCTTGGCGAGGAGTAGGAGGTATTTGCACTTTCTTGTTAGTTCCAATATTTATCTTGTAGAGTTAGTTGCATTGGTTAGATTGTGATTCTTACGGCAATACAGATTGTTAGAGTAGTTGGTTTGATGGATGGGCCGGGGTTTTCTGTATGGGGGGCTGGGGGTTTTTGTTCTAGGTTTTTTTGGATTACATTCTTTGCCAAAATGCCAAATAGATCTGTATGAGAGATAGGAATCTCTATTCTTCAATGCTACACAGGTGTATGCTTATTATATTTGTTTTTAATGCTACACAGATTGGAGTTTTCAATGCTACAGACATGTATTCTTATTAGATTGGGTCCCTATTAGATTTTTTTAATGCTACGCAGATTGGGATTTTGAATGTCATATGCCCAAATGGAATCCATTGATTAAGAAGTTATCTGATTCATTAGTATATAAATTTGTCCACAATATGTAGTTGTATTAGCTCCGTTGTTCAATGTGTGTGCATGACAATGGAAAATGCAAATAGGATCATAGTATATTAGCCCTATGATCAATGTGTCATGTGTGCATATCTAAATTTTCAATTGCCTTCTATATTTACTAGTGATGGATGTAATTGTATATTCAGTAGGATGTTGGTTGGGGGAAAAGAGGAAGCTGGACCTTACTCAGTTCAAGGACCCGTACGATCCAGGGTATAATGACGACAAAGAGTATGAGGTAAGCCTACTTGAAATTAAGATTGTTCATTTAGTTCCTTTGACATGGTGTATATGAATCTATAATGAATTAATGTAATTTCATTCGTGTGTGCAGTAAGTCTCTGGAGAATATGTGGATGTGAACAACGGCAACTTTGCGCCCTTCAAAGCGAATGAAGAGGAGAAGATTATGGCCAAGGGAGATGATAACTATTACAAAAGCAAGACCAACACTTGGTGCTGCCCCTACTGCACCACCAAGCCAAAGCCAAAGTCTGGCCGCTTCATTCACCTTCTAGCTCATGTAGAAGATGTAGCCATCCACGGCGAGGACTACAAGATCAGGGGGCAACATGGTGCCCTCGCGAAAGTCCCGAGTCCCCTTCCCAACTGATGTGATGATGTGTTTTACTTACTTTTGGTTGTTTGGTGAACTTTATATGTGAACTATCTATGGATGGTATGGTCCTATGATGGTATGGCTATCTATGTTGGGTATTTGTCTATTTTTTAAATTTGTCTGCTATGATTTGTTTCAGTGTTTATATTCTAAGTTTAGGTGTTGTAGTGATCACACATGCTATGATGGTATGGCTATCTATATAGTCCATAATGTTATAAAATATTCCAATAACAGAGCAAAAAACAACATTGAATGAATATGTAATGAATTTTTGTAAGAAAGGAGTATTATCCTAATTATTTGCCTCATGTTTATTAATCAAATGCATATTTTTTTCGCAGCATGTCTCATTATCCGATGTTTTGAACTAACATTCGACAAGACAATATAAATTCAAAAAAATGCAAAAAAAATTAAGGTGATTTAGAGGAGGTCAAACAAATTTGAATTTGAGAAATGTGCTCCAAATGAGCTCCGAGGCTATTTGTGATCAAGTTTTTTTGGACCTACTCTAAATGAGCCAAATGTTTTTTATTAACACGTATTCATATATAGTGTAGATTCGAAGTCTCACTATTTTTTGAATTAATCTTCATATTTTGACATTTTGTTTTTAAAAAATATGCTTTAATATAAAAACTATTAAAAACACATTTAAAATATGAAAATGGAAAGTAAGTTCAGATCCTTCTTATTCTCTTTGAAATAAAGTTTTGGTGATTTTTTTGATTTTTTAAAATTTCAAAAACATATCTCCTCTCCTAGAACTCTATGAAATGTTGTACGTGATACTTATATGTTTGAAGGCTTTTTCATGAAAATGACCATAGACCAAGTTTATGGTTTTTGGTTGCTAACTTGTCACATAAGACAACATTGTGCGCAGGTTTGATATATTTTTGATTTTTTTAAATTAAGGTGCTCATTTCACCTCGATCGTGCCAGCTAGTTGTTTTTAAATGTCCATATAAAAAGTTTTGTATTTTTCATCGTTAGTGTGTCTTATAAAATAACGAACGGCGAATGTTTCATATTTTTCAATTTGTTTTAATTAGTTATGCTCAGTCAAAGCCTTGGATACCCCGTTGACCTGCTCAAAACCCCTCTAAACCCCACAGGATGATCGTCCTAACTGTAGCTCCAAACGTCAGTCGTCCGATCATATGGACGGCTCTGCTCCGTTGGATCGTGGGGAGATCCGCGAGAGGCGATCATGTTGGTTGTGCTCGGCTGCTCGCCCACCATTGACTCCATGAAAAAAACGTAATTATTGGCCCAAAAGGAAACCAAACTCTGGTTGGGCCGTCGAATTGCGTCGTTTTTTCCATCGTTTGCTCTATTTTTAGAGAACGTGCTGGCTCTGGTTTTTTCTGCATCCTTTGAAATTACACAACAATTTACATTGCCTAGAAAATTTAGTTCTCTTTGTTCAATACAAATGCAAAATGACCAAATTTATAAGGTCCAAATTTATTTTTATCATGCAAAATGGCCACAAAATATTCAAAAAATTTCTCTTTTTGTTCATATAATATATGTGACCACGCATTCCCACGCGTGTAATTAGCTTCTTTTTCTTCTTCCTTTCAAACCACAGTTTCCCACGCGTGTACAGTGTGTACACCATGGTGGGTGTGAAAACGGGCTACTTCACATTTGACCCTGTTATTGCCACGGTGAAATAACACGTAGCACTCCGGCTATGTAAGCCACCCTTTGTCTCTACCATCCCTCACCCATCTCCCATCCTCTGCCATCTGCCCTTCTTGCTCTTCGACCCCTTCTCCTTCTTTTGCACATCCCTAATCCATGCAGTACACTGGACCAACCCACCGCTTCCCACCCATCGTGCCGGAGAGGCTCTACCCTACCGGCGTGTACGTTCTGCGCACACTACGTGTGTGGGCTACATCAAGGTGGAGGACCGCAAGGAACTTCTAGGAGTTCTTCCTCGCGGTCAGCTACCACCACCTCTCGTGGGGATCTCCAACGATGTTCCGCGTCGAGGAGGTCATCCAAAACGGCGTGGTGGTTGCTCTCCTTGCCCACTTCACCAACACATTCGATGCCTTCTACCTCCCCGGTCGGATGTTTTGGTGTGCTTGCATTTTGATTGCTTTCACCACCCACAACAGGTTCACGAAGTACACCAACATCTTCCCCACAACGTCGCGCGTGCACACTCTTCCGTACCCCATCAACAATGCCCCGGAGGAGCAGTGAAGGTCACCCGGAGGAGGAGCGAGGTGGAGAAAGTGGCGGCTAGGGTTCTAAACCCTCTATCTATTTTTCTTTTATTTTGAATCTATGTTATGTTAATTAAGTTGTAGTTGAACTATGTTGGAGATGCTATGGGCTTATTGGCCCTTTTATTATGTTCTATTATTAAGTTTTCTATCTATTCTATTATTAAGTTCTTGCTAGTTTGAACTATGTGATCGTGCTATGGGCTTGTTGGCCCTATCTACATATTTTTTGATTGTTTTCTTAGAGAGCTCACTTTGTTAGTAACCACCTACTGCATGCAGCCACAACAAGCCCTTCTCTTTTTTTACACAAGCCACCAATATGTAACCACCTAGCCAGTGCATGCAGCCACAAAAATATAAAACATATTGTTCATTTATTTGTCATAGCAAAACGGGTGCAGATGCGAGTGGATCAAAAAGGCTTAAACTGATCGTAATGATGCTCTAAATCGAGGAGACAGGCGTGCGAGGAGAGAGGAACCAGCGGCAGCGACTGTCGTTGCATCTGTGGAGGCGTGCATCGACCCATGGAGGCAGTCTTGCTGGGTGCATGCATAGCAGGATTCTGTCATGGCGATGCGCGCAGGCATTGAATGCAAGGGATGGACCAACGAAACCATGGCCCAACGGTCAAACAGCGACACCGCCTAATGCGGGCCCACTTGTCAGGTCGAACGGGCGACATAGTCCAGCACAGCCCCACTAGTCAGAGCTAATGGTCAAGCCATTGACCCGACGACAATGTCCGTTGTGACATGTTCTAAGGGTTTTGGGCGAGGGAGTGGGTAAAAATAAGCAAACGTTAAGAGTGTGGGGATGAATGAGTATAGCTAACGAACCAGGGGCACAAAAATAAAAATCCCTTTATGAAATCGACCAAGGCTTCAGATTTGATAGCCGTCCGAGGCACATACTTCAAATTAAGAGGTCCAAGCTCAAGTGCCCACTTAGCAATCCTCCCAATGGCCTCTCTATTTTGAATGATATCACCTAAGGGTGTAGAACTGACCATCGTGATTGGATGTCCAAGGAAATAGTGCTTCAACCTGCGATTCACCATGAACACCCCATATATCAGCTTTTGCCAATGTGGGTAGTTCTGCTTGGACTCTATCAATACCTCATGGACATAGTAAACCGTCCTCTGGACCGGATATTCCTTCCATGCTTCCTTACGATCCACAACAACTACAACACTAATAGCCTTGTTATTAACGGCCACATATAAGAGCAGCGGCTCTTTCTCCACAGGGGCAGCCAAAACCGACGGCTCAACTAATTGTTTTTTGAGCGCTTCAAACACCTCATCGGCATCATCACTCCAAACAAAATTATGTGTCTTCTTCATCATCTGGTATAAGGGGATGGCCTGCTCGCCAAGATGGCTTATGAACCGGCTTAAGGCGGCGATATGACCTGCCAGGCGATGTACATCATTAATACATGTCAGCTTAGACAATGAGCTGATGGCCTTCATTTTATCTGGGTTAGCTTTGTTTGCCCTTTATGAGACTAGAAAACCCAAGAGCTTGCCTGTAGGCACACAGAAAACACATTTGGTCGGGTTAACCATCATTTTGGAAATCTGAAGATTAACAAAAGCCTCCTTCAAATCGTCAAGTAAAGTCACCTTATTCCTTGACTTGACCACAATATCATCCACATAAGCATGAACATTGCGCCCAATCTGACTATGAAGACAGTTCTATACACATCGTTGATAAGTCGCCTGCGCACTTTTAAGCCCGAAAGGCATGGACACATAGCAGAAAACTCCAAAAGGCGTGATGAAAGATGTCTTCTCTTGGTCTTGAACTACCATCTTGATCTGATGGTAACCCAAATAAGCATCCAGGAAGCACAAACTCTTGCATAATGCCGTGGCTTCAATGATCTAATGATCTGGTCAATGCGAGGAAGAGCAAATGGATCAATAAGACAAGCACTGGGTTAGCTAACCACTCCGGGTGAAAAACTTCCACGATGAACCATGCTGCTAAGATCCGGCCTATCTCTTCCCCAATAGCTTTGCACCCCTCCTCGTTGAAACGACGAAGAAATTGCTTGACTCGCTTAAATTTAGGATCCACATGAAGATGGTGCTCATCGGATTCTCTCGGTACACTCGGCATGTCAGAGGGTTTCCATGCGAAGATGTCCAGATTATCACGAATGAATTCAATGAGTGCTCTTTCCTATGCAGGGTCCATATTAGCCCCAATAGTGAACTACTTTGATGAGTCATCGTCAATGAAATCCACCAATTTGGTATCTTTCCCACAAACTTTAGGGGCGTCTCAGATTCTGTGCTGGGCTTTTTCAACGGAGTCATATCCACCGGGTCAACATTATCCGTATAAAACTTGAGTGCACCTCAACACAACTTGACTCTGCATATGCAACATCGCCCTCCTCACACTCAAGAGCAATCTTCTGATAACCGTGCATTGTGATTGTCCCTTTCATAGCTGGCATCTTGAGCTGCAAGTAGAAATAACAGGGCATGGCCATGAACTTAGCAAAAGTCGGCCACCCAAACAGGGCATGATATGGGCTCCTAATTTTGACCACCTCGAACCACAAGATTTCCACTCTATAATTATATTCATCGCCAAACGCTGCCTCGAGAGCAATCTTTCCTACTGGATAAGCACACTTACCTGGCACAACACCGTGGAAGCCTGTAGACGATGGCTTAAGAGCTTTGTCGGTCAATTCCATCCGGCGGAAGGGTGTCATAGTACAAGATATTGATGCTTCTGCCACTCTCCATCAGTACCTTGGTGAATTTGTATCCTCCCACATGAGGTGCCACCACGACTGCTAAGTGCCCCGGGTTATCAACCTATGGCTGGTGATCCTCCCTGCACCATGATACCTTATGTTCAGACCACTTCAAATATCGTGGAAGAGCCGGCGTGGTAGTGTGAACCGCCCTCTTATGTAACTTCTGATCTCGTTTATCCAGACATGTGGTAAAAACGTAATACTGGCCTCCACGAAGCTGCTTTGGGTTACGCTGATACCCTGACTGGTTGTTTTTCTTTTGACCACCATTGACAGGCTGCTGATGGTGAACACCTTGATTGCCTTGTGCCTGATAGCCTGAACTTGAGCCGCCTCCACCAAAACCTGGCCCATGAGAGCCGGATCCTGACCCGCCAGATGGTCCATTGCCGCCACCATGATGCTGATTGAGGCTATATTTCCAAAACTCCTGCATGATGTAACAATCCCTCCAAGCTTGACCGGACGGCCTGGCGGGTTTATTGTGCTCCGGGCAGGGCTTGTTGAGGATCACCTGCATATTAAAGGGGGCTTTAGCCTTATTGAAAGGCGCCTTACCGTTGCCCTTAGCAAGATTATTCCCATTTACTGGTGTTGGCTACCAGATCTGACCTGCCATCTGGGTTCTTTCTCTTACCACCATTGCCACGGTTGTTAGTTCCCGCCCAGTTCTGCTATTGGTCCTTGCCACCTCCATTCTTCTTACCTTTAGCTGATTTCTCCTCGTCAGACCCTGGGTCCTTAGTAGTATCTGAATCTGCATATTTGGTGAGAGACGACATGAGCTCACCCATGTCCTGACAGGAATGCTTTAGCCACCCAAGTTTCTGCTTAAGGGGTAAGAAGTGACAGTTTTTCTCCAAAATCAGAACTACTTGAGACGTCGAGATATTCTTAGACGAGTGGATAATAGTGGAAACCCACCGGACCCAATGATGGGTCGACTCATCTTCATGCTGCACACAATGATCAAGATAAAAAATTGTCATAAGCTGCTTGCATGTTCCTCGGAAGTTCTTTATAAAATGTGCTTTCAACTCGGCCCAAGACGCAATGGTATTGGGAGACAGACACTTTAACCATGCACGAGTCGGTCCTTCCAACATCATTATGAAATATTTTGCACAAACCGCCTCACTGACGTCCAACATCTCCATGGCAAGCTCATAGCTCTCAACCCAGGCCTATGGGGTAGATCAGTCGTATAATTAGGTACCTTGCATGGCCCTTTAAAGTCATGAGGCAAGCGCTCATTACGTAGTTCCGCTATTAAGCAAGGCACACCAATGCCCCTAGATGAAACTCTGGCTCCCACTGAGGTTGAAGGGGTTACCGGATACTGCTCATGAATCTCCGGATAATCTATCACCGGCGCCCCCCGCCCCCCCCCCCCCCGATGGGCTTTGACTCCATCTATAGTCTCTTGGGTGTTGGTACGGGGCGGGTTGCATCGTTGCTTGCTACTGGAGAACGCTGGAGACTCTATGCGCCGTATGTAACTACGGCTCGGGATGGGAGTTGAATGCACCTGGCTCCAGCTGTAGATATACTTCTCCTATTGAGCCACCGCTGTCTGTAACAACTTGATGGCATTTAGCGCCTCTTTAGTGAACGACGTCCTCTCTGTAGGAGGGAGCGCATTAAGCCTGGCAACCACAACTACCATGTTATCCACCAGGTTAGAATAATGACCCGGTGGTGTCATAAGGTGCCGTGGCGGAGTCTGTTCCCTCTATGGTGGGTCTAGCTACCACAATGCTTATGTGGCCCGAGTTATGGCCAGTGGCGCATTCGGTCCTACCCCATGGGTGTTAAAGAGGTTTTGGGGCTCAAGCTCTATCAGGAGGCAGACTTGGGTCCTCCTTTGTTGGACTGCCTCAGAAGCATGCTGGTCCAGATTAAAGCGGAGAGCTTCTGTCCTCAAATGCTCTGACTTAGCATTCATCTGATCTTGCAACGTGTTGATATCCTCTCAGGCCTTGGTCATCAACGTTTTAATCTGGGTAATCTCTGTGTATGCTCTGCCTGATTTCCAGTTGTGACCTCGGTTCCCATCATGGTTGTTAATTCCTCCATTAGATCCAAAACTTGAGCCGGTGGCCTAGAAGACCCAGAACCTAGCGCTATCCCAGCCGCCGCTCCTGAAGTTGTGCTGTTGAGAGTCGGTGTCGTGCCTACCATAAAGATAGCGGCTCGGCTTGGTGGGTCGTAGGGCTCCGGAATACTAGCTCCATCGGCATAGCCCCCAAGACCACCATCATGAAGTTGGTAGATCAATTCCGCCTCTCCGCTCGAGGACCCATCATCCGAGAGGATAAGGATCTCCCCTCCTAACATAGAGTCTTCCACACCTTGCATAAAGCCGATGAAGATGCTGCCTCGCCCAGGTTCAAGACAGGCGGGTTGCGCGTGCCGGGTCAGCTCGATGAGGTTGATGTAGACGTTTGGCCCAGGTTCACATATGTTGATCTTTCCAATGAAAACATGAATTCTGCCGAAGGGGACCGAGTGCCTGTACTCGCTTGAGTCTGCCTCGGGGCCCTAGACAATGTCATCGATGTAGAGCTTGCCATCGCTACTCTTAGGCATCCTGCCGACAGCATATCCCTCGATCCCTGGGAGAAAGCCCTTCGAGAACTCCACACCACCACGCGCTAGCCCCATGGTGGGCGCCAACTGTCATGGTTTTGTGACGGCAGATGTCCTAGTGAGAGGACTTAGGGTTGAGGCCATCGCTATGACGGTAAGTTCGAAGGGGTTGATCGGGACGAGAGACAAGGGGTTACGTAGGTTCGGCCCCTCGGGAATAGGTGAAAGCCCATGTCCTGCATTGTGTTGTATTGATCGGATATCGAGTACAAGGGAGCGGATTCGCTTGACCTCATGTTCGATAGATCGGTTCCCCTCCTAAGCCACCCAGGGTCTCGCCTTTATATAGGTACGTCGAGGCCCCGGGCTTACAGGAGTCCACACCGGCCTATACAAAGTATCTGGTCTTGTCTCTAAGTTGCCTTGCCTTCCTGGGAAGACATCTTCCGGGTGGCTCAAGCGCCCGGGTCTCGCGCCTTCTTCGTCTCTGGGCCTCCATCTAGGCCCACCTTGTGATCCACCTCTTAGGCTTATCTTCAACCTTTAGTCCCACTTAGGGCCTTGATTATGAGCCGCCAGGTATGACCCAACCCTCCTAGGCAGGTCACACCATGGGGTTATATCCCCAACACATCCCCAAGTACGTGGTTGGGAACGACGATGACTTACACCTTAGATTGTCTGCAATCCTTTTTTGGTCCCCCAACAGGTATCCAAGTATGATTACCTCACTCTTGTCGAAGTTGATCTTTAGACCCGACATCTCCTCGAAGCATAGGAGGAGGAATTTTATGTTCACGATGTCAAGGTCTGACCCTTCCACCATAAGCATGGTGTCATCGGCATATTGAAGGTGGGTGACCCCTCCCCCGAGTATTAAATGTCCAACCACCCCACTGAGATGGCCAAACATCATGGCTTTATCCAGGATGTCGGCCAAAGCATCCATGGAAGTGTCGGTGATCTGGGACAGGGGTACCCAGTGCCCTTGACTTAGACACAGGCGACAATGGTAGAAACCCGACAATAATCAAGACGGACTACAACGAGCTTTATGCGGCAGCCCAGCCCTGGACCGTTGCACGCCAAGTTCTCTACCGGTGCTTCCAGTGACCAAGACGCACGCACCCTCTCGAAGCCCTGGCAAGTCATCCTCCGGAAAGCGCGAGCCAACCTACCATCGCTCCACCTCATCGCAAGGCCTGTCACCTGTCAATGCAGTGTCGAGTCTCTAGGTGGCTAAAAGGCTCTCGCTAAGCAAGTGTCTATATGCTGGAAGGAAGATTATTCCGCTTTGACACCCGTCCTTAAATGTGTCGAGGTGTGAAGCAACGGACAACTAGAGCGGTGCTATACGCTTGTCGGGAATGCATCCCTGCACGCCACCTAGACTAGGAATGATGGTAATTCGTCTCTAATGCTAGAGTTAGGTATGATAAGCTCTGCTAGCTATCTAATCAGCAGACATTATCTGTTTTGCCATTGTGGTCGCCCCTTGCACTATAAAAGGAGGTCCAAGGCAACCTAGTTTAGATTTGGGACCTTTGAGCATTTGTACACGCATAGTAGCTCCCCCGAAGGCAACCCTTGCCGGGTAGGAGCATTGCGCGCTTTAAGTGTTCTCTTGATCAATCCACCACAAAGCAGGAGTAGGGTTTTATGCTTCACAGCGGCCTGAACCTGGGTAAATCACCTCGTTGTCTCACTATCTCTGCTCTCCGTGCTTGCGTCCATGCCCCCTGCCGAACCACAAAGGGGTTGATGGCTCCATAGGTAATTGTCTGCATCAAGCCCCAACGTCTTTGGCGTGCCAGGTAGGGGGCGTTGTGCTGGTGCGGACCCAAGATTGTGATTGGTGCGTCGATCTTCTTCATCATCTTCTTCAACAATGTCTCCCAAGAACGTATCCAGTGCGGCCACACATCCCTCCACTTCAAAGGCTCCCTCCCACTTGGCCACGGGTGCGATGGACACCACATCGGTCACAAGTGAGGCGGGCCTCATGGGTAATGCGGCCGGTGCAGGAGGCGCCCATGTCTAGTCCCCCACGGTCGGAGGTGGAGCATAAGGCACCGGGGAGGAGCATTTGCAGCAACGACTTGGCGAGCTGATCCCTGACGTTGCGGGTTAGGGGAATATGACTCCCCGATGCTCAGATGGCCGCAACCATCATGGGCACCCAGTTTGGTGCAAGCCATGACCCTGCAGTAGCCCCCTCCGTTGGTAGGACTGTTGGTCGCGCTCCCCACATGAAGCAAGATACAGTGTCGAGCGAGACTGCAATCCATATGCTCGGACTGCTCTACATCAGACGGCCTGGCGAGCGGTGCACGAGACCGAGAACATGGTGACGCTTCACTTGGGCCCACCAAGAGTCGAGCGACGTTGTGGTATGTCTCTTTCTCCATGCCAGACACAACCGAGGAAGCCATGGCGCGAGTCCAGATGCTTCTCAACTTCATGCTGACGGTCGATAAGATGGAATAATGGAGAGCCACCATTCAGAGCTTGATCTCCTTCATCGAAGCTAACCATACACGACATGCAGATCCCTCGCGGCATACGCAAACGGTAGCGGCTCCCCGGGCTGACGAACATATCGAGGGGGTTACACCAAAGGGGCAATCTCCTCCGTGACAGTAGGCCAGGGAAGCCACAACAAGTTTCAAATGCTAACGAATGTGATGAGGCATCCATAATCTCGTCCGGCGCCTGCAACCACCGTGATCAATGGCGCGTCCTCCAAGAACGGTGGAATGAGGATGCGCGTATCACCATCGAGCGATGCCGGAAAGATCACTATTAATTCGACAGGCGCAACGGTCCAAACGTCAGCAACCCAGTGCCCAGTGTTGGTAGGTACCTTCCTTACGAGGTCGGCTGCCCCGCTTTCACTAGCAAGCTGCGACGAGTCTGCTAGCCGTGGACCTGAGCTTTCAAGCCCAAGCTACCGGAGAAATAGGACGAGAAGCTGAACTCGGCAGTGTTCTTGGGCATATACACGATAGCTATCCAAGCCACAGGAGGAAGAGATGAAAATGTGCTCACCAGTTATTTCCCTTTGGATCTTAATCCAAATGTGAGATCATGGCTGATGCACCTGCCAAAAAATTCCATTTCATCCTGGGATGACTTGTGCAACAAATTCGGTGGCGCCTTCATGGGTGGTCACCAAGAGCCAGGTCAGCCCAGCGATCTTCTAGTCCACCCACAGAAGGAGGGAGAAACTTTGAGGAAGTACATCCAGAGATTCAGCCGAGTGCATTGCAACATCCCAGAAATTCATCCTGCAACTGTGTTTGTCGCGTTCCATTCGAACGTGCGCAATAGGAGGATGTGAGCTAAGATGAATGTCAAGCTCCCCAAAACTGTCAATGGGCTTTACACCTTGGCAGACAAGTGTGCTCAAGCTGAAGAAGGAAGGAGACTCCCCGGAGAGGAGGCAAGCATCATAATCGACTCTGATGATGGGGACGATGCCCCAGACCTGAAGGGGAGAAATAGGAAATGCATCAAGAAGCACAAGGGAGAGGCGGTACTGGCCATTGAGAGATCCGAAGACCTTTGTGCTGGCAAGAGGGCAAAAGACGAGACCCCTCGCAAGGTAGCTGCCGCGTGTGCTAACAGCCGGGAGGCTCCTATTGCTGAGAAGACCTGGAAGTCCTACAGACCAGACTACAAAATTCACCGCACCAAGGGCCATGATCTCCAAGAATGCCGACAAGTCGAGTAACTTGTTGAGAAAACAGAGGGCTGAATATGAAAAGCATGACAAAGAGAAAGGTAAAGACGGTGCTACCGGGAAGGGCATTGGCGGCACAGGAGGCCATCGCGGCAAAACCCCATAGCAAGAGGAAAAACCTGCTAGAGGCTGTGAGAACAAGGAAATAGATGACATGAGTGAGGATGAGGATGGTCACGAGGATTCGAGTGACAGGGAGTTCCAGAAAGCAACCGAAGTCATGTCCGTTGACGGGGGTGCTTCCTTGCACTCCTCTCACTGCTAGCTTGAATAGTGGGCGCGCGAGGTCAATGACGTGGAACCAACTACAAAATCCAGGAAGCCACTCAAATGGTCCCTCACACATATCATATTTGACGATCATCCTAACCTTACCACCATAGTCGGATATTTGCCATCGTTGGTTTCCCCGACAATCCGCAACCTCAAGGTGTCTAAGATGCTAGTTGACGGCAGGGCCAGATTAAACTTGATCTCTCCTAAGGTGGCCGAGAAATTGCAAATCCATGATGAAAAGCTCGAAGCTTCGGGCACTTTTCAAGGAATCAACCCTGGCAGGAGCCAGCCCATGGAGAAGATTACTCTGTCGGTGACATTCGGTGAAGAGCTGAATTTTTGGACAGAGAAGATAGTGTTTGACGTGGCTAAGATCCCTTTGCCTTATAATGGAATCCTCGATCGCCCAGCCTTAGCAAAATTCATGGCAGCATGCCATTATGCTTGCCATACTTTGAAGATGCTAGGGCTTATTGGGATCATTATAATCCCCTCCGACAAGAAGAATGCAGTTATGAGACAAGATGTACTGTGACGCGGTAGCAGCTGAGGCCACAGACGTCCCAGCTCCTGCCAAGGAATCGAAAAGATAAAAGACGGCTTGCAGGAGCAATGGCAGGGACTCCAGGAAGCTTGCCTCTCCGGAGTGTGATGCACCCGATGATGACCTTCCAGAGAGTTCCACTAGCATGAAGAGCAAGGTCACCTATCGTGGGCGAATATCAATGTGTTTGCCTAGCAACCATCTGACATCCCTAGTGTTCCCAGGGAGGTAATTGAGCACCACCTTGTTGTCTGCCCGCATGCCTGACCCGTCAAGCAAAAGGTTAGGAAAGAAGCCTTGGAGCGGCAACAATTCATTGTCGTGGAAAGCAAGAAGCTTGAAGCAGCTGGTTTGGTCAGAGGAGTATTAAATCTGACTTAGCTAGCAAACCCGATGGTGGTGCGCAAGGTGAATGGGAAATGGATGCTTTGCATAGACTTCACCGATTTGAACAAGGCTTGCCAAAGGACCCCTTTCCCTTGCTGCGCATAGACCAAATTGTCGATTCCACCTCCAGATATGACTTGCCCTCATTTTTGGATGCCTACTTCGGATACCACCAGATATTCATGGCCGAGTAAGATGAAAAGAAGACCGCATTCATAACTCCTTGCGGCACGTACTGTTTCGTACGTATGCCCTTCGGGTTAAAGAGTGCTAGTTCAACCTTTGCTAGAGCGGTTCAGATTGTTTTTGAGCCTCAACTACACAGAAATGTATAATCTTACATGGATGACATTGTAGTCAAGACCAAAGACGAAGCGACTCTCATACAAGATCTGGAAGAAACTTTCGCAAACCTACGCAGGATCAACTTGAAGCTCAATCCTGAGAAGTGTGTATTTAGCGCCACATACGGCAAGCTACTTGGGTTCTTTGTGTCCTAGCGAGGAATAGAGGCTAATCCCAACAAGATCAGGGCAGTCGAACAGATACAAGAACCCAAAAACATCAAGGATATCAGGCGTTTGACCGGATGTGTTGCCGTGTTGAGCAGGTTTATTTCCAAGTTTGTTGAACATGCCTTCCGTTCTTCAAGATCTTGAAGAAGGCTGGCCCTACGAAGTGGACCCCGGAGGAAGATGCGACACTAGAGGACCTGAAGAACTACCTATCCTCTGCTCTCACATTGGTCGCTCCTAAACCGCAAGACCCGTTGCTGCTGTATTTAGCAGTGACTAATCAAATGGTTAGTGGAGCGCTGGTGGAGCAGAGGGAGGCGGATGAAGGTTCGGCAGCTGTTGCTAGTGTTACCTGGAGCAATATAGAAGACTCCACAGCACACCCCAATGGTGATCAAGGGAAACCTCAGCAAACGTATGGCAATGAATCTAAGGACGTAGCGAAGAAGAAGATGGTGTAGCGACCCATGTACTTCGTCAGATCCTTATTGTAGGGAGCTAGATCGAGGTACTCTCGGTAAAAAAGCTGATCTTCAGCCTCATCATGGCCTCGAGGGAAGCTGTGCCACTACATACAGGCCCATGAGATCACAGTTGTTACCTGTTTCCCATTGCAATGCATACCGAGGAACCCAGAGGCCACCGACAGTATAGTTGAGTGGGCACTAGAGTTGTTTTCGGTGTTCTGGGAATGGGGGTACCCAAACCTGCCTGCCTATGGCCCAGGACATGGCCCACTTCATCAACCAAATAGGACCAGGCGCGGCCCTACTCAAGGCAAGGTGCTCACGAGGGCCCTAGCCTCGCGAGAAGGAACAGTGACAAGACCCGCGAAGGATGGGCCTCCCCGGGCCCTCTTCGGAGCGGCGGAGATTTCTAGGCAGAGCCCGGCCTTAGGAGTCAAAGAGGACGCAAGACGAGGACAGGCGAGCAGCAATGCACCAGGCGGCACAGTTTCCCCTTTGGTGCAAAGGGACCAAGGACGTATGCGGGTTCCCAAAGCACCCCCCAAAGGTTTCCATTGCGGTGTAATAAGACCACAACCACCCGTTCCGCATGGTAGATGTCATCGTTGAGCCCGCCCCTGCGGCATCGACACCTACTTTGCAAACGAAGACCGCCTTTGGACAGGGCGAGCACGAACCCGTATCCCCCTTCAAAATTGGCCGTTGTGGGATCCCTTCCCGCCATTGCGATAAGGGAAGAGGACCCGGGCCGCTGCTTTATATAGAGCATAGGTTGCAGCATAGAGAGGGACCCCACGATCTAGATCCTGATCCGAACCCAGAGCAAGTCCACCAGCTCCACCAAATTGTGAGGAGCCCCGAACACCACCGAGAGCCCTCAGGAGGCCCGAAAACACTGTACTTGTTCATCCACCTCACCTCTGCGAGAGGAAATCAACCAAAGCGGGAGTAGGGTATTACGCTTCACAGCGGCCCGAACCTGGGTAAACTATCATGTTCATCTTCTTCCTCGTCATCGTGCAACTTCTTTGTTGTGTTCATCATGTAGTGGGTTAGATTGGACAACGCCGCGGGGGATCTTTGCACATGCTCCTGTGTTGGAATCTCAAGGGTTTTGCGAAGCCCGAAATCCAATATTTGGCGCACCAGGTAGGGGGCGTGTCGGAGCTTCCCCGCTTGTGGTGAAGGCCAAGCCCTGACTTAGTAACTCCATGGCTGGCATGACCCCCGACGACTGCCGGCCCCCAACGCGAGATGGTGTTTGGTCGTGCAGGGCCGCCCCTGCAGTCGCCTGCATCCTCGGCGGGTCGCACGCGCCACCCTCCGGACGCCATGTCAAGCACTTCCTATGCCATGCGAGGGCGGTTCAGCCATGGCCCGAGCCTGCGGAGCACCACGCATGGCCGGAAACCGACATCACCTTCGGCCCCGATGACCACCCCAGGACCACGTCGGTCGTTGGAGCACTTCCAGTGTTGTGCACACTGACCATTCGCGACGTGGCCATCTCAAGGACCCTCATCGACGGCGGCTTCGACCTCAACATCATCTCCATGGAGGCATTTGACACGTTGTAGTTACCCCGCGATCAGCTTGCACCTTCAAGGCCCTTCTCTGGGGTGGTGGTCGGGTCCGTCGTCCCCGTGGGGCGGGTTCGCCTCCCCGTCACATTTGGCACCCGCTCCAACTTCCGCATCGAGCAGGTCGACTTTGATGTCGCTCACATCCACCTCCCATACAACGTGATACTTGGCTACCCCGCCCTCACTCAGTTCATGGCAGCAACGCACCCGGGCTACAACTTCGTCAAGATGCATGGGAGTAGCGGCATCCTCACCGTCGTGGGGGATGTCAAAGACGTGTTCCACGTACGCAAGCTCTCCTACAAGACCGCGGCTGCAGCACGCACCGGTGACGGGGGTGCAACACGGGCCGCAGAGGACCCCGAGGGCGTCCCTGACGTCGTGCCCGTGAAGAAGCAGTTGTTCTCCCAAAACCGGGAGGAAACTAAGCGAGTACCGGTGAACGAGGGAACCCTGAGCCCAACCTTCACCATCGGCGCTGACTTGTCTCAAGATCAAGAGGAGGCATTGGTGACCTTCCTCATGGCAAACAAGGATGCGTTCACATGGTGCGCCTCCGACTTGGTGGGGGTCCCGAGGGACGTAATCGAGCACCATCTCATGGTGTGCCCGAACGAGCGCCCGGTGAAGAAAAAACCAAGAAGGCAGGCCCCGGAGAAGCAGACATTCATCACTCAGGAGGTTGGCAAGCTGAAGGAGGCAGGGGTCATCCAGGAGGTGTGTTACCCGGAATGGGTGGCCAACCCGATGGTCGTCCCAAAGAATTGTGGGAAGGAGCGTAGGTGTGTTGACTTCACGAGCCTCAACAAGGCTTGACCTGAGGACCCATTCCCGCTTCCACGCATCGACCAGATCGTGGACTCTATCACGAAGTGCGATCTTCTATGCTTCCTGGACGCCTTCTCTGGTTACCACCAGATCAATATGGCGGTGGAGGACGTTGAGAAGATGACCTTCCTCACCACATGTGGGGTATTCTTATATACGTGCATGCCTTTTGGGTTGCGGAACACTAGGGCAACCTTCTAGTGACTGATGCACATCGCCCTGGGGCCGCAGCTTAGGAGGAATTCAGAAGCCTACGTCGACAACATTGTAGTCAAGTCCAGGGCGGCCAAGACCTTGGTCGAGGACTTGGAGGAGACCTTTGCCAGCCTAAGGGAGGTAAATTTGAAGCTCAACCCCGAAAAGTGCATCTTCGGGGTTCCCTCGGGTAAGTTGCTTGGTTTCCTGGTGTCACACTTGGAATCGAGGCGAACTCGGAGAAGATCAGGGCCATAAAAAAGATGAGTGTGCCCCAAACCATCAAGGAAATTCAAAAGTTAGCGGGGTGCGTGACCTCCTTGGGGCATTTCATCTCCAAGCTCGGCAAGCAGGCTCTGCCTTTCTGAAAGTGCATTATATCGGCTAGAGGGGGTGAATAGGCGATTTTTACAAATTCATCACTTGAGGAATTTCAACTTTCAGGAATTTGAAGTGTGATGAATAACTAGCAGCGGAATAAGTACTCAGGTGCATGAGGAGCATAGTATTAGCCTAGTCATCATGATGAAATGCAACATGCACGAACAGTGAGTAGCGTGATAAGGATAAGCAATGATGAACAAGGCAATTTGAAGAATTTGAGGTGAGGAATTTGCAAAAGTCTTCAGTCAAATTCTTCAAACAGTAATAATCAATTTCATCAACAGGTTTATGAGGAATAAGGAGGTTGAGGAAATAGAACCAGGTAGCTTGATGAAGACAATGATTTGATGACCCAGTTCCAACTGTTGTGACAGTCGTACGTCTAGTTTGGAGCGTCCTGGTATTTAAACCAGAGGACACACAGTCCCAGGACACACAGTCCTTACCGTATTCTCCTTGAGCTAAGGTCACACAGTCCTCGCCCAACACTCGTGGTAAGTCTTCAGGGTAGACTTCCAAAACCCTCACAAACTGGTCACCTAGCGATCCACAATTTACTGTTGGATGCTCTAGACCAAGGTCACTGCGTGGTCCCCAATTGACTGCAGGAGCACTAGACCACGACGCCTAACCGTCTGGAGGATACACAGTCCTAAAAGGTAACAAGCGTCGGTTCCACACAAGAATTTCTTCAGTGATGCTCAATCACTATGGGTTTTATGGTTTGGTTGTGGGTTTTTCCTCACTGATGATTTTCTCTCAAAGTCCTCAGAGGATGGGTTGCTCTCAAATGACAAGTGTCAGTTCTCTCTCAGAGCAGCCAACCAGCTAGTGGTTGTGGAGGTCGGCTATTTATAGCCAGGGTGCACCCTGACATGATAAGACATAAATGCCCCCAATGATATGACCGTTATGTGGATAAGAACGATTGGGGACAGCTGGCGCAAAGCACAGCAACGGTCATAATTTCGAACTATGAAAGTCCTCAGCTTATCATGATCCTCACTTGTAGGCAATTAGCACTGGCGAAATCCTAACTCCTCAGTCAGATCAATTTCCTCAGAGACCAGAAGACCTTCGTCTCTGTCACTGAAAAACTTGTCTGAACCGTAAGAGATTTCCAAAGGCTTCACTCGAAGAATTGTATGGGTTGAGGGTTTTGGAGTTGAGCATCAGTTGGAAATTTTCCTTAGTATTACCTCGACCCCCTTTAACAGTACGGTGTTTCCTATGACTCAAATAACGGAAAAGAAACTACGAAAACAAAAGTCTTCACGCTTCATATTCCTCATTCATATCTTCAAGGTCGCACCAACTTCTTCATTTTCAAAGTCTTCACAAAGTCTTCACCAAAGTCTTTAGAAAGTCTTCAGCAAAGTCTTCACTTGAAGACATACATTTTTGGGGGTCGATAATCTCCGAATATATCAAACTCCTCATTGACTTATAGAGCCTGTGTACACTCACAAACTCATTAGTGCCTTAACCTATAAGTCTTCAATACACCAAAATCACTAAGGGGCACTAGATGCACTAACAATCTCCCCCTTTTTGGTGATTGATGACAAATAGGTTAAGTTTTCAACGGGGATAAACATATGAAGTGAAAGTACAGATTTTGAGGAATTTGATTGCAAGATAAAGAAGAGCTCCCCCTGAAGATGTGCATATTTGAGGAATTTTCTTTGGGCTACAAATGCACATGGTAGGTTCAAAACATGGACTCCCCCTATATCCTGTAATTCATACACGCATTTGAATATATGAAATGAAGAATATGAAATGCGTGAGGAAAATGGTGTCTGACGAAATTCAGCATGCATGCATTAAGGTATTTGAGGAAATAAACATGCAAGGAAATAGTTCAAGAGTGTCAGACCACCATCGGACTTAAGTTTACAACTCAATAACCAAAAACTTCAGAAGAGCGAGAGTTGTAACTTAAACAAAAATAGCCCATATATATGTAGACCCGCTTGAAGACTAATTCAAATTTTCTCCCCCTTTGTCATCGAGAACCAAAAGGGAAGAAAAAGTGATGACTAACGCCCCATGAGAAATTTCATCTTGTTGGTGAAGAAGGAGCGCCAGCGTTGTCGGGGTCGATTGTTGATGCAGGTCTAGCAGCAGTATCATCAATGTCTTCATCTTCATCGCGCTCGCGAGATGAAGAATATGAACGGGTGACCATCAGAGGAACTTGGACTTTCTTGAACTTTTTCTGAGGACAGCGAGCGAAGTCAGGATATTCTTCAAAGTTTAGCTCATCCCATTGTTCAGTAGACATGATGTGATTTAGCACAGCCCAAGAGCGCTTGAGGTTTTCATGAGCATAGTAGTGGTTCCTCTTGACAGTGTTCTGCGTCACATTCATATTCTACACAATATACCCAAGTTGACGCTTGACCCACTTGTGATTTCGATCGACCTTCTGATGAAGACTTAAGAGAAGCTCACGATCAGTCATCACACGAGGAGCAGTTGCATGAGGCTTATGTGTAGAGGTTTTGGCAGAGGTGTCCTGTGTGGCAGAGTCATCACTGGTGGAGTAGGATGCTTCTTGACGAAACTGACCATCCAATGGACGAGTGCCTTGATCAATGACATCCTTGCCTTTTCCTTCATCAATTGTGCTTTTGAGGACTTCAATCGGGGGGCAGAAAACTAAAATGATTCTGGAAGTCAGCCTTAAAGGGAATTGAAGACTTTGTTCTGATGAAATGCATAATCCATTGAGCAAAGGGCTTCAACTCAAATGCTGACATAGCAGCATCGGCCAGAGTCCTCATGAAGAAAACGTAAAAGTTGATGGGAATCCCATGAATGATGTTGAAAAGCATATTCTTCATGAGTCCTTCCACTTCTTCTTCTTCAGAGTTGTGGCCCTTCTGAGGACATAGGGTATGAGTGAGTATGCGATAGACTGTTCTTGGTACATACAGCAAATCCTTCACAAGAAAGGTTGTCCTTTGAGGCTTTCCAGGCGCTAATTTCTTCATCATCACATTCATCATCTAATTTGGTAGTGGTGGATCATTGAACAGGCAGCGGGCTTCATCTGAAGGAATTGGAACTGGGACAGACTGAAGCAATTCAGAAGAGCTTGCAATGAAATGAGTTGTTTCGGTCATCCAGTCCAAGACCAAGGAGTTGATGTCTGAGGAATTTCCACTAATGTATAGAGTGGCATAGAATTGAAGAATCAACTCCTTGTTCCAGTCACAGATATCTACACAGAAGGGAAGAAGCCTAGCATCATGAAGAACTTGGAGCAACGGCGTGAATGATGGAATAAACTCCATGTCCACATGATGAATATTATGGTGCTCGAAGATTTTCTTCTTGTCACATAGAATAGAGGCATAGTAGTTCATTTGCGTGGGAGTCTAGAACCTTGTGTGACCAGTCCAAGCTGAATCATATGGATTTGGTCCTATGAAGAACATGTGCTCACTGAAGAAATTTGTATTGAGGAATTTGGGGCGGACCGAACCTTTGAATGGCATTATTTGCTTAGGTTGAAGATTTGGTCGAATGCGCCCCTTGATCTCAGTTGGCATGGGAGGAACATCAGGCTAAGTGATTTGTAGAATAGGTTCCTCAGTAGTGGCCGGAGTATCAATTTCCTCAGCTGTTGCAGCTGGAATTTCTTCAGGGTCTGGAAGGTACAGGTGTTCAGAATCTTCAGGTATTTCCTCAGTTTGTGCAGGTGACTGAGGAATCAGCAACAGAGGAGTTGCCACAGGTGAGTTGGGATGTGCAGATTCCCAATATTCATCATTGATGATTGGAGTAGTGTCACCAATGTCAACTTCTTCATCAATTTATTCATCGCCAGCAATTAGTCGAAGCTAGGGCATTGATACCTTGGGAGTTGATGCAGTGTCATCAATGACAATTTCCTCATCAAGAGGCTCTGAGGAAGCAGCATAATGATTCTATTCTTCGTGAGGAATGTCATATGCTTCCCCAATTGGCACAATAGCATAGGCTGGTGCCGAGAAAATTGGAGTTGCATCAAGTGGTGTAGCTGAGGAACTTGTCAAAGTTTTTCAACTTCTTCAACACAGGGGCTTCAGAAGTTGATGCTTTTCTTTTGAGAGGATTTTCCTCACCAGGAGCAATTTCTTCAGGAACGACTGATGCAGCCGCCCTGGGTGGTTCAGTTTCTTGAGGCACAGTGGATTCTTCAGCTGGCCTATCAGATTCTTCAAGCACAACATTGGGGGTTGTCCTGGCATGTTCATTAGTGGTCTGAGTTTCCTCAGCAGCACTGGCAGTTGCTTTTGGTGCAAAAGCACTTTCTTCAGCAGTTTCTTCAGGCTGAGCATTTTCATCAGCAGCCTGAGGAATTTGATATTCAGTCTAAGCAATTTCTTCAGACCGAGTCTTTTGTGGTTGCGATCGAGCTGCAACCCTGGTGTTGTGATCCTTTACAGCTGCATGAGCATCCTTGACGAGTCTGACCTTGGTGCCCTTCCATTCAGCATCATATCTCTGTTGATCCAAAGAGAGAGTGCGAATCTTGGACTGAACTGTGACCAGTTGATTTGGGGTCAGGTTCATCACATTTTTGCGTAGAAACTTTTCTTTGCGAGTCTTGTTCCTCTCAGCTCTCTGAGCTTGCTCTCTTTTCCATTGTTCTTCAGAGATGAAATGGGTGAGGACATGATCCACTTCAGGAGGCAGATTTAGTGAGGAAAGTGGAGTGCTTGGGTCCTCATGCCATATATCAATGAAGTTGAAGATCAACTTGGGATCCAACATGAGAGGAACAGAGCTACCCTTTGCTTTAGCGGCCCTGTGCTGACTCCATTCTTTGGCCCATCTCCTCTCAATCTTTTGCAGACGGATCTTCCTCTTCTTGGTCGTCTTTTTTCCATGAGTTTCTTCGTCAGGTGTGCAATATTCATCATACAGATCCTTAGAGATCTCAAATACAGTGTGCACATCTGGCTTTTTCCCTCCTTTCTGAGGTTTCTTTACATTAGACATTTTCTTCACTTGAGGAATATGAACTCTTGAAGATTCTGAAGAGGTACACAGTTTTTCTTCAAGTAGCGCTGCAAATGAGTTAAGTTGATGAGAACCTAGTGATTCATCAGCGGACATGTTGTACCTGTGAATAGAGTATAGGTGCGAAGAATTTGAAGAGGTCATATGCGTTCTCAGAAATTTTAAGAGAGATAGGTGTGAGGAATTTGACCATGGATGTCTTGAGGAATTTTACTAAGTGTACTTAGCCTTAGGTTCCAGAGCTGTGCAAATTTGAGAATTCGCACAATTGTGGAATCTTGAAGAAATCCATTACTTAGTGAAAATCATCAAGTATCAAGTATGAGGAGATGTAAGGTGCATGTGTATTTGATTTATAACGTATAAACACCTATTGAGGAATAGTAGGTGTAGTTGAGGATCAAACATGGGCAGTAAAGATAAATTCTAATTACCCTGGTGAAGAACACGACGAACACAGAGATGAAATGAGGAAGTTCGTTCGTTCAGATCTCCCACGCCCTAGCTTGCCAGAAGGAGATAGCTATAGTGGCGGCGGGATGAGGATTTCCGCGGCCGATGCGAGTACGGCGACGACGAGGTTGAGGCAGCAAAGATCTTCCTCAACAGCGACGATGACTTTAGTGGCGGCGCTTGGTTGGAGCTCGGGAGAGAGATGAGATGCGGAGTAACCGAGCATAGTAGATGGGAAGGGGGAATTTATAGAGGAAGTGAAAACTGATCCTCCCAAAGATTTTGGACACGATTTCCCCTGACCCTTGCTCTCCACGTGACAGGTGTCACCCACGATCTGGGTAGTGAAGATTGTGGAGGATCGTGGGTTATCCAAGCGCAGGAATCGGAACCGTTTGAGCGGGATCCGCCGAAAATTTTGGTAGTGAAGATTTCAAAGTTTTCGTTCGCAAATTCTTCAGCTGTCAAGGACATAGTGAAGACTTTGAACAAGTTTCAAAGTAGAACGCATATGAGGAATTTCTATACAGACTCGGTTGAGTTTAGTGTAGATGGGGAAAGGGTCCGATCACATTCACTTAGATGAAAATCAACTTGAAGAATTAGCAATAAGTGAATGCTGTTGAGGACATTAAAAAAACTCAAATATATATATATATAGTCAATGAAGAATATGAGTCTCAAAAGTTTTGAAGAATTTGAAAAGTTGATGAATTTGAAGACTTGAGGAATTTGATAATTTGAAGAATTTGCAACAGTGCTTAATTTTGAAGAACTTCAACTTTTGGTTGGTGGCGTAACCCACCATATAAGAATGATGATTTCAGACACCGCTTACAATTGTCATAGAGTTCTGAGAATCAAATTCTTCATGAATTTCTTCACACTTAGAGAGTTATTCTTCATTGATTGAAGAAAAAGTTACTTCGTGTGTTGCACATCTAAGTCATCAATTTTGCATACGTGTTAGGATGTGTGTTCTTCATCAAAGAACATTCGAAGATTCTAAGATATTTAGCTCACACCGCAACTTGCAAAATCTCTTTTCATCCAAGGGCTTTGTGAAGATATTGGCCAGTTGTTCTTCAGTAGGAATGTGATTGATGGAGATGTCGCCCTTGAGTACATGATCTCGAAGAAAGTGATGAGGAATCTGGATGTGCTTGGTCTTGGAGTGCTGAACAGGGTTGTATGCAATCTTGATGGCACTCTCGTTGTCGGAGTAAAGAGGCACATTCTTCAGCTTGATGTGATAGTCCTTGAGGGTTTGCTTCATCCGTAGTAACTGAGCACAACACGAGCGAGCAGCAATGTACTCAGCTTCTGCAGTAGAGAGTGAAACGCATTTTTACTTCTTCGAGGACCAACAGACTAAGGATCGTCCGAGGAAATGACATGTGCCAGAGGTTGACTTGCGATCCACGCGATCTCTATCATAGTCAGCATCAGAGTATCCGACTAGGTGAAGATTTGAGCCCTTGGGATACCACAATCCAAGTGTTGGTGTGTGAGCTAAGTATCTAAGAATGTGTTTCACAGCCTTATGATGTGATTCCTTCGGTGTTGCTTGGAATCGAGCACACATGCAAACACTTAGCATTATATCAGGCCTAGATGCACATAGGTACAATAAGGAGCCAATCATGGAGCGGTATACCTTCTGATCGAAATCTTTACCAATTTCTTTAGTGCAGAGATGGCCTTTTGATGGCATTGGAGTTTTGACGCCTTTGCAATCTTGCATGTCGAATTTTCTCGGAACATCTTTGAGGTATTTCTCTTGTGAGATGAAGATGCCATTGTCTTGCTGACGAATTTGAAGACCTAAGAAGAATTTCAAATCTCCCATCATAGACATTTGATATTCTTCACTCATCATATAGGCAAATTCATCACTGTAACGTTTGTCAGTACATCCAAAGATAATATCATCAACATATATTTGGCATATGAATAGTTCATTGTCATAGGATTTTGTGAAAAGAGTAGGGTCGAGTGAACCGGGTTTGAAGCCTTTCTTCAAGAGGAATTCCTTCAGAGTGTCGTACCACGCCCGAGGGGCCTGCTTGAGGCCATAGAGGGCCTTGTTTAGTCTGAAGACTTCGTTAGGATGCTTAGGATCTTCAAAACCTGGGGGTTGAGCAACATATACTTCTTCCTCAAGCTTACCATTAAGGAATGCACTTTTCACATCCATTTGATATAAGATGATATTATGATGGTTAGCGTAAGCCAGTAATATGCGAATAGGTTCAAGTCTAGCAACAGGTGCAAAAGTTTCATCAAAGTCAATTCCCTCAACCTGTGTATAGCCTTGAGCTACAAGTCGAGCCTTATTCCTCACCATAAGACCATTTTCATCTTGCTTGTTGCGGTAGATCCACTTGGTACCTATGATGTTATGCTTGCGAGGATCTGGCCGCTTGACAAGTTCCCACACATTGTTGAGCTTGAACTGAAGCAATTCCTCTTGCGTAGCTTGAATCCATTCGGGCTCCTTGAATGCTTCATCAACTTTGGTGGGCTCTAAGATAGAGACAAAGGCAAAGTGCCCACAAAAGTTAGTTAGATGTGAAGCTTTTGAGCGTGTGAGAGGACCTGGTGCATTGATGTCATCGATGATTTTGTCAATCTGCACTTCATTTGCTACTCTTGGATGAGCAGGTTGACGAGGCTGAGGAGTTTCATCAGCACCATTTTATTCAGGTATATCAGCATGAGAGTCTTCATTTGTTGGAATGATTTCCTCAGTTGGTATGACATCTTCAGTTGCCTTCAGTTTGATGGATTCCTCTGGAGATTGTTCATCTAACACAGAAGGCAAGTGCTCTCTTTGCGAGCCATTAGTTTCATCGAACCGCACATCTACAATTTCAACCACCTTGTGATGGTAGGTGTTGAAGACTTTGTAGGTGTGCGAGTCCTTTCCATAACCAAGCATAAAACCTTCATGTGCTTTTGGTGCAAACTTAGAACTATGGTGAGGATCTCTGATCTAGCATTTTGCGCCGAAGACTTTGAGATAACTTACATTAGGTTTCTTGCCTGTCATGAGCTCATATGAAGTCTTCTTGAGGAATTTGTGAAGATATACCCTATTGATGATGTGGCATGCAGTATCAATTGCTTCAGGCCAGAAGCGACGAGGGGTTTCGTATTCATTAAGCATGGTTCGAGCCATCTCAACAAGAGTCCTGTTCTTGCGCTCCACGATGCCATTCTGCTGAGGAGTGTAAGGAGCAGATAACTCATGAGTAATACCAAGTTCATCAAGATATTCATCAAGGTTAGTGTTCTTGAATTCAGTCCCATTATCACTCCTGATATGCTTGATCTTGACGCCAAAGTTGGTGGAGGCCCTTGAAGCAAACCGTCTGAAGACATCCTGCACTTCATTTTTGTATAGAATGATATGCACCCATGTATAACGAGAGTAATCATCAACAATGACAAATCCATACAAACTTGAAGAATTTGTTAGTACGGAGTAGTGAGTGGGACTAAAGAGATCCATATGAAGCAATTCAAAAGGTTGCATAGTGGTCATGATTGTCTTTGAGGGATGCTTAGATCTGGTCATCTTCCCAGATTCACATGCACCACAAAGGTGGTCCTTGAGGAATTTAACACCTTCGATGCCAATGACGTGCTTTTTCTTCACGAGTGTGTGTAGATTCCTCATACCAGCATGTCCAAGTCGTCGATGCCACAGCCAGCCTTGTGAAGACATTGCAAGTAAGCAAGTGGCAGGTTGAGGACCTATAGAGAAATCAACAATATACAAGTCTCCTCTCCTAAAGCCTTCGAAGACTTTGGAATTGTCAGATTCCATGATGACAACACAACGATATTTTCCAAATACGACAACCATATCAAGATCACAAAGCATTGAGACAGACATAAGGTCGAACCCGAGGGATTCAACAAGCATCACCTTGTCCATGGTTCAGTCCTTTGAGATACCAACCTTACCAAGTCCCAATACCTTCCTTTTTCCTTTGTCTACGTAGGTGATATGCTTCTGAGGAGATGGAGTGAGTGGAAAATTCATCAGTAGATTCTTGTCACCCGTCATGTGGTTTGTGCATCCACTATCGAGAACCCACTCAGTAGCTTTTAGAGTATCATCCTGCAGATGAATTAGTACAACTTACGAACTCATATGCTTCAGAGTGAAGAATATGATATCAATTTCATCAGACAGAATTTCATCACACATGATAGTAAGCAAGTAGAGTGAGGACGTGAGAAATGAAGAATTCATTTCATCATGGTTAACTTGCGTCCTTTCAAGCATTTCCTCAGGTCTCTAGCAAATTCATCAGATGTTCAAATTCATCTGGAGACCTGACCCTACATGAGATGTCAGTTTGTTTTCTTCACCACCCATATCTGGAGGGGTGGCAAAGAATTCATCATTCTGCGAGCACCATGTGATAAGGGAGGCATTGAAGCAAGTGCGATTCGTTTCACAGGGCGAGGGTTAGAGTATTCAAATGAATAAGCAGAGAAATTGTTCGAGGACTTATGAACATAATGGTTTGAAGAATAATGCTCATATTCATAACTCTTAGGTTTTCCCTGCGAAACAGAGGCATTAGCACGAGAATGAAGATTTTGACCATTTGAGGAATTTGGTCCAAGTGAGGAATTTGATCTGGGGTTCCGATTCTTCATGAGTGGTGTCGTGAGGACATTCACTTGAAGATTTTGTAGGTAGCTCTTGGGAACCCATATTTTCTTCATAGGAGAACCGTTCCTGTAGTTAGTTCCAACATATCTAGCAAATACTTCACTTGACTTATTTTTGAAGAATCTGTAATTGGAGTCAAGTGACTCAACAGAGGAATATGAAGTTTCACAAGTAAAGCCAGATAAAGTGGAAGGATCCACAGGAGATCTTTTGCAGCAACCCATGGGGTTTTGGGGTACTGCTGAAGTGTCCAGTAGGATCCATCACCGTTGAGTTTCCTCACAAAGGCAATACCCTCTTTCCTAGGGTTCCTGTTCAGAATCTGCTTCTTGAGGACATCACAAAGGGTTTGATGCCCTTTGAGACTTTTGCATATGCCTGTCACATACAATTCCTTCAACCCTGCATTGTCATCAGCGATACTAGTGGTATCCTCAGATGAGGAATTTAAGACCACGGGAATAGTTGAAGAAATTGCAGCAATAGAAGCATTTGAACATTCAGGTGAAGAACTAGCAGTTTCACGTTCGATGCATTTCACACAAGGTGGAACAAATTCTTCCTGAGCGGTACTGATCTGTTGAGCCAGTAAAGAATCGTTTTCCCTTTGGAGATTCTCATTTGACACCCTCAGCTTTTCAAGATCTTGGTTTCTTTGAATACATTCATATGAAAGCTTCTCATGATCGGCTAAGAGGTCGTTATGATGACTCTGAAGGTTATCATACTTTGTCTGAAGACTTTTAAGATCAACAGACAGAGTTTGAGTCTGATCCACTTCACGGTTTAACAGATCATCGCTTTTGTCTAGCATTTTCTAAAGCTTTTCAAGTGCACTTTGTTGCTTAGTGGCAATTTTAACAATTTTATCATAGCTAGGTTTCACATATTCATCAGATTCACCCTCACTTGATTCAGATCAGGAATGATGTTTGTGTACCTTTGAGCCTTTTGCCATAAAGCAATAGGTGGGAGCATAATCATCATTGCTGACGTCAGAGTTGTTCGAGTGGCCATATTCTTCATTGTTGAAGATGGACTTCCTGACGAATGCAGTAGCGAGAGCAAGGCTAGCGACACGAGATTCTGATTCCTCCTTATATTCTTCCTCTTCTTCATATTCTTCAGATTCTTCCTCAGAATCCATTTCCTTGCCAATGAATGCTCGAGCCTTTCTGGAACTATTCTTCTTGTGCTTTGAGGACTTTGCAGATGAGGACTTTGAAGATTTCTTCTTTTTCTTTGAGTCATCAGAACTATCATCTTTATATTTCTTCTTCTTCTTTGAGTCTTTTTCCCAGAGAGGAAAATCAGAGATAAAGTGGCCAGGCTTCTTGCAACGATGACATGTTCTCCTTTTGTAATCTTCTGAGGAATCTGATTTCCTCAAGCCACTTTTTGATGACTTTCCAAATCCACCTCGTCTTGAGAACTTCTGGAATTTACTCACAAGCATAGCTAGTTCCTGACTTAGTTCTTCAGGATCACCAAGGCTGCTGTCAGAATCTTCTTCTTCAGATGAGGAAATTGCTTTTGCCTTCAGAGCACGAGATCTTCCATAGCTTGGCCCGTAGAGGTCTCTTTTCTCATCTTGTTGGAATTTATGAGTATTGAGTCTCTCAAGAATATCAGCAGGATCAGGAGCTTTATAATCTCCACGTTCTTGAATCATCAAAACGAGAGTATCAAATGAGGAATCGAGAGATCATAGTAGTTTCTTCACCACTTCATGGTCAGTGATATCAGTGGCACCTAGTTCTTGAAGTTCATTTGATATATCAGTGAGGCGATCAAATGTTTGCTGAACATTTTCATTGTCAAGCCTCTTGAAGCGGTTGAAGAGATTGCGAAGAACATCAACACGAGAGTCATGTTGAGTGGAAACACCTTTGTTGACTTTGGACAGCCTATCCCAGATAAGCTTAGCATATTCCAAAGCACTCACTCTGCCATATTGTCCTTTGCTCAGATGACCACGGATGATATTCTTCGCTTGAGAATCGAGTTGCTTGAATCTCTTCACTTCAGCAGCACTAACAGTGGGAGCGACAAAGGGCACACCATTTTCTACAACGTACCAGAGATCGTTGTCAATAGCTTCAAGGTGCATACGCATCTTGTTCTTCTAGTAGGGGTAGTATGTCTCGAAAGTAGGACATCCCGTGGAAACCTTGATCATACCTGCAGTCGACATAACTAGAACTCTAGGTGGTTAAACCAAAATCACACAGAGCAAGGGAGTACCTGCTCTGATACCAATTGAAAGTGTGTTATATCGGCTAGAGGGGGTGAATAGGCGATTTTTACGAATTCATCACTTGAGGAATTTCAACTTTGAGGAATTTGAAATGTGATGAATAACTAGCAGCGGAATAAGGACCCAGGTGCATGAGGAGCATAGTATCAGCTTAGTCATCATGATGAAATGCATCATGCACGGACAGTGAGTAGCGTGATAAGGATAAGCAGTGATGAACAAGGCAATTTGAAGAATTTGAGGTGAGGAATTTGTGAAAGTCTTCAGTAAAATTCTTCAAACAGTAACAATCAATTTCATCAACAGGTTTATGAGGAATAAGGAGGTTGAGGAAATAGAACCAGGTAGCTTGATGAAGACAATGTTTTGATGACCCAATTCCAACTGCTGTGACAATCGTACAGCTGGTTTGGAGCGGCCTGGTATTTAAACCAGAGGACACACAGTCCCAAGACACACAGTCCCTACCGTATTCTCCTTGAGCTAAGGTCACACTGTCCTCACCCAACACTCGTGGTAAGTCTTCAGGGTAGACTTCCAAAACCCTCACAAACTGGTCACTCGACGATCCACAATTTACTGCTGGATGCTCTAGACCAAGGTCACTTCGTGGTCCCCAATTGACTGCAGGAGCACTAGACCATGACGACTAACCGTCTGGAGGATACACAGTCCTCAAAGGTAACAAGCGTCAGTTCCACACAGGAATTTCTTCAGTGATGCTCAATCACTATGGGTTATATGGTTTGGTTGTGGGGTTTTCCTCGCTGATGATTTTCTCTCAAATTCCTCAGAGGATGGGTTGCTCTCAAATGACAAGTGTCAGTTCTCTCTCAGAGCAGCCAACCAGCTAGTGGTTGTGGAGGTCGGCTATTTATAGCCAGGGTGCAACCTGACATGATAAGACATAAATGCCCCCCAATGATATGACCGTTATGTGGATAATAACGATTGGGGACAGCTGGCGCAAAGCACAGCAACAGTCGGAATTTCAAACTATGAAAGTCCTCAGCTTACCATGATCCTCACTTGTAGGCAATTCGCACTGGCGAAATCCTAACTCCTCAGTCAGATCAATTTCCTCAGAGACCAGAAGACCTTCGTCTCTGTCACTGAAAAACTTGTTTGAACCGTAAGAGATTTCCAAAGGCTTCACTCGAAGAATTGTATGGGTTGAGGGTTTTGGAGTTGAGCATTAGTTGGAAATTTTCCTTAGTATTACCTCGACCCCCTTTAACAGTACGGTGTTTGCTATGACTCAAATAACCGAAAAGAAACTACGAAAACAAAAGTCTTCACGCTTCATATTCCTCATTCATATCTTCAAGGTCACACCAACTTCTTCATTTTCAAAGTCTTCACAAAGTCTTCACCAAAGTCTTCAGAAAGTCTTCAGCAAGGTCTTCACTTGAAGACATACATTTTTAGGGGTCGATAATCTCCGAATATATCAAACTCCTCATTGACTTATAGAGCCTGTGTACACTCACAAACTGATTAGTGCCTTAACCTATAAGTCTTCAATACACCAAAATCACTAAGGGGCACTAGATGCACTAACACTTTCTTCAAGATCATGAAGAGGAAGGGCCCTTTCGAATGGACCCTGGAGGCCGATGCAGCCTTCGAGGAACTCAAGCGATACCTCACGAGCCCACCGGTGATGGTAGCGCCTCGCCCATGGGAACCCTTGTTGCCATACCTGGCTGCCACCCCCACTCTGCTAGTGCTACATTTGTGGCGATCGGGGAGGAGCAAGCCAGCGTGCATACCACATCGAAGGCCTCCAGCGGGCCCCCGCATGCAGAGCCAAGGGCTCGCACGATCAACAAGAGCCCACTCCCCCTCAAGTCGGGGAACGCGAAGCCCAAGTCGCACTAACAGACCAAGAAGCTCCCAACCTTCCTGAGGCCCTGGCTCCTCCCCTAGACCATGAGGCGCCCGAGTCTCCTGAGCCTGCCGTGGGGCAGGATGCCTCAGGAGGCCTTACCCTCGTCGAACACCCGGTGTACTACGTCGGCACGGTGCTGTGGGACGCGCGTTCACATTATCCCATGCAACGGAATCTTATCTTAGCGCTCCTTGTCGCTTCAAGAAAACTGCGCCACTACTTCTAGGGGCATCCAATCAAGGTCGTCTTTGCTTACCCCCTGGAGAAGATTCTGCACAACCCCAATGTGGTGGGGAGGGTAGCCAAATGGAACATCGAACTGCAGGCCTTCAACATAGAGTTTAGCACGACTAGGGTCATCAATGGAGCGGCCCTAGCTGACTTCATCGAGGAATGGACGGATGCCCTAGACCGGGGGCTGGAAGGGAGCCAGTCCCTCGCTCCCGGTGACGAGGCACTTGAAGGATGGAACATGCATTTCGACGAAACCTTCACGTGCAAGGGAGCGGGAGGTGGGGTCGTGGTCACTTCCCCGACAGGAGACAAGCTCAGGTATGCTATGCAACTCTGCTTCTAGCAAGGGGAGAAGTTCTCCAACAACATCATGGAGTATGAAGGCCTCATCGCAGGCCTCAAGGCCACGGTGGCCTTGGGGGTTTGATGCCTCACCGTCAAGGGAGACTCTCAGCTACTCATCAACTTCTCAAACAAACAATATACACCCAAGGATGAGCACATGGAGGTGTATCTGGAAGAGGTACGTAATATTGAAAAATGTTTTCAGGGCTTGGAGCTGCAGCACATCTCGCGCGGCGCGAACAGGGAGGCGGACGACATCGCTAAGAGAGCTTCGCGTCGCGAATCTCAAGAACCAGGCATCTTCAAGGAGCGACTCTTCAAGCCCTCCGCGACACCGCCTACCAAAGGCCTGGCGCCATGGGGTGAGGAGCTTCCCCCAACACCACACTCGGTGGCTCCGGACTGTGGCCAAGCCTCGGGGGCTCGTCTGCTCCTAGCCTTGGAGCCCAAGGCCGACAATTGGATGCAAGAACTCAGGGCATACCTGCTCAATGGCACACTATGGGAGAAGGGGGAGGACGCGGAGCGTGTAACTCGACAAGCCACAACCTACTGCATGCAAGATGGAAACTTGTATCGCAGGCACCTGAATGGCGTCGTGCTGCGGTGCATTTCAAAGGAGAAAGGATGTGAATTGCTGGCTGACATCCATGAAGGGGACTGCGGGCATCACTCGTCCTCGTGCACGCTTGCAGGGAAGGCGTTCTGATCAGGGCTTTAGTGCTCGATGATGCCATCAAGCTGGTTCGGTCTTGTGAGGCCTGCTAGTTCCATGCCAAGCAGATTCACCAACCTGCGCAGGGCCTCCAAACCATTCCACTCTCCTGGCCCTTTGGAGTCTTGGGGTTGGACATACTGGGGCCCTTCCCGCAAGTAGCGGGCGGGTACCGCTACCTCTATGTCGCCATCGATAAGTTCACCAAGTGGGCGGAGGTGGAGCCCGTGCACACCATCTCGGCCGGATCGGCCGTCAAATTCATCAAGGGCCTCGTGAGCCGCTTCGGCGTCCCCAACCGCATCAGCACCAACAATGGTTCGCAGTTCGCAAGCCACCTCTCAAGACTTATTGTGCTAACCTTGGAACGCAGATATGCTACACTTCAGTGGCCCACCTGCGGAGCAACGGCCAGGCAAAGCATGCCAACGTGGAGGTTCTGCGAGGCCTCAAGGCAAGGAGCTTCAAGAAGAAGCTTGAAGCTTGCGGCAAGGGTTGGGTTGATGAGCTTCAGTCAGTGTTGTGGTCCATCCGCACCACCACAACTAAGCCCACCGGCAAAACCCCGTTCTTCCTCGTCTACGGAGCCGAAGCAGTCCTTCCTCATGAGATCAATCCCCGATCCCCATGGGTCCTGGCGTCCGACGAGGAGCGTCAGGAGACCGCGTGCGGGACAGTCCTCATGTTCGGAGAGGAGGCGCGTCGTCGGGCCTCGCTTCGAGCAGCACGGTAACAGCAAGCCTTACAGCGCTACCACTGTCACAACATCCGCTCGAGGACCCTCAGAGTCAGTGACCTCGTCCTGAGGCGAGTTCTCTCTAGTGAGGGCTTGCACAAGCTCTCGCCCATGTGGGAGGGTCCATTCAAGGTCGCTCATATCTCCAGGCCTAGTGTTGTGCGCTTGGAGACTTAGGACGGGGTTCCCATCTAGAACGCCTGGAACATCCAGCACCTCCGAAGTTCTACCCGTGACACTTGCACGTAATAATGAGAGGGATGTACATGCCAGGGGCCCCCTGAGGACGCGGAGGGGTCCCTCCCATGCAATGTGGCAGCCACAGCCCGGAGCTGGAGGAGAAGACAACACTACCCATCAATGGCTATTCACATGCAACGTGGATGCCCTACGCTCAGCGTTGGGGAAGACGAAGGACAATTTAAGTGCCGGACGCGACCGTTATTTGCATTTCTCTTGTTTGGATTTTCCAGCCTTTATGAAAACAAATCTGGGGTCTTTCCAAATCGCATTTTAGTTTAAAAGGTCAAAGTTTTGTTTTCTTGCCATTTCTGGTGTTGTTCTCTTCCTCCCAGTTAAGCATTCGCTTGCTCTCCTCCCCCTCGTACCTCGCGAGCGGGGGCTGGGGGCACGGTGCTTACACCTTGCCAAGGCCTTGGTGCTCGGATCCTCGCATGGCACTCATGGGCGGGTTAGTAGGCGCATGCCACCTTGTACTCGCCCAGAGGCTCCATTCTCGTCCCTATGCGCCATCTTGGAAAGGAAACAAAATTTTCTTTAGACAGCATGAGCATCTAAGGGGGCTCCTGAGCATCGCGCCTCAGGAGCCTTACCGGTCGCAATGCCACTCGACCCTCCTGGTGCGTCAGGAGTGTCGTGGCCTCGCCCCGTGAAGTGCGTCCTTGGTTTCCGGTCGTACCTAACGTGGTGGGGAAATGCATGGGACTGGGACCCGTCGACGTAGGGCTACTTGGATTACAACTGGAAGCCTCAGTAAGCCTCAGGAAGCCCAGCCTTCTCGAAGCAGGAAGCAGAATTTTCAGAGGGGGCGCTTGAGCATCTAAGAGGGGTCCTGAGCATCGCGCCTCAGGAGCCTTACCAGTCATAGTGCCACCCGACTTCCCGGGTCGTCCTTGGTTTCCGGTCGGCATCAGGAGTACCGGGACCCCGCCTCATGAGGAATGTCCTGGTAAGATGGTCATACCCCGCGATGGTAGGGAAATTCGCGGGACTAGGACCTGCTGACATAGAGCTGCTTGAGTGTCAAAGGGGGCTCCTGAGCATCATGCCTCAGGAGCCTTACCGGTCATAAGGCCACTCGACCCTCCTGGTGTTGTCCTTGATTTCCGGTTGGCATCATGAGCATTGGGGCACCGCCTCTTAGGAGCTCCCAGGGTAAGATGGTTGTACCCCATGATGGTAGGGAAATGCGCAGGACTGGGACCTGCAGACATAGGGCGTTCTTTGAGCCCCCAACTCACCTCGGTCGCAAGAAGGAGAAGCCTACCGAACGAACGGACCCTCCGGGCACCACATCCGCACCCCACAACCCGAAAGCCTATCGCGGGCATATCAAGCTAAGTATCCTAATCCCGATTGGGAGATGATTCTAGTTGATGAAATGCAGAAGGTACTAACAAAGAGGGGTAGACGCCCGAATGTGTTACACGCCCATAGGGCCTTCCCTAGTTTTTGTGTCACAGGTGCAAAAGAAAAAGGAGGAGAAAGAAATTGAGAAGCTGCATGGGGGCTATCGCCTCAAGAGCCCGACGTCGGCATGCCTACGCTCAGTCGGTGTCCTCCTCCTCCTTCACGGCCCTGCGGGTGCGCCTCGGGGCGGACGTCCCTGGAGCGGGAGAATGGCGCCGCAGCGGAGGGCTATCTTTTGAGACCTGGGCGCATCGGCATGGCAGTGAACCGTAGGTACTGTCGCTCAGGCTCCCCACGGAGGGGGTGTCGCTGCTGCTGGAGGTGCGGCGCCCGTCATGAAGGGCAAGCTCATCTCCAGGATCTCCGCGGCTAACGTCCTTCGGGGAGCACCCCAGGTGCTCGCCCTCACGCCCGAAGATCTTGACGAAGAGCGTCACCTCTCCGTCATACTTGAAGTGGAAGTTGCGCCTCCCCCTCAGGCCATGAGCGCGGGCAGTTTGCACCCGCGGTTCAGATACGCGAAGCCTTCGGGGGTGACATCGAGCTCAGCCCAGCACACCCCATTGCAGCAGTCGTCGGCCTGTAGCCAAAGCCAGGCAAGCCCTCCGGCCCGCAGGTCCCTCGCAAAGAAGTTCAAGAGCTAGAACCAAGCGGCTTCCGGCATGTCCGCCCACATCACAAACTCCAGGGCCGAGTCGGCCGAATGAAGCCGCGGGCGCGGCGACCGGGTGGCCATCGCCGACCTCCCACCTCGGTCGCCACTACGTTCACCACTGCGATTGCCCGCGCTTGACGGAGTTCCCCACGGCCGCCGTGGCACGTCAGAGCACGACCACATTTGTCGGGTGCCCCCGCCGGCGTCACGGTGTATTTCTGGGGGCGATAGTGGCCCCTTCGAGGCGGCGGGGCGGTGGAGCCGTCCTTGGGAGCCTTCCGCTTATTTGTAGAAGAAAACTTCCTCATCGGTGCCATTGCAGGGAGGGGACAGTTTGAGAGGAGTGGAGACAGAGAAGACGAAGACTGATCAGGGTTTTCTCGCCCTCGCCAGTTTATATACAGCCAAAGGCCGCCCGACGCCCCCTCACATTCCAGGGGCATGCGGCCCGTCGAAGGTTCGCATCCGTGTGGCCCGGGGAAGCAGCAGCATTTGATAGGAAGCAATGATGACCGACACTGTGCCTAGGTGTCGTTTCGCTTTCACTGGGAGCGGTTCTGGATGCCCTCGGGGAGCGGAGGCGCTGCCGCCGAGGCGCTTGACGCATGCCAAGCCTGGCCCGCATGCATTTGGGGCCCACAGCAATTTGGGCATCCTCCAAGCTTTGCCTGTAAGCCAGCTCGAGCGCGCCTTCGGCCCGAGGGCTACTGTCAGTGTTCTGGGAACGGGGGTACCCAGACCTGCCTGCCTGCAGCCCAGGACATGGCCCACTTCATCAACCAAATAGGACCAGGCGCGTCCCTACTCAAGGCAAGGCCCTCACGAGGGCCCTAGCCTCGCGAGGAGAAACAGGGAGAAGACCCGCGAAGGATGGGCATCCCCAGGCCCTCTCCGGAGTGGCGGAGATTTCTAGGCAGAGCCCCGCCTTAGGAGTCAAAGATGGCGCAAGACGAGGACAGGTGAGCACCAGTGCGCCAGGCGGCACAGTTTCCCCTTTGGTGCAAAGGGAGCAAGGACGTGCGTGGGTTCCCAGAGCACCCCCAAAGGTTTCCATTCCGGTGTAAGAAGACCACAACCACCCGTTCTGTAGGGCGGATGTCATCGCTGAGCGTGCCCCTGCGGCTTCGACAGCTACTTTGCAAATGAAGACCGCCTTTGGGCAGGGGAGCACGAACCCCTGTTCCCCTTCAAAATTGGCCGTTCTGGGATCCCTTCCCGACATTGCGATAAGGGAAGAGGACACAGGCCGCTGCTTTTTATAGAGCATAGGTTGCACCATAGAGAGGGACCCCGCGATTCAGATCCCGATTCGAACCCAGAGCAAGTCCACCAACTTCACCAAACCGCGAGGAGCCCCGAACACCACCGAGAGCCCTCAGGAGTCCCAAAAACATTGTACTTGTTCATCCACCGCACCTCCGCGAGAGGCAATCCACCAAAGCATGAGTAGGGGATTATGCTTCGCAGTGGCCCAAACCTGGGTAAACTGGCATGTTCATCTTCTTCCTCGTCATCGTGCAAGTTCTTTGTTGTGTTCATCGTGTAGTGGGTTAGATTGGAAAATGTCGCGAGGGATCTTCGCACACGCCCCTATGTTTGAATCTAAAGGGTTTTGCGGAGCCCGAAATCCGATAGTTGTCAAGTTTCGGATTGAAATATGAGAGCACTTCCACTATTCGAAGCAGGGCCTTGGCGGAGTTTATTGCAGAATGGACGGCCACACCCAATGAAGAAGTTCCAGAGACAACCCTCCCCAGCAAAGAAACACCCAAAGATTGGATCATGTACTTTGATGGTGCCTTTTCACTTTAGGGTGACGGAGCAGGCGTGCTCCTCGTTTCCCCCCACCAGGGAACACCCCAAGTATGTGTTCCAATTGCTCTTTCCCCGGGACGAGGCCACCAACAATACCCCTGAGTACGAAGGGCTCCTTGCCCGACTTAGAATCGCGGTAGAGTTGGGGATCAAAAGATTGGTTATCCGAGGAGACTCTCATCTTTTGGTTAAGCAAGTCAACAAAGATTGCTAGAGCCTGCTGATGGAAGCATATGTGAAGGAGGTGAGGAAATTGGAGGAGCACTTCGATGGACTACAGATGGAGCACGTGCCCTGAGCAGAAAACAACATTGCTGACCATCTATCGAAGTGTGCTGCGCAAAAGCTTCCTGTGGAACCAAGGACTTTTGTTCTCCGCCTCACCCTACCATCCGTATCCCCATCGGTGATGACCAGAAAGACAAGGAAGCTGAACTCTGGCAAGCATTTCCCGGCACAGCTTCCCGAAGCTGATGGTAGAGATGCCGCTGGGAAAAATCCTGTCGCGGTTGATGAGCAGGTTCCTCTCGCGGGACCTCAGGTCCTACCGACTAAGACAAGCGCTCCCGCTTATGTGGAGACACCACTGTCAGGGTCAGAACCGTTGGATCTCGGGTAGGGGACCCCGAGCTATGAGACTAGAATCGATTTTTACAGGAGACGAAGGGGACAATGTTTTACCCAGGTTCGGGCCCTTCTATGGAGGTAATACCCTATGTCCTACTTGATTGTATTGATGATGTATAGGTTACAGAGTCGATCTACCTCGAGATCAAAGAGCTAAACCCTAGATGAGTTGTTCTATCTCTACAACCTAAAACCCTTCAACTTATATAGATGCCGGGGGTACCTAGGGTTCACACATGGTCGGTTACATACCGAAGACATAAACATGCCTATTTGCTACATCAAACATGGAGGACAAGCCACGATTCCCAAAGCTTCCTTCCTGGAGATAGGGCCTTCGATCGATCAATGTTCGGCAAGTGGCCCATACAGTCCGACCCATAAGAAATAGGTCGGCCTCCCGAGGACTCCTTAATTGAGGAGTACCCCCCGAACTTGCCTCCAACGCAAGGGTCTTAGCTTCAGTCGCTTCATGTAATTAGAGTCTTCGGCTTGTGAGGTGAGTTCTTTCCGCTGAATTTAGTTCGGCCTCCGACGACTTGTAGTTTTCCGAATAGTGGCATGTCCGGACACCATGCATAGGTCGGCCCTGAAGGCCAAACGTCATGGGGTAAAACAATGTCCCCTGACGACCTTTCTGATGAAAGATCATGGCCCACCACGACCGCTAGGCCAGGTGCAAGAACTCGATCCGCGATTCGAGGCCATTTCAATCCACACGATCTATCAATGCACAGATCGTGCCTCGTCTTATACGGGATACGTTTAATCATGCACGTGCAACAGCCGGCGCGTCTCGGGAAGCGCAAGGGTTCACGACGCAATTGAGGAGGCCAAATAGAGATAAGACTTATAAAAGGGAAAGAAAACCCGAGGGCATAACCACACCTCTCATTAGCCTCCTCTGCTTCCTCATTCCTTCAAGTCTCCGAAGCACAGATCTAGGTTTTCCGCTCTCCCCCTTCGAGCTCATCCATGGCGGGCTCCAATGGCAAGTGGGAGGCTTCCAGGGTCACCGGCCGAGAAATCCAAGACCTCAAGAAGGCCGACTACATTCCCGCAAGCATCCCTCACCGCGCGCCGGAGGTGGGCCAAGTGATCCCCACCCCCAAGCCAGGTGAAAGGGTGGTCTTCATCCCCCACTTCATCCAGGGACTGAGCTTCCCGCTCCACCCCTTCGTTAGGGGGCTTATGTTTTTCTATGGTATCAACTTCCACAACCTCCCGCCGAACTCCTTCATGCATTTATCGGCTTTCATCCTCGTTTGCGAGGCGTTCCTGCTGGTTGAGCCACACTTTGGGCTCTGGCTCAAAGTGTTAAACGTAAGGCTGAAGTGGGCGGCAAACATGCAGACTGCGGCGGAGCTGTCATCGGCAAGGTCACCCGTGTTGTGTGGCTATCCGACACCTTCATCGACACCATCAATGTATGGTAGAAGGAGTGGTTTTACATCACTGAGCCACAGGAGAAAGGCCAGATTGCCCCAGCCTAATTCAGATCCGGTCCCCCCACCAGATTAACTTCATGGCTCCATAAGGCCTTAGCTGGGGACCGAACAAGGAAGTGAGCGAACTGCAGAAGCGCATCGGCTCTATGATCGACAACGACATTGCGCTGACCAACGTGGTCCAGGTTATGCTCCGGCGGTGCATCTTCCCCTGCCAGCACCAGGATACTCCCCTATGGACTCGTCAGCTCGATGACGCACCCACGATTCTGCACCTCTTCACACTACGTGAGAGAAGTTGTGGAAGGCGCTTTTCAAGCCGCAAGAGGATTGGCCATCCGAGGAGGAAGATCGGGGTATGCACGTCGCCAAGCCCGCTTCCAAGGTACGGTATAATTTTGCTTGATCGGCTCTGTCCCTCACAGAGGAAATCTATAACACTTTTTCCTATTACTCTTTGCAGAAATGGCTGAGCAAATCCACGAGCATCGACTGCCTGGCGCCTCAGCCCGACGACCCTAGGTCCGGTCTGTTAGTGGAGTTGCTCATCAAGGCGCCTTATGAGGCGCCTGTTTAAGTGCATCTAGTTCCCCTTAGTGATTTTGGTGTATTGAAGACTGATAGGTGATTGATGCGTTTGTAAGTGTACACAGGCTCTATAAGTCAGTGAGGAGTTTGATATATTTGGAGATTATCGACCCCTAAAAATGTATGTCTTCAACTGAAGACTTTGGTATTCCCTGAAGACTTTGAAAATGAAGAAGTTGGTGTGACCTTGAAGATATGAACGAGGACTATGAAGCGTGAAGACTTTTGTTTTCGTAGTTTCATTTCCTTTCTTTGAGTCATAGGCAGCACCGTACTATTAAAGGGGTCCAGGTAATACTAAGGAAAATTTTCAACTCATGCTCAACTCAAAAGCCTCAACCTGTCCAATCCTTTGAGTGAAGCCTTTGGAAATTTCTTACAGTTCAGTAAAGTTCTTCAGTGACAGAGACGAAGATTCTTCTGGTCTCTGAGGAAATTGGTCTAATTGGGGAGTTAGGATTTCACCAGTGCGAATTGCCTACAAGTGAGGAACATGATATGCTTGAGGACTTTCATAGTTCAAAATTCCGACTGTTGTTGTGCTTAGCGGCAGCTATTCCCAATCATTCTATCCACATAACAGTGATATCATTGGGGCATTTATGTCTTATCATGTCAGGTTGTACCCTGGCTATAAATAGCCACCCCCACAACCACTAGTTGGTTGGCTGCTCCGAGAGAGAACTAACACTTTTCATTTGAGAGCAACCCATCCTCCGAGGACTTTGAGAGAAAATCATCAGTGAGGAAAAATCCCAAAACCAAATCACCAAACCCAAAGTGATTGAGCATCACTAAAGAGATTGTTCCTGTGTGGAACTGATGCTTGTTACCTTTGAAGACTGTGTGTCTTCCAGACGGTTAGGCATCATGGTCTAATGCATCCTGCAGTCAATTGGGGATCACGAAGTGACCTTGGTCTAGCGCATCCAGCAGTCAATTGTGGATCGTCGGGCGACCAGTTTGTGAGTGTTTTGGAAGTCTACCCTAAAGACTTACCACGAGTGTTGGGCGAGTACTTTGTGACCTTAGCTCAAGGAGAATACGGTAAGGACTGTGTGTCCTGGGACTGTGTGTCCTCTGGTTTAAATATCAGGCCGCTCCAAACCAGACATATGACTGTCATAGCAGTTGGAACTGGGTCATCAAACCATTGTCTTCATCGAGCTACCTGGTTCTATTTCCTCAACCCTTTCATTTCCTCATATTCTTGTTGATGAAATTGATCTTTACTATTTGAAGAATTTGACTGAAGACTCAATACTCATCGATTCCAACAAGCTGAGAAGAGAGACCTCTACGGACCAAGCTATGGAAGATATCGTGCTCTGAAGGCAAAAGCAATTTCCTCATCCGAAGGTGAAGATTCTGATAGTAGTCTTGGTGATCCTGAAGAACTGAGTCACGAGCTGGCAATGCTCGTGAGGAAATTCCAGAAGTTGTCAAGGAGAGGCTGATTTGGAAAGTCATCAAAAAGTGGTTTGAGGAAACTAGATTCCTCAAGCGAGTACAAGAAGAGAACTTGTCACAAATGCAAGAAATTTGGTCACATTATCTCTGACTGTCCTCTCTGGGAAAAAGAATCAAAGACGAAGAAGCACAATGACAACAGTTCTGATGACTCAAAGAAAAACAAGAAATCTTCAAATACCTCATCTGCAAAGTCCTCATCTTCAAATTCTTCAATGCACAAGAATAATGGTTCCAGAAAGGCTCGGGCTTTCATTGGCAAGAAAATGTACTCAGAAGAAGAATCTGAAGAATATGAAGAAGAGGAAGAATCTGAGGTGGAGTCTGAATCTGTTGTCGCTAGCCTTGCTCTCGCTACTGCTTTCGTCAGCAAGTCCATCTTCAATGATGAATAAAATGGCTACTCCAACAACTCTGACGGCAACAATGATGAATATGCTCCTAATTACTGCTTCATGACAAAAGGCGTCAAGTCAGTCATAGAATGTCCCAATCTTGATGACATTGAATATCCTAAGTGGAAAGTTCTAATGAAGAGGCATCTCATATCAATGAACAGTGAGCTATGGATTGTTACTGAACTTGGAATGACTGAACTCTGCAAGATGGAAAATGCTGAGGAAATCCGCAAGTACACTCAACTTGATGCTTAGGCGAGGAACATCATCTCCTCAAGCCTATCGAGCGTCATGTTCAGAGGCATTTATCATCTCCAAAATGCCAAGCTCATGTGGGATAGGATCATGGACATTAATGAAGACTATCACACTCATCAAGACCCCATGTTCATTGAACTCAAGATATTCCTCAAAACCCAGGAAGCAGATCCTACTTCATCTTCTTCACTTTGTCTTATGACAAAAGGTTCCAAGGTACACAAGCATCACTCCTCTTCTGAATCAAGTGAAGGTGAATCTGATGAATATGTGAAACCTAGTTATGCCAAACTTTCTAATATTGCCACTAAGCAACAAAGTTCACTTGAAAAGCTTCAAAAACTGCTAGACAAAAGCAATGATCCGTTCAATGAGGATGTGGATCGAACTCAAACTCTGTGTGACGATCTCAAAAGTCTTCAGACAAAGTCTGATAACCTTCAGAGTCATCATAATGCCCTCTTAGCTTATCATGAGAAGTTTTCTTATGAATTTCTTCAAAGAAAGCAAGATCTTGAGAAACTAAGAGTTTCTCATGAGGATCTCCAAAGGGAAACGATTCCTTACTGGCACAACAGATCAGTACTTCTCAGGAAGAATTTGTTCCACCTTGTTTGAAATGCATCGAACGTGAAACTGCTAATTCTTCACCTGAATGTTCAAATGCTTCTATTGCTGGAAATTCTTCAACTATCTCCGTGGTCACAAATTCCTGATCTAAGGACACCACAAGTATCTGTGACAAAAATGCAGGGTTGAAAGCATTATATGTGATAGGCATGTACAAAAGTCTCAAAGGGCATCAAACCCTTTGCGATGTGTGCTCAAAAAGCAGATTCCGAACAGGAACCCTAGGAAAGAGGGTATTGCATTTGAGTGGAAACTCAATGCCGATGGATCCTACTGGACACCTAAGCAGTACCCCCCAAAACTCATCGGTTGCTACAAAAGGACTTCCTGTAGATCCATCCACTTTATCTGGCTTTACTTGTGAACCTTCATATTCCTCTGATGAGTCACTTGACTCCAACTACAAATTCTTCAAAAATCAGAAAGGTGAAGTATTTGCCAGATTTGTTGGAACTAACTACAGGAACGCTTCACCTATGAAGAAAATATGGGTTCCCAAGAGCTGCTTACAAAATTTTCAAGTGAATATCGTCACGACACCACCCATGAAGAAAAGGAACCCCAAATCAAATTCCTCATATGGACCAAAGTCTTCACTTGGACCAAATTCCTCAAATCGTCAAAAATATCATTCTTGTGCTAATGCATCTGTTTTGCAGGGAAAGTCTAAGAGTTCTAAATATGTGCATTATTCTTCAAATCGTTATGTTCATAAAGTCCTTGAAGAATTTTTGTGCTTATTCATATGAGTACTCTAAGCGTCGTCCTATGAAATGAAGCGCACTAGCTTCAATGCCTCCCTTCTCATATGGTGGTTGCAGAATGATGAACTCTTTGCCACCCCTCCAGATGTGGATGGTGAACAAATTGAACTAATCTCTTATGCAGGGTCAGGTCTCTAGATGAACTTGAACATCTGATGAATTTGTTAGACCTGAGGAAATGCTTGAAAGGATGCAAGCTAATCATGTAGAAATTAATTCCTCATCTCTCAAGTCCTCACACTGCTTTACTTACCATATTGTGTCATGAAATTTTGCCTGATGAATTTGATGCCATATTCTTCACTCTGAACCATATGAGTTCGTAAGTTGTACTAATTCATCTGCAGGATGAAACTCCAAAAGCTACACACAGGTTGAAGGAATTGACTTTGATGAAACTTTTGCACCTGTTGCTAGACATGAAGCTATTCGCATATTGCTTGCTTATGCTAACCATCATGATATCATCTTATATCCAATGGATGTGAAAAGTACATTCCTCGATGGTAAGCTTGAGGAAGAAGTATATGTTGCTCAACCCCCATATTTTGAAGACCCTAAGCATCATCACAAAGTCTTCAGACTCAACAAGGCCCTCTATGGCCTCAGGCAGGCCCCTTGGGCATGGTACGACACTCTGAAGGAATTCCTCATGTATAAAGGCTTCAACCCCGGTTCCCTCTAACCATCTCTTTTCACTAAATCCTATCACAATGAACTGTTCATATGCCAAATATACGTAGACGATATTATCTTTGGTTGTTCTGACAAATGTTACAGTGATGAATTTTCCTACATGATGAGTGAAGAATATCAAATGTGTATGATGGGAGAGTTGAAATTTTTCTTAGGTCATCAAATTCGTCAGCAAGACAATGGCATCTTCATCTCTCAAGAGAAATGCCTCAAGGATGTACTTAGGAAATTCGACATGCAATACTGCAAAGGCGTCAAAACTCCAATGCCTTCAAAAGGCCACCTCTGAAGGTATATCTCTTCATGATTGGCTCTTTATTTTATCTATGTGCATCTAGGCCTGATCTTATGCTGAGTGTTTGCATGTGTGCCTGATTCCAAGCAACACCGAAGGAATCACACCATAAGGTTGTGAAACATATTTTTCGATACTTAGCTCACACACCAACGCTTGGATTATGGTATCCCAAGGGCTCAAATCTTCACCTCGTCGGATACTCAGATACTGACTATACTCGAGATCATGTGGATCGCAAGTCAACCTCAGGCACGTGTCATTTCCTCGGACGATCCTTAGTTTGTTGGTCCTCGAAGAAGGAGAACTATGTGTACTATCTACTGCTGAAGGTGAGTAGATTGTTGCTGGTTCATGTTGCGCTCAGTTGTTGTGGATGAAGCAAACCCTCAAGGACTATGGCATCAAGGTGAAGAATGTGCCTCTCTACCGCGACAACGAGAGCCCTATCAAGATTGCCTATAACCCAGTTTAGCACTCCAAGACCAAGCACATCCAAATTCGTCATCATTTTCTTTGAGATGATGTAATCAAGGGCGACATCTCCATCGACCACATCCCCACTGAAGAACAACTGGCTGATATCTTCACAAAGCCCTTGGATGAAAAGATATTTTGCAAGTTGCGATGTGAGCTAAATATCTTAGAATCTTCGAATGTTCTTTGAAAAAGACACACATCCTAACACTTATGCAAAATTGATGACTTAGATGTGCAACACACGAAGTCACATTTTTCTTCAATCAATGAAGAATAACTCTCTAAGTGTGAAGAAATTAATGAAGAATTTGATTCTCAGAACCCTATGACAATTGTACGCGGTGTCTGAAATCATCATTCTTACACGGTGGGTCGCGCCACCAACCATAGTTGAAATTCTTCAAAGTTGAGTTTTTCGTCATTTTGCAAATTCTTCAATTTTTCAAATTTCTCAAGCTTGCAAATTCCTCAACTTGTCAAATTCTTCAAACTATGAAACATATGTTCTTCATTGAGTGTATATATATATATATATACTCGAGTTTTTCATGTCCTCAACAACATTCACTTATTGCTAATTCTTCAAGTTTATTTTCATCTAAATGAATGTGATCGGACCCGTTCCCCCTCCATGCTAAACTCAACCCAGTCTGTTCTCAAATTCTTCATATGTGTTCTACTTTGAAACTCGTTCAAAGTCTTCACTGTGTCCTTGACAGCTAAATAATTTGCAAACGAAAACTTATAAATTTTCACTATCAAAATTTTTGGCGCTTCCCGCTCAACCCACCCTGATTCCCACGACTGGATAACCCACGATCCCCCGCTATCTCCACTACTCAGAACATGGGTGACACATGTCGCCTGGAGAGCAAGGGTCAGGGGTAATGTGGTCCAAAATCTTCGGGCCGATTGGTTTTCACCTCCACTATAAATACCCCTTCCCTTTCACTATGCTCGAGTTACTCCTCATTCCCACTGTCTCCCGATCTCAAACCTAGCGCCGCCACTAAAATCATTGCCGTCGGTGTGGAAGAGCTTCACTACCTCGACATCGTCATCGCTATACTCACATCGGCCGCAGAAATCTTCACTCCGCCGCTGCTGTACTTGTCTCCCTCCGCCAAGCTAGGGCGTGGGAGATCTGGACGGATGAACTTCCCGATTTTATCTCACTATTCGTCATGTTCTCCACCAGGGTAAATAAAATCTAATTTTACTACCCTTGTTTGATCTTCATGTATTCCACAAAATCCTGAAAGGTGTTTATTCTTCAAGAATCATATTCCAAAGCACTTTACATGTTCATTCCCTTTATGTTTTTCGTAAGTTATGATTTTCTTCAAGATTCCTCAATTGTGTGGATCCTCAAAATTTGCACAACTCTGGAAACTAAGACAAGAACACTTAGTAAAATTCCTCAAGACATCTATGGTCAAAATTCCTCAACTTGATGTATTTTCAAAATTTCTGAGAACGCATATGACCTCTTCAAATTCCTCACACCTATACTTTGTTCACAGGTACAAAATGTCTGCTAATGAATCACTAGGTTCTCATCAACTTAACTCATGTGCAACGTTCCTTGAAGATAATTTGCACACTTCCTCAGAATCCTCACAAGTTCAGATCTTCAGCCGAAGAAAATGGCTGATGGGAAAAAGCCACAGAAAGGTGGAAAGAAACCTGAGGTGCAAACTGCATTTGAGATACCTGATGAACTTTATGGGGGATATTGCATTCCTGATGAAGAAACTCATGGCAAAGAAACCAAAAAGTCCTCAACACCTGTACATCTTGCAACATGTCAGAGGACTACGGGCTTCTCAATTGCTTCAGGGGTCTCTGCAAGTTCCTCTGCCCAAGCATAGTCCTCAACCAGTCCTTCTCTGATGAAGATGAAAACTACTGCTGGACGAGGCATTCGACCAAGTCCTCAACCGAAGAAGGTGGTATTCAAAATACCATCAGATTCTTCAAATGATGAAGCTAATGATGAGGAACTAGAGGCAATCATCAGAAACAAGCAAGAACGAGTGGCTCAAGCAAAGGGCACTCAGATTCCTCTATGGCTGGATCCAAAAATGGTGTTGAACTTCATTGATATCTGGCACAAGGATCCCAACACTCCAATTGATGATTTGAAGCTGCCTCCTGGTCCAGATCATGTCCTCGCTACCTTCATAGCTAAAGAAAAGTGGAAGTATGAGAAGGCCAGACAAACCAAGAAAGTTCAGTACAAGAAAGAGCACTACATGAAGAACAATGTTCTGAAGCTTTCTCTTGAGGAACTGGTGAAGATGCAGTCTGAGATCAAAGACCTCAGTGATAACTTCAACATATCCTATGCTGATTGGCAAGGCGCCAAAGTTCATTTCGTCAAAGTGGCTGATAAAGCCATCAAGGACCACAACAAGAGGGTTGCAGCTCGATCGCAATTTGAAATTCCTCAGGCTGAAGAATCTGCTCAGCCTACTGAAGAAACTGCAAGCGTAGCTGAAGAAATTCAAGCTGCTGAAGAACCTGTTAGGGAAACCTCCATTGTTGCGCCTGAAGAAATTGCCACGCTAGCTGAAGCTTTTGCTGCGCCTGATGAAATTGACATCCTATGGGTGACTGCAGCTGTCGTGCCTGAACAAAATGCTCCTCCTTCACCCTTTGTAGAAACTGCAAAATCCTCAAGGGTGCAGAACATCAACCTTCCTTCCACATCAAAAGTGAAGAAAACCAAGGCTACGGAGAAGAAGGCTGCACAGAAAAGAAAGGCATCAACATCAGATTCCTTAGCAGTGAAGAATCTAAAGACACTACCAAGTTCCTCAACCAACCCGATTGATGCAACTCCCATCACCTTCGTACCAGCCTATTAATTGGTACCATTTAGTGCTGACTATGTCATCCCAAATGATGAACAAGATGACAAGGATCAGTCTGCTACATCCTCATAGTGGATTGATAAAGAAATTGATGTTGAAGCAAAAGCTCCAACTCCACAGGTATGATTGTCCCAGCCTTAGTTGACTGTTGAAGAGGCCGGCGTTGAAGAAATGGAAGAGGATTTGGACATTGGAAACACAACTCCTCTAATCAATGATGCATATTGGGACGCGTCACATCTAAATTCTCCAATGACCACTCCTCTATCACAAATATCTCAGTCTCCAGCCCAGACTGAAGAAATTCATACAAGATTTGATGACCTGGCTGCACCTGTCCCTGAAGATATTCCAGCTGCAACAACTGAAGAAATTGCTGCTCCAAGTGCAACGGAGGATACTTCTCTTCATATTACTCAGTCTGAAGAAGTTCCTCCAATCCCTAAGGAAATTGTGGGCCGCTTCAAACCAAACCTTCAGCCGAAGCCCAAGATGCCATTCAAAGGCTCAAAGCGCCCGAAATTTCTCAAGACCAATTTCTTTAATGAGCACATGTTCTTCACTGGGCCGAATCCTTATGACTCAGCAAGGGTCAGTTGCACCAGATTCTGGACCCCCGCGTAGATGAACTACTATGCATCAGTACTGTTTGACAAGGAGAAAATCTTTGAGCATCAGCAAATTCCTCATGCTTACATGGAAACTATCCCATGCTTCACTCTGGTGCTCGCAGTTCTTCATGATGTAGGAATTCTTTCCTTCTGCGTGGACATCTACGATTGGAATAAAGAGTTGATTCTTCAATTATATGCCACCTTGTACATCACAGGTGATGCCTCTGATATCAACTCTTGGGTCTTGGACTGGATGACTGGATCATCTCACTACACTGCTCCAGCCTCTGAAACGCTTCGATCAGTCCCAATTCCAATTCCCTCAGAACGTGCTAGATGCCTATTTGATGAATCTGCTCTGCCCAACCACATGATGCAAGTACCGATGAAGCCTTTGGATCCTGGAAAACTTCAAAGGAGTACCTTCCTTGTGAAGGATTTGCTCTATGTGCCCAGGACAGTCTATCGCATTCTGACCAAAACCCTTAGTCCTCAGAAGGGTCACAACTTTGAAGAAGAATAAGTGGAGGGAATCATGAGGAACATGCTATTCAACATCATTCATGGGAATCCCATCAACTACCATGATTTCTTCCTAAGGACTTTGGCCAATGCAGCATCAACCCCATTTGAATTGAAGCCTTATGCTCCCTGGATCATGAAATTCATCAGATCAAGGTCTTCATTTCCCTTCAAGGCTGACTTTCAGAATCACTTCAGCTTTATGCCTCCCATTGAAGTCCTCAAGCCCACACTCACTTCAGTTGAGGGAAAAGGCAAGGCAGTCATTGATGAAGGTACTCGTCCATTGGATGGCCAGTTTCGCAAAGCTGCATCTTATTCCACTAATGATGACACTCCAACCCAAGACTCTGCTGCAAAAGCCTCAGTGCAAAAGACTCAAGAGTCTGTCCCTCGTGTGATGATTGATCGTGAACTGCTTATAAGTCTTCATCAGAAGGTTGATTGCAACCATAAATGGGTCAAGTGTCAGTTTGCTTCACTTCTTTGAGACATGACTGTCACGCACAACATTGTGAGGAAGAACCAATACTACCTCCATGAAGTTTTCAACCACACTTGGGCCATTCTGTCTCACCTCAAGACTCGTGAAGAACTCAAGGAGATGGACCTTCAGCAGAACCTTGACTGGGCTCGTCCTCCATAGAAGAAATTCAAGAAAGTTCAAGTTCCTTAACTGGTTACAAGCTCATATTCTTCATCGCACGAGGCGGATGAAGCTGAAGATATTGACGACACTGTGGCAGGGCCTACATCGACACATGACCTCGACAACGCTGGCGCTCCTCCATCACCTTCAAGATGAAATTTTTCAAGGGGCGTTAGTCCTTAGTTTTCGTCCCTTTTGGTCTTCGATGACAATGGGGGAGAAAATTTGAGTTAGTCTTCAAGCGGGTCTCTATATATGGGTTATAAACTTAAGTCTGATGGTGGTCTGACTCTTTTGGACTGCTTTCTGCATGTTATTTCTTCAAATTACCTTAATGCATGCATGCTGAATTTCGTCAGGCGCCATTTTCATCATGCATTTCAAAATTCTTCATATCATATGTTAAATTCGTGTATGAATTACAAGAAATAGGGGGAGTTATCATGTTTTTAACCTGCCATGTGCTTTTGCAGTCCAAAGAAAATTCCTCAAATATGCACATCTTCTGGGGGAGTTCTTCTATATCTTGCAATCAAATTCCTCAAACTCAGTACTTACACTTCATATGTTTATCCCCGTTGTAAACTTAACCTATTTGTCATCAATCACCAAAAAGGGGGAGAATGTAAGTGAATCTTGTGCCCCTTAGTGATTTTGGTGTATTGACGAATTATAGGTTAAGAGACTGATGTGTTTGTAAGTGTACACAGGCTCTACAAGTCGCTGAAGAGTTTGATATATTCAGAGATTATCGACCCCTAAAAATGTATGTCTTCAACTGAAGACGTTGGTGAAGACTTTGGTATTCCCTGAAGACTTTGAAAATGAAGAAGTTGGTGTGACCTTGAAGATATGAGCGAGGAATATGAAGCATGAAGACTCTTGTTTTTGTAGTTTCATTTCCTTTCTTTGAGTCATAGGAAAGATTGTACTATTAAAGGGGGACGAGGTAATACTAAGGAAAATTTCCAAATGATGCTCAACTCAAAAGCCTCAACCTATCCAATCCTTCAAGTGAAGCCTTTGGAAATCTCTTACGGTTCAATCAAGTTCTTCAGTGACAGAGACAAAGTTCTTCTGGTGTCTGGGAAATTGGTCTGACTAAGGAGTTAGGATTTCGCCAGTGTGAATTGCCTACAAGTGACGAACATGATATGCCTGAGGACTTTCACAGTTCAAAATTCTGACCATTGTTGTGCTTAGCGCTAGCTGTCCCCAATAACTCTATCCACATAACGGTCATATAATTGGGGGCATTTATGTCTTATCATGTCAGGTTGCACCCTGGCTATAAATAGCCACCCCCACAACCACTAGTTGGTTGGCTGCTTCGAGAGAGAACTGACACTTATCATTTGAGAGCAGCCCATCGTCCGAGGACCTTGAGAAAATCATCAATGAGGAAAAACCCCAAAACCAAACCACCAAACCCATAGTGATTGAGCATCACTAAAGAGATTGTTCTTGTCTGGAACCGACGCTTGTTACGTTTGAAGACTGTGTATCTTCCAGACGGTTAGGCATCATGGTCTAGTGCATCCTGCAGTCAATTGGGGATGACGAAGTGACCTAGGTCTAGCACATCCATCAGTCAATTGTGGATCGTCGGGTGACCAGTTTGTGAGGGTTTTGGAAGTCTACCCTGAAGACTTACCGTGAGTAGTGGGCGAGGACTTTGTAACCTTAGCTCAAGGAGAATGTGGTACGGACTGTGTGCCCTGGGACTGTGTGTCCTAGGACTGTGTCTCCTTTGGTTTAAATACCAGGCCACTCCAAACCAGACGTATGACTGTCACAACAGTTGGAACTGGGTCATGAAACCATTGTCTTCATTGAGCTACCTGGTTCTATTTCCTCAACCCTTTCCTTTCCTCATATTCTTGTTGATGAAATTGACCTTTACTGTTTTAAGAATTTGACTGAAGACTTTCATAATTTCCTCACCTCAAATTCTTCATGTTACCTTGTGCCTCACATGCCTATCTTGTATCATGCTACCTGTAATGTGTGCATGTTTTATTTCATCATGATGACTATGCTATTTCTATGTTTCTTATGCACTTGAGTACTTATTCTGCTGCTAGTTATTCATCACATTTCAAATTCCTCAAGTTGAATTTCCTCACTGATGAATTTGTAAAAAACACCTATTCACCCCCCTCTCTAGTCGATATAACGCACTTTCAGCCTCCGAAGAAAGAGAAGAAGAAGAAACCAGGGCGAGAAGGCCTGTGCATTAGGGACCAGCCAGAGGCTGCGTCCGAAGAAACCCAAGCCTCCTAGAATCTTCAGGAGCATGAGGATGAGGACGAAGACAAGGGGGAGGGCGATTCTCCCCTCGCAAGAAAGAGACCAGCGTCATCGGACGCCGTGGAGATGGTACCCTCTCCTGCCCCGAAGAGGGCGAGTCGGTCACAGGTAATCCTGTCTAACGATAGTTCGGACTTGGATACCAAGTCTGATGACTTCAAGAGGGCTCCACAGAGGAGCTTAAGGGTCAAGCCCCATGCTCGAAGGTGAGAATCCCAGGACTCCTTTATTTGTCATGGATGAGTTTATAGTTTAATAACGTGCGGGCATTTACTAACTTTGCAGCTCCTCGCGTGTGCTCCCCACCGACCAGGTTTCGGACGGGGAGACTCCACCCGCTAAACTAGCGGAGAGCGGGAATGCTCACATCCCGCCACTGCAGGCGCCGCGAAGGACACCACGGAGGTGTCATCCCAGCATGCTCCTATGAAGCTGGGCACCGACGGCAGGGGAGACGATATCATGGCCAAGACCAACGCCTCGGTCACCGAAGACCGGGGGAGGTTCCCCACCCGAATACTGAGAAGGCTGGACAAGCAGCCGCTTAGTCCCCTCTGAGGGCATCTCCAGAGCGCACCACGTCTCCGGAGGCAACAGTTCAAACCCCGGTTGGTGATCGGATTATCCAATCACCATCGGCGCCACCGACCAATGGGTGGCCGGTCATGGAGGAGGCTTTATCGAGTGCCTCCATCGCCGAGGAGCACCGCACCCTTATGGGTCTGGTATTGCAGAGCATTCAGTCCATTGACAATAGACTGAAGGAGGCCTTCAAGGGTCCCCTGATGGGCTTTCAAGTAAGTCACGCGACACTCTTATCTGCAAAAATGTTTATTTATTTTTATGATTATGTACATGGGAGCCCCCGAGCCCTAGGTGAGTTTGAGCACAAACTTACCTAGGGGTCAATCATGGATCTGTTTCCGAACTACATACAAAAATGTATGGTCGAAACGTTCGAATAAACCCCAAATAGGTTCGGACATGTGATCGGATTGATGACAGTTTGGAAGTATGGAACCCATGTAACCTGAAAAGGATTTGTGTATTACAGGCTTCGTCATCAGCGGCGGCTGTGAATGGCACCGAGCTGGACGAGCTGAATAGGAAGCTCAAAAGCTCCAAAGATGAGCTTGATGCCCTCAACAAAAGATTCGATGAGGCGCAAGGTAAGTCTGAATCAACATCCGGACACCTTTGTCAGAATACTATCAATGCAGTTTTTTATAGTAATAATGATCCAACAGCCTCGGCGAAAGAAGTAGAAAAGCTCAAGGCCGAGCTGCAGAAGGCCAAGGATGATGCGGCAATTGAGAGGGCGGCAGCCGGAGGAGCGGCCACCACACTTTCGGCTCTAAGAGCCACCAGCGAAAACACGAGGCACGGGTGCAGGAGATCCAGCAGGAGCTCAAGGACGCCAGCCATAAGTGCGAGGTCCTTGAGAAAAAAGGAAAGGAGCACGCGGTCGAACTATCTACCCTAAAAGCCGATCTCCAAAAGGAGTGGGTGGATAGGCAGTTCTTTGAGGAGCAGGTCCGCCAAGCGATGGACATAACGGATGGTAAGCCGTACTTATTGCAGTGTGTCTTTGGGGACGGAAAATTCAAGCTGCTCACCCGGGTGTGGCATTCCTTAGGCACCTGCTCCGACCTTCAGAAGAGTGTGGCGGACGCGAAGCAGCTCTATGCTTTGCAGGAAGGAGATGAAGCGCGCCTATTCTGGGCAAAGTTTGAAGCCCCCGAGTGCTCTCCTCTTCTTGTCGAGCAACTGAAGCAGCTGATGGCGGAGCTGGTCATGAAGGACCTCTTCGTCCGGTTATGGCCCAACGAGCCATTTCCCAGCAGCTACTTCGGCCTGGTGCAGAGGCTGGTCAACGCTGCACCCGGCCTCGACGCTATAAAGCGCTCCTCCTGCATCGAGGGAGCTCGGACGGCCCTTGCAAAGGCCAAGGTGCATTGTCCGGGGTTGGATCCAATGAAGATAGCTACCGCCCCGCCATCTATTGGGAAGGAACATAGGCACCCCAAGTTGTACTTCGCGAGAGTGATGGAAGGTGCTCGGGTGATAGCATCACAATGTTCGAATGATAACATGCATGAATAAGTTGTAACGTGTCCGAAGACATTTTTAAAGTTTTAATGATATAATGCCTTCAATGTTTTGCATTCCTTTATAACTCTTGTGTGGCTCTTTGAAACTGAAAGATGCGAGTCACCGACTTCAGGCCCCACGTAGATACTACATGGGGTGTCTCTGCCAATGCACTATGTCCCTTAGCCGAGTGATCGGAACCCGAAGGCGGTAGAGTGCGGCAGACTAGGCAATCACACTATAGAGCTTTATTTCTTTCACTTAGTTGTAGGGGCGCGAAAAGGACTGCGGGGGGATGATGACTAGCCCCCGGAATGTTTGTGATGTTCGAATGAACCACGGCTAAGGCCATCATCACATGGTTTGCATAAAGAATAAACCCCTCGTATAACACGAAATATCCTTTGATGAGGATGTGAGTTTAAAACTTCAAGCCCGGATTCACAGACTGGTTCTCACATACTATGACAGACAATTTTCGGCTTTCTCACCTGAGGTGCTTAACCAGGCTATCCGGAAACACAATCGCAGGGGTTCTCCTTTTTCCCTTTTAGCCAAACAAGGGGAACATAAAGGGGCAAGCATAGGAGCCGGGTAACCCAACTATTGACCCAAGACATAGTTCAGAACCAATGCATATAAAGTGAATTCCAAGACGCCAAACACATAATAAGTTGTATGTAAGGCAATTTGTTTTTAAACTCGAGTCCCCAGTCTATTAGCCGGTTGCATCGTGACATACCGAACTGTTTCATGAGAAGAGGGAAAATCTGTGCCCAAAAGGACAACAAGACAAACATGTATAATGATGCTATATTTTTCTCAATACCTCTGTTTACTCGGATTGCCAAAGCAACTTCTCACAGGTATGTGAAAAAAAAAGTTTTATAGGAGTGGATGTACCAAGGGTCTTCAATTTGTGACCTTAAGTCTTCGGTGTGCCCCACCGCTTATGTACTCCAGCGTCTTGGTGCACCTTAATGGGTGATATTGTTTGGCGAACGGATCTTGCAAACAACGTCTTGAGATGTCACCCAATTGTGGATGAGCTTTACGCTATTGGAAGGCCTTTCAATTGTACATGCGTTGTGTCCGAAGACATGTTAATGGTAATGGTTCGGTCCAGCCGGACACCCACCTATGTTTCCCCATCGCTACCCATGGAATTTGAAGTGCAAAGTTGTGCCTCCTTGGCGCGTACTTCGTTGATCCTAGTGTTGTGTGATGGTGGCAAGTCCCTATTTAAAAGGAAAGGAAGGCTCCTAGAGTTCGGACTGAAGCCGAGCTTGCTTCCCAATCTTGTGTGCCTTTATGGCAGATGCTAGAGCTTGCCGGTCGTCTTTGTAGTTAAATTCGGCTGCCAGGGCCAGCGCATGTTCCTCGGTTCGTAGAGAGCGCTCCATGTAGCCGTTAACAGTGATGACCCCCTTGGGGACGGGCATCTTGAGCTTGAGATATGTATACTGTAGGACAGCGTTGAAGAGAGCAAATGATGTCTGGCCGGGCAGGGCATGATAGCCGCTATGGAAGGGCACAATGTTGAAGACCAAGTCTTCACTGCGAAAGTTATCGGGCGAGCCGAACACAACTTCCAGTGTTACGGAGCCCGTGCATCGGGCCTCGACACCTGGGATCACTCCTTTAAAGGTAGTGTTACTTGGTTTGATCCTTGACGGATCTATGCCCATCTTTATCACCGTGTCTGAGTAAATCAGGTTGAGGCTACTTTCTTCGTCCATTAGGACCTTTGTGAGGTGATACCCATCTATGATGGGGCCTAGGACGAGTGCGGCCGAACCCCAATGACGAATACTGGTCAGGTGATCACGTCGACCAAAGGAGATCGGATATGCCGACCATGGGTTATACTTCGGAGCTACAGGCTCTACAGCGTAGATGTCACGAAGGGCACACTTCCTCTCCTTCTTGGGTATATGGATGGCGTATATCATGTTTATAGTTTTGACCTCTGGAGGGAATTTCTTTTGTCCGCCACCAACCGGACACTGACGCTCATCGTCGTCCTCGCTGCGAGGGCTCTTGCCTTGATCCTCTGGCAGGAGCTTGCCGACCTGTTTAAACACCAAATAGTTACGGTATGTGTGATTGGCAGGCTTCTCTTGGGTCCCGTGGATTTGGCAAGGCCATTCCATGATCTTCTCTAGTGGGGTTGGTCTGCTGCGATTGCCTTTAGGAGGCTTCTTCTGCTGCCCAGGTCAGAAATTGCGGAAGCCGACATTAACAGTTGTATCATCGGAGTCATTGTTATTGTGTCGGCGCTTGTTCTTGTTGCGCTTGGGTTTCTCGTTGTCGTCCTGAACTTCGGAGGTTCCGGGGTCTTCAGAGTTGTAGCTGCGTCGTGCTAGCCAATTATCTTTGCCCGCGCAAAAGCGGATATGAGGGAAGTAAGGGCGGACATAGTCCGAGGTTCATCCTGGCTGAGCTGGCGAGCCAGCCATTCATCCCGAATATTATGCTATTGCCTCAACAGTCGACAATCTGGTTCTTCTCGGTCAAAAACCGATTCCACAATTGTCGTGCAGACTCTCCGGGCTTCTGTACGATGTTGCTTAAGTTGGAGGAATCTGGCGGCCGAACATATGTGTCCTGGAAGTTAGATCGTAATGCATCCTCTAAGTCTTCCCAGCATCCGATGGAGTTTTCGGGGAGGCTGTTTAACTAGTGCCGAGCTGCCCCTTTGAATTTTAGGGGGAGATATTTTAAGGCATGGAGATCATCTCCTCGTGCCATATGGATGTGGCGGAGGAAGTCCTCAATCCATACGGTTGGATCAGTTGTCCCATCGTACTGTTCGATGTTCACGGGTTTAAACCCTTTTGGGAACTAATGCTGCATCACCTCTTCTGTGAAGCACAGAGGATGAGCAGCACTTCGAACCCGAGATATATCGCGCCTGTATTAAGTGTCTATTCTAGCCTGGTTGCGTTCCCGGTCTCTATTATTTCTTCGGTCGAGCCATGGTTTGTACCCATCCCGTTTATCGGCTGAGTAGCCTCTGGATCCATAGATGGATCTTGTGCGGCCTGCTCTCTAGTCTAGGTCGTCTAGCAGGTCAAACCTGTCATTGGGATCTAGCATCTCCTTTCCCCGTCTTCGGGGCATAGCCGGTCTGTAACCGGAGTCGTTAGTCGTATTGTCACGCCCGCGAGGAGGGCGGTCTGGCTTGTCGTACGGGGTATGTTTGGGAGACGGGGTATTAGTGAGCTCGTCGTCAAATTGCGACAGCAGCCTTCTGCATGGATAACTCTTAGGTTGGTCTGACAGACCGGTACTGTATCCCTCCTTAGCTGAGAGGACTCTCATCCATCAATCGTTGAGGTCATCTTGTTCGGCTTTGAGTTGTCGTTCCTTTGCTTGTAGGCCACACACCCTTGCTATGAGATGTTGTCTTAACAGTTCCTGATCCACAGAGTTATCAGGAATGTCTAGGTCATCGGCTGTCGGGATGTCCTCCTCCTTGACGGAAGGGAGGTAATTTTCATCCTCGAAATCATTGAAGTTGTAGGGGTTGCTATGGTCTTCGAACCTTTCCTGACCCTGTAACTCGTGTTCAGGGATATCAGGATCGCCACAGTCCTCAGGGGTATCTCTGTCCCCATTGCCGATAATAGCTTTCCTTCCCTTTTTTCCCTTTGGATCGCTTATGCGGTTTCCGGCACCTTGGCGATGCATCGCCCAACTTGTTGCCATCATTATTAGGCATTTTTCGCAATTAGCGTTATGGGTGTTCACCATGTACACGTCATATGTAGAAGTGGTGGACCATCGCCCGGTATTAATAGGGGTTTGAGCGTAGTCCTCTTTGTCCATGTATTCTGCCTCGTAAGAGGCATAGTCCAAGATGTCCGTTAAGTCCTCGACTGTGTCTATGAATTGGGTGGTGGGTGGGTCGAAAAATTCGTGCTGGCCCTCTTTGTGGCCGATCCGAGCATAGATCTGGGTTGGATCTTCGGTAATTTTCATCGATGAGATTCTAGTTAAGGCCTCATTCAATGTTGAGAGATGGATCCGGTCAAACCGCGCGGAGCTATCGGAGTTGATCCCCGACGTGTCTAGATGAGTGGAGTGTTCGGCAAGAACAGGTATCCGGTCTTCTAGCACTATGAAAGGACTCGGACTAAAAGTCGGGCCATCGCCAGAGTTAACCTCGTGGGCATGACCAAAAACGGCGCTCAAGGTTAAAGGCTCAGCGTCTTTGGGTATGGCAGGCGAGACTGTGAGCCCGGTTAGTGACAAGTCACCCCTAGTATCCACAAAGAACTCTAGGTTCCCGAATCTGATCTCTTCACCAGGGGCGAAGCTTCCGACACGGCCTAGATGGCCGGTCTGGTCGGCGTGCACCACAACGCTGCCAAAGGAGAAGATCTGTCTGGGGACGAAAGTGTCCATGTTGCGGACCTCTTCATTGATGACAAGGCAAGACATCGATTCCTTGGGTGCTCACAGCGAAACTCTCAATGAAAGCACCAATGCCGGTTTTGACACCGACAGTGGTTATTCCTCATCAGCGGGAGTGCTCATATCAACCACTAGGACCTGAGGTCACACGGGAGTGAACTGCTCATCGGTATCCCCATCGGTGATGGCCAGAAAGAGAAGGAAGCTAAACTTCAGCAAGAATTTCCTATGAGAGCTTGCTGAAGCCGCTGGTAGATATGCTGCCGGGAAAAATCCGGTCGGGGTTGATGAGAAGCTTCCTCCCGTGGGACCTCAAGTCATAGCGGCTGAGACAAGTGCTCCCGCTGATGAGGACACACCACTATCGGTGTCAAAACCGGTGGATCTCGGGTAGGGGGTCCCGAGCTATGAGACTAGAATCGATGGTAACAAGAGACGAAGGGGACAAGGTTTTACCCTAGTTCGGGCCCTCCTATGGAGGTAATACCCTACGTTCTCCTTGATTATATTCATGATGTATAGGTTCCAGAGTCGAACTACCTCGAGATCAAAGAGCTAAACCCTAGATGAGTTGTTCTATCTCTACAACCTAAGACCCTCTAGCTTATATAGACGTCGGGGGTACCTAGGGTTTAAACATGGTCGGTTACAAGACGAAGAGATAAACATGTCTATTTGCTACATCAAACGTGGAGGACAAGCCACGATTCCCGAAGCTTCCTTCCTAGAGACAGGGCCTTCGATCGATCAATGTTCGGCAAGCGGCCCATATAGTCTGGCCCATAAGAAACAGGTCGGCCCCCGAGGACCCCTTAATCCAGGACTCCCTCAACCACTGGTCCTTGTTGTCGAGCCACAAGCTCTAGCCTGGGCACAACATATAGTTCACTTCATTCAGAGAGGAGAACTCCACAGAGAAAAAGAGGAAGCCGAGAAAGTAGCCCGCCAGTCAAGTATGTACTTGTTTGTCGATGACACCTTATATAGAAGATGACCAAATGGTGTGAAATTGAGGTGCACCTACCGGGAGGATGGACTAAGGCTATTGGTGGAAATCCACGGAGGAGTATGTGGCTCTCACATAGGAGCAAGAGCCCTTGTCGGTAAAGCTTTCTAGCAGGGTTTCTATTGGCCCATAGCCCTCTAGGACGCCACCGAACTGGTCACTAAGTGTGAAGCTTTCCAATTTCATTCCAAGAACATCCATCAACCAGCACAAGCTCTACAAACAATTCCCTTATCCTGGTCATTCTCGGTCTAGGGGCTGGATATCCTGGGCCCTTTCCCCCATGCTGTCAGGGGCTTTGATTTCTTGTTCGTGGAAACCGACAAGTTCACAAAGTGGCCTGAGGTGGAACCAGTGAGAAAGGTGATTGCACAATCAGCTATCAAGTTTATGAAAGGACTGGTGTGCCGCTTTGGAGTACCTAACTGGGTGATCACTAACAATGGCACCCAGTTCATGAGCCGCACCTTCATGCAATATATCTAGAGCCTTGGGAGCAAGGTCTCCTTTGCCTCTGTTGCTCATCCTAGAAGCAATGGGCAACTTGAGAGGGTGAATGTTGAAGTGCTACAAAGACTCAAGACAAGTACTTTTGATAAGCTGTGGAAGAGCGGCAAGTGATGGATAGACGAGATGCTGGTGGTTCTTTGGTCAATCAGAATGACACCAAATCAAGCTACTCGCTAGGCACCATTCTCCCTAGTATACGGGGCAGAAGCAGTGCTCCGGACGGAACTCATATATGGGTCACCTCGAGTGCTTGCATACGACGAAGTAGAGCAACATCAGCTACGGCATGACGATGCCATGCTCGTCGAGGAAGATCGTCTCCAGGCTGCTATGCGTGCTGCACACTACCAGCAAGCCCTACGACACTACCATAGCTGCATGGTTCATGCGCGGAGCCTTGAGGAAGGCAACCTTCTACTTTGGCGTGTTCAGTCCACCAAGGGTACCAACAAGTTGACACCAAAGTGGGAAGTCCCTTACCGGGTAGCTCGAGTCACCAGACCCGGCGCTGTCCGTCTAGAGACTGAAGATGGCACCAAGGTGCTTAACTCATGAAATATTGAGCATCTTCGTAAGTTCTACCCGTAAGGCGCGGTTGTCGGGTGCAGTCCCCGGCAGCCACCTTTTGTACAAGCATTGCCGATGTTTCATGTAACACTTTGTACAAAGCCAGTTTAGACCCTGTGAGACAATAATAAAGCTAGGCATTGCATCATATCATCATTTTACATGCTCACTATGCACTTTCGTGATTGCAATCTAATCACTTTCTACATATAAGATTTGCTAGAGTGCTTGATGAACCCGTGATCTTTGTTACTTTTTCTCCCTATGCAATATACCATTGGGAAGACAGAGAAGAGGAGCGAAGGAAAAAAGGACGACGCCCCATCAAGCCTTCGGGATGGATACAACATGGAAAAGATAAGTACAACTAACACATCCCAAGTTCAATGTCTCTCCGTTGCCCCGAGGAAATCCTTAGTATCTCCCGCACTATGGGTAGTGGAGTCCTCCACGTGGTGATAACCCATGTCGGGACAAGCCGCCTCCCTATTTTTTTTATTTTACAAGTTTGGTTCGCTGCGCTGACACCGACAAGGAGCTCTACCAGGGAACAACGCCAACATGTTGCCGGGGGCTCATTTCCCCTTTTGCACTCTGAAAGCACAACATGCTCCCTTGGTGGTTTTGATAATTCATGACAACATACATTGTCACTTGGACTGATATTTTCACCTACTGTATTTTAGATACAGTCTACAGAGAGGATTGGCAAAAGGAGATTGTGGACATACCCCAAGATGCAAGAAAATAGGTTGGCCAAGCTTCAAGCAAGAGGACTCTACATTTTATATCTGTGAGAAATCCCTTTGAGTCATAGGAAAGCCAATACTATTAAAAGGGGGTAAGGTTTTGTTGGTGAACAATATGCTCAAACGTGCATAAGTGATAGTCGCCAAAAACATCCACAAACTCTCCCACCAAAGTCTATTCTATACCTACCACTCAAAATCGGTGCAACCAACTTTCCCACTTTGGTGCCATCGATTCCAGAACCTAGACATACTCAAGCCAAACCCTAGCCACTTCGGTGCAACCGATTCCATACCGGTGCCACCGAGTTTAGGTTGCCAACTTTCTGTTACGCAAATTCACATTTTCGGTCCCACCGAAAACGTTGGATCGGCGTCACCGAGATTGGAAATCTGACCGTTGGTCACCTTATCGATTCAACCGAGAATTGTATATTGGTCCCTTCGAGATTCAAAAGTTGCCACCTATTGGTCACTTCGGTACCACAGAGTTTAACACATCGGTGTCACCGAGTTGGTCATTTTGTGTGTAACGGTTGGATTTTTGGGGATGCCTATATATACCCCTTCACCACCACTTACTCGAAAGAGAAGCACTTAGGACTATTCCATACCTGTCCTATCAGATTTTCTGAGAGAGAACCACCTACCCTTGTGTTGAGGTCAAGATCTTCCACTCAAATCATATGGATCTTGATTTCTAGCCTCCCCAAGTTGCTTTCCACCAATCCCATCTCTTTTACCAAGCCTAACCTATGAGAGATATTATGTGTTGAGGAGTCTATCATCTTGCAGCACAAGAGCAAGGAGCTCATCGTCATTAAAGAGCCTATTACCTTTTGGAGGGTGGTGCCTCCAAGATTGGTTAGGTGTCGCTTGGGAGCCTCCTACATCGTGTTGTGGAGTGAACCAAGAAGTTTGTAAGGGCAAGGAGATTGCCTACTTCGTGAAGATCTACCCATATTGGGGCTAGTCCTTCGTAGATGGAAGCCGTTATGGAATAGTCAAGGTTGCTACTTCGTGGACCCTTTTGGGTGGAGCCATCCATGGACTCTCGCGACCGTTACCCTCCGTGGGTTGAAGACTCCACAAACGTGGATGTACGATAGCGCCACCTATCGGAACCACGGGAAAAATCCTTGTGTCCCCAACTGCGTTTGATCTACCTATCTCAACTCTTTACTTCATATGCAATGTCATTACTTTCTGCTGCCATATTTGTTGACATGCATGTGTAGGGCTGTTAGACTTGCTAGCTTTGCTAAAAAAACTGTTAAAATCTGCCAACCAATTAACTTTGTAAAAGGTTAGGTTTTAAATTACTGCTAGTAGTCTATTCACCCCCCCTCTAGACACTCCTCTAGTGATCCTTCAATTGGTATCAGAGCATTGGTCTCCATTGCTTCGGTTTAATCACCGAGCAGGAAGATGGATGTGTCTAGTATAGGAAGGTTGAGTTTTACAGTGCCCACTCTTGATGGAGAGTACTATAGTTAATGGAAATCTTTGATGCTTGATCCACTTAATGAATTTCAATTGAGCAAATATGTTATGCGCCCCTATGAGCCTCCTATTGATGAATTACATCCCACACATGAAGAGGAAATTAACATGCTTGGTAACCTAAGAACTGTCAATCTTATTGTTAGAGGTTTACCAAGATTTGTGCTTTCTCAAATGAAGAACATTGCATGTGCATATACCTTATGCACTGATTTGGAGAAACGATATCCAAATCTTTCATTAGGAAATCTTGATGAAATTCTTCATAAAACTGTTGCCTTTCACAAAATGAAGCCTAGTGATCCAAACTTTGATAAATGCCTATTTGAACTCCGTGATCTTATGCATGCTAAAGGAGATGTCACCACTATCAACAACATTATCTTTGAAGCCATTCACACTCATAAACTTGAACATTGTCATTATCACTATTCTAGCGAATCTCTTGTTCTTTATGACGAGGATTTCCCACTTGATAATGACAATGTGGAACATGGCTATTATGAAGAAGATGAGTTGTTTGAAATCGAGTATGAGAAGATCTTGAAGAATATGAGTCTTATGGCAAACCTTAAGGATTACATGTCCGAAGGAAAAGAGTGGATTCTCGACAGCGGATGTACGAATCATATGACTGGTAACAAAGACATGTTCCAAGAAATCACGCCTAATCAAGGTCCTCAGTGGTACGTGACCTTTGGAGACAACTCTAAGGGTAAGGTACTCGGCCTTGGTAAGGTGGCCATATCCCATGATAACTCTATTCAAAATGTTATGCTTGTTGAATCCCTTAGTTACAATCTTCTTTCCATATCTAGACTTGCTGATTTCGGTTTCAATGTTCTATTCAGGAAAGTAGATTGCCAAGTGTTTCGTTAAGATAATAATAAAATTGTCTTTACCTGTATCCGTAGAGGTGATCTATACTTTGTCGATTTCACTAAAAGATCCAAACCTCGCACTTGTTTAATTGCTAAATCTTCTAAAGGTTGGCTTTGTCATAGAAGATTAGGACATGTTGGTATGTGTAATTTAGACAAACTTATCAAAGGAGATCATATACTTGGTGTTAAAGATGTTATCTTTGACAAAGATAGACTTTGTAGTGCTTGTCAAGATGGAAAGCAAATAGATGGAAGTCATCCTCTTAAGAATATCATGACTACTAGGAGACCACTCGAGTTACTTCACATGGATCTTTTCGGTCCCAATGCTTACAAGAGTCTTGGTGGAAATTCCTATGGTCTAGTTATAGTTGATGATTTTTCTAGATTTACGTGGGTATTCTTTCTTAATGATAAGTGGCAGGTTCAAAAGATCTTCAAGAACTTTGCTCGCAAAGCGCAAAATCAGTTTGAAGTGAAGATCAAGAACGTTTGGTGCGATAACGGATCTGAGTTCAAGAACACCCATGTGGATACCTTTCTTGACGAAGAAGGTGTCTCACACAAGTTCTCGGCTACGTACATGCCTCAACAAAATGGAGTTGTTGAGAGGAAGAACCGCACACTCATTGAGATGGCAAGAACGATGCTTGACGAATACAAGACGCCAAAACACTTTTGGGCAGAAGCTGTGGAAACAACTTGTCATGCCACAAACCAACTCTACTTGCACAAGCTTCTCAGTAAAACGGCATACGAGCTACTCACCGGTAACAAACCCCAAGTTGGATACCTTCGGGTATTCAGCTCCAAGTGCTACATTCTTGATAAGCATCGTCGTACTAAATTTTCTCTTAAATCTCATGAAGGATTCCTACTTGGTTATGTATCGAACTCTCACACCTACCTTGTCTACAACAACTTCACTCGAAAAGTTGAAGAGATGGTAGATGTGAAGTTTGATGAATCTAATGGTTCGCAAGTCGAATAATTGCCAAATGATGTAGGTGATAAAAACCCTTCGGAAGCTATCCTAGATTTACCCATCAGCAAGATTCGTCCCATGGAGGTGAAGGAAAGTACTTCATCAACTCAAGTGGAAGCCCCTACCTCATGACAAGGTGAACCACAACATGATATGGAGGCATCCACAAGCGGTACATGACAAGATGATGAAGAGGAAGAAGTACATCATGAAGATCCACCACAAACCCCTTCACCACCACCTCAAGGGAATGACACCTTCAACAACAACAAATAATAAGGAGATGATGATGAAGAAGAAGCTCCACCAACCAACAATCGGAAGCTGACCCGAGTTCGAGCACAAGTGACCAAGAACCATCCCCTAAACCAAATATTTGGTGATATACAAACAGGGAGAATCAATCGCTCTAAAACTCGTCTAGCAAACTTCTGTGATCATTATTCTTTCATCTCTAGCATTGAGCCGTTGAAGGTAGAACAAGCTCTTGAAGACGCGGATTGGGTGAACGCTATGCATGAAGAGCTTCACAACTTCGAAAGGAACGAAGTGTCGACACTCGTGGAGAAACCCGAGGATGAACATAACCTCATCGGAACCAAATGGGTATTTCAAAACAAGAAAGACAAAGACGGTCAAGTCGTGCACAACAAGGCTCGCCTCGTAGCTCAAGGATATACGCAAGTCGAAGGTATGGACTACGTTGAGACCTACGCCCCTGTCACTAGACTTGAAGCTATTCGCATTCTTCTTGCTTATGCCAATCACCATGATATCACGCTTTATCAAATGGATATTAAAAGTGCATTTTTAAATGGTGAGATTGAAGAAGAGGTTTATGTTAAGCAACCACCTGGCTTTGTTAATCCTAAGAAACCTAATCATGTCTACAAGCTTTGTAAAGCTCTTTATGGTCTTAAGCAGGCCCCTCGTGCTTGGTACAAATGTTTAATGAAGTTTCTTATCAAAAAAGGTTTTGAAATTGGTAAAATTGATGCAAACTTATTCACTAAGAGAGTTAATGGTGAACTATTTGTGTGCCAAATTTATGTGGATGATATTATCTTTGGTTCCACTAACCCTTAATTTAGTGAAAGGTTTGGAAGGTTGATGTCTGAGAAGTACGAGATGTCTATGATGTGTGAGCTGAAATTCTTTCTCGGGTTGCAAATGTAACAATCGAAAGAAGTAACTTTCATCTCTCAAACTAAGTATACCAAGGACTTGATCAAAAAGTTCAACATGCAGGAATGCAAAGGTATGAAAACACCTATGCCTATTAGTGGACATATTGATCTTAGCAGAGAGGATGAGCCGGTTGATCAAAAAGTTTATCGATCTATGATTGGTTCACTTTTATATCTATGTGCATCTTGTCCCGATATTATTCTAAGTGTTTGCATGTGTGCTAGATATCAAGTTGCACCAAAAGAATGACATCTTTCAACTGTTAAACGCATTGTGAGATACTTGATACAAACGTCAAATTTTGGCATTTGGTATCCCAAGGGACAAGGTTGATAGAAAATCCACCTCGGGTACTTGTCAATTATTGGACAGATCTCTTGTATCTTGGTCCTCTAACAAACAAAACTCGGTATCACTATCGACTGCCAAAGCTGAGTATATTGCTGCTGGATCTTGTTGTTCACAATTACTTTGGATGACAAAAACACTTAAGGATTATGGAATTCATGTTAAAAATGTTCCATTACTTTTCGACAATGAAAGTGCTATTAAATTAGTCATAATCCTGTGCAACATTCTCGAACTAAGCATATTCAAGTTCGACATCATTTCATTCGTGATCATGTTGCCAAAGGAGATATTAATCTTAAGCATGTTTGTATTAACAAGAAATTGGCAGATATCTTTACTAAGCCACTTGATGAGAAGACATTTTGTCACTTGAGGAGTGAGTTGAACATCATCGATGCTTCAAACTTGAGCTAGACTCACTCGATTGCATGCAAGGGCATGAGCTTTCTTGATATTTGCATGTACCTTAATATTTCATCTTATGCCATGGAATTCTATGCTCCCTTGTATTGCATCTAATCTCTTGTAGGTACTTGGAAAAACTTCATTCCACAAGATTGCCATCAACTCCAATCATAAGCAATCTTGTCATTACCAAATATCTACAACCCCTCTTGACAATATCCTTGACATATACTTGACCAAAATGGAAGGAAGAAGGCCACTCAACCATATCCTTGACATATACTTGACCAAAATTGCACACTCTCAATTGGTATCATGTCAATTAGATATATCTATTGTTCTGCCGTGCATGACTAACCTTTGTAGGTAACTAGTGTACTAGAACAAGAAGAATTGCTCAAAACTCAAGATGGTCTTCATCAACCTCGAGCATCCTCAACAAGTTCATCTACAAGCTACGTCATCAACATCACTCAAAGGTATGTACTCATGTCCTTGAAAAGGCTTTACTCCAAGAAATGAGCTAAAGCAACTCAAGTGATATGAAGACATTAAAATGCTTAATCGAAAAAAGGTAACCCCATTTTGAGCTTACCGTAGACTATGACCTATGATCAAGTATTCTTGCTTGGCTCCTAAGTCGATATACTCTAATATAGGTGACCTAGTCACCGTCCATCATCTAGTTAAGAATCTGGTAAGGTTTGCTCTGAACTACATGATCTCAGAGTCACCGATTTTGTTTCTGTTTCATTTGAATTCACTTTTGCAATTCTATTTTTTCTTAGTGATCATTCTTGTAAAACATATATTACTTCGATGATCCCAACTCTCTCTCCTAATAAAATCTTAGGGGGAGAAGAACTAAAAGTAATCTTGTGAAGAGAATTTCTTTATTCAAGGATCCCTATCTTTAATGAAGAAAGGAGGAAAACATATCATTTTCCATGATTCTCTCAGTTTTTGTTACTATGAATCCTACATTTCGATGACCCTTGTTCTCATGGATCCCTTCTTAGTCAATGATCCTTGTATCTATTCCTGTTTTCAACCTTTTTGGTAATTTATGCCAAAGGGGGAGAAGACAAAAGCTTCACCATTTTGGGAGAAGACCAAAGCTTATGCAAAGGGGGAGATATGATCAAGGGGGAGAGCCAATATCAATATTCATATCTTTATAAACAGGGGGAGAATATCAAAGTAGGGAGAAGAAAATATTTGACCTTTCTCAACTTATCCTATTCTAAAATCTACATGCTAAGATTCAGGGGGAGAGGATAACCTATTTTCATATCTACGGTGAGAAAATTCTAAATGATTTCGGAGACATATCAATTCTAAGGAATACTATTTTCTATATGTCCTCAATATCTTGGCAATTTTGAGTTCTATTGCTTTACGGTTTGGTAGAATACTCTTGTGTTTCCTAACATTGTTTTCTCAAGTGTGTTTCTATTACCAAGATGCTCAAGAACTCAAGGTAAGTATATGCGTCATATCCTTGATCAAGATGATCTCTTGCTTCTTGGACATATTGTTTGCAAGAGTGATGTCTTGAACAAAGATACTTCCCATTCATATATTTTTGATGCATACAGTCAAGATACACATGACCTGTTATATCCCTTCTACCTTTTGTGTGTTCATGCATTCAAAAGCAACAATCCTTTAAAGGACTGCACACATTTAGGGGGAGCAAGTCTAAGTCATGTGTCTCTCAAAGTCTTCAGTATAACCATGCATATCTTTATTTGAAGCTTTGATTGTATGTTGTCATCAATTACCAAAAAGGGGGAGATTGAAAGCACAACATGCTCCCTTGGTGGTTTTGATAATTCATGACAACATACATTGTCTCTTGGACTCATATTTTCACCTAGTGTATTTCAGATACAGTCTATAGAGAGGATTGGCAAAAGGATATTGTGGACATACCCCAAGATGCAAGGAAATAGGTTGGCCAAGCTTCAAGCAAGAGGACTCTACATTTTATATTTGTGAGAAATCACTTTGAGTCATAGGAAAGCCAATACTATTAAAGGGGGTAAGGTTTTGTTGGTGAACAATATGCTCAAACGTGCACAAGTGATAGTCACCAAAAACATCCACAAACTCTCCCACCAAAGTATGTTCTATACCTAGCACTCAAAATCGGTGCAACCAACTTTCCCACTTCGGTGCCACCGATTCCAGAACCTAGAAAGACTCAAGCCAACCCCTAGCCACTTCGGTGCAACCGATTCCATACCGGTGCCACCGAGTTTAGGTTGCCAACTTTTTGTTACGCAAATTCACATTTTCTATCACATCCCTAGCTAGATGTCATAGGATAGCATGTGTATGCATCATGTTACAATTTTGCATCAACATGAAATGGGGACTAAAAGAAACCCCAAGCTCATATTTGAATCGAATTAATTCCAAGTTGTGAAAACTCAACAAATCCAAAATGCCCTTACAAAATGTTCCCTATGTCTGATAAATATGGACATGATTATAACAAGGGACATTTTAAATTTTTGGACAACTATAGAAATTTAAAAATAAATGATAAAGCCTCTGAAAATGCCAAATAAAACATTATCATTATTTTATATTTCAAAATATCCTGAAATTTTTATTGGACTTTGAAATATTCAAACTTGATATTATAAAATAATTGGGATATTTTATCAAACCAATTGTACCTGAAAAGAAAATAAAACAAATGTCCGAAATAGAAAACCAGAAGAGAAAAAAAGGAGAGGCCCACGGAGGGAATTGTGACCTCCCAAAATTTCATTTTAGAATGTTATGAAATATAGCTATGCATCATCATCACATTGTTTGAATGAAATTAATTGTTGAAGTTTTTCTTTTGGATTTCTAAAAGGCCACTTTCATTTTCTCCATATACTTGTTTCTACTATTTGAAAATCTCTAGAATTATTCAAAAAAAAAGAGGAGTAACGTGACACTCCACACCAGAGGCATCTTGGTGAATTATTTGAACAATAAAACCATGGGTTTATTTGAAAGTTTATCTCAAAAGAATTTAAAATCAATTAGGCATTTTCTGAAAACTAATTTTTTTAAAGTATTCATTTTGACAGAGTAAAAATGTTCATTAAATAAAATTTATTACCTTGATCATTTTGATATATATATATTCCCTATGTTTGGAAATGATTTGAATTCATTAAAGGGTTTTAAACGCTCTGGAAAATAGAAAAGGAAACGAATTTAAACGTTTTAAATGAAAACCGGCCAGCCCGCAGCCTTTAAGCCCCGATATCCCTCTGGATCAGTCACCGACGCACTGATCCCGCCCCCTCTCTCACTGACACGTGGGACCCACCGTCCGACAGCGCCATCCCCGCGCTCATCTCCCTCCTAGCGCCACACCACCTCGCCGGAGATCCCTCCTCCCTAGATCTCGCTCCCCTTCCCCTCTCTCGACCCCACGCCGCGCCTATATAAAGCCCTGCCCTCGTCGCGCTCCATTCCATCCCCGAAACCCCACTCTCCTCGCCAAAACACCACTACACCACCTCGCCGGAGTTCTGACTCCACCCGAACCCCCTAGAGCTCCTGGTCGTCGCCACACTCACCCCCACTCCCCTCCGACGCCACCAAACTACGCCGGAGACTCACCGCCGCCGTTTGAAGCTTTCAGACGCCGCCCTCGACCACCGCAGCACCATCCCCGAGCATCTCCGACTTCCGGCTGCCGTCGACATCACCGGAGCTCCGACCCCCTCCCCTGTAAGCCGCCACCTCCACCCGTAACCGTCAGATCTAGGATCTACGCTCCAGATTAGAAATTTTATAAAATGAACCGGTACGCATTAGTTTTCGGCCATACGCTCGTTAGCACCCACGCACGCACACCCTAGGCCAATCACAGCATGCCACGTCACCCTGTCCATTAGTTAGTTTCTATTCTTTTTCTGTTTTGTTTTAGAAAACAGAATGCTTTTTGTTTTTGTTTTAATTGTAACTTTTAAACTAATTAGTATTTTTAATTGATTCTTTTTGCATTAGGTCACAAATTTCGTGTAGTTTCATCCTGTGGCCTTAGATTTCAAATTTGACCTTTAAAATTTGAATCTAACCAAATTTGCTTAAATTACTAAAATCTATATAACTAGAGTTTAAAAATATATTTTTGTATGAATCTTTTTGCAATTGGTTTGTATTAGTTAGACCTATCATCCTACATAGTTTGAGAATTTTTAGGATGAATTTGGTTAGGGTTTTTAACAAAAACAGAATCTGTTTAGTTCTTAATCGAGTTTAGTTAGTTTGATTTTAGTTTAGTTTGAATCTGAGTTAGTTTAACTTTTGTTTTTAGTTTTCATTAGGTTCTGTTGTTTCAACATTATGTGAAATAACTTGCTATTAGTAAAAATAATTGTTTAGTTTTATACCTTATTGTTATAGGAAATCCTTATTCATTTTCAATAGGTATAGTTTTATAAAGCAAGTTAGTTTTACTTTTCACAAAACATTTTAGGAGATTTAATTCTGTTTTCCAATAAAGAATCTTAGTAATTCTTTTCTGTTAGGAAATGTTCTGTTTATATAAAAAAATTTGTTCCATACTCTAATGTTATAGGAAACTCTAGTTATCTTCATTAAGTGGTGTTTTATAAAAATTATAATTTTAGTAGCATTTCTTTTCACAAAAGTTTTAGTGGATTTAATGTTGTTTACTAATATAAATTTTATTATTTATTTTCTGTTAACTATTGTTTTGTTATTAAAAATACTTGTTGGTCTTATTTTATATTAGTAGTAGCTTTGACACTAAAAATTTGTGAGTCAAAATATTGGTTTTGAATTCTTTCTCTTGATTGCTACTATTGAATTGTTTTAGTTTAATCTTGATGATTGTGTGAGTTGTATTATTAGTTGTATGCTTATTGTGTGCTTTGTTTGATTTGTTAGATTATCCGGAGTGCGAAGCTTGTTATCTAGAGTCACTTGAGCACGAGGATCGTCAGCATGGCAAGTCACTTTGACCATGTTTACCCATGTTTTTATTGCATTAGTTCCACCATCTCCCCAATTGCATGCAAAGTAGGTAATTTGGAAACTTGGTTACTTGATGTAGTATCATGTGTTAGGCACCCCTCAACCTTTGACTCATTGGCCCCAGGAAACATTGATTTAATTTTGCTATGCTATTACTAGACGGGGTTGGTTGTGTGATTCATGAGAGTTGTGAGATAATAATTTCAAGACCTACAAGATGATCAAGACTTCAAGACTCCGAGTTTTCAACATACCTCTGGGTGGATGATGACTGAACGGCGCCCTGGAGAAACCAATGGTTAGCCTAGGTGTTGCTGGAGAAGTGCCAGTATTCATGCGGAAAGGTCCACCCAGGCACAAAGAGATGGATGGATGCTTCAAGACCCAAGGCTTACCTGCACAGCCACAAGCCATTATGGGCTCTAGCTTGGTTGGATATCGTGGTGACCCTGGACAGGCGGTGCTACGAGATGTAGAAGAACGATAGGAAAGGATGGGCACCGACAGAGTCTCAGGGGAACCCTTTTGAAGACCATGTTTTGGTCATCCGTTTCTCAAACACCCTGAAGTGCAAGAAATCCGACGGAGGCGATCAAATCTTGTGGGGAACGTGTGCAAAACTCTGTAGAGTACCCAAACCTAATCGATTAGCCGTATCCACGGTTATGGACAACTTGAGCCAAAGGAACTAAAACTATCTGGAATTCTCAACACAAATAATTATATTGATGTGGGTATTAATGACAACTTGGGTATGAGAATTGGTTGGTGGAACCATCTCATTAATCAACCAACATTGTAGTAATGATACTTTGCCCCCTCTTGTAGTAGGAAAAATTGGCTTTATGCAAAACTTACTACCCCACCTGCCAAATATGCATATAGAATAGATGATTTGCTTTACACCCCTCTTTTGTGACATTGCCGGCATATTCAATATGCTGACCTACACGGCCGCAACGTATCATGTTGTAGAGTACTTTTCCAACCAGAAGTGAGGATACGCTCTACGCTCGGTGAGATGCCCTTGGAGTCAGTTGGACTCAACTACCTTTGAAGCTTCCGCAAGATTAGTTATTCTCATGAGTTGGCCTTCAGCCACTTTATTGTAATTCTTATTGTAATAAAGGACTCGATATGAGATTTCGAGTTATAAAGCTGTGTGATTTCCCTTTGATATATACATTGATGTACCATGTGTGTACCAGCATGATCTTGGGATGGTATGGAAACATCGGAGATTCGACCTTTCAGGTCGGGTCGCTACAGGAACCGGCCCATCTGGCCCATGGCCTGTCATCCCTGTCCTCTTGCCAGGAGAACAGGGTCATGCGTTCACCGTGCGCAGGAACACGCCGGCCACCTCCTCCCTGCCTGGCTGCTGGCCTGGAGGGCTGGGAGAGTGCCAGCGTGAGGCCTCCTCGCCGTGGCCTCCTTCTCTTGTCCCTCTCTACCTCACATGCTCTCTCTCTCACTCTTTTTCCTCCTCTGCTCCGCCATGGCCGAGCTCGTCGCCGCCGCGTCGCCGTAGTTCTAGCTGCCCCCGCGCCCTTGTGAGCCCACCAGCAGCCCCGCATTGACCCCCTCATCCTCCTCGTGACGCTAGAAGACGCCAGATCCCTCCACGACGTGCCACCGTTGTTTCTTCCCTGCCGGCCACTGGAGCTCCGCTTCGATGATTCTCCCCGTCCGGACCTCCCCCGACCTCGCCGTTGCCTCTGCTGGAACTGCGGTGACCCGTTGGTGCTCCTCCTCCTCTCCCCCAGCTTCCCCGTGCCCTCTAGAGCAGTAGCCGGTCCTGCCCGAGCCGCCATCGCCGCCAAGCACGACGTGGCCATCGTCCCCGGCGACCCCGACCCCCCTTTGCTACTTCGCTAGATGCGTGCGTGTGCGGGCCACCTTCCGGTGCCCTCCGCATGCCAAATGGCCGCCGGATGCACAACTCCAGCGAGTCGCCGCCGTGTTTTTGGTCGCCGCCGGCCCCGCTCTGGTGGGCGCCGACATAGCCGACCATCAGGGGCAAATCCCCCTGTTAATTAGCCCCCCAGTCACTGACCAGTGGGCCCTAGATGCAGGTCAAACCCTGGTCAGCACGGGGATTAAACCTGTGTCACTGACGTGCGGGCCCCACATGTCAGGTTTGATCTGGCCTGGTTAGCTGACCTGCCGACGCCATGATGATGTCAGGCTGATGCAATAAAAGGAATTTCTAGTTTTTAAATAATTCCAGAAAATGTTTAAAACTTCAAAAATTCATATAAATCAATTTGTAAATCATATGAAAATAATTTATATATGAAAATTTATCAAAAAAATTCAATGAATCTAATGGTGCTATTATCACGCATGTTAGAGCAACATATGTAGAAGAACATTGACATTTGCTAATAGGTTAAAATATGGAATTTGAAATCAAAAACGATTTTGAACCTATATTCAAACTCACTTCAAATTAACTTGGCCAATAGCTGCATTAGCTCATCCATACATGCTCCCATGTCATGATCATGCATCATATTGTTGCACTTGCGTGTATTGATTGGTATTTATCTGCATTGCGGTAGGCCCTACTTTTGAGGATACCCTTGAGTATTCCAATGAAGGAGAGAACCTTCCCGCTACCCAGCAAGGCAAGCAACCCCCCTTGATCATTCCAATAACATCCCACTCTCTCACTCCTGCTCTTGTTTATTGCATTAGGACAAACGTTCACTTGTCTGTCATACACGGTAGATGAACCTATTCCTTTAAATGACCTGTCATTGTCACAGTAAATAGCTAAACCTTGCAACCTAGCATAACTGGTAGATGCTTATGCCATGATGTGCTTAGGTTACCATGCCATCTATGGTTGCTATGCTTAGAGTTGTGTCAGGTTTGTTTCATATGCGTGATGAACTGGAGTGAAACCATGATGTTCCAATGTGATAAGCTTATGATGAACCCGATTTGGTAAAGGTAGCGATAAGAAGCTATGTAGGAGTACATAGCGGGTTGTCTCATTGGGACCGTTCTGAGGAACTGAGTTCTATGCTTGTGATCCAAGACTAGTTACTACCACACGTTGGGATACTTAATTGACCCTATTGACTTATCAATTGCTTAGTCCTTGGTCCAGGAGTTGCAAGTAGTTTCTGGTGTTTATAGTATGCTGGAGGCCGTGCGTAGCACTGACCCTAGGGGTGGGTTATGACGCGGTAAGCAGTGGCACGGTGTACCAAGGGTCACCCAAATGGTGGGCTTGGGAACCCTACGCACATCGTTTGGGGCCGTAGCAGAAAATTTGGCCGGACTTCCGTGCGGGTTCAGTCTCAAATAGGCGATAGCCTGGACTAGAGGTCTTATGTGATTGACGGTCGTGGCTGACTCCCTTGCTGGGCTTCCGCTTGAAGGTTGCCGAGGTGCATGGTTTTATGAGCACACAGCGATAAGTGGTGAGAGCGTTTGTGAAGAAGTACACCCCTGCAGGGTATGAAACTATTCGAATAGCCGCATCCTTAGATATGGACTACTTGGATAACTTATGTTGTTCATAGATAATCAAGTGGATACTCATAAAAATGTCAAGACAAGTGTGAGTACCATGGATGGCACTCTCCCAGGAGAGGGAAGTGAATCCATGGTGGTGTATTGTCATGGAGTTAGTGGACTCGTGTGCAATATGTAAAATTTAAACAAAGAGTTAAAATGGTGTAGTGTAGGTTAGCCATGAGTCAAAGCTGGCATTGCTGCATAAACTCCACCACTCCCCTTGTTGATACATGAGCATGGATAGTCTAGGTCTGCTTTAAAGACTTGCTGAGTACGTTTGCACTCATGTTTGCTTAATAAATGTTGTAGATGAGACCCAGGACCCATCAGGTGGGTTCTTTCTAGATGTCGACAATGCCGAATAGCTGATGTCCCAGCTACGACCTTATGCCCTGTGGTGGGCTGTAGATAGTCAGGCCATGTGCCTTTTTACCCTTTCATCTGTCTGTACTCAGACAGCTTATGCTTCCGATTGGTTTGTATGAACTTGTTTGTATGACTTGAGTGTCGGGTCATGTGACCCCTATCTGTAACAACATGTTATGCAAGGCTCGTCTGAGCCCCTTAAATAAAAGTTGTTGTATGGTTATGTTTTGATGCCATGGTTGTACCTATGCATATCGGGCATGTCCTGCGTACATGTGACGTGCAACGGTATGTATGGGATCCGACACCTAGTTGTGTGCCTTTAGTAGTACTCTTTACGGGAAACTGCCTCTTTGTGCTTCCACCGAGCCATGGTAGCTTGCTACTGCTCCGGACACATTGATTGACTGGCATATATCCTTCTTTGCTGCTATGTCTGTCCCTTCGGGGAAATGTCTCACAGTGTAATGGAGTCCCTATAGCCTGCTACGACTCGTCTACGTGTAGTGATGGCATTTATGTCTCACGGCGTAATGGAGTCCTTGTAGCTTGCTATGACTCGTCTACACACGCTTGAGGCCAACACCTGCATTGTTGGGTTACGTATGCCTGTTTCCGTACGGATGTGCCACTTGGGTCCTATGACTAGTCATGTCAGCCCGGGTTCTCTGTCATTTGACTGCCAGCGACATGTTCACATACGTGAGCCAAAAGACGCAAACGGTCCCGGCTAAGGTAAGGCTGCAGCAGTGGAGCTTACCGTCGATGAGGCCACAAAGTGATGTGATATGTTACAGTCTGGATTCATATGACTTAGGATCAGGGTCCCGACAGCGTTGTTATCAGAGCCTGATTGACTGTAGGACTACCAAGCCAAACCAGTCGAAGTTGAGTCTAGAAACACTATAGAAAAGTAAGGGAATTGATTGTGGAAAGGATACGTCGGGCTCTTTTTACTCCTCTTCCCAAGTTATTCTATGCCGAGTCTTTATCATCTTTTCTACGGGGATAAGAACTAGGCTTCTCATCTATTGCTTAGGATGATGAGTTACTAACCATGGACCACTAGCTAGCTTGTTTGCAAGTGAATGCCGGTACTAGAGTATTGTTGGTGTGACAAGCAGATGGAGAGGAGATTTGAGTCTAGAAAGTTGAGTGGTTATGCTTTTCCAATCTTTTGCAGTTGTCTCAAAATCCTTTTTGAGCAATTACAGTTGTTATGCTGTCCAATTTCTGTTGGAGTCTCTAATGTCTTTGCATCATTCTCTGTTTCAGATGCCCCCTCGTCCTTCCCGTCAGGTGGTCCGTCTGACCAGGTGCATCGATGTACCAGGTCACACGGCCATGTTGGTTAGAGTTATGATGGAGGTTGGCTACCGTTGGTACCCAGAGTACATAGTGGAGGAACAACATCGAGATTTCAACCAAAGTCAGTATCTGTGTACTGTTAAGATATATCCTTCATATCCTGGAGCTGCAAAGCCGCTTCACTGGACTTAGGGATTAGGTGTCACCATAGATATGGCAGTTCAGGAGGCCGCCTACACCATGCTGACTATCATGAGGTTTCACCATGGTCTGCTTCAGAACACAGAGTTCTGTTATGTTCCTGCTTCCATGGGAGGAGAGGATGGTTATCTTAGCGCAGCCTACTGTGATCATACCCATGAGGATCACAGGCTGCAGGTGACCGCTCAGATGTTGGAGAACAGAGATCGTGATGCACGTGCCCTTCGCATGGAGCTTTATGCCACCCGTGCACGTCTTTGGACAGCCCTGACGCAGTTGGCACCTGTCGTGCAGACATGCTATGGAGATTTGGAGATGCTGACCCCATCGCGGACTCATCTGCCAGGACACGTAGACTGGCCCGATGTTGGAGGCACACCCATCTTCGAGGACCGTTGTTGCCGCCAACAAGGGGACCAAGGCCACATCTGTGTCCTTACGGTTTCCAGGGATCATGGGCTAGAGTGTTTCTGTATCCTCAGGTTCAGCTCCCGTGTCATGGGGGTAACCTGTATGAGGCATTCTACGGTGATGCTTGAGTACGTGGATGTTAGTACTAGTATGTTAGTAGTCGTATCGCCATAGTCCTGCGTGTCTTGTGGGATATGATTGAGGTTGAGAGTTGAGTTCCAGAGGTGTAGATAGATTATGTCTAGGAATCTTGTAATGCCTCCGATGAGTTATGTCATCTCTTTGTAGTTTGTTTTTAGCTTGGGCTTGTACTTAACTATGTCATGGTGTGTATGAATCATGGAGTTCAGATGGCAGTTGTTATTACCATGTTGTTTGAGTGTTTACCTTGCATGCCATGTTGTCCAGTACATTCCTTATTTCATGTCTTAGAGTTGTTGTCCTCTATGTTTAAGCTATGGGTTGTTTTCCCTAGGATGGTGGCCACTAGGAATAACCCCATGCCTGCCCCCGAGCAGGGTGAGGGAAACCAACCAAGGCAAGAGGACTCGCCTCATGCGCCTTCTTTGGCAGAAGTGATGCTTGAAGCTGAAAGGAACAAGAGAGAGACCAACAGGCTATTGGAACGAATAGAGTAGAACACAGCACTTGCTCCCCGCAATGATGACAATGATGGCATGTCACTCGGTGATTTCGTCAAGCTGTGCCCACCTAAGTATCATCATTCAGTCGACCCACTCGACGCGGATGACTGGCTGACCAGCATGTTCCGCAAGATCTGGGCTGCCAATGTATCCGAGGCCAACAAGGTGACCTTTGCTACCTACTTTCTGGAAGGACCCGCCAATCTGTGGTGGGAAAATTATGAAGCCATGCGTCCCGCGGGCCCCGCACCAACTTGGGCAGAATTCAGCGCGGCATTCCCTACCCATCACATCTTGGAAGGGCTGATGGATCGCAAGAGAGAGGAATTCTATGCTTTCACCCAGGGCAGACTGTCCGTGGATGTGTATAGCTGTGAGTTCGACAATCTTGCTTGTTATGATCCGGAGGAAGTTTCAACCGATGCCAAGAAACAGGCTAGGTTCCGCAAGGGACTTAATCATGAGCTCCGTCGAGATCTGCGCCTGCATGAGTGCACAACCTTCCAGGCTCTCGTCAACAAGGCTATTAATGCCGAGTCTGGATAGACTGACTATGAGGCCATGAGAAATCACAACCATGACTTCATCCCCGCATCTGGCTCGGGCTCCAACAAACGCTGGGTGTGGGTGCCCAACGCAGCTCTGCCGCAAAGATACACCTCGAGGCCATCTTTCCAGGCGCCTCGCCCAGCTCAGCCCAACCCTCCAGCCAGACCATTTGGAGGTCCGCCTGCCAATGTTGCTCCCCGTGCCACCGTGGTTTGTTACAAATGTGGGGAACTAGGACACTACTCCCGTGAGTGTCCTCAGAACAATGCTAAGCCCGCTAGATGTCGGAAGCCGAGAAAAGCCTTCTATGTGAAGCCAGCTCCTGGTCGTGGACGAGTGAATTATGTCTCTGCTGAGGAAGCCTTTGAGGATCGTGATGTTATCCTAGGTATGCTCCTTGTCAATAGTCATCCAGCATCTGTTCTATTTGATACTCGGGCATCTCATTCTTTCATCTCAGAAAGTTATGCACAGTTGCATAACATGTCTTTTTGTGATATGCCTACTCCTTTAGTAGTTCAGACTCCTGGTTCAAAGTGGCAAACTTCTAGAGTGATCAATGATAATGAGATTCTGGTGGATAGGCTACTCTTCCTAGCATCCTTGATAGCCCTCAAGTCTTCGTACATCAATATCATCTTAGGCATGGATTGCATGAAAGCCCACTATGCTAAGATTGATACTCATATTAGGAATGTTCAACTTACACATCCATCGGGTGAGATAGTTAATGTCTCTACTCGAACAGCCAAGCGCCAACTCTATTCCCTCAATGCTAGCCCTCTTCCAGAACTAGAAGATATTCTGGTAGTCCGTAACTTTCCAGATGTCTTTCTAGAAGAACTGCCAGGAATTCCTCCTGTCAGAGATGTTGAGTTTGTGATAGAACTCATTCCAGGGACTGTCCCAATAGCCAGAAGACCCTATAAGATGGCACCCTTAGAACTAGCCGAACTTAAGATCCAACTCGATGAGGCTTTGAAGAAAGGTTTCATCCGTCCTAGTTCTTCTCCTTGGGCTTGTCCCGTTCTCTTCGTGAAGAAGAAGGATGGATCGGATTGGATGGTTGTGGATTATCGGCCAGTGAATCTGGTCACCATAAAGAACAAGTATACACTCCCCAGGATCAATGATTTGTATGATCAACTCGCTGGATCCTTTGTCTTTTGCAAAATGGATTTGAGGTTGGGATACCATCAAATCAGAATCAGGAATGGAGACATTCCAAAAACAGCTTTTGTTACTCGTTATGGCCAATACGAGTACACTAATATATCCTTCGGTTTAACCAATGCCCCAGCCACCTTCTCTTGCTTGATGAATTCGATCTTCATGGAGTATTTGGATAAATTCATCGTGGTTTACCTCGACGACATACTCATCTACTCAAAGAACGAACAGGAACGTGCCAAGCATCTAAAGCTGGTATTGATGAAACTTCGAGAGCACCGTCTGTACGCCAAATTCTCCAAGTGTGAATTTTGCTTGCCAGAAGTGACCTATCTAGGCCACGTGATCTCTAGTAAAGGTATTGCTGTCAATCTCGAGAGAGTTCAGGCCATCCTTGATTGGACTCAACCTGAATCGGTTAAGCAAGTTTGGAGTTTCCTTGGCTTAGCGAGCTATTGTCGCCGCCTTGTCGAGAATTTCTCCAAGGTTACGAAACCTCTGACTGAACTCCTCAAGAAAGATAAAAGGTTCGAGTGGACTCCACAATGCGAGCACAGTTTTCAGGAGTTGAAAAGACGACGGACCGCTGCTCCCGTTCTGGTGCCACCAGACTTCTCTAAGGACGTTGTTATCTATTGCGATGCCTCGCGACAAGGATTAGGTTGCATACTCATGCAAGATTGTCATGTGATTGCATATGCATCTCGACACTTCCGTCCACATGAGGATAATTATCCAACACATGATCTTGAGCTTGCAGCTATGATTCATGCACTGAAAACCTGGCGACATTACCTTCTGGGTAATCGTTGCGAAATTTACACTGATCACCAAAGTCTGAAATATATTTTCACCCAGCCGGATTTGAATCCCAGGCAAAGACGGTGGGTTGAGTTGATTATAGACTATGACTTAGGGATAACTTACACCCCAGGAAAAGCCAATGTCATGGCGGCTGATGCACTAAGTCGTAAGTCTTATTGTAACAACCTGATGTTACAACAAGGTCAACCACTTCTCCATGAGGAATTTCGGAAGTTAAACCTTCACATTGTTCCTCAAGGATTCCTATCCAACTTGGTGGCGAAACCTAATCTTAAGGATCAAATAGTAGTTGTCCAGAAGTATGATAAGGGTATATCTCGGATTAAGGGGAAACGCTAAAGATTTCTCCAAGGACGATGAGGGTGTTGTATTCTTCCAGAACCGGTTGGTGGTTCCCAAGAGCACATGCTTAAGACAACTAATCCTTAAGTAAGGTCATGATTATCCTCTCACAATTCATCCGGGTAGTACCAAGATGTATCGGGACCTACGCCAGAGGTTCTGGTGGACTAGGATGAAGAGATAAATTGCCCAGTTCATTGCTAATTGCGTTGTTTGTCATCGCGTGAAAGCAAAACATCAAAGGCCTGCTGGCACCCTTCAACCTTTAGCTATTCCCAAATGGAAATGAGATAAGGTCAGTATGGATTTCATTGCCAGATTTCCTAGGACCAAGAGAGGGAATAATGCTATCTTTGTGGTCATTGACCGCCTTTCCAAAGTGGCTCATTTTCTTCCTGTTCGGGAGAGTATAACTGCTAGCCAGCTAGCGGAGTTATATGTTTCTCGAATAGTTTCTCTTCATGGTGTTCCTTTGGAGATTAACTCAGACCGCGGAAGTATCTTTACTTCCTGATTCTGGGAAAGTTTCCAAACTGCTATGGGGACTCATCTATCCTTTAGCACTGCTTTCCACCTATAATCAAGTGGTCAAGTTGAGCGAGTCAATCAAATTTTCGAAGACATGCTCCGAGCTTTTGTTATATCCTTCGGTATGAATTGGGAGAAATGTCTTCCATTTGCCGAATTTGCTTATAACAATAGTTATCAATCAAGCTTGGGCAAAGCCCCTTTTGAAGTTCTCTATGGACGAAGGTGTTGAATACCTCTTAACTGGTCAGAAACCGGAGAGAGGCAACTCTTTGGCCCGGATATGATCCAGGATGCAGAGGAGCAAGTTCGCATAATTCGTGAAAAGTTGAAAACAGCCCAATCTCATCAAAAGAGCCAATATGGTCGCCATCATAAGGCTATGACCTATGAAGTTGACGAGAAGGCTTACCTTCAGGTTACGCCTCTGAAGGGTACCCATCGATTCGGTATCAAGGGCAACTTGGCTCCTCATTACATTGGACCTTTTCGCATTCGTGCTAAATGAGGGGAGGTTGCCTACCAATTGGAATTTCCACCGCATCTTCCCAAAGTTCATGATGTCTTCCACGTCTCGCAACTCGGGCGTTGCTTCTTGGACCCTGTCCGTGAAGTAGACCACGAAGCGCTTGATCTCCAAGATAACCTTACATATCGAGAATACCCTGTTCGTATTCTTGATCAAGCTGAGCGTACCACTCGGCGTCGGAACATCAAGTTTCTCAAGGTTTAGTGGTCACACCATTCTGACAAGGAGGCCACACGGGAAAGAGAAGATCATCTTCGACTAGAGTACCCCGCGCTCTTCCCGATGACTTCAAAATCTCGGGAAGAGATTCTTTTGAGTGGGGGTGAGTTGTCACATCCCTAGCTAGATGTCATAGGATAGCATGTGTGTGCATCATGTTACAATTTTGCATCAACATGAAATGGGGACTAAAAGAAACCCCAAGCTCATATTTGAATCAAATTAATTCAAAGTTGTGAAAACTCAACAAATCCAAAATGCCCTTACAAAATGTTCCCTATGTCTGATAAATATGGACATGATTATAACAGGGGCCATTTTAAATATTTGGACAACTATAGCAATTTAAAAATAAATGATAAAGCCTCTGAAAATGCCAAATAAAGCAATATTACTATTTTATATTTCAAAATATCCTGAAACTTTTTATTGGAGTTTGAAATATTCAAACTTGATATTATAAAATAATTGGGATATTTTATCAAAGCAATTGTACCTGAAAAGAAAATAAAACAAATGTCAGAAATAGAAAACCAGAAGAGAAAAAAATGCAGAGGCCTAGGGGTACCGGACCATCTGGCCCATGGCCAGTCATCCCTGTCCTCTTGCCAGGAGGACAGGGGCGTGCGTTCGCCACGTGCGGGCACACGCTGGCCACCTCCTCCCTGCCTGGCTACCGGCCTGGAGAGCTGGGAGAGCGCCAGCGCGAGGCCTCTTCGCCCTGGCCTCCTTCTCCTCTCCCTCTCTCCCTCGCGCGCTCTCTCTCACTCTCTTTCCTCCTCTGCTCCGCCATGGCCGAGCTCGTCGTCGCCGCGTCGTCGTAGTTCTTGCCGCCCCCGCACCCTTCTGAGCCCACCAGCAGCCCCGCGGCGACCCGCTCATCCTCCCCGTGACGCTAGAAGACGCCGAGAGCCCTCCATGATGCGCCACCGCCGTTTCTTCCCCGCCGGCCACCGGAGCTCTGCTTCGACGATTCGCCCCGTCCGGACCTCCCCTGGCCTCGCTGTCGCCTCTGCTGGAACCGCGGTGAGCCGCTGGTGCTCCTCCTCCTCTCCCCCTGCTTCCTCGTGCCCTCTAGCGCACTAGCTGGTCCTGCCCGAGCCGCCGCCGCCGCCAAGCTCGACGTGGTCGTCGTCTCCAGCGACCCTGGGCCCCTTTGCTGCTTCTCTAGATGCGCACATGCGCGGGCCACCTTCTGGTGCCCTCCACGTGACAAATGGCTGCCGGATGCGCAACTCCGGCGAGTCACTGCCATGTTTTTTGTCGCCACCGGCCCCGCTCCGGTGGGCGCCGACGTGGCCGACCATCAAGGGCTAATCCCCCTATAAATTAGCCCTCCAGTCATTGACCAGTGGGCCCCAAGATGCGGGTCAAACCCTGGTCAGCGCGGGGATTAAGCCTATGTCACTGACGTGCGGGCCCCGCACATCAGGTTTGACCTGGCCTAGTCAGCTCACCTGCTGACGCCATGATGACGTCAGGCTGAAATAATTTATATATGAAAATTTATCAGAAAAATCCAATGAATCTAATGGTGCTATTATCATGCATATTAGACAAACCTATGTAGAAGAACATTGACATTTGCTAATAGGTTAAAATATGGAATTTCAAATGAAAAACAATTTTTAAGCTATATTCAAACTCACTTCAAATTAACTTGGACAATAGCTGCATTAGCTCATCCATACATGCTGCCATGTCATGATCATGCATCATATTGTTGCACTTGCATGTATTGATTGCTATTTATCTGCATTGCGGTAGGCCCTACTTCTGAAGATACTCTCGAGTATTCCAATGAAGGAGAGAACCTTCCCGCTACCCAGCAAGGCAAGCAACCCCCCTTGATCATTCCGATAACATCCCACTCTCTCGCTCCTGCTCTTGTTTATTACATTAGGACAAACGTTCACTTGTCTGTCATACATGGTAGATGAACCTATTCCTTTGCATGACTTGTCATTGTCACAGTAAATAGCTAAACCTAGCATAACTGGTAGATGCTTGTGCCATGATGTGCTTAGCTTACCATGCCTGCTATGCTTGCTATGCTAAGAGTTGTGTCAGGTCTGTTTCATCTGGGTGATGAACTAGAGTGAAACCATGATGTTTCGATGTGATAAGCTTATGGTGAACCCGATTTGGTAAAGGTAGCAATGAGAGGCTATGTAGGAGTTGTCTCATTGGGACCGTTCTTAGGAACTGAGTTCCGTGTTTGTGATCCAAGACTAGTTACTACCACACGTTGGGATACTTAATTGACCCTCTTGACTTATCAATCACTTAGTCCTTGGTCCAGGAGATGCAAGTAGTTTCTGGTGTTTATAGTATGTTGGAGGCCGTGCGTAGCGCTGACCCTAGGGGTAGGTTACGACATGGTAGGCAGTGGCACGGTGTTCCAAGGGTCACCCGAATGGTGGGCTTGGGAACCCTGCGCACATCGTTTGGGCCTGTGGCAAAAACTTCGGCCGGACTTCCATGCGGGTTCTGTCTCAAATAGGCGATAGCCTGGACTAGAGGTCTTGTGTGATTGACAGTCGTGGCCAACTCCCTCGCTGGGCTTCTGCTTGAAGGTTGCCGAGGTGCATGGTTTTATGACCACACAGCGATAAGTGGCAAGAGCGTGTGTGAAGAAGTACACCCCTGCAGGGTATGAAACTATTCAAATAGCCGCGTCCACGGATATGGACTACTTGGATAACTTATGTTGTTCATAGATAATCAAATGGATACTCATAAAAATATCAAGACAAGTGTGAGTACCGTGGATGGCATCTCCCAGGAGAGGGAAGTGAATCCATGGTGGTGTATTGTCATGGACTTAGTGGACTCGTGTGCAATATATAAAATTTAAACAAAGAGATAAAATGGTGTAGTGTAGGTTAGCCATGAGTCAAAGCTGGCATTGCTGCATAAACTCCACCACTCCCCTTGTTGATACATGAGCATAGATAGTCTAGGTCTGCTTTAAAGACTTGCTATATGTTTGTACTCGTGTTTGCTTAATAAATGTTGCAGATGAGACCCAGGACCCATCAGGTGGGTTCTTTCTAGATGTCGACGATGCCAAATAGTTGATGTCCCAGCTACGACCTTATACCCTGTGGCGGGCTATAGACAGTCAGGCCATGTGCCTTTTTACCCTTTCATCTCTCTGTACTCAGACAGCTTAGGCTTCCGCTTGGTTTGTATGAACTTGTTTGTATGACTTGAGTGTCGGGTCATGTGACCTCTATCTATAAGAACATGTTATGCAAGGCTCGTCTGAGCCCCTTAAATAAAAGTTGTTGTATGGTTACATTGTGATGCCATGGTTGTATCTATGCATATCGGGCATGTCGTGCGTACGTGTGATGTGCAACGGTATGTATGGGATCTGACACCTAGTCGTGTGCCTTTAGTAGTACTCTTTAGGGGAAACTGCCTCTTTATGCTTCCACCGAGCCATGGTAGCTTGCTATTGCTCCGGACACATTCATTGACCGGCATGTATCCTTCTTTGCTGCTATGTCTATCCCTTCGGGGAAATGTCTTGCAGTGTAATGGAGTCCCTGTAGCCTCCTATGGCTCGTCTACATGCAGTGATGGCATTTATGTCTCATGGTGTAATGGAGTCCTTGTAGCTTGCTATGACTCGTCTACACATGCTTGAGGCCGACACCTGCATTGTTGGGTTACGTACGCATGTTTCCGTACGGATGTGCCACTTGGGTCCTATGACTAGTCATGTCGGCCCAGGTTCTCTGTCGTTTGATTGTCAGCGACATTTTCAGATATGTGAGCCAAAATACGCCAACGGTCCCGGCTAAGGTAAGGCTGCAGCCGTGGAGCTTACCGTGCATGAGGCCACAAAGTGATGTGATATGTTACAGTCTGGATTCATATGACGTAGGATCGGGGTCCCCACATTTTGGTCCCACCAAAAATGTTGGATCGGCGTCACCGAGATTGGAAATCTAACCGTTGGTCACCTTATCGGTGCAATCGAGAATTGTATATCGGTCCCTCCGAGATTCGAACGTTGCCACCTTTTGGTCACTTCAGTACCACCGAGTTTAACACATCGGTGTCACCAAGTTGGTCATTTTGTGTGTAACGGTTGGATTTTTGGGGATGCCTATATATACCCCTTCACCACCACTTACTCGAAAGAGAAGCACTTAGGACTATTCCATACCTATCCTATCAGATTTTCTTAGAGAGAACTACCTACCCTTGTGTTGAGGTCAAGATCTTCCACTCAAATTATGGATCTTGATTTCTAGCCTCCCCAAGTTGCTTTCCACCAATCCAATCTCTTCTACCAAGCCAAACCTGTGAGAGAGATTGTGTGGTGAGGAGTCTATCATCTTGAAGCACAAGATCAAGGAGTTCATCGCCATTACCGAGCCTATTCTCTTTTGGAGGGCGGTGCCTCCTAGATTGGTTAGGTGTCGCTTGGGAGCCTCCTACTTCGTGTTGTGGAGTGACCCAAGAAGTTTGTAAGGGCAAGGAGTTCGCCTACTTCGTGAAGATCTACCCATAGTGAGGCTAGTCCTTCGTGGATGGAAGCCATTATGGAATAGTCAAGGTTGCTACTTCGTGGACCCTTCTGGGTGGAGCCCTCCATGGACTCTCACGACCGTTACTCTCCGTGGGTTGAAGACTCCATAAACGTGGATGTATGATAGCGCCACCTATCGGGACCACGGGAAAATCCTTGCATCTCCAACTGCGTTTGATCTACCTATCTCAACTCTTTACTTCATATGCAATGTCTTTACTTTCTGCTGCCATATTTGTTGACATGCATGTGTAGGGTTGTTAGACTTGCTAGCTTTGCTAAAAACTGTTAAAATCTGCCAACCAATTAACTTGGGAAGGTTAGGTTTTAAATTACTTCTATTAGTCTATTCACCCCCCCCCCCTCTAGACACTCTTCTAGTGATTCTTCACACTCGTGGCTAGATTATGATCCGGCAAGTGGCTCCGTGAGGACAACACATCCCAAGGCAGCGTAAACACGAAAGGAAAAGGATAGTACTTGTGGGAAGAAAATAGCGTTTTTCTCATTCATTTTTTATACAAGTTGGATAAAACTTTACATTAGAGGACGCACTTTTGTAATAATTGTTTATTTGGCTTTCTCCCCTAGAGAGAAGACACTAAGGAAAAAGGGGAAGGGATAAGGGCTCAAACAGAAGCACAACGTGACCCCATGAGGACCAGCATTGCACGGATGACAGGCCCAACAGAAGGGAAGACGAAGCCAAATTCCACATGTCTGCCGGAGCCGGCTGGGGGAGAAGGCAGCGCCAGAATCAAGAAACCCTAGCAAATGGCTCTATCAGGGAGGGGTAGCTAATGATGATGGTGCAACCGTTGCTCAGCTTGAGTCTGAGTCGGCGTATACTGACTTGACGTTTGGGGGCTCATCGTCATCATCTTCACCAACATTGTCCTCCTCGTCGCTATCGCTCGACGAGGATCTTTCGACATCACTCGAGCTCTCCTCCCAGCAACCAAGACGGGTGCCTGAATGCCCATAAGTCTTGATAGAGAGAAGATTGGCCTCCACCAACTTGAAGCGGAGGACATGAACACCCATGAAGTTGTGGGCACGTGCGAAGGTTTTCCACCCTTGCCTAAGAAGCATGACACGGCGCTCGGGAAACTCGACGTCCACTCGCATGGCACCGTTGCAGCAACCATGCGCCCGACACCACAACGTGTGTGGTTTGTCAACTTCCATCACCCTAGCAAAGGGGTGAGGGAGGCGGAGGCGGCTTCAGGGAGGACCATGCAGCTTGATGACGAACTCTAGTGCCGTCCCCTCGGTATGACCCTCCATGAGGGGTGGGTATGATGGCGGAGGAGGAAGAGAGCTGGCACTCTGTCTTCCCCGGCCACAGGCCCCGTGTCGTCCTCGGGACCTTGCAGTGCCTCCACCATGCACACTAGACCCACCCTCCGCCTCTACGGATGAAGCGGTGGCATGATCCCAACAGGAAGCCCTCATCGTCGTGACGGAAGCCAGAGGATGTCCTCGTCCTCTGGGCATGCTAGCGGCGAGCACAGCTCGGGACAAAGAAGCAGAAGCAAACTTTGTGGGTTTGGACTCAAAGAGGAGGATAAGGTGGATGAACATCGCCTCTCGAGACCTCCCAATTTATAGGGAAGGCATGGGGGTTGGCTCTCCCTAGCTCCAAGGGTCGCCGCCCATCTCCACCAATCCCACTATCCACGATCACGGGTGAAACAGGTAAACGCCCCATTGCTCCAATCCATGGCAATGCGGTTTCTTCCATGACCCGAGCTTTAAGTGATGCGCACCCACCGGTAGCCCTCCGCTATGCATGCGGCACGTGTGGTGGAAACAAACTGAGAAAATGGGTCGGTGCTGACCACTAAATTGGCAGTTACTCCCTCTCATTGCATGCATGTGCATGAAATTTGGGCCTGGCCCAACAGCTCTTGCCAGCCGCGTGTGGGCTAGACCCAGGGGCTCTTGTCTGTGCACTGGGACAGGGGTACCTAGTGCCCCTGACTTAGACACAGGCGACAATAGTAAAAACTCTCCACGCGCCAAGACAACCCGACAATAATCAAGATGGAGTACAATGAGCTTTACGCGACAGCCCAACCCTGGACCATTGCGTGCCAAGTTCTCTACCAGTGCTTGCCGGGGACCAATACGCACGCACCCTCTCGAAGCCCTGGCAAGTCATCCTCCGGCAAGCGCGAGCCAACCTGTCACCGCTCAGCCTCATCGTAAGGCCAACCACCTGTCGATGCGGTGTCAAGCCCCCAAGTGGCTAAAAGGCTCTCGCTAAGCACGTGTCTACATGCTGGAAGGAAGGTTACCCCTCTTTGACACTCGTCCTTAAAAGTGTCGAGGTGTGAAGCAATGGACAGCTAGAGCTGTGGTATATGCTTGCCGGGAATGCACCCCTACACGCCACCTAGACTAGCAATGATGGTATTTTGTCTATAATGCTATAGTTACGTATGATAAGCTCTGCTATCTATCTAATCACTAGTCATTGTCTGTTTTGCCACTATGGTCGCCCCTTGCAGTATAAAGGGAGGCCCAATGCAACCCAGTTCAGATTTGGGACCTTTGAGCTTCTGTACGCGCGTAGTAGCTCCCCCGAAGGCAACCCTTGCCAGGTAGGAGCATTGCGTGCTCTCACTGTTCTCTTGATCAATCCACCACAAAGGAGGAGTAGGTTTTTACCCTTCATAGCGGCCCGAACATAGGTAAATTGGCGCATCGTCTCACTATCTCCGCCGAACCACAAAGGGGTCGATGTCCCCATAGGTGATCGTGTGCATATAGACCCGACATCAAGGTTAAAGAGTAGGGGGAAATAGGGTCCCCCTACTTCATGTTTTTCGAGGATGTGAAGACTGGTCCCGCCTCACTGTTAATGTTGATGGTCGTCCTACTGGACCGGACCAGATGCATAATCCATCACAAAGCCATCTATCATTAAAGCCTCGATGCTGGAGTACCAACCGTAAGAAGGACTAGTCTAGGCGGTCGTAGGCCTTCTAGAAGTCCAACTTGAGGATGACGCCCTTATGTCCGCGCGACTTTATCTCATGAGCTATCTCGTGAAGGGCGTGGATCCCATCATGGATCTGTCGTCCTTTCAAAAAAGACGTCTCAAGAGGGTGGTCTAGCCTCTCCACTATAGGGTTTAGACGTGTTGCACACACTTTCAAGAAGATGTGCTCGAGAACATTAATCACTGTGATAGGCCTAAAGTGTCGAATGCCTATCACCCCAACTATTTTGGGGATCAGGGTAATTACAGCAAAGTTTATTCCAGACATGTCAAACGTTCCATGTAGAATTCATGAAACATCGGCATGATCGCCGGCTTCAGGGCATGCTAGAATTTCTGGAAGGAGGCCACCGGAAGTCCGATAGGCCCCAGGCCGGACCCCGCCTTCATTGAGGCGATAGCCCTGCCCACCTCTTCTGGGGAGAATGGGAGGGTTAAATCCACATTCTTGATGTCTAATACTCTATCCTCTAACGGTCAGAAGACATCAGCCAACAACACCCCTCCATAGGGTTCCGCCATAAAGAGCCCCTTATATAAGGAGTAAATGTGGGCATTAATCTCATCCTGGTGCTCTAGGAGGGTGTCCCCGTCTAGAGACACGGTATGGTGCACTTCTGACAGTGCCCATTGGCAATCGCCTGGAAGTAAGAAGTATTGACATCACCCTCTACAAGCCACTTCTGCTCCCCGCAATGTTGCCAAAATAATTCTTTGCCCTTGAATATCTCGATCAATGATGATTCAATGGCGTACAACCTAATTCAATCATTGGTCAAGAGGCCCAACTCGTCGACCTTCGTGCCAAGTACCTTAATCTGGACTAGCAGGGCCTCCTTACAGGCTCCCAGGCCCACACCCAGGTTTGGCCCGCACCACCGCATGAACTGGCGGGCAAGCTTAGTGTAGTGGTGCCAGATGTCCGTAGCACAATATGACTGGGGTGGGGACGTCGCAGCTTCTACCCAGCAGTCCCGCACCATCTCAAAGAACCATGGTTGCAGCAGCCATGGATGCTCGAAGTGGAAGCGCTTCTTTCCCGGAGGCACCTCTTCTCTAGAGTATAAGAGCAAGGGGACATGGTCAAACACGATCTACATGACCGCCCTAAGCGAGCATAGAGGTAACATGACCTCCCATTAGTAAGACACAAGGACCCTATCCAGCACACTCTGAATAGGGTCTCGTTGCTTATTAGTCCACGTGAATGTAGCCCCTACACTAACTATCTCCCATAGGGCGAAATCTGCAATACAGTCGTTAAACATGTGCATACGCAAATGGTCCACATTTGGGGACCTCTTATCAGCATCATACCAAATAAGGTTGAAGTCTCCTGCCACCATTACACGTGTACTGTAGTGTAGTGTTCAACTTTATCGTTAAGTTCGGCCAAGAATCCCGCTAACCTCCCGTGGTCAGTTGGCCATAGACGTTGATAACCTCTCATTTGAGGTTCACTCGTTGGTCAGTGATGGACATACTAAGGAAGAATTCCCCATGGTCCATGTCCTCGACCGAGAAGGCATCCTCCCGGACCCCTAGCGGGATGCCCCTAGGTAACCCAACCGAGGGAAGCCATTGCCAGGCAAACGGGTGCCGAGAGAGCCCCTGGAGCTCCTGGATAGAGAAGTCCTGGCAAATTGTCTCATGTAGTCCAACTATCTCAATTCCCTCTTGTCCTATGTATTTGGTCAATTGTCTCTTCTGGCCCAGGTGCCCAAAGCCCCTTATGTTATAGCATAGGAGCTTCATAATGGAGATGTCACTTTTGTACTACTAGGCCGGCCGCCTGCATCCCTCCATTGCATAGCTCTTGCATCACATGTACAAGCACATGTCCATCATCTTGTTGTACGGGTGGAGCTGGCCGCACATAGAGCACACATGAAGCAGCACAAGTTTGTCGAGGAGCAACTCCACCTTGTTGCTACAATGTGTACATCACATGTGTCGAACGAACTACTTCAACATGTTGCACTAGATATCGCTCTAGAGGTGGAGGTAGGGCTGATATGCCAACATGAGTTCGATCCAAAACTCCTAGAGAACAAGATCTAGTCCAAGATCTTAAATAGGACCAACAAGTTCTATTATAGGTAGTGGTACATAGTCTAGTTACAAACTAGAGGTGAGAACCTCTATTCATAGGGCTTTGGGAAGCCTTCGCATACTTCTACTTATAACTGGAACACTCTAGAAAACATTATTTGAAATTCCCCATTCTAATCATAGCTACTCACAACTAGAGGATTCTAGAAAATAGTAGGCAGGGTCGAAAAGAAAAGAAATAGTACACTAGAGTGGAGGCATCTAGAAGTAGCCAAACAAATCTTAAATACGGTTTTATTTTTTAGTTTTCCTCATCCAGTGTTCCTCATCATTTCCCCCTGGTTGTTTGGAACTTTCCCTCGAGTTATCTTCATAGAGCGCTTCTTCTGCATGGTTGAGAGTGAAATCCGCAACACTGAAAGTGTTGGATATACCCATGTCGCATGGAAGATCTACCACATAAGCATTATCATTTATCTTCCTCAAGATAGAGAAGGGCCCATGCCTTTGCTGCCTAAGCTTCCCTTTAATACCTGAAGGCAACCTCTCTTTTCATATGTAGACCATCACCTTATCACCAACTTGGAATGATTTTGGCCTCCTTTTGTAGTTAGCAAGTTATTTATATTTTTGATTTTGTTCTCCTAGAACACCATGAATTTCTTCAAATAACTCAGTGTAATTATCACCGAAGGATAGTGCTGATTTTGAGTTTCCCCTAGATGGTAGCTTCACCAAGTCCACCACATGTTTTGGAACTTTAGTGTAAATAGTGAAGAAAAGGACTCCTTTGTGTGGATCTATGCTTGGAGTTATTGTAGGAGAACTCTGCAAGAGATAAAGCCAAATCTAATTGTCCCTTTCTTTCTCCACAAATGCACCGGATCAGATTACCCAAAAAAATTCACTACTTCAGTTGTTGCATTTTTTTGTGGAGGGGCAGTGCTAGAAAATTTCAATTCAATGTTGAATTGCTTCCACGAAGTGAGGCAAAATGGAGCAAGAAACCTGCTATCACGGTCTGAGACGATGGACCTTGGAACCCCATGAAGTATTACCACTTGTTGAAAGAATAGGTTTGCTACATGATGAGAAACTGTAGTCTTGCAGCATGGGATGAAATAAGCCATCTTAGAGAATACGTCCATGACCACAAAGACATCATCACTCCCTCATCTTGTTCTTGGCAAGACCAAGATTAAGTCCATAGAGATGTCCTCTAGTGGAGCAACAAGAACATGCAAAGGCATGTATAACCCTCTGTTTTGCACTTGGCCTTTGCGAGTTTGACATATAGGGCATTGATGAACAAAATTTCCAGCATCTCTCTTTTGTTGTGGCCAAAAGTAGCGAGCTTCTAGGTTAGTGATAATCTTGTATCGTCCGACATAGCCACTAAGATTAGTTGAATGGAGTTATCTAATTACTTTGTCATGCAGAGAACTGCTTGCGATGCACAAATGATCATTTTTAAGAGATAGCCATCATGCACCAAATAGTCATCACCTAATGGCTCGCCCCTGATGCGCTTTACCCAAACATGGCCAAAGTCTTTATCACCCTCATACAACTCTTTTATTTGAACCATGCCTGGAAGTTCAGCCTCAAATAAGTCAATAGGCATGCATGACGACTCAAAGCATCAGCCACTCGATTAGTTGTTCCAGATTTATGCATGTTGAGATAGTTAAATCTCTCCATATATGCTTCCCATCTTGCTAGCATGCGATCAATATGCTTTTGATTTCTAAAATGTTTCAAGGATTGATGGTCAGCATAAACAATGAACTCTTTAGGCAGCAAATAGACTTCCCAAGTTTTCAAGGCTCTGAAAATGGCATACAATCCTTGTTGATAGGTACTCCATTTCTATCTAGCTTCGCTTAACTTCTCACAAAAGAAAGCAATGGGCTTCCTTTCTTGACATAGAACGCTCCAATGCCTACTCCACTTGCATCACATTCCAACTTAAAAGTCTTGTTGAAATCAGGTAGCACCAAGACAGGAGCTTGTGAGAGCTTTTATTGATCTCATTGAAACTAGTTTTAGAAGCTTTTGTCCATTGGAACTTTCCTTTCCCCAGGCACTTACTAATTGGTGCCATGATAGTGCTGAAATTCTTCACAAATCGCCTATGGAAAGTTGCAAGGCCATGAAAACTTCTTACATAAATGGTCTTCGGAGTTGGACATTCTTGGATTGCTTCATCCTTAGAATCATCAACATGAATATTGTCACATGATATGATGAATCCTAGGAAAATAAGTTGTGTTTGCAGAAAACACATTTATTCAAGTTGATGTATAGCTCATTTCTCCTTAGTACTTCTAGCACCTTCCAATTGCGATCAAAGTGTTCATCCTCATCCTTGATATAGATCAGGATGTCATTGAAATAGACCACAACAAAGTGGGATAAGAATGGTCGAATGACTTTATTCATCAAATGCATAAAGGTACTTGGCGCATTTGAGAGTCCAAATGGTATGACTAGCCATTCAAACAATCATTCCTTTGTCTTGAAGGTTGTTTTCCATTCATCCCTGGGTCTGATACAGATTTGATGATACATTCTTCTTAAATATAGATTTTTGAACACTCTTGCTCCACTAAGCTAATCCAACATATCATCCTGATGGGGAATAGGGAATCTATAGCTTATGGCGATCGTGTTGATGGCTCTACTATTCGTATACATGGGCCATGATCCATCTTTGTTTGGTGCAAGTAGGGCTTGTACAACACATGGGCTAACACTTTCTCAAAACTACCCCTTTTGTAGCAATTCCTCCACTTTCTCCCTTAATATATCATGCACTTTTGGGCTCATTCGATAGTGTGGGAGATTTGGAAGACTTTCTCCCGGAATTAATTCAATTCTATGTTGAGTTCCTCTCATTGGTGGCAAGCCTTGTGTGTCTCCAAGTATGATATGAAATTCCGCTAATAAGCCACGTACCTTTGCTGGAATTTCAATAGCAAGGTGATCTTCTCCATATAAAACAAGTGCCGCACACAAATCCGCCTCCTTCAAGTCTTCCATAAACTCATGACAGGTATGAGACATAGTTAGCATAGTTTTCCACTCGTCCTTAGAGGTATTACCTTCAATTTTGTTTGGTAGAATAATGATATTACTTTTGTTTCAAATGAAAGAGTAAGAATTTCACTTGCCCTTGTGTGTAGTATCCACATCAAATTGCCAAGGTCTCCCAAGAAGAACATGGTTGGCGTCCATATCAAGTACGTCACACAACACATTTGAGCACTAATTCTTGGCCAAAGAACGTGGCAGGTTACATTGTTTGTTGATCCGCATATTCACCCATTTCTTGATCCATCCAATAGTGTAGGGATTTAGATGATCATGGGTTTCAAGTTTTCAGTGGTTCACCAGCTTCTGGGAGATAAGATTCTCACAACTCCAACTATCAATCACTAATTTCCATGCCTTGCCATTCACCATGCATTTGCTTTCAAATATTTTCTTCCGTTGTGTGTCATCAGGTTGTGGTGTGGAACATAGGAGACCCTGAATCACACATACCACCTCTTCACCTTATTCTTGACAAACCTCCTATCCCTCCACATCTTCATATTCGTATTCCTCCTCATTGTCTTCACCATCATGGATAGTTGTGTTAACAAATTTCTGCAGTGAGCAACTGCTAGATATGTGCCCCTCTTCACCACATTTATAGCATTTTGGGTCATCATTGAACTTAGCCTTGCCTTTAGTTTGCTTCTGGATTGATCGATTTGCCTTTGGTGGAGCAACCTTTTCTTCCACTCTATTAGGATGACCCATAGACGAGCCTTCGATATGGAGATATGGAGAATATGGAACTTATTTGTCTTTCTCGTCCTCACAAACCTCTCGGCCTTTAGGGATAGAGCTTCTACTTAGTCATTGGATCATTGACACCATTGATGTACCTTGCAACTTGTTGATCTTCAATTTTGGCAAGGTTGCACCTCACTTGAAGCCTTAGAAAGTCCTCCGTGTAATCTGAAATGGTCCTATTTCCTTGAGCACAATTTTGGAATAGGATAAATAGGATCTAGTCATAATCAATAGGTAAAAATCTCCCTTTAAAAATACTTTTCATTTTCCGCCAAGTTCTCACATGAGATTCTCCTCTCAACCTGCGTTCTTCTTGAATGTGATGCCACCATGCACCGGATCCTCCTTTTAGCTTGTAGATGACCAAAGGAACTCTACAATCTTCCAGAATCTCCATGAACTCAAACTAGGTATCCACTTCATATAACCAAACAAGGCACCCTTTGTCGTGGTTTTGTCACGGCAGATGTCTGAGTCAACAGACTTAGGTTCGAGGCCATCGCTAAGGCGGGAAACTCAAAGGGGTTGATTGGAATCGAGAGATAAGGGTTTACCTAGGTTCGGCCCCTCCGAAAGAGGTAAAAGCCTACATCCTGCTTTGTGTTGTATTTATTATGTATCGATTACAAGGGAGTGAGTTCGCTTGACCTAGCTCTTGATCAATTTTTCCGTGGTCTAAGCCACCGAGGTAAGCCTCCCTTATATACACAAGTCAAGGCCCTGGGTTTACAAGAGTCCGGGTCGAGTTAAACTTAACAACTGACCTCACCTCTAACTAAACATGCCTTATCTGACAAGTCACTCCTGGCGGCTCAAGTCCACCGGGTTACATCCGGCCTTCTGGCTCTGGGCCCTTCGGCCCACTACTTATACTTCCTCCTAGAGTTACCGTAAGCCGTCAACCGCATGACCCGGCCCCACCTGGGTGGGTCTCACCCTGGGTATATATCCCCAACATTAGGCCTCAGATTCATTTGAACCAGTTCATGTCAATCTTCAAGTCTTCTTGTTGACGAGTCTTGCCTTCTCTTGAAGTCTTCATAACGCGCAGAAAAATGGGCAATCCTTGCATCTGACAAGCTATCATGACTCGCCGTGATGTCATTGGCAAAATCAAAAAAGATTCCTTCGATGTTAGAGCGGATCTTCCGTCATCAATATGACCAGCCAAAAAATCGAGGCGTCTTCTTAGTGTAATCATCAACGTGCTCCCTTGATTCCCGCATCGGGCTGTTTGAAAGACCATCATACCCTTATTAATGGACGCAGGGGTTATCACTTTCATTTCCCTCTCGCCTCCATCTTCTTCTTCTTCCTCCGAACACCTATGACATCGGAACTAGCTGCGCCGCCCGGTCTTCGCCGTCTTCACCAATACTGGCCGCTGCATCAACCTGAGACGATCTAGAGCTCCCACGCGTTCACCGCACTCTCCATGTTTAAACGTTGCTCCCCATCAAATCTTCATTAGGGTTTTCTCGTATCCATGGAGTCCGTCGAGCATCATTCTTCACGGAAGCATTCTTTATCCATCAGTTGAAGACATCTTCAAAGCTTCATAGTACCACTGAAAGCACGCGGTTGCTTCCTCCGCACTTAGATGCACTTGTTTGTAAATCTACAGCCTCATAATAATTCAAGTATTGGTCATCTGTTCTTCTGCCAAGCTTTTTAGGGCTAGAATATTTTTCATTTTCCTTTGCCTGTAGATCCTAAATCCATGGTTGTAGTTGTGGAAATGGTTTGTCAACACTTAGCAACTTCCTGACCTGCATAGATAACTTGACCCGTGTAGCGACCCGACCTGAAAGGTCAAGTCTCCGGTGTTTCCGTACCATCCCAAGATCATGCTGGTACACACACGGTACATCAATGTATATATCAAAGGGAAATCACACAGCATTATATTAATCGAAATCTCATATCGAGTCCTTTATTACAATAATATTACAATAAAGTGGCCAAAGGCCAACTCATGAGAATATCTAAATCTTGCGGAAGCGTCGACGGTAGATGAATCCATCCGACTCCAAGGGCATCTCAGTGAGCATAGAACGCGTCCTCACTCCTGGTCGGAAAAATACTCTGCAACATGATACGTTGCAGCCGTGTAGGTCAGCATATGGAATATGCCGGCAAAGTCACAAGAGAGGGGTGAAAATAATCAGCTAGTCTATATGCTTATATGGCAGGTGGTGGTGTAAGTTTTGCATAAAGCCAATTTTTCCTACATCAAGAAAAGGGGCTAAGCAAAATATTACTAAGTTGGTTGATTAATGAGATGGTTCCACCAACCACTTCTCATACCCAAAATTATTAATACCCACATCATCATATTAATTGTGTTGAGAGTTCCGGAAGTTCCAATTCCTTTGGCTCAAGTCGTCCATGACCGTGGACACGGCTAATCGATTAGGTTTGGAATACTCTGCAGAGTTTTGCACACGTTCCCCACAAGATTTGGTCGCCTCCATTTGGTTTCTCGCACTTCAGGGTGTTTGAGAAACGGATGACCAAAACATGGTCTTCCAAAGGGTTTCCCTGCGACTCTGTCGGTGCCCATCCTTTCCTACCGTTCTTCTACCTCTCGTAGCACCGCCTGTCCAGGGTCACCACGATATCCAACCAAGCCAGAGCCCATAATGACTTGTGGCTGTGCAGGTAAGCCTTGGGTTTTAAAGCATCCATCCATCTCTTTGTGCATGGGTGGACCTTTCCGCGTGAATACTGGCCATCTCCAGCATCACCTAGGCAAATCCACTGGTTTCTCCAGGGTGCCGTTCAACCATCATCCACCCAGAGGTATGTTGAAAACTTGGAGTCTTGAAATCTTGATCATTATGTAGGTCTTGGAATTATTAACTCTCTCAACTCCCATGAATCACACAACCAACCCCGGATACTAATAGCATAGCAAAAGTAAAACAACGTTTCCCGGGGCCAAAGTTGTCAAAGAGGGTTGAGAGGGGTACCTACCACATGATACTACTACAATGTAACCAAGTTTCCAACTAACCTATCTTGCATGCAACTGGGGAGATGGTAGAACTAATGCATATAAAACATGGATAAAACATGATCAAAGTGACTTGCCTGATTGATGATCTTCGTACGTGAGTGACTCTAAGTAACAAGCTTCGCACTCCGGATAATCTAACGAAACAAACAATGCACTCAAATAAGCATACAACCAAAATAAGTACTCATAACATTCAGCAAAGAAGTACTAAACAAACAAGGCAAACAATGCACAAAAGTCTCTAGCAAGCAAAACACACAAAGTTTTGTTTTCCAAAGGGGATGATGAAAACACTTCTACATAATAAAACTATTTTGAAATAACAAGACAATTGTTGACAGCAAGGCAACAATAGAATATTTTACTATTAAAGTAAACAAAGTCAATTTAAGTTTGTTGGGAAAACTCTAGTAAAGTTTATAAAAGTTTTGATAAACACTTTATGAATCAACTATAGTTATATTAACAAAAGAATGAAAAACTAAACCTATTATTTATTAGTAAAACATGTTCTTGATAGAAAATAATTTACTACTAAATCTGTCTTAGAAAACAGAAACAAAATATACAAAACTTTGTTTGAAAACAAAACTATTACTAGTTAGTTGTTTAGTCAAATTAAGCCTATTTGAAAAGACATTGTGATTCCTATGTTAAATAAAATTAAACTAAGCAAATTTATATTTTTATTAACAGTGAGTGAAAACACTAAATGTTTACTAACAGAACCTAATAAACAAATAAAACCAAATTCTAAATCAAACTAATTAAAATTAAGTATATAAAACTATATTGTAATACTAGGCAGATTCTGTTTTTGGTTAAAACACTAATCAAATATATCCTGAAAATCCTCAAACTAAACATGAAGGTAGTCCTAACTAATACCAAACAGTAGCAAAAAGAATCATATCAAAATCTATTTTTAAACTCTAGTTATTCAGAATTGAAGATTTTGAGCAAATTTGATTAAATTCAAATTTTATAGTTCAAATTTGAAATTTAAAAGTACAGGGTGAAACTACATGAATAATGTGAGCTATTGCAAAAAGAATCAACTCAAAACACTAAATAGATTAAAAGATATAAGCAAAACAATTTTTAAAAACATTCTGTTAATTAAAACAGAGAATGAAAAAAAATCTGATTTGCGTCGGTCGGGGGGGCTACGTGGCACGATCCGATTGGCTAAGGGGGGTGTGCGTGCGAGAGCTACGGGCGGGCGACCGATCGGAAGAAGAAAACGATTCGGACTTAAGTCCGTTCTAATCTCGGACGTTGGATTCGGATCGGAGGGAGGGGGTGCTCACAGGGTAAAGAGGTCGCCGGCGTCGGGGTACTCCGGCGAGTCCGGTAGCGGTGGATGCGACGGCGAGGTGCTCCGGTGGTCGGGGAAGACGGGGAAGTGGTCCGGGCAACGGCGACGGTTCTCCGGAGTCGATTGGTGGCGACGGTGGGGTGAACGGAGGTCGGAGGTGGTGGCTACGGTCGATGGCGAGCTTCGGTGTGGGAGTAGCTCCGGCGAGCAATTGACAGCGTTCCGGCGAGGGGAAAAAGTGGGGCTCGGGGTGAATGGATGCGGGGAAGTGGCCGGTACTTATAGGGCGCTCGAGGGGTGCGGGAGTTAAGAGGGGAGAGAGATCCGGCGAGGGGAAGAAACTGCCGGCGTCGGATCCGGCGAGCGCGGGGAGGGAGACGATGACCGTTCGGTGTAACGGTCGGTCGGGGGTGGGGCCCGGATTTCAGTGAGAGGGAGCGCGTCCGTTACGCGTCGGTCGTCCGGTTCGTAGTAAATGCGCGAAATAACTGTCGTGGGCCGGCCCGTTTAAATGCAAACCGTTACTGTTTTTCTTTAATATTTTTCCAGAGACATTCAAAAGCTTTTAAAGCATTCAAATCGTCTCTCAATATAGGGGTATTATATATCAAAATTAACAGAATAATAAATTCTATTTAATGAACATTTTTATTCTGTCATTTGAAGACTTTGAAAAAATATTATTTTCAGAAATTGCCTAATTGTTTTTAAATCCTTTTTGCAAATATTTTCAAAATAACCCCTGGTTATTTTTGTTCAAATAATTCACCAATTTGACCCTGGTGTGGAGTGTCATGTTACTCCTCTCTTATTTTGAACATTTAACCAAAATTTCAAATAGGGGAAAGCAACATAGGAAAAGTAGAAAGGGCTTTCAGAAAATCAGAAAAGGCATTTCAACAAACACATACATTCAAGCAATGATGCTGCTAGATGCATAGCTATTTCATAACATTCCAAAATGAAATTTTGGGATGTTACAACCCGCCAACAGTCTGCCGGCTCACTGCATTTCCTCGCAAGCCACTTCGGCATCTCACAATTTTTATTGACCCACCAAATGCAGCCACCATCTATCACTATAGCAACCTTTGTCAAAATGTATTTTTGAGCCACCAAACATTCATACCTTTCTGCAGCATCCTAAGCCGCCACCATCTCAAAGACTCCCTCTACTTGCAACTGGGTACGGTCCGGAGTGACTGAGGGAAATCTCAATGAGTTCGTCATCGTGGGAGTACTGCCGGCTCAGGACGTTATCCATTGGCAGGTTCCAGGCAGCGAGACCACCCCTAAGTCCAAAGATAGGGAGGTCATCGTCTTCACAGACCATCCCCTTCGGGGTTTCTCTCCACCCGGATAAAAAAATCTAGGACGTCTTACATGCTTTCAACTTGCACCCCAAGATATTGGTCCAAATTCTGTCACCAATATATGCCAATTCCAATCTTTCTGTGAAGCCTACCTCCAAGAAGAACCATCTATTGATTTATTCAAAGAATTCTTTTATGTCAACCGCCAAACTGAAATGGTAGACGTGTTAAGTCTTGAGCTCGGAGGCGTAACCCTTCAGAGGCAGAGGGACATACTATTTCCAGTAGCAATCCTACCAAGTCATCCCAAAGAGTGGAACAAGACTTGGTTATATTGCCAAGGCACTTCACCAGAAGGGGAGAATCCACTATCGGGTTACCATCCTTACCGGCTCAGCACAGATACAGAGCTTCCAGATCGGATGTCAGCCGTCGAACGTTCTCAATATGCCACCACCTTTTCCAAAGTCAGGGCCTTGTTGGCAAATGGGCTGACGAGTGTTGATCTAACCCGCTGTTGGGTCTCCTAGAGGATTCTGCCGCTAAGCCGCCGAAACACCTTGATGTGCTAGTATTCTAATAACGTGGATGACCCTCAGCGTTTTAATCGGATCCCTTTAAGGGATCAAGACCTCAACACCATCATCAAGTCTCTGCTGGGGGAAACCTTAGCCGCCTACAGCAAGACTAGCTTGAGCCACTTCTCCGCACTTAACCCGACCCCTGGTGTAAGTCTTTTCATCTTAACCTTCATCCATTCTTTTAACTCCATATATTAATAACCCTTCTTGTTGATCTGCTTTGTCTCTTACAGGCCGGCTCCTCCTTCTGGGAAAACAGATGTCCTCAAAAAAGAAGATCAAGGTCCCTAAGGCCTGAAAACCTAAGGTGCAGTCCCGCAAACGGAAATAGTTAACTGAAGGGCTATTTGATTTAGACAATTCAGAGGTAGAACTTGACTCCCTTGGCCTTCTGTTCATGCAACTTATTGATAATGATCACTCACAGAAAGAAGCTAAAACCAGCCATGCCAATGTTGCTAAGGTAATCATTGTCTCTTTTGACTTGGACCTTTCACCAATAAAGAAAACACAGCGAGATGTACGAAAGGTAAAGAGCTCCCGTCCTTTTGCTTACTTGAGTCATAGCTTTCTTTGAAGAAACAGCAAGATGATAGCAGACGTCAAACCGGGAGCATCGGCTCTGGAGATCTTTTATCTGGCTTACACGATGAGCCAGCTCCTCGAAAATAGCGCACTGAGGTACCTCTTTGTCTTGATCTTATTCTGTGTGATACTATTTTTGCGATTGACTAATTGGTTTATCAATGCTAACTTTTCCAGGATTCGCCTCCTTCTAGCGATTCAACAGCCTCGAAGCTGCCTCCCTTTACTATTAATCTAGGATATGTTTTTCTATGCTCCAAAAAGCATTCAATATGTCCTACTTTACCATGACATATCCAAATTGCCTTTACCCATGGGGCTCAAGCTAAACGGAGGAAAGGGGCCGGGTCATCTGCCACTCCTGATGTTCAAGACCCGCAGTTTCCCACACCCAACATCCCTGAGTCTCATATTGAGCCTTCCGAAGCAACCAAAGATGTTCCTAAAGTTCCTTCGCATGCTAAGACGGCTGCTATGGATGTTGAACATCCTGAAGCTCGCCCAGATTCTGCTCCTAAGCCGCCTAGCCCCCAACCATCAGCTGAACATGAGGCTTCTCATGAAGAAGTTGTTATCACCGGGATGGCTTATGAACCTCCAGCTCCCTCACATGCATTATCAAAACATGTCAAAGAAGACGAGGCGGCTCCCTTGAAGAAATAAAAAACTCCATCTAACCTTTCAAATCTGGATAAGCCCACCGCTGATGAACTACACAATGGTTACTTGAATCGTCTGTTTGCCAGCCGAGACATGGAGGCTAGCCTGGTCGCCACAATGAAGAAAAAATATGAGGTACTGAACTTATCTTGCCTCCTTTTACATATACACTTATGCAGCCCCCAAGAGGCGATTGATTTTTCCAAAGATCAGCTGGGTCTTCCAATCATTTAGCAATGCTTCATAGAACTTCCATGTAGCCCCCAAGGGCCGGGTCAATACCTAAATAATGAGCCGGCACTTAAGTATAACTTAAGAGCCAAATGTATCCCCCAAGGTCCGGGTCATTACCTAAGTAATGAGCCGGCACTTAAGTATAACTTAAGAGCCAAATATAGCCCCCAAGGGCTAGGTCATTACCTAAGTAATGAGCCAGCACTTAATATAACTTAAGAGACAAATATAGCCCCCAAGGGCCAGGTCATTATCTAAGTAATGAGCCGACACTTAAGAAAAAGCTAAGATACATTAGCCCCCAAGTGTTAAGTAAATTGCTTGCAATCTGCTTGAGACTTGAATTCTGCACCAAATTTTTATGTAAACTGTATGAGCTGGACTAGCGTCTTAAAACTTGATAATCCTTCTTTGTGCAGGAATCCTTGACCAGTACCAAATCGGTAGTGGCAAACCTTAAGAAGAAACTGGCTTTGCAACAAAGTGGCCAAGCAGAGACGGAAGAAAAATGGCAGCTCTACACCATTGAGCTTGAAAAGCTCAAAATAGAATTCGAAACCTTCAAGCAGACTGCTGAGTCCAGCCAAGCCACCCTGATCAAACGCATTGAAGAAGCAGAGGGACGGCTTAAAACAACCGCTGAAGAGCTAAACACTTTGAAGGGACACATCTCTCGCATGGCTAGGGCTATCTTTGGTAAGTATTCCTTGTCAAACTTTGTCGAAAATCCTGCCCGATGAATCATAAAACTTTTGCCTTGATTGTAGGCGAGCGGAGCTGCCAGCTGTCTAGCAATAGCATGATGGTGCTCAAGGACGTATACACCTTAAAAGAACAATTATACGTCGGGTCTCTAGTCACCATCAAGGCTGTCATCTCTGCAAAGGGTGTTCCAAAATTCATGAAGAGCGTGGTCGAGACCCTGTCCACCGTTCCTATGCAAGTGGAGGAACTGAAGAGCTCAGCCGCCCGCGCGGGTGTCATGGCCGCTTTAAGTCGGTCGCTGGCTTACGCCGAAGAGCTCAATCCAGATGAAATGGTGAACGGATTTCCTGAATTGAAGGATGACGGCTCGGAATACCCAGAAACAGACTACTCCCACTGCCATAAAGCATTCCGAGTTCTTGTAGGTCGGCTGGCTGCATAACCTAACCTATCAGTGTATAGGCGGCTTACTTTGAAGATAACAGGCGGATCAAAGGACCCACTTTTGAAGCAAGGAACATGATTTTTCAACATCATAAGCACCTCTTTGCTCCTGATGTTGACCCGTCTCCGATCATGCATGATGAAGCTATGTTTGAAGCTTTGACCAACTGCAATTGGGATGTGGACAATCTTCAGATCAACGACACCGAAGACCCAGCGCAGGATGATCCAGCGGCGAGTTAAAGAGAGAAATCTGCATCATGTAACCCGGCTTGGTTATGCTCCCGGGTTAAATTTCGTTGAAAAACTTTAAGTATTGAATGCTTGGGGCTGTTTAATGGCCTTGTAATAGTTCTAGAAGACTCTTTACTGCATGTTCCTTCACTTTTGATGCTTATGTTTGAAAGCTCTGTTGGCGACTCAGCCAACTCAACTATTAACATCGGAGCACTTTAGCTGTTTAGACTCGCCATGCGGATTATACTCCATGGGCCAAGCCGGAAATTTCCCAAGCCTTAGAACTTTTATCATGAAAGTACCTGCAAGAACAAACAATTGTACGCCTCATCCTATAAGCCAACTTTAAAGGCACAACAGGATAAGACAACTTTTGTTCCGCTTTTTTATAAAAACATTTTTGTTTCCGAAGAAATGAGGCGGAAATACTAGGAACTTGTAAACCAGGCCTCACGTGACATAAATCTGTCATTTAAACCTTAGCAAGTTCAGGTTCTTTAAAAGATTGACATTGCTAAGAGTACGAACATGCCACATAGCGGAGGGGATATGGTAGACAGGACGAGTTCTCCTCGCTCACTGTAAGCCGGCTATCTCATGAAAAAAGTCGTCGTTTAAACCTTGACAAGTTTAGTGTCTTTGTGAAAGAATAACTTAGAAAAGTTCAGGGTATCTTATCAAGATTAACTGTCAAGAGTTTGGCGGGTCACATGGTGGAGTAGCAAGTTGCAAACAGGCAGGTATAACTCGGAGATGGCGGAAAGCCGAGTCAAGAGGAGGTAATAAGCTTAACCCATAGGGCCGAAAGCCCCCCAAGTGACCAATTTAAAGGATCACCTCCTTTTCTAGTTTTAACCTGGCCAAGAGGGTTTAAAAGCCCTCCTTATAGTACCAGATTAAGGATTGACTCCTTATGGCATAGAAAGCATGGCCAGAGGGGGTTTAAAAGCCCCCAAGTGACCTGATGAAGGATTAACTCCTTTGTATGACACTCGGTGTGAGGAACACGGCAGAGGCCCCTAATCATGGGGATGCCCACTTTATTATATCATAAAAGATGGTTTGTACAATGACAGAGATATGTACATTGATGAGAGCCCTCTGGCGGCTTATGTATAGCATGGCCGAAGGTGAGAAATATTCCACGGCCTCTTCGTCTCTTCACCAGAAGTGTGAGACTTGTCCCTCTCTCGTATATCTATGAGGTAATAAGACCCGTTGTTGAGATTTCTGCTGATCACAAACGGTCCTTCCCAGGGAGGTGATAACTTGTGCATATCTGACTAGTCTTGAATCAAATGGAGTACTAAGTCGTCCTCTTGGAACGTCTGGGTCTTGACCTTGCAGCTATGATAGCGACGCGGGTCTTGCTGATAAATAGTTGAACGAGCTGCTGCAAGATCCCTCTCTTCATCCAAGGCATCCAAAGCATCCTGACGCACCGCCTCATTGTCAGTTTCCACGTAAGCCGCCACTCTAGGCGAGTCATGACGAATATCACTAGGGAGAATAGCCTCTGCGCCATAGACCATGAAGAAAGGCGTAGAACTTGTAGGCCTATTAGGGATGGTTCTTATGCTCCAAAGAATAGGCGGCAACTCCTCTACCCAACAACCTGGCATGTGCTCCAAAGGAACCATAAGCCGGGGTTTAATACCTCTCAAAAATTCCTGGTTAGCAAGCTCAGCTTGACCATTAGACTGGGGGTGAGCTACCAAAGATACATCAAGGTGTATATGCTCCTCATCACAGAAATCCTTCATAGCCCCCTTGGACAGATTTGTGCCATTATCAATGATGATACTATGTGGATAACCAAAACGAAAGATCAGCTTTTTGACGAACTAAACCGTTGTTGCAGCGTCACATTTACCGACCGGCTCAGCCTCAACCCACTTAGTAAACTTGTCAACTGCCACCAAGAGGTGGGTCTTCTTATCCTTGGACCTTCTGAAAGGTCCTACCATATAAAGCCCCCAAACCGCAAACGGCCAGGTGATTGGAATCATCCATAGTTCTTGAGCCGGCATGTGAGCACAGCGTCCAAATTTCTGACACCCGCCACACTTACTGACTAAGTCCTCTCGGTCTTTACGAGCAGTTAACTAGTAAAAACTATGGTGGAAAGCCTTGGCTACCAATGACTTTGACCCAGCGTGATGACCACAATCTCCAGCATGGATTTCTTGTAAGATTTCATGGCCCTCATCAGAAGAGACACAACGATGAAAAATGTCGTTTACACTGCGTCGATGCAACTCGTCGTCCTTGATAATCATAGACTTAGACCGCCTGGTGATCTATCGTGCCAGGGTCTCACCTTGGGGTAACTCGCCACGGGTTAAGTATGACAGGTAAGGTAGTGTCCAATCAGGGATCGCATGGAGAGACACTACCAATTGCCCCTCCGGATCAGGTACAGCCAAGTCTTCCTTCGACGGTAACTTGACTGACGGGTGATGCAATATGTCTAAGAACACATTAGGTGGCACCGGCTTGCGCTGAGACCCTAGCCTAGATAATGCATCAGCCACCTTGTTTTTGCGCCAATCAATATGATCCACCTGATAACCCTTGAAGTGACCAGCTACAACATCAACCGCCTGGCGATAAGCCGCCATACGAGGGTCCCTTGAACCCCATGTGCCAGAGACTTGCTGAGCCACTAGGTCTGAGTCGCCAAGACATATGACCTGGCTCAAGTTCATCTCCTTGGCCACCCAGAGCCCATGAAGCAAAGCCTCATATTCTGCTGCATTGTTAGTACAAGGAAACATTAGCCTCATAACATAATAGAATTTTTCACCTCATGGGGAAGTTAATACAACTCCGGCTCCCGAGCCTTCCAATTGCCTGGATCCATCAAAGTGAATCGTCCAGTATGTGTTGTCTAGCTTCTCCTCAGATGACTGACTTTCTGTCCAATCATTTATGAAGTCCACCAAGGCTTGGGACTTGACAGCCGTGCGAGGCGCATATTTCAAATTGTGGGGTCCAAGCTCAAGTGCCCACTTAGCAATCCTGCCAGTGGATTCTCTATTTTGGATAATATCTCCCAACGGAGCAGAGCTAACCACTGTTATCTGATGTCCAAGGAAATAATGCTTCAAATTGCGGTTTTCCATGAACACCCCATATATCAGCTTCTGCCAATGCAGATACATTTGCTTGGACTCTATCAAGACCTCGCTAACATAATAAACCGACCACTTGACGGGATACTCTTTCCCTGCCTCCTTATGCTCCACAACAATCGCAGCGTTGACTGCCCTGTTATTGGCCGCCACGTACAAGAGCAAAGGCTCTTTCTTAGCTGGAGTAGCCAAGACCGGTGGCTCAGCCAACTGCTTCTTGAGCGCCTCAAGCGCCTCATCTCCAGCCTTGCTACACATGAAGTCATCTATCTTTCTCATCATCTAGTATAGAGGAATAGCTTTCTTACCCAGGCAGCTTAGGAACCGGCGTAGTGCAACAATATGACCCGCCAGGCGTTGAACATCATTAACGCATGCCGGTTTAGACAAGGAAGTAATAGCCTTTATTTTTTCCAGGTTAGCTTCAATACCACGCTGTGAGACCAAAAACCCCCAAGAGCTTGCCTGCAGGTACACTGAAGACACAATTTGCCGGGTTAAGCATCATCTTGTAGACTCCCAAATTGTCAAAGGTTTCTTTCAGATCATCTAGGAGAGTCTCCTTCTTCCTTTACTTGACCACAATATGAAAGCACAACATGCTCCCTTGGTGATTCTGATAATTCATGACAACATACATTGTCTCTTGGACTAATATCTCTATCTAGTGTATTTTAGAGAATAGTCCATGGAAAGTTGAGTTTGCAAAAGGATTGAGGAGATTGTGGAATTACCCCAAGATTCAACGAAATAGGTTGGCCAAGCTTCAAGCAAGAGGACTCTACATTTTACACTTGTGAGAAATCACTTTGAGTCCATAGGAAAGCCAATACTATTAAAAGGGGGTAAGGTTTTGTTGGTGAACAAAATGCTCATACGTGCACAAGTGATAGTCACAAAAAACATCCACAAGCTCTCCCACCAAAGTCTGTCTCTAGCCAAACATACAAAATAGGTGTAACCAACATTCCTATCCCGGTGCCACCGATTCCAAACCCTAGACAGACTTAGCCAAACCCTAACACTTCGGTGCAGCCGACACTGCTTTCGGTGCCACCGAGTTGGGTTGCCAACTTTCTGTTATGCAAGTTCAGACTTTCGGTCCGTCCGAGAATGTTGAATCGGCGTCACCAAGTTTAGCAATTCCGACCGTTGGTCACCTTGTCGGTGCAACCAAGAATCCTATATCGGTCTCAGCAAGATTCAAAAGTTGACACCTGTTGGTCACTTCGGTACCGTCGAGATTAACACATTGGTGTCACCGAGTTGGTCATTTTGTGTGTAACGGTTGGATTTTTGGGGATGCCTATATATACCCCTTCACCACCACCCACTCAAAAGAGAAGCACTCAGAACTATTCCATACCTATCCTACTCAGTTTTCTGAGAGAGAGCCACCTACCCTTGTGTTGAGGTCAAGATCTTCCACTCCAACCATATGGATCTTGATTTCTAGCCTACCCAAGTTGCTTTCCACCAATCCCATCTCTTATACCAAGCCAAATCTGTGAGAGAGTGATTGTGTGTTGAGGAGTCTATCATCTTGAAGCACAAGAGCAAGGAGTTCATTGTCATTACCGATCCTATTACCTTTTGGAGGGTGGTGCCTCCTAGATTGGTTAGGTGTCACTTGGGAGCCTCCTACTTCATGTTGTGGAGTGAACCAAGAAGTTTGTAAGGGCAAGGAGATCGCCTACTTTGTGAAGATCTACCCATACTAAGGCTAGTCCTTCGTGGACGGAAGCCATATGGAATAGTCAAGGTTGCTACTTCGTGGACCCTTATGGGTGGAGCCCTCCGTGGATTCGCGACCGTTAACCTTCGTGGGTTGAAGAATCCATAAACGTAGATGTACGATAGCACCACCTATCGGAACCATTGGAAAAATCCTTGTGTCTCCTATTGCGTTTGATCTTCCTATCCCATCTCCTTACTTGCATGTGCAATTTCTTTACTTTCCGCTGCCATACTTGTAGACATGCATGTGTAGGGCTGTTAGACTTGCTAGACTTGCTAAAATAGTTAAAATCTGCCAACCAATTAACTTGGGAAAAGGTTAGGTTTTAAATTCCTGATAGTAGTCTATTAACCCCCCCCCCCCTCTAGACACTCTTATATCGATCCTACACAATATCATCCACGTAAGCATGAACATTGCGCCCAATTTGACCATGAAGACGGTTCTACACACAACGCCGGTAAGTCGCATGGGCACTCTTAAGCCCAAAAGGCATAGACACATAGCAGAAAGCACCAAAAGGCGTAATAAAAGCCGTCTTCTCTTGGTCTTTAACCGGCATATTGATCTGGTGATAACCTGAATAAGCATCTAGGAAACATAAAATCTCACAACCCGTCGTCGCGTCAATGATTTGATCAATACGGGGGAGAGCAAACGGGTCAACCGGACACGCCTTGTTAAGGTCCGTGTGATCCACGCACATACGCCACGTCCCGTTCTCCTTAAGCACCAGCACCGGGTTAGCGAGTCACTCCGGGTGAAAAACTTCAACGATGAACCCTGCTGCCAAGAGTTGGGCCACCTCTTTGCCAACTGCTTTTCGCCTCTCCTCAGAATAAGCACAGGAACTTCTTGACCAGCTTAAATGTAGGATCCACATTAAGGTGGTGCTCAGCGAGTTCTCTCGGTACACCCGGCATGTCAGAACGCTTCCATGCAAAGATGTCCCGATTCTCACGGATGAACTCGATGAGCACGCTTTCCTATTTGGGATCCATATTATCCCCAATAGTGAATTGCTGCGATGCGTCACCAGGCGCGAAGTCCACCAACTTGGTATCATCTACCAAAAACTTAAGCGGCAACTCACATTCTGTGTTAGGCTTTTTTAACGGTGTCATGTACGCCGAGTCGACATTCTCTTTGTAAAACTTGAGCTCTGCCTCTGCACAACTTGATTCTGCATAGGCTGCATCGCTTTCCTCACACTCAGCAGCCGTCTTTTAGTCTCCATGTACCGTGATCGTCATGTTTAACCTGGGCATCTTGAGCTGTAGGTAAACATAGCAAGGCCTAGCCATGAATTTGGCATAAGCAGGTCGTCTGAATAGAGTGTGATACGTGCTCTTAATCTTGACCACTTCAAACCGTAGAGACTCCACCCTGTAATTGAATTCATCACCAAATGTGACTTCCAACGAAATCTTTCCCACTGGATAAGATGACTTCCCAGGCACCACGCCATGAAAAAATGTTGAAGAAGGCTTGAGGTCTTTGTCAAGCAAATTCATCCGGCGGTAAGTGTCATAATACAGAATGTTTATGTTGTTGCCTCCATCCATAAGAACTTTGGTGAACACATATCCTCCCACTTGGGGGGTGACAACTAGAGCCAATTGCCCCGGGTTATCCACACGTGGCGGGTGATCCTCCCTCATCCAAGTTATGTCATACTCAGACAACTTTAAATACTATGGGAGAGCTAGCATAGCTGCGTTAACCGCCTGCTTGTGTAACTTTTGGTCTCGCTTGTCAAGACTAGTTGTAAAGACATGGTACTGCCCGGAGTTCAACTGCTTGGGATTACTCTGATACCCAGACTGAATATTTTACTGCTAACCTCCAATGCCAGATTGCTGATTATTCCCTCCATGGTTTCCTTGGCCATGATGGCCTGAGCCTGGCCACCCGGACCAAAACCAGACCCGGAAGGACCTGACCCGCCGGATGGTCCGCCGCCACTGCCTGGATGCTAGTTACTGCCGTAATTTTGATACTCTCGCATGATCCAACAATCCTTCCAAGCATGAGTTGATGGCTGATCCGGACGGCTGTGTTTTGGGCATGGATCATTTGACATTGCCTCCAAATTGGGAGTCTTGTGTTTAAACAACGGCTTACCATTACCCTTTCCACGGTTATTCCTAATGTTGGTGTTGGCCACTAACTCTCACCCGCCGTCCTGGTTCTTCCGCTTTCCGCCATTGCCATTACTACTGTTTCCTCCCCCCTTGCCATTGTTGTTCTTCTTGCCCTTGGCTCATTTCTCATCATCGGAGCCAGGGTCCTTTGTGTTGTCAGAGTCTGCATACTTGGTAAGAGACGTCAAGAGTTCCCCTATGTCTTGACATGTGCGCTTGAGCCGGCCAAGCTTCTGTTTCAAAGCCGTGAAGTCGCAATTTTTCTCCATGATTAGACTGCTTGAGACGCCGTGATATTATCAGAAGAATGGATGATGGTCGAGACCCGCCGGACCCAATGATGATCCAACTCATCCTCATGATGAACGCAATGATCCAAATCCAAAATCGTCATGGGCTGCTTGCACGTTCCCTGAAAGTTTTTGATGAACCTCGCATTTAACTCGGCCCAGGTGTTAATGGTGTTGGGTGGCAACCCTTTCAACCATGTACGAGCCGGACCCTCCAGCATCATGATGAAATACTTGGAACACACTGCATCACTAACATCCAAGCATCTGGAGGCAGGTCAGCAGTATAGTTGGGCACCTTGCGGGGACCTTTGAAGTCTTTTGACAGGCGCTCGTTTCGCAAAGCCGATGTTAAGCATGGCACTCCCACAGCCCTAGAAGTTAAACCAGCTCCTACTGATACAGAGGGCAACTATGGGTTCCTGATAAGACGTCGCAACTGCCAGAGTCATCGCTTCTTGCTGGGCTCTTGCCCGATCCACCAATGCCTGAGCATCACGAACCGGTTATTCGTCCCTCGGCGAGTTTCGATGTCAATCACTACTAGAAACCGTCGGTGACTCATAACACCGGCTGTAGCTACGGCTTGGGATGGGGGTTGAATGCACGCGACTCCGACTGTAAGTATATTTCTCCAGCCACCACTGTCTGCAAGTACCCAATGGCGTTCTGCACTTCCTCTACAAAAGGTGCCTCATTAGGGATAGGGATTGTACCAAGCCTGGCTGCCACTACCACCATGTTCTTTGCCGGGTTAGAATAATGACCCAATGAGGTCGGAAAAGGCTGCAGTGGGGTCTAGTTGCGACATGGCGGGTCTGGTTGTTGCGCTGAGCCGCCGCCCGGCTTCCAGGTACTTCTGTCGTTCGGGTTATGGTCAAAGGCATATTTTGTCCCGTCCCTGGCGTATTAAAAAGATTCCTGGCTTCATATTGATCCGACAAACGAGACTGATGCCGCATCCGATGAACCGCCGCTGCCGACTGCTGGTCTAGCTCTAAGACAAAAGCCTCTGCCCTAAGGCGCTCTGAGTCAGCATCCATCTGAGCCCTCATCGCATTGATCTCTTGTTGGACTCCTGCCATCTGGTCCTTCAACCTTATGATCTCTGCATTACAGGCCGCTTGGTTTTCAACAGTTACCTCTGTTTCCATCAAGGCTATGAGCTCGTCCATCAGATCCAGAAGAACTTGAGTCGGCGGCCTGTCCGCTCCAGATCGAGCCGCACCGGCAGTTATGCTATTATGAGCCGGTGCTGACCCTGCCATGAAAACGGCGGCGTGGTTTGGCATCTCATACTCCTCTAGCTCATGATACTCTGACTCAGGGTAATGCTATAAATAGCCCCCAAGCCCGCCGTTGTGAAGCTGATAGATGGATTCCATCTCTCTGCTCGAGGAGCCCTCCTCTGAGTAGTGAGAGTTCCTTACCCTAACATGGAACCTTCAAGCTCTTTGCCTTGGGTAAAGCAGACGAAGACATGCTTCCTGCCAGGGTTAACACGGGCGAGTTGCGCACGCCGGGTCGGCTCGAAGAGGTCGGTGTAGATGTCCGGCCGGGTTCTGATCCATCGATCTTGCCGATGAAAATGTGAATTCCGTCGAAGAGGACCCGGTGCCCGTACTCGATTGAGTCGGCCTCGGGGCCCCAGCTAGCGTCATCAATGTAAAGCCTACCGTGGCGACTCTTGGTCATCCTGCCAATGGTGCATCCTTCGATCCCTGGGAGAGATCCCTTTGAGAACATTACACCATCGAGCGCAAACCTCACGGTGGGCGCCAACTATCGTGGTTTTGTCACAGCAGATGTCCGGGTCAATGGACTTAGGTTCGAGGTCATCGCTAAGGCGGTGAACTCGAAGGGGTTGATCGAAATCGAGAGACAAGGGTTTAACCAGGTTCGGCCCCTCTGAAAGAGCTAAAAGCTTACGTCCTGCTTTGTGTTGTATTAATTGTGTATCGATTACAAGGGAGCAAGTTCGCTTGACCTAGCTCTCGATCAATTGTTTCATGGTCTAAGCCGCCCAGGTAAGCCGCCCTTATATACACGGGTCAAGGCTCTGGGCTTACAAGAGTCCGGGTCGAGTTAAACTTAACAACCGACCTCACCTCTAACTAAACATGCCTTATCTAACAAGTCACTCCCGGCGGCTCAAGTCCACTGGGTTACATCTGGCCTTCTGGCTCTGGGCCCTCCAGCACACTGGTTATGCTTCCTCTTGGAGTTACTATAAGCCGCCAACCGCATGACCCGGCCACACCTGGGCGGGTCTCACCCTGGGTATATATCCCCAACACCCTTCAATATCAACATTTCCATGAAAAGTTGGATTGGGTACTCTCCGATATGCATAGATATGGTGGTCTTGCTCCAAGATTACCTCCCCTTCTTCTTCGTTGTACATATTCTTCTTTAGATAAATCTTCTTCATTGGCATCAGCGGAACACCCATTCTTATCATCTCAGCCAACTGTTCAAATCTTCAATTAAGATCTTCACACAACTCTTTGATTTCTTGTTCTGCATCATCCATCCTCTTCTCCAATTGTTCATTTGCTTGCTGCAACTTGCTTTCAAAGAAAACAACAAGAACTTGTATGGGTCAATGAGGCTTTGGTACCACCTGAAGCAGCACAAGGTTGTGGAGGAGCTGTTAGGTTGATCTCCTTTGTCCAGGCCCAACGGCCTGCCAGCCCCTTGCATCGCACCCTGATCGGGGGCGTCCAACCAAACAATGGTTGGTGGGCCCCTGTCGTCGCACCAGATATAAAGGGGTGTGGAGCCGGCCGCACAACTCATGAGGTTGATTGTGCGACGCCGCCACACCAAACATCCCTTTCCAATCTAGGGTTCTAGCGCGTGCCAACGGGAAGCACCACCAACACACTCTGGTGATCTCTCCAATCGCCTCCACCACCGCAACACCATGGAAGGTGTCTCAAGCTCCATAGGTCAGGGAGCAAGTAATCTCTACATCCTCCACCCCTCTGCCGGTGCCATCTATCCTAGCCGGTCTTGCAAGTATATCAATGGTGTCAGAGCAACTAGGATCTAGACGGTATTTTCGGTAGAAAGCAAAGAAAAGCAAATCCCCTCCTTTCCCCCAAAGAACCCTAGCAGGGAAAAGCAAACTCAAAAGAGCAAAGTCACCGGAATACTCTCTGGCAAAGAGCGCCGCCGTTTCGGCCGCGCCGTTCCTCTCGATCCGGATGGGCATTGGCAAGCCGAGCCGTCCGGACGAAAAACTGCCGGAAGCCCTAGTGCTCGCTGGCAAAGAAAAGAGAAAAAAAAGGGGGGGCATAGGGCACCACCACTGAGCCATTCGACGGCGGCGCGCTCTCCTTCGGGAGCTCGCACGACCGACGAAGGGGCCGGTGGGGGCGTGGCCACCAGCGCACTCCGGCGCGGGAACAGCGGGAGGCCGTCGGGCCTCTCCTCCTCTCTCTCTCACTATGAGCAGTGGGAGGCGCGGGCTGGTTGAGAGCTGAAAGGGAAGGGGAAGGAGGGGGAAGGGGAAGGGGCACGCGCGCCGCGGCGGTTCGTCGCCGTCGCCGGCGGCCGCCAAACCCCGACACCCCATGCGGGAAAGAGACGAGGCGAGCGGCGAGGGCGACGGGAGAATGGGCTAGGTTTCGCCCTCCCAATGGACGCTGCGCGTTTTTGTTCGCCCAAAGAGGACGCTCGATCGTCCGATGCAGATGGACGGCTGGGAGTTGAAACCTAGCCTCTCGCGGGCTTTTGGGCCAAAAGACCAGAGCAGGCCGCGTGGGCGTTTCGCTGCTAGGCCTGGGCCGTCCACGGCCACGGCTGGGGAGGGCTAGGTTGCACAGAAACTTTTTTCTGTCTTTTTTTTAAAAAGCAAAATTTTAATCAATTTCTACAGAGGTTTAGAATAGTTTGCTCAGAGTTTTTTCTAGACATTATTTTTGAACGAAAGTTATGTTTAGAAAATAGAAAAGAAAAAGTTAAAAAGTTTCTGAAAAAGAAAAATATAAAAGTTTCTGAAAATAAAAGAAAAAATTTCAGAAGAGAAAAGTTCATGAATTTTATAAAGAAAAATATAATAAAGTTCGTGAATTTTTATTTAATAAAAGAAAGGTTTCTGTCAAGAATTAAAAGTTCATGAATTTATTTTCATGTTTTCCGCTGCATAAATATTTAAAAGTGTGCTTTCATAAAGAAATAAAGTTTAGAGAGAATTATTTTTTAAAGAGCACATTAAAGTGATTATTAGAATTAATATGATTAAGTTATTTTTATAACCAACGTTATTAATAACATGACCATGTTTTCTAAAGGTGCTTTTATTTCTATTAATTTGCCCAACGGTGATATAGATTTAATTGCATAGACAATTATATGTTTAATTTGACCAACGTTAGATTAACACATATGGTTGTTATTACTTTCAGGAGGTTTCAACTTGATGAGTTGTTTAAAAGAAGCTCCAACACTCAGAGGTGATAATTACACTGAGTGGAGGAAGAAAGTTGATTTGGCCTTTGTCTATGCTGAGGTTGACTGGGTTGTGGATGAACCACAGCCGGTTAGGCCTACAGAGCCAGTCAGAGCGACCACTGATGATGATGCTGCATCGAGTAAAAAGAGGCGTGATTATGCTCCATTAGAGTTCTCCTACACTCTCAACAATCAAAAGTGGGTAAATGCCAACAAAAAGTGTATGGCGTTTATAAAGAACACAATTGAGAACGCCATTGTGGGCTCGATTGCAGAGTGCACTTCCGTAGGGGAGTTGCTTAAAAAGATAAAGAGCCAGTTCACTGGTTCTTCAAAGACATATGCCACCCAGTTGATAAAACAACTGGTAACAGAGAACTACACTGGTGGTGGTCATGACATTCGAGAGCACATTCTCAGGATGAGCAACATGGCTGCTAAACTCAAGCCCATGGATGCAGACTTCGAGCTCAAACATGCGCTCCTCGTCCACCTTATTATGGCCTCGTTGCCTAAAGAGTTTGACACATTTGTTGTCAATTATAACATGTCGCCTGAAAAATGGGACATAGAAAAGACAATAGCCATGTGCGTCCAAGAAGAGGACAGACTGAAAGCCTCAAATGGTGGTTCTATCAACTATGTGAAGGACCAAAAGAAGAAGAACTACAATCCAAACAACAAAGGTTCTCCTTCTAAGCCACATGGAAAAGCACCCTATCAGCATCAGAATCAGCAGAGGTTCTTTCCAATGGATAAAGACACTTGTCTCCACTGCAAGCAGACAGGGCACTACAAGAAGGACTGCCCTGCTTGGCTAAAGTCTGTTATGGCAAAGAGAGGTAACGACATCGTTTCCTTTGTAAATGAATCCTTGTATGTAAAGTTTTCAAAATCTACTTGGTGGATTGACTCTGGAGCAATTGTTCACGTTGCAAACTCTTTATAGGGATTCCGTTCGACGAGGACTATGGAAAGAAGAGAAAGATGCATTAAGGTAGCTAATGGAGTCCAAGCAGAAGATGAAGCTATCGCCGATGTCTCTTTGGAGTTAGCTGATGGATTCAACCTTCTTCTTCGTGATGTCTTATTTGTTCCCTCATGTAATAGAAACCTAATTAGTGTTTCTTGTTTAGACAAAGACAATTATGAGTGTTACTTTGGACATGGCAAGTGTGCCATATGGTGTAATAATGCTTATGTTGGTGATGCTTTGCTTCATAATGATCTTTATTTGCTATCACTCCATGAAAAAGTGCATTATGTGTCCAATGTGAATGCTCAAGCTACCTCGTCGAACAAAGAACAAAAGAAAAGAAAAAGAACCGATGACTCATCGAAATTATGGCACTGTCGCTTGGGCCATATTTCCAGGGGGAGAATAGAAAGATTAGTAAAAAGTGAAATTCTTCCTCCGTTAGAGTTTTCAGACTTAGAACAATGCGTGGATTGCATTAAAGGGAAGTATATCAAACAAATCAAAAAGGGTGCAATTCATAGCACAAGCACACTGGAAGTCATCCACACCGACATTTGTGGACATTTCCGGTGAAAAGTGTGGATGGATATGATTCGTTCATAACATTCACAGATGATTACTCTCGTTTTGGCTATATTTATCCAATCAAAGAAAGATCCGAAGCATTGGATAAGTTTAAGATATTCAAAGCTGAAGTTGAAAATCAGCATGATAAAAGAATAAAGATAGTAAGGTCCGATCATGGGGGAGAGTACTACGGTCGGCACACCCCATATGGCCAAGTCCCTGGACCTTTTGCAAAGTTCTTACAGGAGACTGGCATAGTAGCCCAGTATTCAATGTCGGGCAAGCCTCAGCAAAATGGAGTAGCTGAAAGGCGTAACCATACTCTGATGGATATGGTGCGCAGCATGATGAGTTACTCCACATTGCCATTGGGATTATGGATGGAGGCACTAAAAACCGCCATTCACATTCTCAACAGAATGCCAAGCAAGTCGGTGCCCAAAACACCGTACGAGCTGTGGACAGGAAGAGTGCCCTCTTTAAAACACTTCAGGGTGTGGGGGTGCCCCGCTGAGGCCAAAATGTTTAATCCAAACATTGCAAGGTTAGATCCCAAAACAGTGAGTTGCCACTTCATTGGCTATCCAGACAGATCAAAAGGTTTTCGTTTCTACTACCCAGACAGATATACAAAGTTTGTAGAAACGAGACACGCAGTCTTCTTAGAGGATGAAATGATGAGGGGGAGCTTGGTAGCTCGGAAAATTGATCTTGAGGAGAAGAGGGTGCATGCACCTAATCCGATGATTCACGAGCCATTTTTTTCACTACCAGCTGTAACTCCACCCGTGGCAACTATGGGGGAAGACCCGGAACCGGTCCATCAAGAGCCGACTGAACCCGTTGTTGAGCATGAAAGGGAGGTACAACAGTCAACGGTAGAAAATGTGCCGCAAGTTGAGGCACACAATGTGCCAGAAACTGAGGCACTTAGAAGATCTAATAGAACAAGAAGATCTGCTATTTCTACTGATTATAAAGTTTATAACACAGAAATGGTTCATATGGAAGGTGATCCCGCTACATATGAAGAAGCCATTAAAAGCCCTAACTCATCAAAATGGCTACAAGCAATGGAAGATGAGATGAATTCTATGAGTTCCAAAGATGTTTGGGACTTAGTGGAAATTCCTAAAGGAGCCAAAACAGTAGGCTGCAAATGGGTCTACAAAACTAAGTATGATCCTAATGGGAATGTAGAAAAGTATAAAGCTTGACTTGTAGCTAAAGGATTTACACAAAGAGAAGGGATAGATTACAATGAGACTTTTTCTCCAATATCATGTAAGGATTCCTTCAGAATCATAATGGCATTAGTTGCTCATTTTGATTTAGAGTTACATCAAATGGATGTCAAGACGGCATTTCTGAACGGTGATTTAAAGAAAAGGTCTACATGAAACAACCCAAGGGTTTTATCATGGGGGGCAAGGAAAATATGGGATGCCGCCTAAAGAAATCCATTTATGGGTTAAGGCAAGCCTCTAGACAGTGGTATCTAAAGTTTAATCAAACGATTAAAAGTTTTGGGTTCAAAGAAATATTGAGGATAATTCCATTTATGCAAAGTTTAAAAATGGGAAATATATTTTCCTAATCTTGTATGTGGATGATATCCTACTTGCTAGTAGTGATGTTAGTTTACTACTAGAGACAAAGAAGTTCTTATCCTCAAATTTTGATATTACAGATCTTGGTGAAGCATCCTATGTTTTGGGCATAGAAATTCACCGAGAGAGGAACAGTGGAGTCTTAGGACTATCGTAGAAGGCATATTTGGAGAAGGTTCTTCAAAAGTATAATATGCATGCGAGTAAAGCCACACCTGCTCCTATAGTCAAGGGCGATAGTTTTGGGAAATTCCAATGTCCCAAAAACCAGTACGAGATCGATCTCATGAAACCAGTACCATATGCTTCGGCTGTTGGAAGCTTACAATATGCACAAGTGTGCACCCGCCCTAACTTAGCTTTTGTTACCGGGGTACTCGGTAGATATCAAGATAATACAGGCAGGAGCACTGGAAGATGGCAAAGAAGGCATTGCGTTATGCGCAAGGCACGAAGCACTACATGCTAACATACAGGAGGTCTGACTCCCTAGAGATAAAAGGGTATTCAGACGCAGATTTTGCGGGGGACAGAGATGATAGAAAATCCACGTCAGGATACGTCTTCACTCTCGCGGGAGGGGCTATTTTGTGGAAAAGCTCCAAACAGTCAATAGTTGCATCATCCACGATGTATGCAGAATTCATAGCATGCTTCGAAGCCACGGGGCAGGCGATATGGCTAAAGAAATTTATACCCGACTTGAAAGTGGTAGATTGTATTCACAAACCACTAAAGATGTACTGTGACAACCAGCTCGCAGTATTTTATGCTCACAACAACAAGTCGAGTAATGCTGCCAAAACAATAGAGATAAAGTATTATGTTGTGAAAGATAAAATCCAGGATCACACTATAAGTCTCGAGCATATAAAGACAAAGGATATGCTTGCGGATCCGCTAACGAAAGGCTTACCACCCAATGTGTTCAAGGAACACTTAGTCGGTATGGGTATAAGGGAAAGCCTATGATTCCTGGATCATGAGAGGCCCAAAAAGAACAGAATTTGTTTCTAAACAAAACATATGTTGTAGTTGTATGATTCTATCGACAATCAAGCTGTGACGATGAGACATTCTCTATGTACCAATATGTGATGAAACAAATAAACTAGAAAGTTAAAAGTTAAAAGTAAAAGTTGAGATCAAGGGGGAGAATGTTAGGTTGATCTCCTCTGTCCAAGCCCAACGGCCTGCCAGCCCCTTGCATCGCGTCCTGATCGGGGGCGTCCAACCAAACAATGGTTGGTGGGCTCCTATCGCCGCGCCAGATATAAAGGGGTGTGAAGTCGGCCGCACAACTCACGAGGTTGATCGTGCGATGCCGCCACACCCAACATCCCTCTCCGATCTAGGGTTCTAGCGCGTGCCGATGGGAAGCACCACCAACACACTCACGTGATCTCTCCAATCGCCTCCGCCACCACAACACCATGGAAGGTGGCTCGAGCTCCATAGGTCAGGGAGCAGGTAATCTCTACATCCTCCACCCCTCTACCTGTGCCATCTATCCTAGCCGGTCTTGCAAGTATATCAGGAGCAGCTTCACCTTGCTGCGACAATGTGTACGACACAAGTGTCGAAGGAACTACTTCAACGTGATGCGTTAGATATTGCTCTAGAGGCGGAGGTAGGCTGATATGCCAATAGGAGTTCAATCCAAAACTCTCAGAGAACAAGATCTAGTCCAAGATCTTAAATAGAAATAACAAGTTCTATTATAGGTAGTGGTACATAATCTGGAGGTGAGAACCTCTATTTATAGAACCTCTACTTATAGGGCTTTGAGAAGCTTTCACATATACTTCTACTTATAACTGGAACACTCTATAAAACATTATTTAAGATTCGTCGTTCTACTCATAGCTACTCATAACTAGAAAATTGTAGAAAACACTAGACATGATAGAAAGAAAATAAATACTAAACTAGAATGGAAGCATCTAGAAATAGCCAAACAAAACATGCGATTTTTTTTCTATTTTTCTTCCTCATCTAGTGTTCCCCGTCAACGCACGTGCACTCGCAGTCGCCCCCGTCACGAGCCTTCACAACCGTCCTCGAGCGGTCACCGGGGCACCTATGGTAGCGGAAGAACCGGTAGAGCCAGAACACCTCGCGCGACACGCACTGGTCGAAGCAGGGCCTACCCACACCGCCCGCTGCAGCAGCGATCAGTACAGATCCCACGCGGAGCAAGACCGTTACGGCAACGGGGACACGTCCCATGACAGCGCCCGTGCCGATCTCTATTTCAATCACGCCTAGACACTGTGCGTACGTTGTGAGATGAGATCGCAAACACACGGCGGGGATGGATAGGATTCGTAGAGCGACTTTTCCTTCCAAAGGAGTTCGGTCGTCGGTTTATGTCGGAAGTGGGTGGGTAGCGCGTGAGTGGTTGGGTGGACGCTGGTATTTCCATGCATGGATTGGATGGGTGACAGCTCACCGGCTCATGGTTTGAGTGTAACCGCTAATTGAGGAAGCAATGTGCAACAACTCTCTGTTTCTTGATGCTCTTGTCCCGTTAACGTAAAATCAGGGATCTGTTTGCAAAATGGTTATTACAACCCGCCATACACAAAAAACACTCTTCAGAGCACATCTCAAAAATATTGAACAAGTATTTGAGACATGTTGAATAAGTATTAAAAAATATTAAACGGGTATTTGAAAAATGTTGAACAAGTATTTGAAAATACCAAATAAGTATTAAAATGTTAAACAAGTATTTAAAAAATGTTGAATAACTATTAAAAATATTGAACGAGTATTTAAAATGTTGAACGTGTGTTTGAAAATATTGAATAAGTATTAAAACCGTTGTACAAGTATTTCAAAAAATACTGAATAAGTACTAAAAAATGTTGAACGGGAATTCAAAAATTGTTGAACAAGTATTTATTTTCTTTTGAACTATGTATTAAAATTTTGAACAAGTATTTACAAAATGTTGAATAAGCCTTCGGACAATGTTGAACGTGTATACAAAAAGTATTAATCACTTATTGAAAAAACAAATTGACACATTAGAGTGAAATGAAAACAAACATAAGAAAAGATAAAAACAAAAAATTAAGAAGAAAAAAGAAAACCAGAAAAAAATGGAGAAGAAACAAAATACAAAAAAACAAAGAAACAAAGAAACAAAATGCAAGAAAGAATGAAAAAAAATGGAGAAGAAAAAATAAAAGAAAAAACAGAAAAAACGGCTCAAATAGCCTGAAGTTGGACGCGCCCTACAACTTACCACGAGAGGCGCCTGGGCAGAGTGACAAATAGTTGCCGCTTCAAAATCATACAAAAACAATAACCATGAACCGTATGAACGGGCGCGACCCATTTAAGAGTGATTCGGTTTTTCATTCGAGCTTTCCGATTTGAGAGCTCCTATTCGTTGTTGTTAGCGCGATTAGAGCTGCTAGCGCTTGCACGGACGCGTAGCGGGCTGGTGTAGTACCTCTCGCGTGAGATCGTAGGAAGCAAACACGAAAAAGAGGGTAAAAAATATATTAACATTAATGGGAAAACTGGGACTGAAACTACACTCAGCAACAACAATGTCACGTGCAATAACAACTAGAATGATCTCACCTTCCCGACTACAATCAGGAAATTACTATTTGAGCTTATTCTAGTATAACACACAACACACACACACACAAGCGCACGTATGCACGCGCGCGCACACACACAAATATATATATATATATATATATATATATATATATATATATATATCAATTATTCGGGCGCGGAGGACATATACCCGACCCGAATATTGATAGTGAATTCCAAATATTGATAAGGCATTATCAATTATATGGGCAGGGAGGACCCCCTGTAAAAACAATGTCGAATATTTAAGCAATGAATAAGCAATGTTGAATATTTAAGCAGCATTGGCATGTATGTACGCATACATTGACACAAGGATTCCTAAGGAGGAGCTTGGCATGTATGTACGCATACACTGACACAAGGATTCCTAAGGAGTTATCTATCTGAAGGCATGAAGAAGTGCATCTCTGGCAAGCGAAGAAGAAAAGAAGAGCCAACACTATAGTCTCACTAAGTTCTTCGTCTTTACAGGATTCAAGGGGATCTGGACTTGTGCTATACTCGTCATCTAAATTAGATATTTCAACATGTTGCAAGGACTTTCTTTGTTTTCGTACTTCAGATATGTATGGAACATTAATAGCGAACTATACTGATTAATACATTATTTAGGTTAATATGTGATTAGGTGAAAGTGGTAGACAGATGCTTTTTATCTTGAATAGTATTCACTAGGTAGGTCACTATACACAATAGTATTTACTATTTAGTACACTATTTGGAATAGTACTTTACTATTCGCGGTAATATTTAATTCTTTTGCTATAATTTGTACGTTCTCACCTGATTATATATTTAATGCAGGATCTAATATGGGCTGGCGAGGCCAACAATACGTCCAAACGGTGTGCGCGGTGATGTAAAAATCCTACTCAGTACTCACCATATTTTTCATTATGTTGTATCAGATGTAGCTAGTTACGTTCACTTAGTAGTTTTAATTGCAAATTTACGGGGTAAATTCATATCGTCTTCCCAGGCAGTTCCATCCGAAGGGAACACTTCTCTACGGCCACAAGGTTCTCATTCAAACGCCACTCTAGGCTACACAGAGAACTACACACGCAGAGGTTTCTCCTATAGGATCCCTAGCATAAGAACTCGTCCCATAAATTCATAAATAAAAATACCAAGTGAAAACAAGAAACTACATCATTTCAACAACATAATTTACATATGGCTTTCCCTTTCGGGAGGCCCCGAAGGGATTACACAAGCTAAAGAAAATTACCTTCTAACTACCTTCTTGAGCCTTACAATGCTCTGAATATTGTGGTTCTTATGGCAGGACTACTACTACTACTACTACTACTGAGCAATGAGCTTGCTAGCAATGCTTTGCTCTATCGGTGGCTGGTTCATATATATATATATATATATATATATATACCTAGTATAAATTATGTTAGAAAAACTAAAAAGGGGAAATACTGAATTCAAAAATGTTCATAGATTTTTTTTTAAAATGTTCAAAAAATCTGAAAAGTTTACCAATTTTAATAAAAGATTATCAGTTTTAAAAAGTTTTACTTACTTTATAAAAAGTACATCAAAGTCGAAAAAAGTACATCAAATCTGTAAAAAAAACATTGAATTTGAAAAAGGTTCATCATTTCTTCTAAAAAGTTCATAAAATCTGAAAAATGTTCATCCATTTTGGAAAAATTTAGCAATCTTGAAACAAAGTTCATCATTTTATTAAAATATTCATAGATTTTGAAAAAAAATTCACCAATTTTGGAAGCAATTCAAAGGATTTTAAAAAGTTCATCAAGTTGAAAAAAATGATATTCAAAAAGAATAAAAATAAAAGGAATTTTTTAAGAAAACAAAAAAATAAAGATGGAAGAAAAGGAGGGAAAGGGTGAATCTAAACACACTCAAGGTGTGCACGCTGTTACGAAATACAGGGAATGCCTCCTGATTTCGTGAGGTCTGTTTTAGTTGTTTTAACGAGATTTGGTTTGGTTCGACTTTGGGGCTGTTTTTTCATTTATTTTATTCATTCAAGTTTCTAACCGGTTTCCCTTTGAGTGTCTATTTCTCCTTTTTCTATTTTCTGTTATTTTAGATTTCATAAATGTTTATTAAAATTCGTGAATGCCTTTATTATTTATGAATATTAATAAAAATGAAATTTTGAAATTTCATGAATAGATTTTTAAATTCATGAATACCTTTTGGATTCATGAACATCTTTTAAAATTCATGAACATTTTTATAACTCAAGATTGTTTTGTTTTTAAATAAAATTTAATCCCCATAAATAATTTTTAAACACGTGAAGTTTTCCAAATCTATCAAACAACCAAGAGATGGCATTTTTCCTGGGCCAGCAGCAGCTGGTTCTTTAGCTCAAAAAATATAGAAGTGAGCTAAGTGGCGAGGCGAATAGGGAGATGTCAAGAAAAAATTGGGTGTCGATATGGCTTTTGGTATTTGACGCTCCTTGTCAAATAGAGAAGCATTGGCCTATGGCGAAGAATGGCTGGACCAAGCTTAGCTTTAACTCTCATAGTTTTTTGTTTGGTTTTTTTGTTAGCATTAGTGTTCCATGTCCCTAGTTATGTCAAATAGGAGGAATCTTATTCCGTTTTATGCCCCTAGTTATGTCATAGTTGGCTGTTTTGCCCTTACTTTAAAAATCCAGTGTCCTGCCCAAGCCACTTCGCTCCTCTTATGCATTTGCCCTTTGACAGTTTGACCGCCACTTTGAAAAATTCGTAACAAATTCATATTAAATCGTAAAAATACAAATGAAATATCAAATTGTTTGGAAAAACATCACCTATATGTGTGTGTTAGTTGCATTCACGAAGAAAGTGTTGTCTAAACCACATGACGCTAATAATATTATTAAACCTAAAAATGTATGAACTTCAATTTTATCATGGATGTAAATGACATGCACATATAGATAATGTTTTTCTGAAAATTTTGGTATCTTATTTGCATCCTTCTGAGTAAATATGTTTTCTTTATGATGTCTTCAAAGTGAGAGTTAAACAGGCAACGGGAAAATGCATAAGAGGAACGATGTGGTTTGGACGGGACCGGTTGTTTTGGAAGTTAGAGGCAAAACAACAAAGTGGGACACAACTAGGGGACACTTAAATCATTATTCCGTTTTTCTATTTCGTTCATTTGCATGATTTTCAATGTCTTTCATTATAATTTTGTGTTCCCCTTTCTTCTTTTGGGTTTTATTTCGGTTTTAGTTAGGTACTCTGCTTGTTTATTTTTTCTATTTTATAAGAAATGTTTTCTAAAATACAAGCTTGGATTTTTTATAAAATTGAGCATTCTTTAATATACGTTGAATATTTTTCAGTTACTTTGAACCTTTATAAAATATAAGCGGTACAGTTTCTAAAATACTTCCTCTGACTCAAACTATAACACGCTTTTTTTGCATATGGAGTACATGTTTGCGCTTTTGTTATAATTTGTTCATTACAAATTGTTCATAAATTTTTTAAATGTTATGTAATTTTAAAAGTGTATATAATTTTTAAAATAAATGTTTGTACAAATTCTAAAATGTTCATACTTTAAAAAACTTCCAGATTCATGCTCTTAAAATTTCATGTTTTGTGGACAACAGAAAACAGATGGAAAAGAAGCAAACCAAGTAAACTGAATGAAATCGCTATAATAGTGATTGATCGCTACGAAACTGCTCAACATGGCATATTACGCTGGCCGGCGCCTATGCTTCAAGTATGTTAAAGTGTTAAGTAGGAGGAATCTTCTAAAGAGTTATCACTTTTATTTAATATCAAACCCTTATAGCGTCAACTGTGTTTTTAAAAGTGCTCTTTTGAGAAACTTGCACCCCTTTATTCATGTATCAAGTTTATACGGGATACAAAAAGCCATTCCGCCAATTTAGCACGCACACCCAACATCCACACTCATCTCATAGAGCAATCCGAGCTAGCCTATGAGTGGGTTCATGATCAGGACCAGCGTAGCAGTGATCATTGGTGGTTCATTTTGTGGCTTGTTCATCACTTGAATATCGACATGAAGCTCTCAACAAAAATAATGGGTTTGCATGACAATTGATAAATATACTCATATAGCTTTCCTTCACGCATGATTATGAGCCAAAATTTCTATCAGCATTAACCACTTTCATTTCTCGTGTATGAGCCGCCACATCTGCAACTTCCTCTCAAGATAAGTTCCACACACATTTAAGCATGATACACTCAAGCATAGAATGTTTCCATGAATCCACTGTCCGCATACCAGACTCAAGTCACTATCTATCATGTTTGTGTGATGCAGCCAAAGTTGTCAGAATCGCGACTCAAGTCTTAGAATCTTACGACCTTACGATCCAAACTAACCCCTCCGATTCTACGATTTTGCTCTAGAATCTAAGATTCTACGATCCTTCTAGTTATGGTTCTACGATTCACAATCCTACCGACGAACCTCCGATCCGATTCAGAATCGCGATTCTGACAACTTTGGATGCAGCACATCGCTCGTGGGGATAGAATGTTTGGCTAATCGCCACAAGAACACACTAATATTGGAAGGTACAGTAACCATCCATATTACGGTCCATCAATTTTCTATGCCTTTTTTAGAAATATGCCCATAGAGGCAATACTAAATGTATTGCTATATTTTCATGTTTATAGTTAAGTTTATATTTATGTACTATAATTGCATTGCTTCTTGAATATGAGGTCCGAGGAAAACTTGATTAAATGTGTGGAAACATAAACATCAAATGGATCCCTAATCATGCCCCTAGGACTAGCTCATGTATTGATGACGATCTTATTTTTTGATTATGGGCATTGTTAAAGTAACAAGGATGCCATCAATAATGAGAACACAATGTTATTAGAACAATGGTGCTGGATAGACCAAAGTTATGAATTGCATGCATGATCGCATTGTTATTATGTTGTCGGTATTTACATATAATATGTGAAAGTTTACTTACGTACTTAGATGATGATAATATTGTATACCAACATACTAGATGGTTAGTTTGCGGTTTCCAAACATCACACCATAACTAACTGACAATAAAAGAACTTACGGGTATTGTGAGAAAAGCATGTCTGTGTATTAATAGTTCAAGACTACGATTTGCTCCTCTCATGATGGAGAGATACTCTCTGGACCACTCAATATTACGGTATCATCATCGTCTGACCAGGCACATGTGATTGAGGTCATGGGGATACCAAAATCAAAAATGAATAAAGAGATAGAACTGGTAACAAGGATAACTAGTATCGTGATCAAGCTATTGACCATGAGGATACCGATAAGAGTCTCACCTGTCATTTTGTAATGTATTGAAATAAAGGTGATTCTATGCGAGAACATATTGTTCACTCGATAAATGTCTTCGTAAAAAATTGGTACTTATCAAGGGATGAATTTAGGGTAGTCGGACCTACTGAAGAAAATCGTGGAGTCGGACCAATCCAAATATGAGAGGACCAGTGCACGAGGGCATCGACCTCTCTGATTGCTTGCTTTTGTGCTTGGACTTGAGCCATGTGAGAAGGGTTTTTGGTTTCCTCCCGTGTTGTCAGTACCATGTCTAGTATTCCTAGGACCGAAGACCAAAGGTGGTGGCCTTCCATCATCGTTTCCATCAGCATCATCGTTTGTCCTGATGTTCTTCTCTTTGATCGACCTATCATTCAAGGTGCAGTCTATGATGGATTGAGAGCCTTTGGAATTTCCATGTCTATAGTATTTGGAGGGGGCACTTATGCTCTCTTCATAAGTGTCGCTCGGTCACTTGGTTTCGTTGTCCACTTATGCCTCTTGGCGCTGCTAGAGCTTCGTTTGTGGCTACTATGAATTCGAAGTACGTCTTGGCGTGCTTCCTCTTGTGCCCTCCGTTGCGATTATAGTTCCTTGTTCTTTTGGCTTATACATTAGGTGACTCTTGGGTTATCTAGAGCTCCCATATGACATCGGCATGCGTGGATCCGTCTCTTCATTGGTTGCATACTCATTTGCCACCTTCATTAGTTGTGTCATGATGGTGGGTTTGTCGTCTGTCTATTTTTTTGTCGAGCTTATGGCATAGGAGTGGATCTTGTGCATCGTTAATGCATGCATGGATGGCCTGCACATCTAACATTGTTGTATACGTGTTGCACTTCCTGAGATAGTGAGCAACGAAGTCATGGACCAACTATATATTGCCATGAATGCATTTGTCAAGGTTGTATGCGTTGTTGGTGCGCTAATATGTCCTTTCAAAATTGTTGATAACAATGTTATCTAAGTCTGTCCACTCACGGAGTATTTGGCGGAAGCCCATTGAGCCATGTCCTTGTTGGAATCGTGAGACAAAGGGGTACATATATGAGGACGTTGACTATATGGCCGCAAGCCATATCAATCGTAGTGAGGTTGTCACTGAGATAGTGATCCGGTTTGAGTCACTGAGGTATTTGTCGATGTCACAAGATGAATCACTTTGCAAAGGGATGGTGATTACTTTAGAAGCATGGTGGAGTGATGCTTGTTGTGAGGCACGTCAAAGATGTTGATGCTAGCTTGTAATTGTATCCATATATCTCCTTCTCTCAAGCTCGAATGTGATTAGGGAGGGTCTGGGTGATGGATGAGACACTCATGCACCGAGGAGGCCGGGATGGAGTAAAGGGTTTCGACCCATGATGACTGAGATGTGTTGTCACGGGTTGTTGGTCTCCTCTTCAGGTGGCGCCATCACTCTTGACTGAGAGCCATGGTGATTGTGTTATCTAGGTTAACCTTTCACGGAGAACACATTGTTGGTGTTGCCGAGGCAGAGCCTTGACTCGCTTATGTTTTTCTGGAGCTAGACGACATTGTGTAGTAGGGTTTGAAAATGAGTTATGATGTTTGTACCTGGAAGGCCTGGCCTGGCTTCAAGCCAATTAGTGAGGGCGGTCTCGCCCGGGGTTGCGGGCTGGAGTCTGTATGAACTTAGGATCTTAGGTGTTGTGGATGTCATTGTTGATCTCGTTCCCATGGGATTCTAGGGTATCCCTCATAGGCTTCACGATCACTAATGGTTCTTGTTTGTCATTGTTTCCATCCAACAGGCTTGCCGCATCGCAGACTCGTCCTTTCTTAGGTTTACGAGAGCGGCCGGAGTGGCTTGTCGCATGGCCTCTGTGGTTCTTATTGTTGGATCTTTTGTGATGATGGGTGTGATGCGGATCCATAGCACGACTTCCAGAACAACTGGTGGAGCCATCATTAGTTTTACGGGACCCAAGGGGTCGGCACCAAGGGTCATGAAGCCTGAGGTTTTGGTTCCTACGGCGGTGTAGACGAGGTGACTCCGTCGTATAGGAGTTGAAGGTAGAGGTGTGGAACCTAGAAGAGCTAGTGGAGTCGATGATGAATCTCTGGCCCAAAGGGAACTCATCGGGCATGATTAGGGTTTGATATGTGCTTGATCTCTGGCTGACACAGCCCGTGATTGGTGTGCCAACTGATTGTACTTAAAACCATGAGTAGCCTAAGTAGGGTGGAGAGCACGATCGTGTGTTACAAGGGATCACACATGAGGAATTTACCAAGGTCCAGGCCCACATGTCAAAGTAATACCCTACTCCTCCTTTGTTTTGATTAATGCCAGGAAATGCCTTAGTGAGTGGGTTACAAGTACGAAATTATAATTGGTATTGATACGATGACTACGATTCAAATGGATCTCAAACAACCCCTAGCCTCGCCTCATAAAGGGGGATGAGATCTAGGCTTTACATGTTTCCTAACTGACCTTGAGCTCCGGTCGGCTGAGGGTCCTTGGCCTGCACACCAAGATGAAGAATCTTCCATAAGCGAGCATCCTATCGTGCGAAGGGCGCTCTCCGCGACTTGGCTTCCTGAGCCCTAAGGGCTGCCCATTAGCGGGCCTCACGGACGATGGGCCACCCACGTATAGTACACCGTTAGGTGGTGCTAGGCTCCTCTAGCCAAGTGGAGTCAAACAGCGAAGTTGTCCAGTACTTAGAAAAACAATATTGTTTGAGGAGGTGGGGTTGGCATGTTGAATGGGCATGGGTGTCATTTATAGTTAGGTACAAGGTGGGGTTAAGACCACCCTTAGGGCGGCATTAAAAGAGAGAGACGAAGGTGAATGGGTATGTGCTAGGTGATACGTCCATTTTGTGTCATGTTTTCCTTCTATTATCTATTATGTTTTGGAGTCATATATATTACATTTTATTATACAATTCTAATGCATTTTCCATCTTAAAATGCAAGATACACCAAGAGAAGGAGATTACCGACAACTAGAATTCTTTGTTGGAAATATGCCCTAGAGGCAATCGTAAATTGGTTATTATCATATTTCCTTATTGATAATAATCGTGTATTATCCATGCTATAATTGTATTGACTGGAAACTCGGATACATAGACAACACTGTGTCCCTAATGAGCCTCTACTAGACTAGCTCATTGATCAAAGATGGTTAAGGTTTCCTAACCATAGACATGAGTTGTCATTTGTTAACATGATTAAATCATTAGTAGAATGATGCAATGGAAAATACCCAACCATAAGCTTAGCATTTGATTGTATCACTTAAGTTTATTTTTACTGCTTTCTTCATGTCAAGTATCTGTTCATAAGACCATGAGATCATGCAACTCCCTTACACTAGAAGAATACCTTGTGTGATATCAAACATCACTTCATAACTAGGTGACAATAATGGTTCTCTACATGTATCTACGAGGGTGTATGTTGGGTTAGCATGAGTCGAGACTGGGATTTGTCACTCCATATGACGAAGAGGTATCTCTAGGCCCTCTCGGTAATACAACATCACATGAAGCTTGCAAGCAATGTGACTAATGGGTTAGTCATGGGATCTTGTATTAAGTAACGAGTAAAGAGGTGTGTCAATAACGAGATTAAACTAGGTATGGGCATACCGATGATCGAATCTCGAGCAAGTAACATACCGATGTACAAAGGGAACTGCATACCGGATTAACTGAATCTTTGACATCGTGATTCGACCAATAAATATCTTCATGGAATATGTAGGAACCACTATGGTCATCCAGGTTCCGCTATTGGTTATTGGACGGAGAGGTGTCTCGGTCATGTCTACATGATTCTCGAATCCATAGGGTTCACACGTTAACGTTCGGTGACGCTAGAGTACTATTGGGATATATATGTTGGTGACCGAATGTTGTTTGGAGTAGTTGATGAGATCTGGACATGACGAGGAACTCTGGAATGGTCCAGAGGTAAATATTCATATATGGGAAAGTTGTATTTGGGCTCCAGAAAGGTGTTGGGCACTTCCGACAGTGTACCGGGAGCACCGAAAGGGTTCGTCAACCAGGAGAGGTCCACCCACCCCGAAGGGGCACACGGGCTAGGAGGGAGGTGCACCAACCCCTAGTGGGATGGACCCCTTCCCCCCTAGGCCCATGCGACTAGGGTTGGTGGGAGGGGGAACCCTATGGGGCCTCCCCCTTTAGTTTGGGGGCAATCCCCCCTAGGGCCATCGCCCTCCCTTTGTGGAGGGGCTAAGGCCGGCACCCCTCCCCATTCCCCCTATATATAATGGAGGAGAGGGTGAGCAGCCACACCCAAGCCCTTGGTGCATCCCTCCCTCTCTCCCTACTCTATTTTCTCCTCTAATCGTGTTTTCGTAGTGCTTGACAGAGCCCTACAGGATAGCACCACCACCACCACACCATCATGCTATCGGAGATCACATCTACTACTCTACCATTGCTTGCTGGACCGAGGAGGTGGAGAGGTCATTGATCCGCACGCGTGCCAAACACAGAGGTGTCGTCTGTCCGACGCTAGATCGGATAGTATCGTGATTGGATCATGAAGAGTAATACTACATCAACCGCATTATACATGCTTCCACTTGACAGTCTACAAGAGTACGTAGACACACTCTCCCTCTCGTCGTTGCATCTCCATAGATAGATCCTGGGTGTTCGTAGGATTTTTTTGTATTCCATTCTTCGTTCCCCGCCAATGGCATCATGAGCTAGGTCTATGCGTAAATGACATGCACGAGTAGAACACAAATAAGTTGTTGTGTTGATGTTCAATTGCTTACCTCCCTTCGCTTATTTTTATTCAACAGTATCGTGGGATTAAGTGGCCAGGACCAACTTTACTTGTCCTCGCACAAGAGACCGGTTCCACCGACTCATATGCAACTTGTATTGCATAAGGTGGCTGGCGGGTGGTTGTCTCTCCACCTTTACTTGAATCTGATTTGACAAAGATGGTCCTAGTAGAAGGTTAAAAGGAAACTTGATTATCAATTTTTTGGCTTTGTGTAGGTAAGAACGGTTCTTTCTAGTTGCCCATAGCAGCCACGTAAAACTTCCAACAACAAGTAGAGGACGTCTAACTTGTTTTTGTAGGGCATGTTGTGATGTGATATGGCCAAGACGTGATTTGATATATGTTGATGTATGAGATGATCATGTTTTGTAATATTTATCATGACGTGCATGTCGATGATAACGACAATCGGCAAGAGTAATAGGGTTGTCTTCAATTTATTATATGACATGTGTGTCAATCATTAAACGCCATGTAATTGCTTTACTTTATTGCTATGCATTAGCAATAGTTGTAGAAGCAATAGTTGGCGAGACAACCACTTGACTACACGATGATGGAGACCATGATGATGGAGATCATGGTGTCATTCCAGTGACGATGGAGATCATGTCGGTGCTTTGGAGATGGAGATCAAAAGCACAAGATGATGATGGCCATATCATGTCACTTATTGATTTGCATGTGATGTTTATCCTTTTATGCATCTTATTTTCTTAGGGAGATGGTAGCATTATAGGATGATCCCTTCACTAAATTTCAAGATAAAATTTGTTCTCCCCAAGTTTGGACCATTGCGAAAGATTGTCGTTTTGAAGCACCTCCTGATGATCGGGTGTGATAAACTCTTTGTTCACATATAATAGGTGTAAACCAGTTTTTGCATGTGCAGAATACTTGGGTTAAACTTGACGATCCTAGCATGTCTAGACATGGCCTCGGAACATGGAAGACCGAAAGGTCAAACATGAGTCATATAGTAGATATGATCAGCATGGATATGTTCACAATTGAAGCTACATCATCTAGCGCGATGATAGGAATTGTTGTCACACCCTATGTTTGTAGCACATTGTTATGTTTGGGTTTATAAAATGTGGAGCCAACTAAAACTTTTTCATAGTGCTTGTGCTTGTTTGCTATGTTATTTGCTTGCTTGTTGATTGTGTTATATGGCACTCCTAGATTCTATTCCACTTCATCCTCATCTTTCTTGTTCCAAACCTCTTTCCTAATGATAATGCCATGTGAATAGTTCCCAAAAATATTTTTATCAAATTTTGTTTTAACTAAAAATGATTTATTTAATTTAAGTTTCCAAAACCCCCTGAAATGAGGTTTACACTGCAAGTCCTAAAATAAGGTGGACCCTTCTTTCCCAAAGGCTTTATTTCAAACCTACTATATGTATGACTTCCCAAAACCACCAAATAAGTTTTTTAAGATTATTTTCATAATTTATTTAAAGGCTTTTTCTTAAGTCCAGAAATGGTTTTTCCTAGGAAAAAATTACTTAAATGCTTTGGAAATATTTGAGAAAATTTAGAGAAACTCAGTGGACATATATTTTCCATATATATGGGTTTCAACACAAGGGCATGATCAAATCATAAGCAAAACCCCTCAAAACCCTTTCTGTACAAATCAAACTTTTGGAATATTTCTAAAATAAATATTCTCAATAAATTCCAGGAAAATTCCAGCAAGTCAAAACTATCATGAGTGATGATCTTGCAAAGTTTCATCTCAATCCAAGTTGATTTGGTTCATCAAACCATCCCAAAACCATTCCTGTCCAAAATCAAATTTGAGCAACTTTACATTGTGAAGTGTCTCCCCTTGGCCTCAAACTTTCTGGGAATGCTCTAATGGCCAAATAGTGATGATACACTAAGTGGTGCATCAAGGGTAAAAGCCTAGCATCAATGGATCTACAGGAATCTGATTCTGCTAATTTCTAGGGTTCATCAAATCTCCATTGTCAACTTTTTCCCCTTGAGCTCAAACTTGGTGAATCCTCTCATTTCTACCTAGCCTTTGACCCTGATAAATATCTCAGTAAGGTGGAAACATCTTCTTGTCCAAAACTCCATCAAACACCTTCTGGTGATTTTGTAAAACCAGCTTTTTCACCCCTATCTCTTTTACCCTTGCCCTCAAAACTTTACCACACCTTCGAGCAATGCCCAAGAACCCCCTGTAAAAATCCCAAGTCATAAGACCACTGTAAGGTGGGGTAAAACCCCCATTCTTCACCCTGGCAGCATCTTTTTCAATCCTCCCTTCCCATTTCTTTTCTCCTCTAGCTCTCCTTAGCCTCTAAGGCATCCAAGAGCATCTCCAGCCCCCCCAGGAGCTAGTGGACAAGGTGGGCACCCCAGAGCTCGCAGGCAGCAGCAATGTCGGCCGTACGCACGCTCTGGAGAGCGCTACAGTGCACTCCCGCACTGTGCCACCACCCAATGGTCGGCCCCGACAGCCTTGGGCCTCCCCCGCGTGTCCCCTGAGACGCCCTCGACGTCTTTGACACGGCAAACGGTCACCCCCTTCTCTCCCCTCTCTCCTCTGCCCTCCCCCGCGCGTGCCGAGCGCCGCCTGGCTAAGCGAACCTGCAGCCTCGCACGCGCGAGCTTCTCTCCCCTCTCTCCTCCTTCCCTCTGGTCGTGGGCGACGCCCAGGAACGCCGCGGACCCCTTCTCTCCCTTCCCCGATCCCTCCAGCAAGCGCCACATCCTCGCCGGTGCACGGGTCCATGGTGGTCCGCCCTCTCCCTCTATTTAAGCCCCCGGGCATCTCTCTCCCCTCCCCTGGCCCCCTCTCATCCTCCATAGACCTCCCCGAGCCCCCTTTGGAGCCCCCCGAGCACTAGTGCTCGAGATCGACCGAAGCGCCGCCGTGGCGGAGCTCCGTCGATCTCAGGACACAGGCCTGCTGCAGCACTCCTCTCCCCTCCATCGAGCTCGTAGGGTCCCTCTGACCTCTTCCCCTCTCCTCCCCGTCCATTTCCTATAGAGGAGCACCATCCGCGACCCCTCGCGAAGCCACCTCCGCCGCGGGTGCTCGCCGCCGGCATCTCCGGCAACCTCCGGCCTCCCTTCGACTTCCCCTGGAACGGCGACAGCCCCCTGAACCCGTTTCCGCCTCCAGATCCCCTCGCCGCGCCTCCCTTCGCCGCCAGTGAGCTCCTCCCCTTCCCGTCCCGAGGTGGGAGAAGGAACCGACAGGTGGGGCCCACCTGTCGGCCTCTCTTCCGTCTCCCGTGGTCTCTCTCTCCCTCGAGTCGCTGACGACCGGGCCCCGCGCGTCAGGTTTGAACCTGACCGTGCGCGAGGCCGGTTGGCTGGCCAGCTGGGCCGGCCTAGCCTCTAGCCGCCCCTGGCCTAGGTCCCAGTGGCCTTTTCCTTTTCTTTTTTCCTTTTTCTTTTTCTATGGACCTTGCAAAAATCCCACATAACCCAAAATAAATCCTATGACAAAACTTTTTGCACCTAAATTCCTAGAATAGTTCCTAGAATTTAATAGCGCCATCTGTAAAAATGTTTGAAAATATTTTTAGTACTGCTTTATTTTAAAACCTATATTTGGGCACCTTTTTGCCTTTGTTAATTTATTTCCAAAATGTTTTTCACAAAAAAACTCTAGGAGAGTATTTTTAGTATGACATTTAGTATTTATCAGAGTAGGTTAACATTTTTGGTAGTAGATTGAGTGCTCTATTTTGTGTGATTGCTTATTTTTATCGCTTTATTTCGCGACGAGAGATTACGCTATTGACGAAGAAGTTGGACCCGAAGACTTCGAAGACCCCGGAGACTTTGTTAAGCCAGGCAAGCAGCCCTTTGACCATGATAAGAAACCATTTTTATTGCATGTCATATAGCACTTTACTTTCATCATAATTGATCATGTGATGTGGTGTTCCCCTTTCGCTGGGATGCCTCCGTACCTTTCCATTGACACTTGCATCATGCATGACCCTACCACCTTATGAGGGTTGTGCGGGTGGGTGTAGTTAGGATGCTAGTAGATGCTACACAAGGGGGATCGGGATTTATGCATAGTAATGGGAGGAAAGAAATGATTTCAAAGACTTTTCGATAATCCCGTCGGGTGCCACTAATGCCCGAGGGAGATGATGAGAAGATGGTGACAACTTGAGAAAGAAGTGGTGTGCGGGAGCAAGTTGAGATTGTGTTTTTGAAAATGGATTAGATTTAAGATTTTTCGACCATCCTAACCTTACATGCGCAACCACGATACCCCTTATGGGATGGGGCTTTGTTGATTACCTTGGCGGGTACTGGCAAGGAGCCTGCATTACTAGTGGCGGGAGTGGCGTGGTCACTCTCGATACGGGGTCGTACCGGTATGTACGATTATGTGTTGTCTTTACATGCACCGGGCACACCGTTGGTCCCCTCACGGATGGTACGATTAGAGCGAGGCTCGTGTGATGTACATCATGAGGGCTGGGTACCAATCGAGTGGACTCTTTGTTTAGTATCGCTAAGGGAAAGTCATTGTTTGGGTGCTTACCTCGGGTATGTTACATACCGCGACTCGTGGATGACACGGAAGTTCCCCGAGTCTTGTGGGTAAAGTGTGCAACCTCTGGAGAGTGTAAAACTATTCGAATAGCCATGTCCACGGTCAAGGACAGTTGGGTGGTGCTGCTTAAACTACGTCCGGATGTTTTTGTGAAACTTGGTGTGAGAATGGTTGTGATGGTGACAAGAGGTCACATGAGCTGAGTCCGATGACTTATCAAGGGAATTAAACTAAGTCCGATGGCTTAGCACGATGAATGAACATGAGATGTTCTACCCCTACTTATGGTGATAACTGTCACTTGTTCACATGGACATCTGTTAACTGTTGGTGGATGCTTACTAGTTACTTGAACATGTCATTTGCCTACAAAATTAGCTTTTCGCAAACTTACCTACTTAGTGCTATATCATGCATCATTGTTACCCTGTTCCACAACTTGGGTTGCTTGCGAGTACATTGAAAGTACTCATTGGCTTGCCACTGGTTATTTAATTGGCTAGGCATGGAAGAACATGAGTATGTTGAAGAGTTCATTGGAGACGAACATGCAAACTAGGACGCTTGCCAGTCAGAATGCATGCAGGTTAAGGCAGATGGCATGGGTTCACCGTTTCGACCGAGATTTCCGCTGCTTGTTCTAGTTTAAGTGTTTGGCCCTTGTGGCCCTATGTAATACTAAGACCTTCGTGGTCATTATTTGTGTAAGACGTTAAGTGTGTATGTAAGACTCTTGTTATTCAGCTTCTGTGTGTTCAATGAGCATTGATCTCTGGGATCACTATGCACATGCATTTGGTGATCTCGACTTATGAGTCGGGGTCCCCATAGAGCTGGTATTAGAGCCGTCCTGACTGTAGGAAGCCCTTAGTTAGCATGGACGTTAGACATGATGATAAAAGTCATTTTCAAAACTACACCTAGCATTGGAACTTAGGAATTTTGCACTTTTTACCTCTCCTATGCTTCACACAACACTCTGTTGACTCTCCTCCTTTCAAACCTTTGTAGATGGCCGTTGTACCCGAAGCCTTCCTGACATCCGGCTTTCCCTTACTCCTTGGGGATAGCCTGGAGAAGCGCCAATTTCGCCAACCACCCATTTTCCCCTACCACGAGCACTGGGTCGATGCCGTCACGAAGGAGTACCACGTGGATGTGGTCATGAAGTCAAACGACTCCCCTACTAGTTGGTTCTTTGAAGGACCACGGATGGAGACCATGATACTCGTAGTCGAGACAACTGCATGCAAGGCACTCCTACACCTTAGAGACATCATTCCAGAGATGGCTGACGAGCCAGCTACTCGCTACCTACCCTTTAGGAAGGATGACTTTGGCGAGGGTTGGACGCTGATTTCGACCAAGGAAGATGGCACACCACTCAGGTTCCAGACCTATTTCAGCCTCTCTGCTGATAGTCTGGTTCACAACTTGATGAAGGAGTCCGTGAAGCTTCGCGAGGAACTTCACCACACCCGGGAGCTACTTCGGCAAGCCAAGACGAAGCCAGACAAGATCAAGAAATATGGAGCCCCCAAGGAACGACCAGCTATCGCTTATCGAGGAGGAGTACCCCCAGCTAGTGATGCACCTGCGCATAGACATCGCATGAGTGCAAAGGAGTACCATGAGCTCTTCACCGACCCGCCTGCAAAGCATCGTCGGGATGGACCTCCTCGTTCCCCGACCCCTTCGACTAGGAACGATGCCCGTTTAGATGATAAACAGGAGGAAGACCCAGAGGAGCATGACTACGAGACCGAGCACTCCACCACCTGAGTCCGAGAACCCCTAGGGTAGGATCAGTCATGTATCCCTCATGCGAAGTTGAGTCCGTGTAATGGTTCATATGAAACCATGTGTGCTTGTTGTTTGTTTTGTTTTTTGTGTTCCGATGCAAGTCGCGTTTTTGCCTTAGGCAACATGTAAGCGACTCCATTGTCTATCTTAATATATGTTTTTGGTCCTTCAACCTTTGTTTCAACACACTTGCACTTGACCGACCCCCTTAGGCGTGCTTTACCGTTATTGCTTATCCTCTTGTCAATCCTAGTTGTTTAACTTGGCTGCTCCAAACAGGATGGTGACTGCTACCCGCAACAGCTCCTTCACCAACCCTGAAGTCGGCAACTCGAGCCAGCAACAGGGAGCTGGTGGGGTTGCTCACGCTAGAGGACACCAGGAGCAGCCACAAGGCAGCATTCCCCCGCCACCACCTCCACCGGAGAACATGACCATAGCTTAGTTTCTCCAAGTTCTCCGGGAGGAGCACAAAGCCAACAATGCTGCTATCCAGCAGATGGCTTAGGCCCTTGTGAACAACCAGCAGCAAGGCAAGAACAACAATGGCCACTCCATGCTGTCTGAGTTCATGAGGAACTCGCCTCCAACCTTCATCGAGACTGATGAACCATTGGATGCTGATGATTGGATCCGCACCATCGAGGACCTCCTTGCATTGGTCAACTGCAATGAGGATCATGAGAAGGTGCTTTATTCCTCTCACTGCCTCGGAGGTACCGCCCGAGCTTGGTGGGATGGATTCAAGCTCATGCAAGGAGAACGTGTGATCACGTGGAATGACTTCAAGGAAGGATTCTGCACTGCCCACATTCCTTCTAGGATCATGGCTATCAAGAAGAGAGAATTCCGAGCGCTGAAGCAAGGAAGTGGCTCTTTCAAGGAGTACCTGCAGAAGTTCAACATGCTGTCAAGGTATGCACCCGAAGATGTCAGCACAGAGGCTGCCAAGAAGGAACGCTTCATGGAAGGACTTCAGCAGGTCCTGCAGTATCAGCTCATCATCTGCGATTGTCGTACCTTCTTCGACCTGGTGAACAAGGCCCTCATGCTGGAAGACAAGCGTCATGCCATCGACGACACTCGCAAGCACAAGATGATCAGCAAGGGAAGCTCAAGTAAGTAGAAGCCTCGCCCCTGACAGCCAGCCCTAGCCAAGCCAACCTATCAGCCGCAACAGGCTAGACCTCCTACGCCTCGTCCGAGCTACCAGCCTCAGTAGTATGCCAATCCCAGGCCAGCCTACAACAACAACCCCAATAACAACAATGGTGGCAGAAACTTCAACAACAACCCTGGGCAAGTCGCTTGCTTTGGATGTGGTCAGCCAGGACACTTCTCTAGGCTGTGTCCCAACAAGAATCCAGATGCATCGCGCCCCAATGTGCCAGCTCAAGGTAAAGCCCGTGGAGCACCACCAAGGAACCCCACTCCCCGCAACCAGCCCAACAACGGCAAGGGTCGTGTGGATCACGTCACCATAGAGGAAGCCCAGGAAGACCCGAACGTCATACTGGGTACGTTCCTCGTCAACTCAACCCCAGCAACAGTATTGTTTGATTGTGGAGCCTCGCATTCTTTTGTCACCCAAAAGTTTGCACTAGAGAGTGGCATGAAGCCTACACCCCTGGGTAGCCGTATGTTGATATAGACCCCCGGTTCAATTATGATGTCTGGGATAGGGTGTAAGGGAGTGAAGATTCACATCAACGGGGTAGACTTCCTAGCAGACCTTATAGTTCTGGACTCACTAGGCTTGGATGTCATCCTTGGCATGAATTGGTTGACTAAGCACCAAGGCATGTTAGACTGTGCCAAGAGGATTGTCACCATGACTAATAGCCAAGGAGTGGAAGTCAAGTATGTCCCCAACCCTACCTCCACTCAAGCCCCTCAGGCCAACTGCCTATCGGGAGTTGAGTTGGATCAAGTGCCAGTGGTATGTGAGTACCTGGATGTGTTTCCTAATGAGCTGCCCGGAATGCCTCCTGGCCGCGACATCAAGTTCATCATTGAGGTTATGCCCAGATCAAGGCCTATCTATAAGAAGGCCTACAGGATGGGATCCGAAGAGTTGGCTGAATTGAAGAAGCAACTAGCAGAGCAGCTCAGAAAAGGATTTATGCGCCCTGGTGCCTCTCCTTGGGGATCGCCTGTTCTATTTATGTCAAAGAGGGACGGAACTATCAGACTTTGTGTCGATTACCGTTCTCTCAATGAGGTCACAATAAAGAATAAGTACCCACTCCCCAAGATTGAAGACCTGTTTGATCAGTTAAATGGAGCCAAGGTGTTCTCCAAGATCGATCTCAGGTCTCGGTACTATCAGCTGAAGATCAGACTCTAAGACATTCCGAAGATGGCATTTGTAACCCGGTATGGAATGTATGAATACACAATCATGTCATTTGGGTTAACTAATGCCCCTGCCTACTTCATGTACCTCATGAATAAGGTCTTCATGGAGTACTTGGACAAGTTCGTTGTTGTCTTCATTGATGACATACTTGTCTTCTCCAAGTCTCAAGAAGAACATGAGGAACACTTGAGATTGGTCCTAGAAAAGATTCGAGAGCACCAGCTTTATGCTAAGTTCAGCAAGTGTGAATTTTGGCTACATGAAGTCGGATTCTTGGGTCATGTGTTGACCGTAGAAGGATTATCGGTGGATCCTGCCAAGATTGAAGCCGTGACTGAATGGCAAAACCCAACCACCGTGAAGGAAGTTAGGAGCTTCCTCGGACTCGCGGGATATTACCGCAAGTTCGTGGAAGGGTTCTCAAGCATTGCCCAACCCATGACCCAGCTTTTGAAGAAGGACAAGAAGTTCGAGTGGACAACTAAGTGCTAGGAAACCTTCTAGGAGCTCAAGAAGAGATTGACCACATCCACAGTTTTGGCCACCCCTCATATTCACAAGGAGTTTGTGATTTATTGTGATGCATCAAGAACCAGACTTTGAGGTGTTCTGATGCAAGAAGACAGAGTCGTAGCATATCTGTCCAGACAACTATGTCCTCATGAAGAGAACTACGCAACTCATGATCTCGAGTTGGCAGCCGTGGTTCATGCCTTGAAGACACGGCAACATTACCTTCTGGGGAAGTGATGTGAGATATTCACAGACCATAAGAGTTTGAAGTATATCTTCACTCAAAGGGAATTGAACATGAGGCAGCGAAGATGGTTGGAATTGATCAAGGATTACGACCTCAGTGTTCAATACCACCCCGGAAAGGACAATGTGGTAGCAGATGCCTTAAGCAGAAAGGCTTGTTCCTCGAATGCTATGATTAAGGAAAGGCTGCCTGCCCTGTATGAAGAGCTTGAGAGCTTCGGCTTGGAACTGGTTGCACCAGGATTCCTTGCCAACCTCGAAGCAAAGCCTACCTTGATGGATGATATCAAGGAAGCCCAGAAGGGGCATGAGAGCATTGAAGGCATCAAGAGGAAGATCAAGGCAGGCAAGGCCCCAGGATTCTCGATGGACGAACAAGGAATTGTATGGTTCAGGACTCGCATTAGCGTACCCAACAAGGAAGATCTCAAGAACCTGATCTTGTAAGAAGCTCATGACACTCCCTACTCCATCCATCCTGGAGGGACCAAGATGTATCAAGACGTTAAGGCAAGATTCTGGTGGCATGGCTTGAAGCGGGAGATAGGCACGTTTGTTGCTAAGTGTGACATATGCCAGAGAGTTAAAGCTGAGCATCAGCAACCCGTTGGACTATTGCAACCTCTCAAAGTGCCTGAATGGAAGTGGGATAAAGTCAGGATGGATTTCATCACCGGTTTACCAAGGTCAAGCAAGGGACATGATTCCATTTGGGTCATTGTTGATCACCTGACCAAGGTAACCCACTTCATCCCTGTCAGAACCACCTACGATGGAAGCCATCTCGTGAACCTCTACATCAACCGCATCGTGAGTCTTCACAGAGTTCCAAAGGAGATTGTGTCCGATTGAGGAACGCGGTTCACCTCAAGATTCTGGAAGAAGTTTCAAGAAGCTATGGGAACCAAGCTCTCCTTCAACACTGCTTTTCATCCCCAGACCAACGGGCAAACAGAACGAGTGAATCAGATACTCGAAGATTGCTCCGCACTTGTGTTTGGCATATGGAGCCAAGTGGGAAGATTGCCTACCATTTGCTGAGTTCTCCTACAAAAACAACCATTAGTAAAGTCTTCAGATGGCACCATTTTGAGGTGTTGTATGGACACAAGTGATGTACTCCCCTCAACTCGTCAGAGACCGGAGAAGGATTAACTTTTGGACCGGACATCCTCTTCGAAGCCGAAGAGCAAGTTCAACTTGTCCGAGAGCGCCTTGAGACTGCCAAGTCAAGACAGAAGAGCCACACCAACTCTCACCACCGAGAACTGAACCTCAACGTTGGAGATTATGTCTACCTTCGTGTCACGCCTCTAAAAGGAACCAAGCGTGTCCACGTTAAAGGGAAGCTTGCACCAAGATTCATCGGCCCCTTCAAGATCATCGCAAGACGAGGAAAAGTTGCCTATCAAATGGAGTTACCTCCCGAACTGTCAGATGTGCACAACGTCTTCCATGTGTCACAACTCCGAAAGTGTCTGCAAGTTCCCAACCGCCCCGACCTCTACAAGGAGATCGACCATCAAGCCATCGATCTTCAGCCAGATCTCACTTATCATGAGAGGCTAGTTCGCATTTTGGATGAAGCCTCAGTGCTGCACCTGAAGCCGCACCATCAAGTACTTCAAGGTCTAGTGGAGCAACCACGCTGAAGCTGAAGCCACATGGGAGCGTGAAGATTATCTTAGATCGGAGTTCCCACATCTTTTTAGCGCTTAGCCTAGGAATCTCGGGGATGATATTCTTGTAAGGGGGGAAGGTCTGTCACACCCTATGTTTGTAGAACATTGTTATGTTTGGGTTTATAAAATTTGGAGCCAACTAAAACTTTTTCATAGTGCTTGTGCTTGTTTGCTATGTTGTTTGCTTGCTTGTTGATTGTGTTATATGGCACTCCTAGATTCTATTCCACTTCATCCTCATCTTTGTTCTCCCAAACCTCTTGCCTAATGATCATGCCATGTGAATAGTGCCCAAAACTATTTTTATCAAATTTTGTTTTAACCAAAAATGATTTATTTAATTTAAGTTTCCAAAACCCCCTGAAATGAGGTTTGCACTGTAAGTCCTCAAATCAGGTGGACCCTTCTTTCCTGAAGGCTTTATTTCAAACCAACTATATGTATGACTTCCCAAAATCACCAAATATTATTTTTTAAATATTGTTTTCATAATTTATTTAAAGGCTTTTTCTTAAGGCTAGAAATGGTTTTTGCTAGGAAAAAAATATTTAAATGCTTTGAAAATATTTGAGAAAATTTAGAGAAACTCACTGGACATATATTTAACATATATATGAGTTTCAACACAAGCGCATGATCAGATCATAGGCAAAACAACTCAAAACCCTTATTGTTCAAATCAAACTTTTGGAATATTTCTATAAGAAATATTCTCAATAAATTCCAGGAAAATTCCAGCAAGTCAACACTATCATGAATGATGATCTTGCAAAGTTTCATCTCAATCCAAGTTGATTTGGTTCATCAAACCATCCCAAAACCATTCCTGTCCGGAATCAAATTTGAGCAACTTTACATTGTGAAGTGTCTCCCCTTGGCCTCAAACTTTGTGGGCATGCTCTAATGGCCAAATAGTGATGATACACTAAGTGGCACATCAAGGGTAAAAGCCTAGAATCAATGGATCTACAGGAATCTGATTGTGCTAATTTCTAGGGTTCATCAAATCTCCATTGTCAACTTTTCCCCTTGAGCTCAAACTTGGTGAATACTCTCATTTCTACCTAGCCTTTGACCCTGGTAAATATCTCAATAAGGTGGAAACATCTTCTTGTCCAAAACTCCATCAAACACCTTCTGGTGATTTTGTAAAACCAGCTTTTTTACCCCCATCTCTTTTACCCTTGCCCTCAAAACTTTACCACACCTTCAAGCAATGCCCAAGCACCCCCTGTAAAAATCCCAAGTCATCAGACCACTGTAAGGTGGGGTAAAACCCCTATTCTTCACCCTGACAACATCTTTTTCAATCCTCCCCTACCCATTTCTTTTATCCCCTAGTTATCCTTAGCCTCTAAGGCATCCAAGAGCATCTCCAGCCCCCCAGGAGCTAGTGGACAAGGTGGGCACCCTAGAGCACGCAGGCAGCAGCAATGCCGGCCATACGCATGCTCTGGAGCGCGCTACAGTGCGCTCCCACATTGTAGCCGCCACCCAATGGCCGGCTCCGACAGCCTTGGGCCTCCCCCGCATGTCCCCCGAGATGCCCTCGGCGTCCGTGACACGGCAAACGGTCGCCCCCTTCTATCCCCTCTCTCCTCCGCCCTCCTCGCGCATGCCGAGCACCGCCCGGCCCATCCAACCCGTAAACTCGCACGCGCGAGCTTCTCTCCCCTCTCTCCTCCTTCCCTCTGGTAGTGGGCGACGCCCAGGAACGCCACGGACCCCTTCTCTCCCTTCCCCGAGCCCTCCAGCAAGCGCCACATCCTCGCCGGCGCACGGGTCCATGGTGGTCCGCCCCTCCCTCTATTTAAGCCTCCCGGGCATCTCTCTCCCCTCCTTTGGCCCCTCTCATCCTCCATAGAACGCCCCGAGCCCCCTTTGGAGCCCCCCGTGCACCAGTGCTCAAGATCGACCGAGGCACCGCCACGACGGAGCTCCGTCGATCTCGGGATACAGGCGTGCTTCGGCACTCCTCTCCCCTCCATCGAGCTCGTAGGGTCCCTCCGACCTCTTCCCCTCTCCTCCCCGTCCATTTCCTATAGAGGAGCACCATCGGTGACCCCTCCCGAAGCCACCTCCGCCGTGGGTGCTCGCCGCCGGCAGCTCCGGCCACCTCCGGCCTCCCTTCGACTTCCCCTGGCACGGCGGCAGCCCCTTGAACCCATTCCTGCCTCCAGATCCCCTCGCCGCGCCTCCCTTCGCTGCCAGTGAGCTCCTCCCCTTCTTGTCCCTAGGTGAGAGAAGGACCCGATAGGTGGGGCCCACCTGTCGGCCTCTCTTCCCTCTCCCGCGCTCTCTCTCCCCCCCGAGTCGCTGACGACTGGGCCCCGCGCGTCAGATTTGAACCTGACCACGCGCGAGGCCGGCTGGCTGGCCAGCTGGCCCAGCCTAGCCTCTAGCCGCCCCTGGCCCAAGTCCAATGGCCTTTTCCTTTTCTTTTTCCTTTTTCTTTTTATGTGGACCTTGCAAAAATCCCACATAACCCAAAATAAATCCTATGACAAAACTTTTTGCACCTAAATTCCTAGAATAATTCCTAGAATTCAATAGTGCCATTTGTAAAAATGTTTGAAACTATTTTTAGTACTGTTTTATTTTAAAACCTATATTTGGGCACCTTTTTGCCTTTGTTAATTTATTTCCAAAATCGTTTTTACAACAAAACTCTAGGAGAGTATTTTTAGTATGACATTTAGTATTTATCAGAGTAGGTTAACATTTTTGGTAGTAGATTGAGTGCTCTGTTTTGTATGATTGCTTATTTTTATCGCTTTATTTTGCGATGATAGATTGCGTTGTTGACGAGAAGTTGGACCCGAAGACTTCGAAGACCCCGGAGACTTTGTTGAGCCAGGCAAGCAACCCTTTGACCATGATAAGAAACCATTTTTATTGCATGTCATATAGCACTTTACTTTCATCATAATTGATTATGTGATGTGGTGTTCCCCTTTCAGTGGGATGCCTCCGTACCTTTCCATTGACACTTGCATCATGCATGACCCTACCACCTTATGAGGGTTGTGCGGGTGGGTGTAGTTAGGATGCTAGTAGATGCTACACAAGTGGGATCGAGATTTATGCATAGTAATGGGAGGAAAGAAATGATTTCAAAGACTTTTCGATAACCCCGTTGGGTTCTACTAATGCCCGAGGGAGAGATTATAAGATGGGTGACCACTTGAGAAAGAAGTGGTGTGCCGGAGCAATCTGAGATTGTGTTTTTGAAAACGGATTAGATTTAAGATTTGTCGACCGTCCCAACCTTACATGCGCAACGACAATGCCCCTTACGGGACGGGGCTTTGTTGATTACCTTGGTGGGTACTAGCAAGGAGCCCACATTACTAGTGGCGGGAGTGGTGTGGTCACTCTCGATACGGGTCATACCGGTATGTATGAGCATGCGCTGTCTTTATAGGCATCGGGCACACCGTTGGTCCCCTCACGGATGGTACGATTAGAGCGACGCTTGTGTGATGTACATCGTGAGGGCTGGGTACCAATCGAGTGGACTCTTTGTTTAGTATCGCCAAGGGAAAGGCATTGTTCGGGTGCTTACCTCGGGTATTTTACATATCGCGAGTTGTGGATGACATGGAAGTTCCCCGAGTCTTGTGGGTAAAGTGTGCAACCTCTGGAGAGTGTAAAACTATTCGAATAGTCGTGTCCACGGTCAAGGACAGTTGGGTGGTGCTGCTTAAACTACGTCCGGATGTTTTTGTGAAACTTGGTGTGAGAATGGTTGTGATGGTGACAAGTGGTCACATGAGCTGAGTCCGATGACTTAGCAAAGGAATTAAACTAAGTACGATGGCTTAGCATGATAAATGAACATGAGATGTTCTACCCCTACTTATGGTGATGTCTGTCACTTGTTCACATGGACATCTGTTAACTGTTGATGCATGCTTACTAGTTACTTGGTCATGTCATTTGCATACAAAATTAGCTTTCCGCAAACTTACCTACTTAGTGCTATATCATGCATCATTGTTACCTTGTTCCACAACTTGGGTTGATTGCGAGTACATTCAAAGTACTCATTGGCTTGCCACTGGTTATTTAATTGGCCAGGCATGGAAGAACAGGAGTATGTTAAAGAGTTTGTTGGAGACGAACATGCGAACTAGGACGCTTCCCAGTCAGAATGCCTGTAGGTTAAGGCAGATGTCATGGGTCCACGCTTTCGACCGAGATTTCTGCTGCTTGTTCTAGTTTAAGTGTTTGGCCCTCATGGCCCTATCTCTGTAAGACTAAGACCTTCGTGGTCATTATTTGTGTAGACTTTAAGTGTGGATGTAAGACTCTTGTTATTCATCTTTTGTGTGTTCAGTGAGCATTGATCTCTAGGATCACTATACACGTGCATTCGGTGATCTCGACTTATGAGTCGGGGTCCCCACACTTGTTTTGGTGAATTTGGATCATGTAACACTTAGACAACCTCAGGGATATTGATTTATGTGGGAGTTAAGTAATTTGATTAATTGAACTAATTATCATGAACTTACTCTAAAGTTGTCTTTGCAAATTATGTTGTAGATCAACTGATCGCGCAATACTTCCCCTCAATTTTAATGTGTTCGTAGAGAAAGCTAAGTTGAAAGATGATGGAAGTAACTATGCAGACTAGGTCCGTAATCTGAGGATTATCCTCACTGTTTCACAAAAGGCTTATGTCCTTGATCCACCACTCAGTGTGACACCCCCTCCAGCATCGTTTGTGGATGTTATGAACCTCTGGTAGGCACGTTCTGATGACTACTCAATAGTTAAGTGTGGCATGCTTTACCGATTAGAACCAGGGCTCCAAAGACGTTTTGAATGCCACCGAGCATATGAGATGTTCCAGGAGCTAAAATTGGTATTTCAATCTCATGCCCACAATGAGAGGTATGAGACCTTCGATAAGTTCTTTGCCAGCAAGATGAAGGAGAATAGCTCACTCAATAAGCATATACTCGTAATGCATGGGTACTACAATCGCTTGAATAAATTGAGAGTTGAGCTACCAGCTGAGACGGTTGTTGGCAGACTTCTCCAGTCACTGTCACCCAGCTACAAGAGCTTCATGATGAACTATAACATGCAAGGGGTGGATAAGACAATCCCTGAGCTCGTTTTATAAGTCTCGGACCGCCTAAAGTAAACGACTCATCCTTGGGGGCTACTGCATTCCATGGTTGACTAAATTCTATAAAGTTCCATGCAGTTGTAAGAATCCACATGGCACTTGGGGGATAATGTACAATATTTCTTTGATATACAACAGGAAAACTCGGCTATCTCAAAGAGATAAGCCAGCCCTTGGGGGCCACTGGCTCTAAAATTACAAATATAAGATATCAACTATTTCCTTACGTGTAAGACTCGGCTCTCTCAAAGAGATAAAACGGACCTTGGGGCTACAGTTGGCATTTTCTATCTCCTACGTATTACAAAGTTTGGCTCATTATTATCATAATAACCCGGCCCTTGGGGGCTACGATCGGTTCTTACAAACTACAATGAAGGACCAGCTCACTATTTTCAATACTAAGTAGGTACTTGGGGGCTATAAGAGTATAAGATAAACAAGATAAAGGTAAAGTTTTACCTCATATTTGTTTCTTCAAGGTGCTGACCAAGTTCATCTCAATTTCCCGGCTCTCCGATAGCCAGGTCGGATATTGCTTGAAGATGTTGTTAGTGTCAAGGGCAGAGAATTCTGGAAGCTCCAACTTTGCTTTCCCTTTCTTCGACATCTCCGGCTCATCTTTAGCTACAACCATAGCCAAAGCAGATGAAGTTCCAGGAGCTTGGAAAACTTCTTTCACAATGATTACCTCTGAGTTATCCTTAGTGGCCATGGAGTTACATAATCCATGTTGGGCACATGACTCACAAAATGAGAAGGACCTGGCGATTAAAAAGCCATTTCAGACGCGCCTTGGTTATCAGTTGTCGTTTCCATATTAACTAGCTCATCAGCGTCGGCCATCTCCACTTCAGGGCCCGGATCAGCACCCATGTCCGGATTATTTTCACCAGAAGGCTCAATGAGTGGCCACCTCATCTAATAGCGGGTTTGGGATATGGTGATCTGCGGCAACGGAGGATGACCCAACTGTTTGTTTCCTCAAGACTGCTTTGGTTCTGCAGTCATCAAACCAAATATTAAATTAAGGAAAAGACAAGTAATGGTGAAGCAAAATGAACTCGGGTCAAATGAAAATTACCCATTGTTGATGGTAAAAGCCGGAAGTTGTGTCGATATTGAGTCGCGAGTATAAGGTGGCGATTCCTGATAAAGCGAATTACAAGGGCTAAGAGGTTTCTTAAAAAGGCCGGCTTTCGAACGAGAGGCAGTCCGACTCTGTGGCATCTCAACGTGTTGCCTACGTGCGGTCAGGTCAAGAGATAAGTCAGGAGCCAACTCGCCCGTGCTACTTCGGGTCTTTCTCTTTGGCTGGCCGGTATGTTGAGTTTTCTTCAAAATGAAGTTTGGGCCTAAGTAAGCATCTGGGTGTGAAAACTTCACTTCCCCGACGATTCGTCTTGGCTTCCTTGGGATATACGTTCTGATGAGTTGGAGGAAATTGAAATTACCTCAACATTGCCAGCTTGATTAGTTTTGTTGTTATCCTCAGAAGAGGATGCATCATCAGGTTCAATAAATAAACGAATAAGAGAGTCGAGTTCTACCTCAGATTCCTCTCCCGAGGATGACTCATGAGCCGGGTCATCCATTCCACCTGATGAAGGACCAGGAGTCTTGGATGTGGATTTCGAAAAATCAGACTTGGCCCACAGTAATACAACCGAATAATAAATATGATGGAAAAAATGAAGTTGAAAAGAAACGAAACAAAGTTCACAAAATGCATAGTGGAGGAATCGCATTCTTCAAACAAAATGGAGCCAGCCCAGTCACACTACACTTCTCCTTTGAGTCTAAAAATAATTTTTTGGTAGCCTTGTTGATGTCGCCATCAGATAGCTCTTTACCGTTGAAGCTTTAAACATCTCTTAACTCTCTAGTGTAATTGTACATTAAGTCACCTCTAACACTAACGGGCTGGATATACCAGTTTATCCAACACCGGATCAGATCGATCCCAGTGAGGCCATGAGCAATCAGGGCCCTTAACTTTAAAATTACAAGCGCAAGCAATTTCCTTTCTTCTTCAGTTGTCCAACCCGAGGTTTCAACATTGGCACCAAGCTACTCCAATCTATAATTCGGCAAAGGATTGTGGCGTGCAAGGGTTGTGTTCTTGCGATAGAACCAACATTTGTTCGACCACTTGGGATGACTCACCAGTTTTGATTCACGGAAAGGATTGTTCTTCCTCTTTTGAACAAAGATGCTGCCAAGATCCACACCGGTACCATTTTTCACTTTGGTCTGGTGATTGAGGGAAAAGAACTCTCTAAAAAGAGTCACGGATGGCTCGATTTGGAGGTACACCTCGCAAAGTACTTGAAACTGATAGATATTGGTCGCCGAGTTGGGACCATTGTCTTGGGGCGTGAGGATGAAGAAATTCAGGAGGTCCCTGAAGAACTTTGAGTCGGGTGGCCGAAATCCTCTATGCAAGTGGTCTATGAAAAAAACGACCTCCCCTTGGTCAGGTTGAGGGGAGGATTCTTCTTTAGGCACCCACTAGCTAATTACATTTTGAGCCGGTTAAGGGCCCTGGGCTACAATATTTTCGAGAGCATAGATTCCTAGGATCTAATCCAACTACAAGCTTTGCTAGTCTTGGGAGGCATATTTATTGTCACAAATGAGCTACAAATGGAAGTAGGAAACATAAGTCGCCATATATTTGAGCCGCCTATGGAAGTATAAATTTTGGACAAAACACAATATAATAAGCCGGCTGACACATTAGTGATTTAAGGTGCAAAGATCGCCTAGTATTTCGTTAAACGAGCCGGGGCAATGGAGAGGTGGCAAATAATAAAGGTGAGCTGGATGCGTATGAGCCAACTAAATTTAAAAGAAAGGATAAACTTGGTAGTTTTTCCAACACACAAACAGCTTTCCCCAAAGCAGGGGAGTGGACAGATCTAATGGCTATGGTAAAACAGGAATAAAAGCCCTATAAATCAGCGTGATCACACGAAGTAAGGCATTTCCAGGATCTTGTGTGCATTATGTTACGGATCTGCAATTGTCTCTGGAGTAGAGCAGAGGCAAAACTAAAAAAATTGACAGATTAAACGGGGGTGATTGGATCTATATTAAAGCTCGACAGGGATTCATGGTTTCCGACAAACTCCGATGAACAGAAAAAGAACACTGAAACACTAATGGAAGGACCACTCACCTGACTTGAGGTAAATAAGATGTCGGAATGTGGTGCTACCGAGGAAGGGCCGCGTCCGAAGTAGGCAGATTCCAGTGGTAGTGACGGTTGAGATGCTTTCCTTTGTGGAAATGAACTCCAGCGAGCTCGAGATGTCATTGCGACAGCAAGAGGAAGGAGACGAGGTAAAAAAGTGAAAAGGGGAACCAGATGGCCTATTTATAAGGAGAAGGGCCCCGAAGCGACGCCCTAACAAATGGAACGACGCAGTAAATTTGTGGCTATAAATGCGCCTAGATTTTCACACCACACCGGATTTGGCTATTGTTTCAAAAAGATTCGTCATGATGGCTTGGGGATGATAGCGTTCAGCAGAATGATGTCATGGGGATATTTGATTGAAAAACATTAAATCTTTAAAAGCAAGAAGATAACCCGGTGGAAAGTTAACCCGAAAAGAAGATGAGGCTTGATTTGGTCTTCCCATCTGAAATGTTCTTATGGATTTACCATGGATGAGTCCAAATTAAACTAGGGGATAGTGTTGGCGATATACCCCACGGGTATGACTCTCCCAATATATGACCCGAGAATTGCTAGACAACCCATAAGGGAGATTTCTACCTGAAGATCAAGGCCCAGAAGGCGGTTTGTAATAAAGACGGCTCATGGGACGTCACGTGGTGGGCTGGCTCATGGGAGAAGATAGGAATATTCCTTTACTTGAGAAGCAAGATAAGTAGGTAGAATTAGATTAGGTCACGCGTTTTACTTCGACCCGGACTCCATTGTACCCTCAGAGCCTCGACCTGTATATAGAGGAGAGCCCCCGAGGTAGAAAGATCAAGTAAGAAGAAACCCTTGAGATTTGAGTTAGCGATTCCGTACCCTTGTAATCGAGATCATCATCAATACACACAAAGCAAGACGTTGGCTTTTACCTCCATCAGAGGGGCCGAACCTGGGTAAACTCGTCCCTCATTCCCGGTCAACCCCTTCAAGTCACCACCTAGTTGCGATGTCCTCATGCTTAAGTTCTCATATGAGGACATCTGTCATGACAAAACCATGCTAGTAAGGAAATATTTACTAAATTGGTTGTTTTTATCTCTACTTGTTACTATGGATAACCATCTTTTGAGTGGTTTGTTTGGGACGCCCACGCCACAAGCACAAGTGGTAAAAGAGGATCCACCTCCACCCACACCCGAGCCTCCTGAAAATGTTTATTATGAAATTCATGTCGGTGTTATTGAAAAATTTCTTGTTAATCCATATGCGGAAGATGGAACAATACATCATGACATGCACTTAATCTTTATGGATGAAATTTTTGGATTATTTAATCTTGTAGAATTCAGGGTATTAGGCAAAGAAGAAAGTGTGGATCATTTCTACCATGGTTTATGTTATATGGGTGCTAATTTAAGTGATGTTCCTTGCTCTATCTATCAAAGAATTATGCACGACATTTCACCCGTTGAGATAGAGGATACTAATTCTCCACTTGGGATTGTTAGAGATTTTAAAGTCTCGTGTGGTAAGATCAAATACCCTACTAATTTCTTAGTGCTTGACTCACATCAAGATATTTTTTGTCACGTTATATTAGGTAGAACCTTCATCAATACTATTAATAATGAAATTGATTGTGTCAAAGATAAAGTTTAGTCAAGTTTGGTGATGTATCTCATGATTTTAATTTTTCTAAGTTCACTAGAGAACCTCATGATAAAGAATTGTTTTCTAAAGATGATATTATTGGCCTTGCATACTATTTTTGTGCCTCCTACCGATCCTCTAGAACAATATTTGTTAGACCATGAGAATGATATGCAAATGAATGAATGAAATGAAGTAGAGGAAATATTCTTTAGACAAGAGCCTCTTCCTAAGCATAACTTGCTTTTTGAATTTTGGGAGATCCTCCCCCACCTAAGGGTGATCCTATGTTTGAATTGAAGACACTCCTTGATACTTAAAATATGCTTATATTGATGAAAAGAAAATATCATGTTATTATCAATGCTAACCTTCTAGTGCACGAAGATAAAAGACTACTTAAAATTCTAAAGAAACATCATGTTGCAATTGGATATACACCGGGTGATCTTAAAAGCATTATCCCTTCAATGTGTCAACAAAAATTCACATGGAACCTGATCCAAACCTGTTGTCGATCATCAATGTCGCTTAAATCCTAAGATGAAGAATCTTGTAAGAAATGATATATTAAAGCTCCTCGAAGTAGGTATAATTTATCGTATACATGATAGTAGATGGGTAAGTCATGTTGATTGTGTTCCTAAGAAACGTGGCATTACTGTTATTCCTAATGATAAAAATAAACTTATCCTACAAGGAGTTGTAACTTGTTATAGGATGGTAATTCATTTTATAAAATTAAATAAGGCTACTTGCAAAATATAAATATTTGTTAAATGTTAGAAAGATTGTCTAAGATATTAGATTTTGTTTCCTTGATGGATATTCTTGGTTTTCTCAAATATGTGTGCATCCTGAGGATCGGGACAAAACTACTTTTAATTATCCATTTGGAACTTATTGTCACACCCTGTGATGCTTGATTGACTTGTCATTTGCTTGCTTGCTTGTATGTGCCCCCAATTCACAATAATCCTCCTACTCTCAATACTCTTCTCCTTGATCAAAAACTTTCCCTAGTGATCATGCCATGTGTATAGGACATAAAACTATTTTTGTACAAATTTATTTTGACCAAAAATGCATTTATTAAAATTAGTTTTCAAAAACCCTAAGTTGATACTTGAACTACAAGTCCTCAAATTAGGGTATCTAATTCTTTCAAAAGTTATATTTGAAACCTATTATATATAAGACTTCCCAGAACCATAAAATATTATTTTTAAAGGTTATTTTCACGGTTTATTTAAAGGCTTTTTCTTAAGGCCAGAAATGGTCTTTTATATGGGAAAATTATTTTTATGTTTCACAAATATTTGAGAAAATTAAGGGAAACTCAGTGGGCATATAGTTTCCACATATATGAGTTTCAACAGTGGTCATGTTCAAAACATTGGAGAAAACTCCCCCAAAATCCTTTCTAGACATTTCAGGTATTTGAAATAATTCTATAAGAAATATTGTCAAATAAATCCAGGAAAATTCTAGAAAATCACATATGCCTCATGTGATCTTTACAAGTTTCATCTCAATCCAAATAGTTTTGGTTCAAAAAAGTGCCCCAAACCCTTTGTGTGCAGAACTTTGTGTTGCCAATTGTTGCCAATTGATTCAAACTTTGTGGACATGTTCTAATCCCCTAAATATGCATCTGGACCAAGTGGTGCATCAAGGAGAATAGTGTAGCTTAGTTGGACCGAATCAAATACATTTTTGTCCATTTATAGGGTTTGCAATTATTACATTGGCCACTTCCTCCTAATGAGCAGAAATTTTGTGGGGATGCCCATTTGATCCTAACCATCACTCATGTTAAATCCCATGGCAAGGAGAATCCATTAGCTATCTCAAATCCCCATCAAACACCTTCTAGTGCATTCTTGAGATCAATCATTGGATCCCCAAATGGGCTCTCCTTGAGCTGGACTTTTTACTACAGCTCCACCAAGACCCCCTCTGCCCCTGGTAACATTTGCAAGGTCTCAACTCCATTATTGGATGGGTGGAACAGCCTATTCTCGCGCCTGGACAGCAAGCAACTCCCTATATCTTAGCTTTACTCCCTCATTTCCTCTCTCCTATGCCTTTGCTTAGTTGATACGCCATCTAGGGCATCTCCTAAAGGCCCCAGACACTAGGAGACAACCGGAGAACACGAAGGCACGCTGATGCCGACCAAACAGGCGCTCTAGAGCATGTTGTCACGCTCTAGAGGGTTGACCTTGCACCGTACCTCCCCTCCCAACTATCTCGAGCCTCCCCGCGCCCCAGATGGAGCGTCTTGAGGTCCGCAACACGCTAGCGCAGCGGGCCCCTCCTCACTCTCTCTCCATTGCCCTCTGCAGCATGTGCCCAATGCCACCTGGCTCGGCTAGTGAGCGTGCGATCTCAGGGCCCGCCAGGAGAACGCCCTGCTCTCCCTCCCTTTCTCCTCTGCCCCATACAATGTCCACGAGTGCCAATGTGGACTCTAGCAATGCCCTCGACCCTGTTGTGCTCTATCCACGGCGAGCTCCAGCCATGGCTTTAAAAAGCCCCCCCAGACCACCCTCACCTCCCCTGTCGCTCTCCTTGAGAACCAATCAACCTCCTACTCCACCCAAACAACCCCCGGTACTCTTTGTGCTCAGGATCTAGCTCAATGCCGCCGCCTCAAGTCGTTGGCATTAGCATTGTAAGAGCCTCATCCACCCTTATTCTCTCCCGATACGGAACCCTCATGTACACCTGACCCTTTTCTCTCTCTCTCTTTCCTGTGCAATTTGAAGTCGAAGACGACTGCGACGACCACCTCCTGAAGCCTCCACCATGTCCGCTCATCTCCGATGATTACCTATGCTACAGCGGCTTCCACCACCTCCCAGGAACGTCGCCAGTGAGATCTGTTGTCCTCTGGCCAGAGTTTGACGATGACCTCATGGGGCCCGCTCGTTTCTCTCCCGTGTCTCTCTCTGGAATCCGGACCCCGTCCGCTAGGTTTGAACCTAGCGAGCATGCACGCCTCCGACTTGCGTGGCCTAGTTTGGCCTTGGGCCGGCCCAGCTACGGCAATGTGGCCCAATGGCTCTGCTGGCCTTTTTCTTCTTCCATTTTCAGCAAGTTGCCAAAAAATCCTCAAGTTCAAATAATTGTCCAAATCCAGTTATTCGAATTTCTAGAATCTTGTTTAAATCCAACCTATTTAATGCTACAACTTTCACTCCATTTGGACAACCTTCTTTGTAGTGTTCACAATTAAATCCTCATTCAGGTATTGAAATACACTCGTAAAAACCCTATATGTATTTCTGTCATCCCGACTCCAAGTCCAACAAATATAGTGTTTTTAGTTTGTAATCTACTATTTAACAAAAATAAGTTGTCATTTTTCTGAGTGTGTTTATTTTTCTATTATGGCTATGGCCTTATTTGTGCTAGTTATTTTGAGATGTTAGATTACGTGGTTGACGATGTAGTTGGACGAGAAGCTTTTGAAGCTTGAAGAATTGGTAGAGCCAGGCAAGCAGCCTTTGACCATGTAGATAAAACTACTTTGTGCATGGCATTATAGCATTTTAGTTGTTGCATGAAAATGCATGATGATGTGGTGGCAACCTTGCTTGGTTTCCCCTCATTGCATTCCTCGTTGATACTTGCATTTACATGACTCTACCTTCCGCTTAGAGTTATGTGGGTGGGAAGTAGCTAGGATGCTAAGTAGTTGCTACCTAGGTAGGATGGGGATATGCATCGAGATGGAAACAAAATGTTTTGCCAAAGACTTTTCGAAAACCCCATCGAGTGCCATTAATGCATGAGGGAGAAATTGATCTAGGTAACTAGTTGATAAAGAAGTGGTGTACCAAGCAAGTTGTGTGTGTGTGTGTTTTCAAAAATAGATTAGATTTAAGATTTGTCGACCATACCCAACCTTACATGTACGACCATAATACCCCTTATGGTACGGGGCTTTGTTGATTATTGTGGTCGATGCTAGCATAGAGCCCGCATTACTAGTGGCAGGAGTGGCGTGGTCACTCTTGATATGGGGTCGTTCTTGAAAGGACGACTATGGTTGTTTTTATAGACACTGGACACACTGTTGTGTCGCCTCATGGATGATACGATGTTAAGCTTGTCTCATGTGATGTATATCATGAGGGTCGTTTACCAATGTGTGGACTCTTTGTTTACTATTTTCAAGGGAAAGATATTGTTTGGGTGCTTACCTCTTGTACTTGATGTACCACGAGTCGTGGATTTACACGAAGGTTCCCCGAGTCTTGTGGGTAAAGTGTGAAACTTCTACATAGTGTCAAACTATTCCAATCACCTTATCCACGGTCAAGGATAGTTGGGTGCTTCTGCTTAAACATTGTCCATTGTTTTACGAAACCTGGTGTGTGTGTGTGGGGGGGGGGGAATACATGAACTAAGTCAGATGACTTGATGAGATGGTTTAACTTGAGTTCTTCAAACTGTGTTTATGTTGATATTTGTAACCTCATGATGCATTATTTTACAAAATGTTATAAGATGATGTTGCATCAAAGTTAGCTTTCCGCAGAAGTACCTACTTAGTGTTATACAATGCATGATTACCTTGTTCCAAAACATGGGTTGCTTGCAATTACATTCAAAAGTATGCATTTGCTTGTCCCTGGTTATTTAATTGGACAATCATGGAAGCACATGAATGTGATGAAGAATATCTTGGTGAAGAACATGCGAATTAGGATGCTTCTTAGTTACAATGCATGTAGGGTTAAGGCAGATATCATAGCTCCAAGCTATCGTCGAAGATTTCTACTGCGACTGTTTATTTGATGTTTGTCCTTCATTTCCCTATCTATGTGAGACTTCACCATAATGGTCGTATTTGTGTAATACGCTATGTAATGGATCTAAGACTCTTGATATTCAGTTATGTCTATTCAGTGAGCATCGATCCTGGTATGAATGTCCACATGCATTTGGTGGCTTTGACTTATGAGTCGGGGTCCCTACGGAGCTAGTATCAGAGCCATCCTGACTTTAGGAAGCCTTAGTTAGCACGAACATTAGATAGGATAAAACTATTTTCAAAACAACCATACCTAGCAACCATATTCAAAAGTGTTTACACTTGTTATCTCTTCTAGCTTGTTTTCAAAACTTTACTCACTCTCCCCCCTTAGACCTTGTAGATGGTCATCATACCCGAGGACCTCCTAACCACCGGTTTTCCCTACTCCTTGAGGACAACCTAAAGAAGTGCGAGTTTAGCTGACCTCTCATTTTACTCTACCACGAGCACTAGGTTGATGCCACCACAGAGTACCATGATGATGTGGTCGTGATGGTGAAAGACTCGCCTAGCAGTTGGTTCTTTGAAGGACCACAGATGGAGACCCTGGTGATCGCAGTCGAGACGGCAGTACGGAAGGGACTTATCCACCTTCAAGACATTCTCCCAAAGATGGATTGTGAGCCAGCTACCTGCCACCTACCTTTAAGGAAGGATGATATTGGAGAGAGTTAGACGTTAGTCCCATCCAAGGATGATGGAACACCACCCAGGTTCCATCCCTACTTGGGACTCACCATCGACAGTCTGCCTCACAACATGATTGAGGAGTCCGTGAAGCTCTATAAGGAACTTCACCACACTCGAGAGCTACTCCGCCAAGCCAAGAAGAAGCCATGCATGATCAAGAAGGAAGCTGTCCCTGGAGGATGACCGTCTATCGCTTAAAGAGGAGTAGTACCACCAACCAGAGATGCATGTAGGGTTAAGGCATTGTCGGATGAGTGCGAAGGAGTGTCATGAGCACTTCACTGCGCCACTTGCTAAGCATTGTTAGGATGGACCTCCATGTTCTCCAACCCCTTCGACCGAAGATGACACCCGTATGGATGACGACAAGGGAGGAGACTCAGACGAGCATGAGTACGAGACCGAGAACTCACTAGTGCAGGGACATGCTATACATATCGTTTTTAACCCCTTTCCATGACGAATGTTTAAACCGCCGCCTTACCCGTGTGGGCGATAGGGGGTCCATCCCACACGACATGAAAAGGTTGTCAGCATTGGTGACAGATGGTGCAGACGTTCTGCCAAATATAATCGTGTGCAATGTAGGAACATATCGCACATGGTATATTTGGGTCATACGTGTGGGATTGGGGATCAATCACACACATCTATCACGAGTCAAACGCGTCTAATTTCTCATGGAAAAATGATGGTGTTTAACCTTTAACCGTTTGCGAACCATTAGCAAGCTTTGTTATACATGATATCATCGCGCACATTTCTGTCGGCGTTCTGGGAACGGGGGTACCTAGTCCTGCCTGCCTGCGGCCCAGGACATGGCCCACTTCATCAGGCATTGGAGGCGTGGCGCGGCATTACTCAAGACAAGTCCCTCACAAGGACCCTTCACTCACGAGGAAGAACGTCACCAAGACCAGAAAGGATGGATCTCCTCAGGCCCCATCCCGAGGGGCGGAGATCTCTATGCAAGGCCCGACCTCAAGAGTCAAGGGTGACGCAAGGAAGGACAGGTGGGCGCTAGTGCGTCAGGCGGCACAGTTTCCTCTTTGGTGTAAAGGGAGCAAGGACGTACACGGGTTCCCAAAGCGCCGCCCAAAGGTTTCCATTCTGGTGCAACAAGACCACGACCACCAGCCCCGCAGGGCGTACGTCATCGCCGAGCCCACCACTGCATCACCATCAACTACTTTGCAGGCGAAGACCGACTTTGGACAGCGCGCAGATGTACTCCTGTCCCCCTTCAAAATTGGTTGTTGTGGGATTTCATCCCACCATTGTGTTAAGGGAAGAGGACCCGGGCCAGCGCTATATATAGGAGCTAGGCTGCATCGTAGAGATGACCCCAATCCGATCCAACACTTAGCCACACAACACACCATCGCAAGGCAGGGAGGCAAGAACACACCTTGAGCCCCCCTCATGAGGCTCAAGCCCACTATACTAGTTCATCCACCAAAACCTCCACGAGTGGCAATCCACCAAAGCAGGAGTAGGGTATTACGCTTCGCAGCAGCCCGAACCTGGGTAAACTGCCATGTTCATCTTCTTCCTCGTCATCGAACGAGTTCGCCGTTGTGTCCATCAAGTAGCGAGAAAGGTTGGGTGACGTCGTAGGGAAACCTTCTCACATGCCTCTGTGTTCGAACCTCGAGGGTTTTGCGGAGCCCAAAATCCGACTTTTGGCGTGCCAAGTAGGGGGTGTGTTGAAGCACCCTCTCCAGCCGGCCCTCAATCCCTGATCCGGTGACTCCATGGCGGGCAAGATCTTCGGCACCAGCCGGCCCGTCGCGCGCGGTGTCACCGAGGCATGCGGGGCCGTCCATGTGGTCGCCTGCATCCTCGGAGGATCGCAGGCACCCTCCTTGAAACGTCAAGTCAAGCAGTTCCTCTGTCACGTGGGGGCGGTCCGGCCGTAGCCCGAGGTCACGCCACCCCGGGTGTGACCAGAGATCGACATCACCTTCGGCCCCAACAACCATCTGAAGGCGACGAGGGCCACCAAGGCGCTCCCCATCCTATGCACGCCGACCATATGCAACATGGCTGTCTCCAGGACTCTCATCGACGACGGTGCTGGCCTCAACATCATCTTCGTGGAAGCTTTCGACGCACCGTAGCTACCCCACAGCCAGCTCACGCCTTCGGGGCCCTTCGTCGGGGTGGCTGAAGGATTTGCCGTCCCCATGGGTTGTGTGCATCTCCCCGTCACCTTCGCCACCCGCTCCAACTTCCGCACCGAGCAGGTCGACTTCAACGTCGCCCACATCCACCTCCCATACAACGCCATCCCTGGCCACCCCGCGCTCGCCCAGTTCATGGTGTTGACGCACCCGGGCTACAATGTCGTCAAGATGCTCGGTGCTCGGGAGCGCCAGCATTCTCACCATACTGGGATGTGTCAAAGACGCGTCACACGTGCTCGGGCTTGCCTACAAGGCGGCGGCCACAGCGTGCCTAGCGCCAGGGGCGTCGCGTAGGCTGTTGAGCTCTCCGAGGGCGTCATCGACATCGCGCCAGTAAAAGAAGAAGCACTTGTTCTCCCGGAGTTGGTCGAAGATGAAGCGGGTGCCGGTGGATGAAGAAAACCCCGGTCCTACCTTCACCATCGGTGCCGACCTGCCCCGGGATCAAGAGGAGGCGTTTGTGGCATTCCTTCGCGCAAACAAGGACACGTTCATGTGGAGCGCCTCCGATCTGGTGGGGGTCCCGAGGGATGTGATCGAGCACCACCTCATGGTGTGCCCGAACGCCCGCCCGGTTAAGCAAAAGGGGAGAAGACAAGCGCTAGAGAAGCAGGTGTTCATTGGCCAGGAGGTCGACAAGCTGAAGGAGGCTGGGGTCATCCGGGAGGCACACTACCCGAAGTGGCTTGCCAACCCGATGGTTGTCCCAAAGAAGTGCGGGAGGAGCGTATCTGCGTCGACTTCACGAGCCTCAACAAAGCTTGCCCTCGGGAACCATTCCCGCAGCCACGCATCGACTAGATCATGGACACCACCGTGGAGTGCGACCTCCTATGCTTCCTAGACGCCTTCTCGGGCTACCACCAGATCAAAATGGCAGTATAGGATGTCGAGAAGACCGCCTTCCTCACCTCGTGCGGGATATTCTGCTTCGGGTAGTGTGCATGCCTTTCGGGCTGCGGAACGTTGGGGAAACCTTCCAGAGACTGATGCACATCGCCCTGGGGTCGCAGCTCGAGAAAAATGCAGAAGCTTACGTCGACGACATCATGGTAAAGTCCAAGGAGGCCAAGACCCTGATCAAGGATTTGGAGGAGACGTTCGCTAGCCTGAGGGAGGTGAATCTAAAGCTCAACCCCAAAAAGTGCGTCTTCGGAGTCCCCCGGGCAAGCTGCTTGGATTCCTGGTGTCGCACCAGGGAATCGAGGCAAATCCGGAGAAGATCAAAGCCATAAGCAAGATGAGCGTGCCCTGACCCTCAAGGAAATGCAAAAGTTGGCCGGATGCGTGACTTCCCTGGGGCGCTTCATCTCCAAGTTGGGTGAGCGGGCCCTGCCGTTCTTCAAGATCATGAAGAGAAAGGGGCCCTTTGAATGGACCCTGGAGGCAGACAGTGCCTTCGAGGAGCTCAAGCAATACCTCACGAGCCCGCCGGTGATGGTAGCATCCCGCCCTTGTGAGCCGTTGCTGCTATACCTGGCTGCCACCCCCACTCTGCTAGCGCTGCATTGGTGGCAGTCAGGGAAGAGCGGGTCGGCACCCATGTCGCATCACTGAGCACAGGCGGGGCCCCAGGCAAGGGGCAAGGGGGCTTGCAAGATCCCGTAAAGCCCGCTTCTCCCCATGCCGGAGCTCCTGAAGCCATCACCGCTCTGGAGGCCCCCGAAATGCACGATCCTCATGAGGCCTCACCTGCTCCAACGGCCCCTGAGGCGTCTAGTCCTCATGAGGTCCCGACCACTCCGACAGCCCTCGGGGCGCCCAAGATTCATGAGACCGCCATGAGACAGGACGTCATAGAAGACCTCACCCTCGTCGAACACCCGGTCTACTACGTCAGCATGGTTTTGCAGGACACACGCTTGTGCTACCCCATGCAACATAAGCTCCTACTAGCGCTCCTTGTCGCTTCAAGAAATTTGTGCCACTACTTCCAAGGGAAGCCCATCAAGGTCGTGTACGCATACCCCTTGGAGAAGGTCTTGCACAACCCCAACGCGGCGGGAAGGGTCGCTGAGTGGAATATCGAGCTACAGGCCTTCAACATAGAATTCAGCATGACCAGGGTCATCAAAGGGGCGGCCTTGGCAGACTTCATGGCGGACTGGACAGACACCCGTGATCGGGGGCTGGACGAGAGTCAATCCCTCACCCCCGGCAACGAGACGCCAGACGGGTGGGCCATGCATTTTGATGGGGCCTTCACACGCATGGGGGTTGGGGCAGGAGTTGTTCTCACCTCCCTAGCAGGAGACAAGCTCTAGTATGCCGTACATCTCTTTTTCTAGTGCGGGGAGAAGGTATCCAACAGCATCGCAGAGTACGAGGGCCTCATCGTGGGCCTTAAGGCAGCGGTGGCCTTGGGGTCCGGTGCCTATCCGTCATGGGCGACTCTCAGCTCCTCGTCAACTTCTCCAACAAAGAGTATACACACAAGGATGAGCACATGGAGGTCATAACCCATAAGTATAGGGGATCAGTTGTAGCCTTTCTTGGTAAGTAAGAGTGTCGAACCCAACGAGGATCTTAAGGTAGAACAAATATTCCCTCAAGTTCTATCGACCACCGATACAACTCTACGCACGCTTAACATTCGCTTTACCTAGAACAAGTATGAAACTAGAAGTACTTTGTAGGTGTGACAGGATAGATTTCCATGATAATAAAAACACGTAAATAAAAATAGGGGCTACTTAGATAAAGTAACAATTAAGTTAGTTCAACGAGTGTGGAAAAGTGGTGGTAGGAGTTGCGGCATTGTCCCTAGGCAATCGATAACTAGACCGGTAATCATTATTGCAATTTTATATGAGGGAGAGGCATAAGCTAACGTAATTTCTCTACTTGGATCATCTGCACTTATGATTGGTACTCTAGCAAGCATCCGCAGCTACTAAAGATCATTAAGGTAAAACCCAACCATAGCATTATAAGGTATCAAGTCCTCTTTACTCCCATATACAACAACCCACCTACTCAGGTTTATGCTTCTGACACTCAAGCAACCCAAAATAGGCAAATCATGAACACATTGCAACACCCTACAATGAGGATTCCTCACACTTTCGCGACATGGAGAGCACCATCGGACAACACCAATAATAAAACATGCAACTCAAACAAATAATGATAATCAATCAACCCATAGGACTACAAAAATCTACTCAGACATCATAGGATGGCAACACATGATTGGATAATAATATGAAGCATAAAGCACCATGTTCAAGTATAGGGTACATCGGGTTGCGGGAGAGTGGACTGCTATAGATAGATGGGGGAAGGTGATGGAGGTGTTGGTGAATATGACGGAGTTGTTGGAGTAGATCGTCGTCACGATGATGGCCATGGTGGTGTTCCGGCTCCACCGGGAGAGAGGGGAGAGATGCCCCCTCCTTATTCTTCTTCCTTGGCCTCCCCCTAGACGGGAGGAGGGTTTACCCTCTGGTCCATGGCCTCCATGGCGGCGGAGGGGCGAGAGTCCCTCTGAGATTGGATCTCTCTATGTTTCCTTCTGTTTCTACGTTCCCAAATTCTGGCCTTTCACCGTTTCTCAAATATCCGAAGATCCGTAACTCCTATCGGGCTAAAATTTTGACAGGATTTTTACTATAAAAATATCTTCCTCGCAGCAAAAGTTGAGCTCCAACCGACTTAAGGGGTGACCACAAGGGCCCAGGGCACGGCCAGGGGGTAGGCCATGTCCCCTATCTTGTGGTCACCTCGGGCATCGTCTCACGTTGTTTACTTTTCCCAAAAATCACATATATTCCAAAATAAATCTCCAAAAGTTTTTATCACCTTTGGACTTCGTTTGGTATGGATATTCTGCGAAACAAAAAACATGCAAAAAACAGGAACTGGCACTAGGCACTGGATCAATACATTAGTCCCAAAAATAGTATAGAAAGTTGCCAAAAGTATATGAAAGTTGTAGAATATTGGCAAGAAACAATCAAGAATTATAGATATGATGGAGACGTATCAACATCCTCAAGCTTAATTTTTGCTCGTCCTCGAGTAGGTAAATGATAAAAAAGATATTTTTTTATGTGGAATGCTACCTAGCATAATTTTGATCATATAATTTAATCATGGAATGACTAATAATACACGAGTGATTCAAAGCAATACTCTATCATTTGACATTAAGACAATAATACTTCAAGCATACTAATAAAGCAATCATGTCTTCTAAAAATATCATGGCTAAAAGAAAGTTATCCCGACAAAATCATATAGTCTGGCTATGCTCCATCTTCATCACACAAAGTATTTATATCATGCACAATCCCGATGGCAAGTCAATCAATTGTTTCACACCTTTTATGTTCTCAAACCTTTTCAACTTTCACGCAATACATGAGCATGAGGCATGGATGTAGCACTATAGGTGGAATAGAATATGGTGGAGATTATGAGAAAAAGGAGAAGATAGTCTCACATCAACTAGGCATATCAATGGGCTATGGAGATGCCCATTAATATATATATATATCAATGTGAGTGAGTAGGGATTGCCATGCAATGGATGCACTAGAGCTATAAGTGTATGAAATCTCAAAAACAAACTAAGTGGGTGTGCATCCAACTCGCCCTCTCGAGAAGACCTAGGGCAATTTGAGGAAGCCCATCATTGGAATATACAAGCCAAGTTATACAATGAAAAAATCCCACTAGTATATGAAAGTGACAAAATATGAGACTCTCTATCATGAAGATCATGGTTCTACTTTGAAGCACAAGTGTGGAAAAAGGATAGTAGCATTGTCCCTTCTCTCTTTTCTCTTTTTTTTGTTTTTTTGTTTTTGTTTTTTTGGTGGGAATATTTGGCATCCTTTTTTATTTGGGCTTCATTGGCCTCTTTTATTATTTTTAAAGTCCGGAGTCTCATCCCAACTTGTGAGGGAATCATAGCTTCCATCATCCTTTCCTCATATGGGACAATGCTCTAATAATGATGATCATCACACTTTTATTTACTTACAACTAAAGAATTACAACTCGATACTTAGAACAAAATATGACTCCATATGAATGCCTCTAGCAGTGTACTGGGATGTGCAACGATCTAGCATAGCAAATGACACAAAAAACGGACAAGCCATGAAAACATCATGCAAGCTATCTTACGATCATGCAAAGCAATATGACAATGATGGTGCGTGTCATAATAAACGGAACAGTGGAAGTTGCATGGAAATATACCCTGGAATGGCTATGGAAATGCCATAATAGGTAGGTATGGTGGCACTTCTGAGGAAGGGAATATAGTGGGTTTAATGCACCGGCGATAGTTGCGCGGTACTAGAGAGGTTAGCAAAGGTGAAAGGGTGAGAGTGCGTATAATCCATGGACTCACATTAGTCATAAAGAAATCACATACTTATTGCAAAATTCTATTAGTTATCGAAGCAAGGTATTAGACGCATGCTCCTAGGGGAGGGGTTGGTAGGAGTGAACCATCGCGTGCTCCCGACCCTCACACAAAGGATGACAATCAATAAAGAAATCATGTTCCGACTTCGTTACATAATGGTTCACCATACGTGCATGCTACGGGAATCACAAACCTTTAACAAAAATATTTCTACCAATCCAAAATTACTCACTAGCATGACTCTAATATCACCATCTTTATATCGCAAAACTATTGCAATGAATCAAACATATCATATTCAGTGATCTACAAGTTTTATGTAGGATTTTATGACTAACCATGTGAATGACCAACTCTTGTTAACTCTCTAAATAGATATAACTGAAGCATGAGGGTATAATTATCTCTAAAAAAGTTATGCCCATGCTCTAACAAATATAAGTGAAGCAAAAGAGCATTCTACAAATATGTCGGTTTTCTATGTGTGAGAAACAGGCAATCCAAACTTCAAATGATATAAGTGAAGCACATGAAGCATTCTATAAAGACATACTCAAAAGATATAAGTGAGGTGCAAAAGAGCCTTATATAAATAAACTAAGGTCTTTCTCATACCATAATGGTGTATTATTAAAATAAAAATTAAAAACCCATGATGCTCCAAGATTTACGCATATCATGTGACGAATAAAAATATAGCTCCAAGTAAAATTACCGATGGTTGTTAGAAGAAAGAGGGGATGCCTACCGGGGCATCCCTAAGATTAGTTTCTTGGGAGTCCTTGAATATTACCTTGGGTGTCTCAGGAATCCCCAAGCTTAGTCTCTTTCCACTCCTTATTCCTTCATCCATTGTGATCTCACCCAAAACTTGAAAACTTCAATCACGCAAAGCTTAAAAAAAACTCGTGAGATGCGTTAGTATAATAAAGCAAATTACCACTTTAATTACTGTTGAAAACCAATTCATATTTTGTTTTTGCATTGTAGATACTGTAATATAACTTTTTCCGTGGCTTATACCACTGATACAATCGATAGTTTCATCAAAACGAGCAAAACAATGCATCAAAAATAGAATATGTGAAAAACAGGATAGTCTGTAGTAATCTGAACATTCACCATACTTCTGTAACTCTTAAAATTCTAAAACTCTAGGACTTGGTCAAGAATTTGTATAAAAGTATTGTGTAAAAATTTCAGAATTTTTGCACGCTCTAGTAAAATATCGAAATTTAAACACTGCAGAAAAAGTTTCTGTTTTTACACAACACATATCAAACAAGCAATTTAAACATCCTAAAGGTAATTCTTGGCACATCATTTTTATAGTACAATTGATTTGTACAAGGGGATAATTTTTTTTGTTGAAAACTTTTTGTAATAAAGATTCACAAAGTTTTCATGGGTTGAACAAAGTTCAAGGCAAGCCCCCACTTCAACGTTGCCCGTCTTTCTCACTTTCACTTTTCTTTTGGAAAAAGTTTTAAGTTCCCCACTTTATGTTTTTTGTTTTTAAAATATATAAAATAACACAACATAATAAAATGACTCTCTAAAACTTCGGGTTGTCTCCCTAGCAGTGATTTCTTTAAAGTCATTGAGCTAGGCATAAAGTGCTCAAGTAATGGATCCACCCGGATCCCAAGGTACATCAAAGCCAATTTTAATTAACAATGATTTGTAATTAAGTAGTGAGAACAAAGTAACATATATCATTCAACAACGAATATAACTATCTTCCTATGCATTGGCATGCATAGAAGAACAATTCATTCACACGAAGTAAATCCCAATGCATAGCATACGTAGTTTCATGCAGTTTTGTTGTATCGTAAACATAGAGCGGTGAAGATTTAATTCCTCTCTCATAATAATTGCAAGTAGGAGCATCAAGCACATGCATATTATATTCATTAAAATCATCATGTGCAATAGGAAAACGCAACCCATCAATATAATCCTTAATAAGTGAAAACTTCTCAGATATAGTGTAGTTTGGAGAATTCAAAAAGATAATAGGACTATCATGTGTGGGTGCAATAGAAACAATTTCATGCTTAACATAAGGAACTATAGTAAGTTCATCTTCATACGCATAATTCATATTGGCATCATGGCCACAAGAATAGCAAGCATCAAAGTTCATCAAAAAAGGATATTTCAAAAGAATCCAAGGGATCATATCAATCATCATAGAATTCATGTGGGGACCCCGACTCATAAGTCGTGATCACCGAATGCACGTGTATAGTGATCCCAGAGATCAATGCTCACTGAACACACAGAAGCTGAATAACAAGAGTCTTACATCCACATTATCGTCTTACACAAATAAAGACCATGAAGGCCAAGTCTTACATAGATAGGGCCACATGGGCCAAACACTTAAATAGAACAAGCAGCGGAAATCTTTATTGAAAGTGTGAACCCATGCCATTTGCCTTAACCTACAGGCATTCTGACTGGAAAGCATCCTAGTTCGCATGTTTGTCACCAACGAACTCTTCAACATACTCCTGTTCTTCCATGCCTGGCCAATTAAATAACCAGTGGCAAGCCAATGAGTACTTTGAATTTACTCGCAAGCAACCCAAGTTGTGGAACAAGGTAACAATGATGCATGATATAGCACTAAATGGGTAATTTGCGAAAGCTAATTTTTGAGTGCAATGACATGTTCAAGTAAGTGAGTAAGCATGCATCAACGGTTTGGCAGATATCCATATGAACAAGTTATAGATATCATCATAAGTAGGGCTTGAACACCTAATGTTCATTTATCATGCTAAGTCATCAGACTTAGTTCAATGGTAATGCTAAGTCATCGGACTTAGTTCAAGTACCACCTTTGTCTCCAACACATCCTCACAAACACCAAGTTTTACGAAAACTACTGGACATAGTGTAAGAAGCACCATCCAACTGTCCTTGAACGTGGACGTGGCAATTCGAATAGTTTTACACTCTGTAGAGGTTGCACACTTTACCCACAAGACTTGGGGAACTTCCGTGTCATCCACGACTCACGGTATATCACATACCTGAGGTAAGCACCCGAACAATGCCTTTCCCATGTTGATACTAAACAAAGAGTCCACTCATTGGTGCCATCCCTCATGTTATACATCACAAGTATCATCCATCAGGGCACACAACGGTGTGCCCGGTGCCTGTAAGGACAGCGCATGACCTTCCACTCTGGGACGACCCCATCTCAAGAGTGACCAGTTCACTCTTGCCACTAGTAATGTGGGCTCCTTGCTAACACCAACCATAGTAATCAACAAAGCCCCGTCCCATAAGGGGTATCGTGGTTGCACATGTAAGGTTGGGACGGTCGACAATTCTTATATCTAATCCATTTTCGAAAACACACCCTCAATTTGTTCCGACACATCACTTCTTTATCAAGTGGTCACCCAACACATCATCATCTCCCTCGGGCATTAGTGGCACCCGACGGGGTTTTTGAGAAGTCTTTGAAATCACTTCTTCCTTTCCATCACTATGCATAAATCCCAAACCCACTTGCGTAGCATCTATTAGCATCCTATCTACACCCACCCGCATAACCCTCATAAGGTGGTAGGGTCATGCTCGATGCAAGCATCAATGGTAAAATGTATCGGAGGCAACCCACCGAAGGGGGCTACACCACATCATGATCAATCATCGAAACAACAAGTGCTATATGTCATGCATGAAAAAGCTTCTTAACATGGTCAAAGGGTTGCTTGCCTGGCTCAACAAAGTCTCTGGGGTCTTCGAAGTCTTCGGGTCCAACTTCTTCGTCAACACCACAATCTATCGTCGCGAATAAAAGCGATAAAATAAGCATCACACAAAAACAGAGCACACAAAGATATATCTAAAATGCTACCCTATTCTGATTAATACCAGAAACTATAAAAAGTATTTGTCTAGGTTTTTGAACTTTAAAAGGTTTTCAAAACTATTTAAAACAGGGGCTGATATCGCCAAATAGGGGTTTTAAAATAAAACAATATATAAAAGATTATCAACGATTTTTACAAGTGGCACTAATAAATTCTATGGATTATTTCAAGATTTTTGGTGGAAGAAATATTGTCATTGGAATTATTTTGGGTTCTATGGGATTTTTGGAAATTTGCAGAAAAAAGAAAAAGGAAAAGACCCTGTGCCCCACGGGCCAAAAGGGCACATCAGAACCGGCCCACTAGGGGAACCGGCCCAGGGAGACGCCGCGCGCGACAGGTTTATTTTTTTAAACCTGCCCGCGGGCCCTTCCTGGCAGCAAGAGAAGAGGGGGACTGGGACTGGTGGGAGCTCACTGGAGGGGGGTCCAGGCCGCGGCGGCTCGAATGGAGGGCACCAGTACGCTCAGGGGCCTCCTGCACGTCGGTGGGTGGCCGAGGGGAGCGTCGGGGTAGAGGGAAATGCCGGCGAGGGGGGTGATGGCGGCGAGGGTTTGGTTCGGGCGTGGGTTCCCGACCATGGGCGCGAGCGGGCTGAGCACGAGGGAGTTGCGGAGGGAAGGAGAGAGCAAGAAGAGAGGGGTAGGAGAGAGGGGAGGCCCTCTTTATAGGCGGGCGCCGGCTCACCGTGGACGCGGTGCGCTGGTGAGCACGGGGCGCTCGCTACAGGCCGCGGGGGAGAGAGTTAGCTTGTCCAGGGTGCTCGTGGGGGTGGTCTAGGCCAGGGGGGAGAGAAGAGAGAGGCGGGGGAGCATGCGCGTGTGAGCTCCCTGGTTGGCCGAGCTGCGTGGCGCCGGGCACACGCGCGGGGGGTTGCCGAGGAGAGAGAGAGGAGGGGCCCGACCACGTGGAGCCTTGTGGACGTCGAGGGGGACAGGGGGACAAGATGGGGAGGCCCGAGGCTGTCAGGAGCGCTCGTTGGGCAGCATACAGTGTGGGTGCGCACTATAGTGCACTCCAGAGCACGAGCTCTGCATGCCGGGGCATGCCCTTGGCACTTTGGGCGCGTCCACTTGTGTCCAGGGGATCCAGGGTGCTTTAAACAATGCATAGGAGACTAGGGGGCATCTGGAGGTGCCTTAGGGTAGAAGGAAAGGTGAGAGGGAGAGAAATGGGTGCTGTCCAGGGGTAAAAATGAAGGTTTTACCCCCAAAATCATTGAGCTATGCCCCTGAGGAATCTACTGGAGGTACAAGGCATCTACAAGAGGCTGTGGTAAAAAGTTGGGGGGAAGGTAAATAGTAGAAATGGTGAAAAGGTAGTTTCTAGAATTGACCAGAAGGTGTTTGGTGGTGATTTGGTCCAATAGATGAATTCTAGTTGCCTTGATAATTATCAGGATCAAAGGGTGGTCAAAAGTAGGGCTTACCACCAAGTTTGAGAGGGTTTGATGAAAGTTCACAATGGGGCTTAGTGGAAACCTAGAAATCAACAAATTTTGGTTTCTCTAGATCTAGACATGCTAAGCTTTTAGCCTTGATGCACCACTTAGTGTAGCATCATTATTTGGTGATTAGAACATGTCCACAAAGTTGGAGGCCAAGGGGAGAAACTTCACAATGTCAAGTTGTTCAAATTTGAATCTGGACAGGGAGGGTTTTGGGATGGTTTGATGAACCAAATCAACTTGGATTGAGGTGAAACTTTGCAAGATCATCACCTATGATAGTGTTGACTTGCTGGAAGTTTCCTGTAATTTATTGAGAATACTGCTTATAGAAATATTCCAAAAGTTTGATTTGAACATAAAGGGTTTTGAGGGGTTTTGCCCATGATTTGGACATGTCCTTGTGTTGAAACTCATATATATATGGAAAATATATGTCCACTGAGTTGACCTAAATTTTCTTAAATATTTTAGAAGCATTTAAATAATTTTTCCCTATGAAAGACCATTTCTGGTCTTAAGAAAAAGCCTTTAAATAAAATATAAGAATAATCTTTAAAATTAATATTTGGTGGTTTTGGAAAGTCTTATATATAGTAGGTTTGAAGTAAAGCTTTTGGGGAAGAAGAATCTACCCAATTTGAGGACTTGCAGTGAAATCCTCATTTCGGGGGTTTTTGAAAACCTAATTGGAATAAATCCCATTTGGTCAAAACAAAATTTGATAAAAATATTTTTGGTCACTATTCACATGGCATGATCATTGGGCAAGAAGTTTGGGTCAAGGAAGATGATTATGGAGAGGGATAGAATCTAAGAGTGCCATATACCACAATCATCAAACATCATTTCAAGCAAGCACAAGCACTGGTAAAAAGTTTTAGTTGGTTCGAAATTTTATAAATCCAAACATGACAAGGTGATACAAACACAGGGTGTGACAGACCTTCGCCCCTTACAAGAATCTCGTCCTCGAGATTCCTAGGCTAAGCGCTAAAAAGATAAGGGAACTCAGATCTAAGATAGTCTTCACGTTTCCAGGTTGCTTCAGCTTCAGAGTGGTTGCTCCATTGGACCTTGAAGTACTTGATGGTGTGGCTTCGGGTCCAGCGCTCAGCTTCATCCAAAATGCGAACCGGCTTCTCACGATAAGTGAGGTCTGGCTGAAGATCGATGGCTTGATGGTCGATGTCCTTGTAGAGGTCAGGGCGGTTGGGAACTTGCAGACACTTCCGGAGATGTGACGCATGAAAAACGTTGTGCACATCCGATAGCTCGGAAGGTAACTCTAGCTGGTAGGCAACTTCCCCTCGTCTTGCGGTGACCTTGAAGGGGCCGATGTATTTGGGTCTGAGCTTCCCTTTGACGTGGAAACGCTTGGTTCCTTTAAAAGGTGTGAATTGAAGATAGACGTGATCTCCGTTGTTGAAGCTCAGTTCTCGGCGGTGAGAGTCGGTGCAACTCTTCTGTCTGGATTTGGCAGTCTCCAGACGTTCTCGGACGAGTTTACTTGGTCTTCTGCCTCACGGAGGATATCTGGTCCAAAAACTAATCCTTCTCGTGTCTCTGACCAGTTGAGGGGAGTACGGCACTTGCGTCCATACAACACCTCAAATGGTGCCATCTGAAGACTCGACTAATAGTTGTTGTTGTAGGAGAACTCGCCGAATGGTAGGCAATCTTCCCACTTGGCTCCATATGCCAAAACACAAGCGTGGAGCATATCTTCTAGTATCTAATTTACTCATTCTGTTTGCCCACCGGTTTGGGGGTGAAAGGCAGTGCTGAAGGAGAGCTTAGTTCCCATGGCTTCTTGAAAGTTCTTCCAGAATCTTGAGGTGAACTGGGTTCCTCGGTCCGACACAATTTCCTTTGGAACTCCGTGTAGACTTACAATGCGGTTGATTTAGAGGTTAGCGAGCTGGCTCCCATCATAGGTGGTCCTGACGGGAATGAAGTGGGCTACCTTGGTCAGGTGGTCGACAATGACCCAAATTGAATCATGTCCTTTACTTGACCTGGGTAATCAGGTGATGAAATCCATCCTGACTTTATCCCACTTCCATTCAGGCACTTTGAGAGGTTGCAATAGCCCAGCGGGTCGCTGGTGCTCAGCTTTGACTCTTTGTCATATGTCACACTTAGCAACGAACATGCCTATTTCCCGTTTCATGCCATGCCACCAGAATCTTGCCTTGAGGTCTTGATACATCTTGGTTCCTCCAGGATGGATGGAGTATGGAGTGTCATGAGCTTCTTGCAAGATCAGGTTCTTGAGCTCCTCTTTGTTGGGTACGCAAATGCGATTCCTGAACCATACAACTCCTTTTTCATCCACCGAGAATCCTAGGGCCTTGCCTGCCTTGATCTTCCTCTTGATGCCTTCAATGCTCTCGTGTTCCTTCTGGGATTCTTTGATATCATCCATCAAGGTAGGCTTTGCTTCAAGGTTGGTGAGGAATCTGGGTGCAACCAGTTCCAAGCCAAAGCTTCCAAGTTCTTCATACAGGGCAGGTAGCCTTTCCTTAATCATAGCATTCAAGGAACAAGCCTTTCTGCTTAAGGCGTCTGCTACCAGGTTGGCCTTTCCGGGGCGGTACTAAACACTGAGGTCATAATCCTTGATCAACTCCAACCATCTTCGCTGCCTCATGTTCAATTACCTTTGAGTGAAAATATATTTCAAACTCTTGTGGTCTGTGAATATCTCACATCGCCTCCCCAGAAGGTAATGTTGCCATGTCTTCAAGGCATGAACCACGGCTACCAACTCAAGATCATGAGTTGCGTAGTTCTCTTCATGAGGTCATAGCTATCTAGAGAGATATGCAACAACACTGTCTTCTTGCATCAGAACTCCTCCAAGCCCGGTTCTTGATGCACCACAATAAATCACAAACTCCTTGTGAATATCGGGGGGTGGCCAAAACTGGGGCCGTGGTCAATCTCTTCTTAGGCTCCTGGAAGCTTTCCTCGCACTTAGTTGTCCACTCGAACTTCTTGTCCTTCTTCAAAAGTTGGGTCATGGGTTGGGCAATGCTTGAGAACCCTTCCACGAACTTGCATTAATATCCCTCGAGTCCGAGGAAGCTCCTGACTTCCTTCATGCTGGTTGGAGTTTGCCACTCAGTCACGACTTCTATCTTGGTAGGATCCACTGATAATCCTTCTGCAATCAACACATGACCCAAGAATCGAACTTCATGCAGCCAGAATTCACACTTGTTGAACTTGGCAAAAATATGGTGCTCTCTAAGCTTCTCTAGGACCAATCTCAAGTGTTCCTCATGGTCTTCTTCAGACTTGGAGAAGACGAGTATGTCAACAATGAAGACGACAACGAACTTGTCCAAGTACTCCATGAAGACTTTATTCATGCGATACATGAAGTAGGCTGGGGCATTAGTTAACCCGAATGACATGACCGTGTATTCATACAGGCCATACCGGGTTACAAACGTTGTCTTCGGAATGTCTTGGGGTCTGATCTTTAGCTGATAGTACCCAGACTTGAGGTCGATCTTGGAGAACACCTTGGCTCCATTGAACTGATCAAACAGGTCTTCAATCTTGGGGAGTGGGTAATTGTTCTTTATTGTGACCTCATTGAGAGAATGGTAATCGACACAGAGTCTAATAGTTTCGTCCCTCTTTGACACAAATAGAATAGGCGATCCCCAAGGAGAGGCACTAGGGCGAATAAATCCTTTTCCGAGTTGCTCTACTAGTTGCTTCTTCAACTCAGCCAATTCTTCGGATCACATCCTATAGGCCCTCTTATAGATGAGCCTTGACCCGGGCATAAGCTCAATGATGAACTCAATGTCACGGTCGGGAGGCATCCCGGGCAGCTCATCAGGAAACACATCCGGGTATTCACATACCACTGGCACTTGATCCAACTCAATTCCCAATAGACAGTTAGCCTGAGGGGATTGAGTGGAGGTAGGGTTGGGGACATACTTGACTTCCACTCCTTGGCTATTGGTCATGGTGACAATCCTCTTGGCACAATCTAACAAGCCTTGATGCTTGGTCAACCAATTCATTCCAAGGATGACGTCCAAGCTTGGTGAATCCAGAACTATAAGGTCTGGTAGGAAGTCTACCCCGTTGATGTCAATCTTTACTCCCTTGCACCCTATCCCAAACTTCATAACTGAACCCGGGGTTTGTATCAACATACAGCTACCCAGGGGTGTAGGTTTCATGCCACTCTCTAATGCAAACTTTTGGGTGACAAAAGAATGCGAAGCTCCACAATCAAACAGTACTGTTGCTAGGGTTGAGTTGACAAGGAGCATACCCAGTATGATCTCTGGGTCTTCCTAGGCTTCCTCTATGGTGACATGATTCACATGACCCTTGCCATTGTTGGGCTAGTTGTGGGGAGCTGGGTTCCTAGGTGGTGCTCCATGGGCTTGTCCTTGGTTTGGCGCATTGGGGCACGGGGCATCTGGCTTCCTGTTGGGGCAAAGCTTAGAGATGTGTCCGAACTGACCACATCCAATGCAAGTGACTTGCCCAGGGTTGTTGTTGAAGTTCCTTCCACCATTGTTGTTATTGGGGTTGTTGTTGTAAGATGGCCTGGGATTGGCATACTACTGAGGCCGGTAGCTTGGACAAGCTGCGGGAGGTCAAGCCTGCTGCGGCTAATAGGTCGGCTTGGTTGGGGCTAGCTGCCAGGGGCGAGGCTTCTGGTTGCTTGAGCTACCCTTGCTGGTCATATTTTGCTTGCGAGTGTCGTCTATGGCATGATGCTTGTCTTCTAGCAAAAGGGCCTTGTTCACCAGGTCGAAGAAGGTACGACAGTCGCAAACGATGAGCTGATACTGCAGGGTCTGTTGAAGTCCTTCCATGAAGCGTTCCTTCTTGGTAGCCTCCGTGTTGACATCTTTAGGTGCATACCCTTACAGTAGGTTGAACTTCTGTAGGTACTCCTTGACAGAGCCACTTCCTTGCTTCAGCACTCGGAATTCTCTCTTCTTGATAGCCATGATTCCAGAAGGAATGTGGGCGGTGCGGAATACTTCCTTGAAGTCATTCCAAGTGATCACATGCTCACCTTGCATGACCTTGAACCCATCCCACCAAGCTCAGACAGTACCTCTGAGGTAGTGAGAGGCATACAACACATTCTCACGGTCCTCATTGCAATTGACCAATGCAAGGAGGTCCTCGATGGTGCGGATCCAGTCATCAGCATCCAATGGTTCAGCAGTCTCGGTGAAGGTTGGGGGCGAATTTCTCATGAACTCAGACAGGGTGCAGCGGCCATTGCCGTTCTTGCCTTGCTGCTGGTTGTTCACAAGGGCCCGATCCATCTGATGGATAGCAGCATTGTTGGCTTGGCGCTCCTCCCGTAGAACTTGGAGAAACTGAGCTATGGTCATGTTCTCCGGTGGAGGTGGTGGCGGGGGAATGTTGCCTTGTGGTTGCTCCTGGTGTTCTCCAGCGTGAGCAGCCCCACAAGCTCCCTGTTGCTGGCTTGAGTTGCCGGCTTAAGGGTTGGCGAAAGAGCTGTTGCGGGTAGTAGTCACCATCCTGTTTGGAGCAGCCAAGTCAAACAACTGGGATAGACGAGAGTAAAAGCAACAACGGAAAAGCACGTCTAAGGGGGTTGGCCGAGTGCAAGTGTGATAAAACAAAGGTGAGCGCGACTTGCATCGGAACACAACCAACAAAACAAACAACAGGCAGACATGGTTTCATATGAACCATTACACGGACTCGACTTCGCATGAGGGGTACATGACTGATCCTACCCTAGGGGTTCTCGGACTTACGTGGTGGAGTGCTCGGTCTCATAGTCACGCTCCTCTGGGTCTTCCTCATATTCGTCATCCGAATGGGCATCATTCCCGATCGAAGGGGTCAGGGAACGAGGAGGTCCATCCCAATGACACTTTGCTGGCGGGTCGGTGAAGACCTCATGGTACTCCTTCGCACTCATGCAGTGACAACGTGTAGGTGCATCACTAGCTGGGGGTACTCCTCCTCGATAAGCGACAGTTGGTCATCCCTCGGGGGCTCCATCCTTCTTGGTCTTGTCTGGCTTCGTCTTGGCTTTTCGTAGGAGCTCTCGGGTGTGGTGAAGTTCCTCGCGAAGCTTCATAGACTCCTTCATCAGGTTATGAAGCAGGCTATCAGCGGAGAGGCTGAAGTAGGTCTGGAACCTGAGTGGTGTGCCATCCTCCTTGGTCGGAATCAGCGTCCAAATCTCGCCAAGATCATCCTTCCTGAAGGGAAGGTAGAGAGTAGCCAGCTCATCAGCCATCTCTGGAATGATGTCTCGAAGGTGTAGGAGTGCCTTGCATGCAGCTGTCTCGACTACAAGTATCATGGTCTCCATCCATGGTCCTTCAAAGAACCAACTGATCGGGGAGTCATTTGCCTTCATGACCACATCTACGTGGTACTCCTTCGTGACAACATCGACCAAGTGCTCATAGTAGAGAAAAATGGGTGGTTGGCAAAACTGGCACTTCTCCAGGCTATCCCCAAGGAGTAAGGGAAAGCCGGATGTCAGGAAGGCTTCGGGTACGACGGCCATCTACAAAGGTTTGAAAGGAGGAGAGTCAACAGAGTGTTGTGTGAAGACTAGAAGAGGTAAATAGTGCAGAATTCCTAAGTACAAATGCTAGGTGTAGTTTTGAAAACGGTTGTATCTTGACCAATGTCCATGCTAACTAACGGCTTCCTATAGTCAGGATGGCTCTGATACCAGATCCGTGTGGACCCCAACTCATAAGTCATGATCACCGAATGCACGTGTACAGTGATCCCAGAGATCAATGCTCACTGAACACACAGAAGCTGAATAACAAGAGTCTTACATCCACATTTAGCGTCTTACACAAATAAAGAAAATGAAGGCCCAGTCTTACATAGATAGGGCCACATGGGCCAACCACTTAAATAGAACAAGCAGCGGAAATCTTGATCGAAAGAGTGAACCCATGACATCTGCCTTAACCTACAGGCATTCTGACTGGGAAGCGTCCTAGTTCGCATGTTCATCACGAACGAACTCTTCAACATACTCCTGTTCTTCCATGCCTGGCCAATTAAATAACCAGTGGCAAGCCAATGAGTACTTTGAATGTACTCACAAGCAACCCAAGTTGTGGAACAAGGTAACAATGATGCATGATATAACACTAAATGGGTAATTTGCGGAAAGCTAATTTTTGAGTGCAATGACATGTTCAAGTAAGTAAGTAAGCATGCATCAATAGTTTGGCAGATATCCATATGAACAAGTTATAGATATCATCATAAGCAGGGGTTGAACACCTCATGTTCATTTATCATGCTAAGTCATCGGACTTAGTTCAATGGTAATGCTAAGTCATCGGACTTAGTTCAATGGTAATGCTAAGTCATCGGACCTAGTTCAAGTACCACCTTTCTCTCCAACACATCCTCACTCACACCAAGTTTTATGAAAACAACTCGACATAGTCTAAGCAGCACCACCCAACTGTCCTTGATCATGGACGCGGCTATTCGAATAGTTTTACACTCTACAGAGGTTGCACACTTTACCCACAAGACTCGGGGAACTTCTGTGTCATCCACGACTCGTGGTATATCACATACCTGAGGTAAGCACCCGAACAATGCCTTTCCCATGGTGATACTAAACAAAGAGTTCACTCATTGGTGCCATCCCTCATGTTATAAACCACACATATCATCCATGAGGGCACACAACGGTGTGCCCGGTGCCTGTAAAGACAATGCATGACCTTCCACTCTGGGACGACCCCGTATCAAGAGTGACCACTTCACTCTTGCCACTAGTACTACAGGCTCCTTGCTAGCACCAACCATAGTAATCAACAAAGCCCTGTCCCATAAGGGGTATCGTGGTTGCGCATGTAAGGTTGGGATGGTCGACAATTCTTAAATCTAATACATTTTCGAAAACACACCCTCAACTTGTTCCGGCACACCACTTCTTTATCAAATGGTCACTAACTCATCATCATCTCCCCAGGCATTAGTGGCACCCGACCGGGTCAAAAAGTCTTTGAAATCACTTCTTCCTTTCCATCACCATGCATAAATCCCAAACCCACTTGTGTAGTATCTATTAGCATCCTATCTACACCCACCCACATAACCCTCATAAGGTGGTAGGGTCATGCTCGATTAAAGTGTCAATGGTAAAATGTATCAGAGGCAACCCATCGAAGGGGTGTACACCACATCATGATCAATCATCAAAACAACAAGTGCTATATGTCATGCATGAAAAATTTTCTTAACATGGTCAAAGGGTTGCTTGCCTGGCTCAACAAAGTCTCCGGGGTCTTTGAAGTCTTCGAGTCCAACTTCTTCGTCAACAGCACAATCTATCGTCGCGAATAAAAGCGATAAAAATAAGCATCACACAAAAACAGAGCACACAAAGCTAGATCTAAAATGCTACCCTATTCTGATAAATACCAGAAACTATACTAAAAATATTTGTCTAGGTTTTTGAACTTAAAAAGATTTTCAAAATTATTTAAAATAGGGCTGATATTGCCAAATAGGAGTTTTAAAATAAAACAATATATAAAAGATTTTCAAAGATTTTTAGAAGTGGCACTAATAAATTATATGAATTATTTCAAGATTTTTGGGGGAAGAAATATTGTCATTGGAATTATTTTGGGTTATGTAGGATTTTTGGAAGTTTGCAGAAAAAAGAAAAAGGAAAAGACCCTGTGCCCCACGAGCCAAAAGGGCACAGCAGAGCCGGGCCACCAGGGGAACTGGCCCAGGGAGACGCCGCGTGTGGAAGGTTTATTTTTTTAAACCTGCCCACGGGCCCTTCCTGGCAGTGAGAGAGGAGGGGATGAGGGGATGACAGGTGGGCACCACCTGTCATCCCTCTCCTCGCGACAGGGACGGGAGGGAGCTCACCGGAGGGGGTTCCAGGTCGCGGCTGAAAGCACAACATGCTCCCTTGGTGATTTTGATAATTCTTGACAACATACATTGTCTCTTTGTCGGGACCCCGATCCTAAGTCATATGAATCCAGACTGTAACATATCACATCTCTTTGCGGCCTCACGCACGGTAAGCTCCACGGCTGCAGCCTTACCTTAGCCGGGACTGTTTGCATCTTTTGGCTCACGTATGACATGAGAACGACAGAGAACCCGGTCCGACATGACTAGTCATAGAACCCAAGTGGCACATCTGTACGGAAACAGGCATACGTAACCCAACAATGTAGGTGTCGGCCTCAAGCATGTGTAGACGAGTCATAGCAAGCCACAAGGACTCCATTACGCCGTGGGACATAAATTTCATCACTGCATGTAGACGAGTCGTAGCAGGCTACAGGGACTCCATTACACTGCGAGACATTTCCCCGAAGGGACAGACACAACAGCAAAGAAGGATACATGTCGGTCAATCAATGTGTCTGAAGCAGTAGCAAGCTACCGAGGCTCGATGGAAGCACAAATAGGTAGTTTCTCATAAAGAGTACTACTAAAGGCACATGACTAGGTGTCGGATCCCATACATACCGTTGCACGTCACACGTACGCACGACATGCCCGATATGCATAGATACAACCATGGCATCACAACATAACCATACATCAACACAACTTTTATTTAAGAGGCTCAGAAGAGCCTTGCATAATATGTTCTTACAGGTAGGGTCACATGACCCGACACTCAAGTCATACAAGCAAGTTCATACAAACCAAGCCGAAGCATAAAGCTGTCTGAGTACAGACAGTTGAAAGGGTAAAAAGGCACATGGCCTCACTATCTACAGCCCGCCATAGGGCATAAGGTCGTAGCTGGGACACCAGCTATTCGGCATTGTCGACATCTAGATAGAACCCACCTGATGGGTCTTGAGTCTCATCTACAACATTTATTAAGCAAACGTGAGTACAAACATACTCAGCAAGTCTTTAAAACGGACCTAGACTATTCATGCTCAAGTATCAACAAGGGGAGTGGTGGATTTTATGCAGCAATGCCAGCTTTGACTCATGGCTAACCTATACTACACAATTTTAACCCTTTGTTTAGATTTTAGATATCGCACACGAGTCCACTAACTCCACAACAATACACCACCATGGATTCACTTCCGTCTCCTACGAGAATGCCATCGACAGTACTCACACTTGTCTTGATATTTTTATGAGTATCCATTAAATTATCTATGAACAGCATAAGTTTTCCAAGTAGTCCATATCCGAGGACCCGGCTATTTGAATAGTTTTATACACTAGAGGGGTGTACTTCTTCACAAACGCTCTCGCCACTTATTGTTGTGTGCTCATAAAACCATGCACCTCGGCAACCTTCAAGCGGAAGCCCGGCGAGGGAGTCGGTCACCACCGTCAATCACACAAGACCTCTAGTCCAGGCTATCGCCTATTTGAGACTGAACCCACACGGAAGTCCGGCCAAAGTTTCCGCCACGATCCCAAACGATGTGCGCAGGGTTCCCAAGCCCACCATTCGGGTGACCCTTGGTACACCATGCCACTGCCTACTACGTCATAACCCACCCCTAGGGTCAGCGTTACGCACGGCCTCCAGCATGCTATAAACACCAGAAACTACTTGCAACTCCTGGACCAAGGACAAAGCGATTTATAAGTCGAGAGGGGTCGAGTTACCGGAACCCAATGTGTGGTAGTAACTAGTCTTGGATCACAAACACGGAACTCAGTTCCTAAGAACGGCCCCAATGAGACAACCCGCTATGTACTCCTACATAGCCTCTCATCACTACCTTTACCAAATCGGGTTCATCATCAGCTTATCACATCAAAACAACATTGTTTCACTCTAGTTCATCACCCAGATGAATTAGACATGACACAACTGTAAGCATATCAAGCATAGTAGGCAAAGTAAGCAAAGCACATCATGGCACAAGCATCTACCAGGTATGCTAGGTTGCAAGGTTTAGCTATTTACTGTGACAATGACAGGTCATGCAAAGGAATGGGTTCATCTACCGTGTATGACAGACAAGTGAACGTTTGCCCTAATGCAATAAACAAGAGCAGGAGCAAGAGAATGGGATGTTATCGGAATGATTAAAGGGGTTGCTTGCCTTGCTGGGAAGCGGGAAGGTTTTCTCCTTCGTTGGAATAATCGGAGGTATCCTCAGAAGCAGGGCCTACCGCAATGTAGATAAATACCAATCAATACATAGTAAGTGCAATAATATTATGCATGATCATGACATGGCAGCATGGATGGATGAGCTAATGCAACTACTGTCCAAGTTAAATGAAGTGATTTTGACTATAGGTTCAAAATCATTCTCCTTTACACATTTGATATGTTAACCTATTAGTAAATGTCAATGTTCATCTACTTAGGTTGCTCTAACATGCATGATAACAGCACCATTGGATTCATTGGATTTTTCTGATAAATTTTCATATATAAATTATTTTCATCTGATTTACAGATTAATTTATATGAATTTTCTAAGTTTTTAGTATTTTCTAGAATTAATTTAATTAATAAAATTCATTATTGCATTAGCATGACATCATCATGACGTCAGCTGGTCAACAGACCGTTGACAGGTAAAACCTGACCAGTGGGGTCCACTGGTCAGTGACCCACCCACTAACAAGGTTAATTATTTAACTAATTACTAATTAGATTAGGGTAGGGCCCACTGGTCAGTGGGCCATTAACTTAATTAAATTAGTTAATTAAATAATTAATCAAATTTTAATTAGCAGGGCTCGGCCCCACTTGCCAGTGACCCAAGGGGGTCAAACCCCCGTGGTCAACGCCGGCAAGACCCACCGGCGTTGAGCCACCGGTGGCTCCAGAGACGGCTGAGGGGTCGGGTTCCCTCCTCCGGCGACCAAAAGGACGGCGGGGGGCACCAAACGGGCCTATGCTCATGCGTGCGTCCATCCCGACACCTCTCAGAGGCTGAGACGGCCGGGATCGATGTCGGCGACGAGATCGGCGGCTACCGGAGCTCGGGCGAGCATGAGCTCGACAAACCAGGGCGCAGCACGACCAGGGCTTAGCACCTATGGGCCCTACGCAACCCCACGAGCTCGACGTTAGCCTCGGATGGACTAGCTGGTCACCGGAGCAGCACCGACGGCGAGCTCGTGCGGTGGGGCATTCGGGAGCCGTCGCAAACGGGCCTACAAAGGGGGGAATGGCCGGGAAAGAGAGGGGAAAGGGCCTGGAGCTCACAGCAAGCTCGAAGCCGACGAGAGCTGGCTCGGGGAGGGCTCGGAGGCGACAAATCGACGGCGGCGACGCTAGGGTCCGAGGAGGAAGATGAGCTCGAGGGCGACGCTCCAGGGCTCCTGGCGATGCGTGGCTCGGCACAGAGAATGGGGCGACAAGGCGGAGCCTCTGGCAGGCTCAGGGAGGCGTGCGAGCGGCTGCAACTATGGCGGCGAGCTTGCGGGGCCGTCGGCCATGGCGGAGCAGAGGAGAGGAAGAAGCAGGGGGAAGAATGAGCAGGATAGGGCGAGATGGGGACGTCAGTGCATCCTCATCCACCCACCAGCGCGGCGGGGGATGCAGGCATGTAGGGAGCTGCGTGGCAGCTCCGGCACGCGCGTGCGGTGGGCACGCGCTCGTCCTCCTAGCCGCCAGGAGGACGATGACGGTCCTAGGCCAGATGGGCCGGCCCAGGTGCTCCCTCCTTTCTTCTTTTTTAACTTTCCAGATTCTGTTTTATTTCTTTGACATTTGTTTTATTTATTTTTAGGCTCAATTGCTAAGTATAAAATATCCCAAATATTGTATAGGACTAAATTTGAATATTTCAAACATCTATAAAAAGTTTCAGAATATTTTGAAATCTAAAATAATGATAATCCTTTATTTGGCATTTTCAGCAGCTTTAATATTTATTTTGAAATTGGTATAAATGTTCAAATATTTAAAATGACCCCTTGTATAATCATGTCTACATTTATCAGATATAGGGAACATTTTAGATGGGCTTTTTGGATTTGTTGGTTTTTCACAATCTTTAAATTGGTTTGATTCAAATGAGGGTTTGGGGTTTCTGTTAATCCCCATTTCAAATTGATGCAAAAAGTGAAACATGATGCACACACATGCTGTCCTAAGAAAGCTAGCTAGGGATGTGACACTCTTGGACTGATATTTTCACCTAGTGTATTTCAGATACAGTCTATAGAGAGGATTGGCAAAAGGAGATTGTGGACATACCCCAAGATGCAAGGAAATAGGTTGGCCAAGCTTCAAGCAAGAGGACTCTACATTTTATATTTGTCAGAAATCACTTTGAGTCATAGGAAAGCCAATACTATTAAAAGGGGGTAAGTTTTTGTTGGTGAACAATATGCTAAAATTTGCACAAGTGATAGTCGCCAAAAACATCCACAAACTCTCCCACCAAAGTATGTTCTATACCTACCACTCAAAACCGGTGCAATCAACTTTCCCACTTCAGTGCCACTGATTCCAAAACCTAGACACACTCAAGCCAAACCCTAGCCACTTCGGTGCAACCGATTCCATACTGGTGCCACCGAGTTTAGGTTGCCAACTTTCTGTTACGCAAATTAACATTTTCGGTCCCACCAAAAATGTTGGATCGGCGTCACTAAGATTGGAAATCTGACCATTGGTCACCTTATCAGTGCAACCGAGAATTGTATATCGGTCCGTCCGAGATTCGAAAGTTACCACCTTCTGGTCACTTTGGTACCACCGAGTTTAACACATCGGCGTCACCGAGTTGGTCATTTTGTGTGTAACGGTTGGATTTTTGGGGATGCCTATATATACCCCTTCTCCACCACTTACTCGGAAGAGAAGCACTCAGGACTATTCCATACCTATCCTATAGGATTTTCTGAGAGAGAACCACCTACCCTTGTGTTGAGGTCAAGATCTTCCACTCAAATCATATGGATCTTGATTTCTAGCCTCCCCAAGTTGCTTTCCACCAATCCCTTCTCTTCTACCAAGCCAAACCCGTGAGCGAGAGATTGTGTGTTGAGGAGTATCATCTTGAAGCACAAGAGCAAGGAGTTCATCGTCATTACCGAGGCTATTACCTTCTGGAGGGTGGTGCCTCCTAGATTGGTTAGGTGTCGCTTGGGAGCCTCCTACTTCGTGTTGTGGAGTAAACCAAGAAGTTTGTAAGGGCAAGGAGATCGCCTACTTCATGAAGATCTACCCATAGTGAGGCTAGTCCTTCATGGACGGAAGCCGTTATGGAATAGTCAAGGTTGCTACTTCGTGGACCCTTTTGGGTGGAGCCCTCCGTGGACTCTCGTGACCGTTACCCTCCATGGGTTGAAGACTCCATAAATGTGGATGTACGATAGCGCCACCTATCGGAACCACGGTGAAAATCCTTGCGTCTCCAACTGTGTTTGATCTACCTATGTCAACTCTTTACTTCATATGCAATGTCTTTACTTTCCGCTGCCATATTTGTTGCCACGCATGTGTAGGGCTGTTAGACTTGCTAGCTTTGCTAAAAACTGTTAAAATCTGCCAACCAATTAAGTTGGGAAAAGGTTAGGTTTTAAATTTTTGCTGGTAGTCTATTCACCCCCCCTCTAAACACTCTTCTAGTGATCCTTCAATTGGTGTCAGAGCATTGGTCTCCATTGCTTCGGTTTAATCACCGAGGAGGAAGATGGATGTGTCTAGTATGGGGAGTTTGAGTTTTAGAGTGCCCACTATAGTGAATGGAAATCTTTGAGGCTTGAGCTATTTAATGAATTTCAATTGAGAAAATATGTTATGCGCCCCTATGAGCCTCCTATTGATGAATTGCATCCCACACACGAAGAGGAAATTAACATGCTTGGTAACCTAAGAATTGTCAATCTTATTGTCAGAGGTTTACCAAGATTCATGCTTTCTCAAATGAAGAACTTTGCATGTGCATATACCTTATGGACTGATTTGGAGAAACGATATCCAAATCTTTCCTTAGGGAATCTATATGAAATTCTTCATAAAGCCATTGCTTTTCACAAAATGAAGCCTAGTGATCCAAACTTTGATAAATGCCTATTTGAACTCTGTGATCTTATGCGTGCTAAAGGAGATGTCACCACTATCAACAACATTATCTTTGAAGCCATTCGCACTCGTAAACTTGAACATTTTCATGATCACTATTCTAAAGAATCTCTTGTTCTTTATGATGAGGATTTCCCACTTGATGATGACAATGTGGAACATGGCTATTATGAAGAAGATGAGTTGTTTGACATTGAGTATGAGAAGATCATGAAGAATCTGAGTCTTATGGCAAACCTTAAGGATTACATGTCTGGAGAAAAAGAGTGGATTCTTGACAGCGGATGTACGGATCATATGACTGGTAACAAAGACATGTTCCAAGAAATCACGCCTAATCAAGGTCCTCGACGGTACGTGACCTTTGGATACAACTCTAAGGGTAAGGTGCTTGGCCTTGGTAAGGTGGCCATATCCCATGATATCTCTATTCAAAATGTTATGCTTGTTGAATCCCTTGGTTACAATCTTCTTTCCGTATCTAGACTTGCTGATTTCGGTTTCAATGTTCTATTCAGGAAAGTAGATTGCCAAGTGTTTCATCAAGATAATCATAAAATTGTCTTTACCGGTATCCGTAGAGGTGATCTATACATTGTTGATTTCACTAAAAGATCCAAACCTCGCACTTGTTTAATTGCTAAATCTTCTAAAGGTTGGCTTTCGCATAGAAGATTAGGACATGTTGGTATGCGTAATTTAGACAAACTTATCAAAGGAGATCATATACTTGGTGTTAAAGATGTTATCTTTGACAAAGACAAACTTTGTAGTGCTTGTCAAGCTGGAAAGCAAGTAGGTGGAAGTCATCATGTTAAGAATATCATGACTACTAGGAGACCACTTGAGTTACTTCACATGGATCTTCACGTGGAAATTCCTATGGTCTAGTTATAGTTGATGATTTTTCCAGATTTACATGGGTATTCTTTCTTGATGATAAGTCGCAGGTTCAAAAGATCTTCAAGAACTTCGCTCGCAAAGCGCAAAATCAGTTTGAAGTGAAGATCAAGAAGGTTCAGAGCAATAACGGATCTGAGTTCAAGAACACCCATGTGGATACCTTTCTTGACGAAGAAGGTGTCTCACACGAGTTCTCAGCTACGTACACGCCTCAACAAAATGGAGTTGTTGAGAGGAAAAACCGGACACTCATTGAGATGGCAAGAACGATGCTTGACGAATACAAGACGCCAGAACACTTTTGGGCAGAAGCCGTGGAAACACCATGTCATGCCACAAACCGACTCTACTTGCACAAGCTTCTCGGTAAAACGACATACGAGCTACTCACCGGTAACAAACCCCAAGTTGGATACTTTTGGGTATTCGGCTCCAAGTGCTACATTCTTGATAAGCAACGTCATACTAAATTTTCTCCTAAATCTCATGAAGGATTCCTACTTGGTTATGGATCGAACTCTCACACCTACCGTGTCTACAACAACTTCACTCGAAAGGTTGAAGATACGATAGATGTGAAGTTTGATGAATCCAATGGTTCGCAAGTCGAACAATTGCCAAATGATGTAGGTGATAAAAACCCTTCGAAAGCTATGCTAGATTTACCCATCAGCAAGATTCGTCCCATGGAGGTGAAGGAAAGTACTTCATCAACTCAAGTGGAAAAGCCCCTACCTCATGACAAGGTGAACCACAACATGATATGGAGGCATCCACAAGCGGTACATGGCAAGATCATGAAAAGGAAGAAGTGCATCATGAAGATCCACCACAACCCCCTTCACCACCACCTCAAGGGAACGACACCTTCAACAACAACGAAGAAGAAGGAGATGATGATGAAGAAGAAGCTCCACCAACCAACAATCGGAAGCTGACCCGAGTTCGAGCACAAGTGACCAAGAACCATACCCTAAACCAAATCTTTGGTGATATACAAACAAGGAGAATCACTTGCTCTAAAACTCGTCTAGCAAACTTCTGTGAGCATTATTCTTTCATCTCTAGAATTGAGCCCTTGAAGGTAGAACAAGCTCTTGAAGACGCGGATTGGGTGAACGCTATGCATGAAGAGCTTCACAACTTCGAAAGGAACGAAGTGTGGACACTCGTGGAGAAACCCGAGAATGAACACAACATTATCGGAACCAAATGGGTATTTCGAAACAAGCAAGACGAAGACGGTCAAGTCGTGCACAACAAGGCTCGCCTCATAGCCCAAGGATATACGCAAGTCAAAGGTATGGACTACGGTGAGACCTACGCCCCTCTCGCTGGACTTGAAGCTATTTGCATTCTTCTTGCTTATGTTAATCACCATGATATCACACTTTATCAAATGGATATTAAAATGACATTTTAAATGGTGAGATTGAAGAAGAGGTTTATGTTAAGCAACCACCTGGCTTTGTTAATCCTAAGAAACCTAATCATGTCTACAAGCTTCGTAAAGCTCTTAATGGTCTTAAGCAGGCCCCTCGTGCTTGGTACAAATGTTTAACGAAGTTTCTTATCAAAAAAGGTTTTGAAATTGGTAAAATTGATGCAACCTTATTCACTAAGAGAGTTAATGGTGAACTATTTGTGTGCCAAATTTATGTGGATGATATTATCTTTGGTTCCACTAACCCTCAATTTAGTGAAAGGTTTGGAAGGTTGATGTCTGAGAAGTACGAGATGTCTATGATGTGTGAGCTGAAATTCTTTATAGGGTTGCAAATCAAACAATCGAAAGAAGGAACTTTCATCTCTCAAACTAAGTATACCAAGGACTTGATCAAAAAGTTCAACATGCAGGAATGCAAAGGTATGAAAACCCCTATGCCTACTAGTGGACATGTTGATCTTACCAGAGAGGATGAGCCGGTTGATCAGAAAGTTTATCGATCTATGATTGGTTCACTTTTATATCTATGTGCATCTCGTCCTGATATTATGCTGAGTGTTTGCATGTGTGCTAGATATCAAGTTGCACCAAAAGAATGTCATCTTTCAGCTGTTAAACACATTGTGAGATACTTGATACAAACGTCAAATTTTGGCATTTGGTATCCCAAGGGATCTTCCTTTGACCTTGTTGGCTATTTTGATTCGGACTATGCCGGTGACAAGGTTGACAGAAAATCCACCTCGGGTACTTGTCAATTTTTGGGCAGATCTCTTGTACCTTGGTCCTCTAAGAAACAAAACTCGATATCACTATCGACTGCCGAAGCTAGGTATATTGCTGCTGGATCTTGTTGTGCACAATTACTTTGGATGACACAGACACTTAAGGATTATGGAATTCATGTTTAAAAATGTTCCATTACTTTGTGACAATGAAAGTGCTATTAAAATTGGTCGTAATCCTATGCAACATTCTCGAACTAAGCATATTCAAGTTCGACATCATTTCATTCGTGATCATGTTGCCAAAGGAGATATTAATCTTAAGCATGTTCGTACTAACAAGCAATTGGCGGATATCTTTACTAAGCCACTTGATGAGAAGACATTTTGTCACTTGAGGAGTGAGTTGAACATCATCGATGCTTCAAACTTGAGATAGACTCACTTGATTGCATGCAAGGGCATGAGCTTTATTGATATTTCCATGTATCTTAACATTTCATCTTATGCCATGGAATTCTATCCTCCCTTGTATTGCATCTAATCTCTTGTAGGTACTTGGAAAAACTTCATTCCACAAGATTTCCATCAACTCCAATCATAAGCAATCTTATCATTACCAAATATCTACAACCCCTCTTGATGATGGAAGGAAGAAGGCCACTCAACCATATCCTTGACACATACTTGACCAAAATTGCACACTCTCAATTGGTATCATGTCAATTGGATATATCTATTGTTCTTCCTTGCATGACTAATCTTTGTAGGTAACCAGTGTACTAGAACAAGAAGAATTGCTCAAAACTCAAGATGGTCTTCATAAACCTTGAGCATCCTCAACAAGTTCATCTACAAGCTACGTCATCAACATCACTCAAAGGTATGTACTCATGTCCTTGAAAAGGATTTACTCCAAGAAATGAGCTAAAGCAACTCAAGTGATATGAAGACATTAAAATGCTTAATCGAAAAATGGTAACCCCATTTTGAGCTTACCGTAGATTATGACCTATGATCAAGTATTCTTGCTTGGCTCCTAAGTCGATATACTCTAATATAGGTGACTTAGTCACCGCCCATCATCTAGTTAAGAGTCTCGTAAGGTTTGCTCTTAATTGCATGATTTCTCATAACTACTTCAATCTTATCTAGTTGATGTCCCCTATGAAAACTTCATATTTTGCTGAAAATGTTTCTCTAGATTTTGTAAAAACAGAAACTTGGTTTCTCTTCCGAAGCCGCCGACTCAGATGTCTCGGTTCTACCGAAATTGTGGACAAGCTACACTGCAACATCTTGGTACCACCTATTTATCTATCTTGGAGTCACCGGTTTTCTTTCTGTTTCATTTGAATTCGCTTTTGCAATTCTGTGTTTTCTTAGTGATCATTCTTGTAAAACATATGTTACTTCGATGATCCCAACTCTCTCTCCAAAAAAAACTTAGGGGGAGAAGAACTAAAAGTAATCTTGCGAAGAGAATTTCTTTATTCAAGGATCCCTATCTTCAATGAAGGAAGGAGGAGAAGAACAAATCATTTTCCATGATTCTCTCAATTTTCGTTACTATGAATCCTACATTTCGATGACCCTTATTCTCACGGATCCCTTCTCAGTCAATGATCCCTGTATCTATTCCTGTTTTCAACCTTTTTGGTAATTTATGCCAAAGGGGGAGAAGACCAAAGCTTCACCATTTTGGGAGATGACCAAAGCTTATGCAAAGGGGGAGATATGATCAAGGGGGAGAGCCAATATCAATACTCATATCTTTATAAACAGGGGGAGAATCTCAAAGTAGGGAGAAGAAAATCTTTGACCTTTCTCACCTTATATCTTTATAAACAGGGGGAGAATATCAAAGTAGGGAGAAGAAAATCTTTGACCTTTCTCACCTTATCCAATCCTAAAATCTACATGCTAAGATTCACGGGGAGAGGATAACCTATTTTCATATCTACGGTGAGAAAATTCTAAATGATTTCGGAGACATATCAATTCTAAGGAATACTATTTTCTAGATGTCCTCCATATCTTGGCAATTTTGAGTTCTATTGCTTTACGGTTTGGTAGAATACTCTTGTGTTTCCTAACATTGTTTTCTCAAGTGTGTTTCTATTACCAAGATGCTCAAGAACTCAAGGTAAGTATATGCATCATATCCTTGATCAAGATGATCTCTTGCTTCTTGCACATATTGTTTGCAAGAGTGATGTCTTGAACAAAGATACTTCTCATTCATATATATTTGATGCATATAGTCAGGATACACATGACCTGTTATATCCCTTCTACCTTTTGTGTGTTCATGCATTCAAAAGAAACTATCCTTTAAAGGACTGCACACATTTGGGGGGAGCAAGTCTAAGTCATGTGTCTCTCAAAGTCTTCAGTATAATCATGCATATCTTTATTTGAAGCTTTGATTGTATGTTGTCATCAATTACCAAACAGGGGGAGATTGAAAGCACAACATGCTCCCTTGGTGGTTTTGATAATTCATGACAACATACATTGTCTCTTGGACTGATGTTTTCACCTAGTGTATTTCGGATACAGTCTACAGAGAGGATTGGCAAAAGGAGATTGTGGACATACCCCAAGATGCAAGCAAATAGGTTGGTCAAGCTTCAAGCAAGAGGACTCCACATTTTATATTTGTGAGAAATCACTTTGAGTCATAGGAAAGCCAATACTATTAAAAGGGGGTAAGGTTTTGTTGGTGAACAATATCCTCAAAGGTGCACAAGTGATAGTCGCCAAAATCATCCACAAACTCTCCCACCAAAGTCTGTTCTATACCTACCACTCAAAATCGGTGCAACCAACTTTCCCACTTCGGTTCCACCGATTCCAGAACCTAGACAGACTCAAGCCAAACACTAGCCACTTCGGTGCAACCGATTCCATACCGGTGCAACCGAGTTTAGGTTGCCAACTTTCTGTTATGCAAATTCACATTTTCGGTCCCACCAAAAATGTTGGATCGGCGTCACCGAGATTGGAAATTTGACCGTTGGTCACCTTATCAGTGCAACCGAGAATTGTATATTGGTCCCTCCGAGATTCGAAAGTTGCCACCTTTTTGCCACTTCGGTACCATCGAGTTTAACACATCGGTGTCGCTGAGTTGGCCATTTTGTGTGTAACAGTTGGATTTTGGGGGATGGCTATATATACCCCTTCACCACCACTTACTCGGAAGAGAAGCACTCGGGACTATTCCATGCCTATCCTATCAGATTTTCTGAGAGAGAACCACCTACCCTTGTGTTGAGGTCAAGATCTTCCACTCAAATCATATGGATCTTGATTTCTAGCCTCCCCAAGTTGCTTTCCACCAGTCCCATCTCTTCTACCAAGCCAAACCTATGAGAGAGATTGTGTGTTGAGGAGTCTATCATCTTGAAGCACAAGAGCAAGGAGTTCATCGTCATTACCAAGCCTATTACCTTTTGGAGTGTGGTGCCTCCTAGATTGGTTAGGTGTCGCTTGGGAGCCTCCACCTCGTGATGTGGAGTGAACCAAGAAGTTTGTAAGGGCAAGGAGATTGCCTACTTCATGAACATCTACCCATAGTGAGGCTAGTCCTTCGTGGACGGAAGCCGTTATGGAATAGTCAAGGTTGCTACTTCGTGGACCCTTTTGGGTGCAGCCCTCCGTGGACTCTCGCGACCGTTACCCTCCGTGGGTTGAAGACTCCATAAACGTGGATATACGTTAGCGCCACCTATCGGAACCACGGGAAAAATCCTTGCGTCTCCAACTGCGTTTGATCTAACTATCTCAACTCTTTACTTCATATGCAATGTCTTTACTTTCCGCTGCCATATTTGTTGGCATGCATGTGTAGGGCTGTTAGACCTGCTAGCTTTGCTAAAAACTGTTAAAATCTGCCAACCAATTAACTTGGGAACAGGTTAGGTTTTAAATTACTGCTAGTAGCCTATTCCCCCCCCTCTAGACACTCTTCTAGTGATCCTTCGGCGGTGGCTCGAACGGAGGGCACCGGCGTGCTCCGGGGCCTCCCGCATGTCGGTGCGTGGCCGACGGGAGCACCAGGGCAGAGGGAAATGCCGGCGAGGGGGCGGCGGCGAGGGTTTGGTTCGGGCGTGGGTTCCCGACCACGAGGGCGAGCGAGCTGGGCACGGGGGAGTTGCGGAGGGGAGGAGAGAGTGAGGAGAGAGGGGCAGGAGCTCAGGGAGGCCCTCTTTATAGGCAGGCACCAACTCACTATGGACGCGGTGCGCTGGTGAGCACGGGGCGCTTGCTACAGGCCACGGGGGAGGGAGTTAGCGTGTCCAGGGTGCTCGTGGGGGTGGTCTAGGCCAGGGGGAGAGAAGAAAGAGGCACGGGAGTGCGCGCATGTGAGCTCCCTGGTTGGTCGAGCTGCGCGGCGCCGGGCACGCGTGCGGGAGGTCGCCGAGGAGAGAGAGAGAGAGGAGGGGTCCGACCGCGTGGAGCCTTGCAAACGTCAAGGGGGACAAGATGGGGAGGCCCGAGGCTGTCGGGAGCGCTCGTTGGGCAACGGCTACAATGCGGGTGCGCACTGTAGCGCGATCCAGAGCGCGAGCTCTGCATGCCGGGGCATGCCCTTGGCACTTTGAGCGCGTCCACTTGTGTCCAGGGGATCGAGGGGGCTTTAAACAATGCATAGGAGACTAGGGAGGCATCTTGAGGTTCCTTTGGATAGAAGGAGAGAAATGGGTGTTGTCCAAGGGTAAAAAATGAAGGTTTTACCCCCCAAATCATTGAGCTATGCCCCTCATGAATCTACTGGAGGTACAAGGCATCTACAAGAGGTTGTGGTAAAAAGTTGGGGACAAGGTAAATAGTAGAAATGGTGAAAAGGGTAGTTTCTAGAATTGACCTAAAGGTTTTTGGTGGTGATTTGGTCCAGTAGATGAATTCTACTTGCCTTGATAATTAACAGGATCAAAGGGTGGTCAAAAGTAGGGCTTACCACCAAGTTTGACAGGGTTTGATGAACGTTCACAATGGGGCTTAGTGCAAACCTAGAAATCAACAGATTCTGGTTTCTCTAGATCTAGACATGCTAAGATTTTACCCTTGATGCACCACTTGGTGTAGCATCATTATTTGGTCATTAGAACATGTCCACAAAGTTTGAGTGCAAGGGGAGAAACTTCACAATGTAAAGTTGTTCAAATTTGAATCTAGACAGGGAGGGTTTTGGGATGGTTTGATGAACCAAATCAACTTGTATTGAGGTGAAACTTTGCAAGATCATCACCTATGATAGTGTTGACTTTCTGGAATTTTCATGGAATTTATTGAGAATATTTCTTATAGAAATATTCGAAAAGTTTGATTTGAACAAAAAGGGTTTTGAGGATTTTTGCCCATGATTTGAACATGCCCTTGTGTTCAAACTCATATATATGGAACATATATGTCCACTTAGTTTCCCTAAATTTCTTAAATATTTTAAAAGCATTTAAATAATTTTTCCCTATGAAAGACCATTTCTAGTCTTAAGAAAAAGCCTTTAAATAAAATACAAGAATAATCTTTAAAATTAATATTTGGTGGTTTTGGAAAGTCTTATACATAGTAGGTTTGAAGTAAAGCTTTTGGGGAAGAAGAATCTACCAATTTGAGGACTTGCAGTGAAATCCAAATTTCAGGGGGGTTGAAAACCTAATTGGAATAAATCCCATTTGGTCAAAACAAAATTTGATAAAAATAGTTTTGGGCACTATTCACATGGCATGATCATTGGGGAAGAAGTTTGGGTCAAGGAAGATGATTATGGAGAGGGATAGAATCTAAGGGTGCCATATACCACAATCATCAAACATCATTTCAAGCAAGCACAAGCACTGATAAAAAGTTTTAGTTGGTTCGAAATTTTATAAATCCAAACATGACAAGGTGATATAGACACAATGTGTCACAATTCATCCTTCGGTATGTGCGAAGGGTGATTAAACAATGTATGAGTTGAAGAGTTACTCTCATTAGAAGGTGGGCACAGGTAGCTAATCCCCTCTTCCTCATTTTGTTCTTCGTTCTCCTCCTCATCTTTTATATCTAATGAGCTTACACTTTTGGCAACTTCCTCTTCCATAGATTCTTGCAAATTATTAGTCTCTTCCAAGGCAACGGTCATTCTTTCGATAAACTATTTAACATAAGCATTAGAACAATAGTTTTCATAGCAATATTTAAGTATGGAAAAAAATTCAGATTTGTAAAGAGTAACATTATACTTTTCACTGAAAGAAGCAATTTCATAGGCACCCTTAAAAGCAACAAATTCTTCAAATTGTTCAACATCATTATAGCAATAGGCCTCCTTGCCATAAGAGGATAATATTTCATTATCATTAAACACACATTGGTAGGGAAGGTGTTTTTTAGCTTCTTAAGAACAAGTAAAATCATGCAATTCACACAAGTTCCAAGCATAACAACACAAGTATTAATTTTATGCCACAAGAGTTTCCCTTTTTGAGATATGCAGTGTCACACATAATGAGCATGCTCATTTAATGACTTTCCCTCAACTAAGCTAGTCACAAGTGGATGGAAGATGACTCAAGTAATATTCTTCGGTGGTACGGAACACTAGTGGTTCCACAACTTTTGGAGCAGCAAGTACATCTATTTTTTTGGTATTTTGCATTTCCAACCCATATCTAAAGTTAGAAAACAAGTTAATAACAGGAAAATAAAAATTACTTAGTGATAAAGCAAACAAGCACACATGAGAATATTCACCCCAGGCTATTGCTCCCCGGCAACGGTGCTAGAAAAAGGTCTTGATAACCCACAAGTATAGGGGATCAGTTGTAGCCTTTCTCGATAACTAAGAGTGTCGAACCCAACGAGGAGCTAAAGGTAGAACAAATATTCCCTCAAGTTCTATCGACCACTGATACAACTCTACGCACGTTTAACGTTCGCTTTACCTAGAACAAGTATGAAACTAGAAGTACTTTGTAGGTGTGACGGGATAGGTTTGCAAGATAATAAAGAGCACGTAAATAAAAAATAGGGGCTGCTTAGATAAAGTAACCGTTAAGTTAGTTCAACGAGTGTGGAAAAGTGGTGGTAGGAGTTGCGGAATTGTCCCTAGGCAATCGATAACTAGACTGGTAATCATTATTGCAATATTGTATGAGGGAGAGGCATAAGCTAACGTACTTTCTCTACTTGGATCATATGTACTTATGATTGGAACTCTAGCAAGCATCCACAACTACTAAAGATCATTAAGGTAAAACCCAACCATAGCATTATAAGGTATCAAGTCCTCTTTACTCCCATATGCAATAACCCACCAAACTCGGGTTTATGCTTCTGTCACTCAAGCAACCTGCCATAGGCAAATTATGAACACATTGCAACACCCTATAGCAAGGATCCCTCATGCTTGCGCAACACGGAGAGCACCATAGGACAACACCAATAATAAAACATGCAACTCAAACCAATCATGATAATCAATCAACCCATAGGACAACAAAAATCTACTCAGACATCATAGGATGGCAACACATCATTGGATAAAAATATGAAGCATAAAGCACCATGTTCAAGTAGAGGATACAACGAGTTGCGGGGGAGTGGACCGCTGTAGATAGATGGGGGAAGGTGATGGAGGTGTTGGTGCAGATGACGGAGTTGTTGGAGTAGATCGCCGTCATGACGATGGCCCCGGTGGCGTTTCGGCTCCACCGGGAGAGAGGGGAGAGAGCCCCTCCTTCTTCTTCTTCCTTTGGTGGTTGACCTCGTGACGTAGGCCGGTTGGAGCAGCCACTGACGCATGATGCAGGCTATAGTATCTTCATGTCGTGTTGATGGGACGTGGTGGTTGACCTCGTGCAGTAGGCCGGCTGGAGCAGCCGAACAGAGGTCGGTCGGAGCACGCGGCTGGGCAGGGAGTCGACAGGACTCAGTAGCCGGATAGACCGGGATACCAGCCAGAGCAGCCGGACAGAGGGGCGTTGGCCGCCCCGTTGTTTCAAAATATTGGGTCATCTCCTTGAGCCTACCCGAGGGTAATCACCCCGTCAGTAGCCTCTGAGCCTCCGGACGACTTGGAGAGTCGGGAGAAGGGTTTTCGCCGTTGTCGTTGTTGTTGCGGAAGTTGTTGATGGTGGTCGATTGTGGGTCGGGGATGGCGCGACTTGCTTCCAGTGGGGGCGCGCCAGCGCACCCGTTGAGTGTAGCCTCCGGGCGACTCGAAGAGTTAGGCGAAGGGTTTTTGCTGTTGCTGGAGCGAACGGTGGCGTCGAGGTTGTCGGGCATGGACGCGGGGTCTGCCGACTGATGGGCGCGGACACGGGGTCTGCCGGCTGATGTGCACGGAGTTTGCCGGCCGATGGGCGTGGACGCGGAGTCCGTCGGCTGGTTGTTTGCGGCGGGGGCGTACCAACGCACCCGCTGGGTGTAGCCTCCGAGCCTCTAGGCGACTCAAAGAGTCGAGCGGAGGGTCTTTGCTGTAGGTGAAGTAGATAGTGGCATTGAGGACGTCAGGTGCGGACGTAGGGTCCGCCAACCGATGGGCGTGGAGCCCTACCAAGCACGAGCGCGGGGTCCGTTGGTTGATGGGCGCGGAGCCCTGTCGACGACGGACGCAGGGTCCGCCGGCAATCGAGCACGAGGCGCAGCCGAGGGCAGACGCGGGGTTCGCCGGCTGATGGGCGCGGAGCCCTGCCGAGGGCGGACGCGGGGTCTGCCGGCTGATGGGCGGGGGGCCCTGCTAAGGGGGATGTGGGGTCTGCCTGCTGAATGGCACGGAGCCCTACGGAGGGCAGACACGGGGTCCGCCGGCTGATGGGCGCGGAGGCCGGCCGGGTGCGGACGCAGGGTCCGCCGACAGATGGGCGCGGAGCCCTGCCGGACGTGGACATGGGGTCCACCGGCTAATGGGCATGGAGCCTTGCCGGGCACGGACGCGGGGTCCATCGGCTGTTGAGCGCGAGACGCTGCCGAGGGCGGACGCGGGGTCCGCCAGCTGTTGAGCGTGGGGCGCTGCCAGGCGTGGCTTCCAAGCCTCCGAGCGAGGGGGTTCCTCATGGGAGTGATACTGCAAAAGACAAGTTTAGTCGATGCAGATGTGTCAAATTTCTAGTTTTGGTAGTGCAAACTTTATGCAAAGGGTGTCGACTCGCTTTCGTCCGATCCTTCTTCAATCATTTTCATGTGATCTTTGCTCTTTTGCTTTTGCTCTTGCCAGACGGACAACTGGGAGCTGATCTGTGGCTAAGGCGAAGAGCGGGCCGTAGTGTGGAGCGTACAATACTCAGACTCTAGGAGCATACTCGACCGAGGAGATACTCACAAATAAAACGAGCGTGTCGCCCAAGCCATTTTCTCTCCGGAATTTTTTTCGTGTGTGGTGACCTCCATCTTTTGCTCTCGCTAGCCGGACAGCCGCAGTACGGTCTGTAGCTGAGACAAAGAGTGAGCCTTTGATAATGTACACGCTAGTAAGCCGATTCGTGGGAACGAACGTATCGGGCCAAGCGGCCGGCCTTGGGCCAGGACTAGCTAGCGCCAGGGTGAACAATAAAGTAGAAGAAGCAAATATGGAGATGACCCCCGAGGATCGCTTGGGGTATCTGTTTTTGTGTATGACGGAAAGATATGCTGTTGAAAAACTCACATTGGTTTTTGATGCCGACGAGACGGTTGTTGTCGATGATAGCCAGCGCGGCTTTCTCCGAGCGAAGCGGGCTGGCATGTCGGTGCAGCTGTTAGGTGTGGCCATCGATCCTTCGACGGTCGACGACCGTGCCAGCCAGTCGGGCTCGAGCGGCAGGGTGTCGGAACGGATGGACGACCATGCCGTTGTCGAGGCAGGCACGCGGGCCAGACGACCAAGTGGCGACACGTTTCAGCAGCAGACAGCCAACGGAGTGGTGATGCAGGCGGGCGGCACTTTTTTTTTGCCTAGGCAGCCGACCACCTATCACTCTATCTCTTTCCTTTTTATCCCAGGAGCAGGCCACCCAGGAGCAGCCGGAGCGGCGTGTGAGCCCGAAGGCGGAGCCGGCGCGGGCGGGACGCGGCAACGGCAGGCCGCGGCGGCGACAGTAGGAGCTGGAACCGATGGGCGGCTGGGGCGTATCTACGCGCGGGCGCGGAGGAGGGGCCGAGTGTGGGTGCACAGCCACGCGGGCGACGAGGCGGGTGGCCAGGGCGCGTGGAGGCGGAGCCGGCCGCGACTGAAGGCGGAGCCGGCGCGGGCTAGACAAGGCAGCGGCAGGCCGCAGCGGCGGTAGCAAGTGACGGAGCAGAGGTGGAGGCCGGAGCAGTGCCGGGGCATGGAGGTGCGGAGGTGGAGCCAACGCGCGGGGGCCGAGGAGCGTAGGCATGCGGGGCGGAGCGACGTGAGCACGAGCACGCGCGGGGGCACAGCGGCGCGACGGAAGCAGAGATCCGAGGAGGTGGACGCGTGAGCCAGAGCCGACGGAGAGCGTTGACGGAGCTGACATGGCACAGGCCGGACGACTGAGGCGGCTAAAGGGCCCGAAGACAGGGTCCCAGATGGTGGTCGAGCTCGTGCGGGAGCACGGCGGTGGCGCGAGCATGGATGTGCGGAGACGAGAGCCGATGGACCACGCGTGGTTGAAGCTAGCCACAGAGCGGCAACCGGACATACATGTCGCGGGCGCACGGGCGACGGGCAGCGGAGCGCGGGAGTCGGCCGAGCACACAGACGGACCCGGGGCGACACAACCACACGGGCAGCCGACTGGGCCGTGCACGTACATGGTGCAGCTGGCTAGGCATGCAGCCGGTCAGACGGGCAGCCGGCCAGGCGCGTGCAGCCGTCGGCCATGCATGCACGCACGCACACAGTGCAGCCGTCGGCCATGCACGCATGTGAGCAGTGCAGCCGGCCAGGCACGTACCACATGCATGCATGTATTGAAGCATGACGGGAGGTCCATTGAGACGTGGGAGGAGCTGTCGACCCAGGACGACACGGAGCAGCGGAGGGGGGCGCGAACTGCAGCGGAGCCGGACGCGGGTCTGGGCGCGCGATGGTGGGCAGGGCTGGACGAGGAGCATGCCGGAGCCGGCCAGCACGACGAGGGGCGAGCCGGCGGGCGCGCGATGACGGGAAAGGCGGAGGCGACAGGCCAGGCGCTGAGAAGGCGGCGCGGACGGAGCCGGCGGGTCGAAGGCGGCACGTGCGGACGGGGGAGCACCGACCACGCGACAGAGTGGACGGCGCCGTGACACAGGGGCTGCGAGCGACTAGCGGAGCAGAGGCAAGGCATGCGCTGAGGGAGAGAGGTGAGGCCGATGCGGCGCTGGTGAGCTGTGGGCGTGTGCGAGAAAAACCGTATCAACAGTGCGGCAGGCGGTGCGCGAAAGAGGAGCCGAAGGCATGTGATCACGCGTGGTCGCGACGACGTGGATGCGGACACACTGAGGTGCGGCTGGGCAGGCAATCGGGCAGCCGGCTGGGCTGCAACGAGCAAGCAGCCGGGTAGGCAGCGGGCTGAGCTTCAGCCAGGCAGCCGGTCAAGGCAGCCTGGCCGCCGGTCGCAGTGCAGCCGCGCGCCGCAGGGTGAGATGCAGCTGAACAGACGCCCGTCCGTGCATGCGGCTATGCATGCCGCCGGACCAGCGGACGGCCCATGCGTGTAGCCATGCACGTGGCCTGGACATGCATGCACGTACGCATCATGCATGCGTATACTTTTTTCTTTTCTTCTTGGCCAGCTAGTCTGCAGGGAAGAGTAGCGGACCGGCTGAAAGGTATGGACGGGCGGACGCGTCGAGGCCGGGTGCTTTCTGGGAGGATGGCCGTACACGCCGAGCGCGGGGGCGCAGCAAAGCTAGCACGTCGGCACGAGGAAGCCGATCAGGGGAGGCACAGTGAGGTGGCGCAGGGCTCGCGACCGCAGGCTCGTAGGCATAGCGACGCTAAGGAGAGCTCGACGTTAGAAAGACTGGCCGGCTGACTTCATGCGCGTACGAGCCAAGCTAGCACGCACGTCCGTTGAATCGATTGGCCCTACCTAGCTAGGCACGAGTGAATGTTCATACAGGAGAACCCTTCGCCTCCCGGGTGCTCGCACAGGGACAAAGGAGGCCGGAGCGCGGCGACCAGGAGGTCGGGCGTGCAGCTGAGCGGATGGGCGTGCAGGGGCGACGCATAGAGCAGAGCCTTCGGGATCCCCGAAGAGGCGGACATGCATGTCGGCGCATCGCGACGTAAGGGTGCAGGAGCTTGCACGCGGACGGTGCAGTGACGCGGCAACACGAAAATATGATAATACCTGATTTATTATGACCTTTAGGACATATTTTCAATAGGCTGGAGCATCCGGATAGAGGTCGGTCGGAGCTGTCGGCTGGATAGGGAGCCGGCCGGACTCAGTAACCGGCCAGACCGAGGTACCAGCCGGACAGAGGTGCGTTGGCTGCCCCGTTGTTTTAAAATTTTGGATCGTCTCCTTGAGCCTACCCGGAAGTAATCCTCCCGTCACTATGAATATTCGCCACAATATGCAATTGAACAAATAGTGTTCACATGAAGAATATTCTTCATAATTCTCTCATAATATGCAATTGAACAAATAGTCTCCACAGGAAGAACATTCATCAAAATTCGCTACAATATCCAATTGAACAAATTCTACTAAATTCCACGGATGTATGACCGACATATACATTACATAATCATAGTGTATGAAATACGAAGACATTGTCACATGGAAAACAGTGCATCCATGCGTATATGTTTAGCTGATAACACTATATGAATTCATACTTATTATTGGGAGATATGAATGCTGAAATCTTAGACGTATGGACTGGGCTTGATATGGCGTTTCACAGAGAAGGTGCTGATAAATTTTCTAACAAACACTAATTCATATGCGGCGAGCAGTTTAGAGGTCATTGGTCCAAACATCAACTGCTTAGATAAGAATGTGACATATATGTGTGGAGTATAAGATAGTAACTAAGAAATAGACTTACTGGTTCTATTTTTTGAGAATCGATACCACATTCCACAAATCTGCATAGGTTCATCATGTGTGCGCAAACATAGTATCCACATAGGTTGGTTCCTTTTTTTGTTGAGGACACTGAAATTTTTGGTGCAGTATTAGTCATGCATTTGGCCTGTTCGAAACAACCTAACCGGTGTAAGTTATTTCTTTTTTTGAGAGAAATTAAAATAGATTTACTTTGAAACTTGAACATTTGACTCGCATTTTCTAAACTAGAAAATACCCAGTGAGTTGTTGCGGGAATTTTTAGTGTACATTATTTGATGACTAAATAGAAGAATAAAATTGTTTGGAAGTAAAGCAGTGACAAATGACAACAAAGGGATAACAGTAGGCAAAGAAAACTTGAATTAGCGAACATTAATGTGTAACAATGCAAATGAAAGCTCAAATTTGTTGCAAAAAGGTGGCATACTTACCTCCTATATAGTTTTATAGCACGAGAATATATAGCTCCCATGCTGCAATATAACTCGTTGTAATTAAAATGAAAATGTGTGGTAACCGGTGTACATGTCATATATACTAAAGAGGCTTATTATTGTTTAAATTTCATTATCCAAATGGGTAACAATGGAATGCTCAGAAAATGAGAAGCGACGTATCTTGGAACCTGATACGCCTCCTTAACTGTCATGAATAACCATCATTTTAGTACATAATGGTGCAACCATAACTCATGTGATTAGGCATGAAATCAAGATGTGAATAGCTGCTTAATAACAATTTAGCCTCCACATGTGCGAATGGCTGATCTCTCTTCTACATCGAAGATGAAAATCTAACATTTCTTCACCACACCGAAAAAAGTGGAGGGACAAACACATGTTACATCGATAATACAATAAAATATATGAGCAATATAAACACTATGATATAAATGCAAACATATAATTGGGAAAGTTCTTCAATTATGAATCTGCAAATTATGATTATGAACAAAATTCTTTAATTCTGAATCTGCAAATTATGATTATGAACAACTATACAATTGAAAAAAATAGCAGACAGTGAGGAAGAATAAAAACTAAATGAATTTATTTTCGCATGCAGACTGCTTTGTCAAATGACTTGTGTACGCTTTTCAAAGATAAGAAAAATATCAAAGTACTGCCATCAAACATGTTGCAAAAATCCATGTACAAATGATGAAAAAATGATATGGTAAACCAATAACTGAGGTGTACATCGAAACTTCTTTCAAGAGTATCATTTGGATAGAACTACGTGAACATGCACATGGACATTGGCAAGACGTCTTGCTCGAGAGTCCTGAATGGTGAACTTGGCTATACAAAAGAGGAGAAGGTGGCATCATGGTAGTAACCACCTACAGATCAGCGCCACATCCAAGCTCTTTCCCATGGCTTAGAGGAGAAGAGGATGACATATGCAGTGTGGAGATGGTGCGTGAATAGGCTGGCGTTTTGAGCCTCTGCCCCCTTCTCATGCGGCTCGTCCGCCGGCTCATCTGCTAAGACAAAAGTAAATAGACTAGAAGGAAAGACTATTTATTTCCTGCTGGCGGACAATGTTGACTAATGAAAATAGAGGGGCAGTTAGTGGAATATGAAGTAATATGGACACGTAGTGGGGCCTATAGAAAGATTTATGACGGGAAAGAGAAGCAAAGAGACATGTTGTTGTTTTGGATTCAGAAGAGGGAGAGTAGTGGGTCCTACGATGACGCGTTTAACCAAATTGTAGTTGGTAATGAGGTGGCGGCTTTGTTGATGTGTACATGTTTCATGTTAAGATAAATCATGTAGTGGGGTTAAACTTCTTAGGCATATAGGATAACAGATTTTGTTGTCCTACTGGAGAAACGATCACATAGAGATAGTTGACGATCAAAACGTCTTCCTCCTAAAGTTATGTTCCTTGACAATACACCGAAAATGAAAATGAATTTTCACATACTCAATTCTTGAACCAGATATGAATACAACGTATTAATATCAAAGAATTCAATACCTATCAATGAAATCTTGACGATGATTCAGATCATGAGGCTTATTTGACTCTCTGAGAGAACTCAGGTAGTAAACTATGTTGCATTTTGGAACAATGACCACCAAGATCCAGTGATGCCTACAGTTTAAGAAAACCTTGAAGTTACGAACTGTGTAAAAAACTGAAATATAATCAATGTATGCATGGTTGTATATTTAACTTACCATTCATGATATGTCCACATGAAGAATTCTCCTAGCTATAACTTCCACAAGATATTGGCGACATGTTCAATAGAAGCCTTGTGTGTATCATTATCACTTAACAAAATGTCATTTGCTAAATCGGGATCTATAAAATACGCATGCACCCTTAATGATCTATGTGACATCAATCCCCTGAGAAGAATATAATATAGTTGCCTTTTTTCGTTTACAGCCTTGTATGCATAAGTTGATCAGAGTTTCTGAGGTACTTACAACATCAAACATTTGAAAAGAGTGGCAGCAAGCTCATCGAAGTTGAAGAAGAGATGTAAGTCCTCGAATTCCACACTGATGGTACCTGCAAGTTGAGAGAAATACCTACTGTCGTAATGCACTTCTAAAATTTTATAATCTTCTCCTTCTTACATTATGTCCATACAATATTTATCTAACTTGCGACAACTAAAATTACACCCCTCAAAGAATTTTCCAACAAGAAATGGTTGGCCATGCTTGTACTTGTGTGCTTCAAATGGGTCTACTTTCTTACTAGAAAATAGCTTATCAACTTCTGCCTCGGGCATGGCGTCAGAACGGGGATTACCCATCCCTTCAAAAAACATGTTGTTAATTTGATTATGGGTGATGAGTCTTTGTAGTAGGAGGCTACTGGTCCCATCCCTCCTCTATTTGGGGGGGGGCATCTCCCCGTGTGCAACCGTGGCCGCTTTCCTCTTGTCAGTTGAAGTACTTCTTGTTTGACATCCGGTTGCATGAACGTCGTCTTGTTGAGAAGCCGATGAAGGTACGATGGACTGCTGAACAGATCGCGCTATTGTGACAGACTACTGAGCTGTAGTAGTAGAGGAGATGGACAGCTGACCAGCCATTGAATCTATGGCGGGCTTCTAAGCAGTTGATGCCAATGTGTCGGTGTGTTCATGAGGCTGTGATAACGTGTTGGTTTGCTCAGTAGGCAGTGTCAACACATCGGTATGCTTATTAGGCGACTGCGAACCGCTGGACTAATCAGCAGGTGGTTCCTTACTTTTGGACTACTTAACAAGCGGTTTCGGACTTTCGGACTGCTTAGCAGGTGGTTCCGGACTTTCAGACTGCTTAGCAAGTGGTTCCATTGGGTTTGTCTGTTGAGCATGCAGTGCCGATGTGTCTGCACTTTCTGCTTAAGTGGTCGGCATCTCAACCGATGATGCGTCGTCAGTAGTTGTAGGCCTTGCCACAGGCTGCTCAAGAGCGGACGATGACCTGGCGTGTATGATAGGAAATCGGGCGGGCTGATCATAGGTTCGTGCCTTGTTCATCGGAATACGTCTAGTATGTTCATCGGGGGAGTCAGGCAAGATTTGTTGTGGCCAGAAGAGAGCCACCAGTTCGAGGGCGACATTGTTTGCTCTAGGGGGCTGGAGGGATCTCATCCAGGAAGTCTATTTCTTTCTATGGTTACTGGATATATTTAACCGTGTTTCTTCCAAGGTCTTCTGCTCATCAGGGTCTCCTAGGACATTCTTCAGGGAAAACTTACTAAATCCAGGCTTTATTTCAGTTACATAGCACTTCACACAACCTGACTTCAATGGCACATTGTCCAACAAGAGTCCCTCATCGGAGTCAGGGTTGTAAACCCACGTTGTTGCACATTGTAAAGTACCTTCATAATGTGTAAGAACGGCCTTCACTCTCCCCTTGTCCATATAGATCAGATATAGCACCATCATGTCCAGTTGTACCCTCATTGTCATTGGGGTCAGCTGATGCACAACTACTCTTGCACTGTGTTGCCGTATAAAAAGTATCATCATCCATGCCCACATCCCCTTACATCTCCTGGCTATATCTCAGCATAAATGTCTTCTACTATATAAATGAGTCCTCAAATTTCAGAATACATGTCTCTCTTAAACCTTTCATACAAGCCATTCCACTTAGTTTCACTCCTAGCTTTTTTCATGTTGAGGCTCTCTTCTTTGCTTAGTGAGAAAACCCTCTTGTGCGGGATATTGACCCGAATACCCCTAGCACGGCCAGGGGGCTCTCTGGTAGTTAGAGCCTTGGACAGAATGTCACATGGACCTGAGTTCATGTATACCCTTCCCGGGTTTTTGGAAGCCTCTATCATCACATTATACAATTATTGGTATGTTGGGTTTTCAAAGTAATAAGACCCGCCTTCACACCTCTTTACACATGCCCGCAAGTAGTCCCTAGAGCAAATGCCCCTAATTTCACTAAAGCTCGGTTTGCCACCCGTAGCTACTGCTTCTTTGTCCTCCTGGTCCCATATCGGTTTCATGTCATAGTATCATGCCACACCCATACGGTGGGGTTGTGTGTTCTTCTTCTGACGTTTCGATTGCATGGCTCTCCTCTTAATAAACTCTTCACTAGTCGTGACCCTTTTGAATTATGTCCATTCTTCCTTTGTAATTTGGGGGTATGAGGGGATTGGGTCCTTTCCTTAACTCAAGTACTTCTTGTACAACACATGCTTCTGGTTTCTCCAAGCATCCATGGCCTTCTTCAGTGCAGCGTGTTCCACCTGCTCTATCCACTCTTCAGGAATGTTGAAGTGCTCCATGATCTCCCGGACTATCCTCTACTGTGTTTATGTATCAGCCTTCTGAAACCCTGACAAATTAATGTTGAGGCTTTCCCTGCCAACAAATCCACACACATTCCTTAACCTCATGCGTGCTTTATCTGGTTTAGTTGGAGCCCAGGACTTCAAATCGATGTCAGCTACTTCGTATACACCTTTAGGCTCGTGTGTGGGATTTCTTGGAGCGTTCTTCCGACTCCTGATAGGAAGGGTGATTGTGGCGGCTCTATCCCGTTCCTCATTTCTTGATCCATGATCATCTGTTGTAGACATGTTGGCTTCGGACTCAGATGAAGATACATCGGCAGAAGTATGATTGTCGTCGCTGCTAATCGTCATCTATAGCTGACACATGCGAAACTCAGAAAAGGGGGTTAAGCATAAATTAAAAGTAATAGCTTGGCAGCAAGCTCTCTAAACATGTCATCTGATAATTTGGAAACATGCGGCTAACCTGTTCATTTTGTGTGACTCATGCACACATGATATGTAACTCGACAATAATTAATTGCAAAAAATACATCCTATATTTAGTTAGAAGATAGATGTTGAACATAAATACGCTCTCCATTATTGTATAACCAATTTGGGGGATAAACCGAACCAAATAGGAAAATGGATCGTGGGATAATAGACCTCGCCGCAATGGAGGGGCAGCAACTGACAGGTTTTTTGTGCAAACCCGGGAGGAGAGGCGAGGGTACATGATCGACATGCTCAAGGGCAGTTGGAGAGTGATGTGGCTTGAGATTGCATCGGTATTTCCCCAAAGAGGAAGGGATGATGCAGCACAGCTACGGTAAGTATTTCCCTCAGTTATGAAACCAAGGTTATCAAACCAGTAGGAGAACCAAGCGACACTATCTAAATGGTACATGCACACAAAGAACAAATACTTGCAACCCGATGCATAAGAGAGGTTGTCAATCTCTCCTCGTTAAAAGATACATTGGTTTGTGTGAGATTGGATAAATAGATCGCACAAGAACAAAAAATAAAAGATGCAAATAAAAAGTGCAGCAAGGTATTTTGAGTTTTGGGAATAATAGATCTGAAAACAAATGCGGAAAAAGATAGATCGGAAAGCAATATATTAAAAGGATAGACCCGGGGGGCGTAGGTTTCACTAGTGGCTTCTCTCAAGAAAATAGCACACAGTGGGTAAACAAATTACTGTTGGGTAACTGATAGAGGATCAAATAATCACGACGATATCCAAGTCAATGGTCAATATATAGGCATCACGTCCAAGATTAGTAGACCGAAACGATTTTGCATCTACTACTATTACTCCACACATCGACCGCTATCTAGCATGCATCTAGTGTATTAAGTTCATGGAGAAACAAAGTAATGCAATAAGAATGATGGCATCATGTAGACAAGATATATTCATGTAGGAATAGATCCTATCTTTTTATCCATAATAGCAACAATACATGCATGCCTCGCTGCCCCTTCTGTCATTGGGAGAGGACACCGCAAGATCAAACCCATCACAAAGAAACTCTTCCCATGGCAAGGAAAATTGATCTAGTTCTCCTAACTAAACCAAAGATTCGAAGAAGAAATACGAGGCTATAAATAATCATGCATATAAGAGATCAAAAGAAGACACAAATAATATTCATGGATGGAAACTGACCAAGAACTCAAACTTCATCGGATCCAAACAAACACACTGCAAAAAGTCATTACATCAAATAGATCTCCAAGAGACCATTGTATTGAGAATCAAAGAGAGAGAGGAAGCCATCTAGCTACTACCTACGGACCCGTAGGTCTATGGTGGACTACTCACGCATCATCGGAGAGGCACCCATGAGGATGATGAACCCCTCTGTGATGGTGTTATATTGGATCACATGGTTCTAGAACTTGCGGTGGCTGGAATTGTGTTTCATCTACTCCTCCAGGGTTTCTAGAATTTCTGAGAATTTATAGATCTGAGAGGCGGTGGAGGAGACCCCCATGGGCCCCACAACCCATGGATGCAAATATATTGAGAAGCAACCAACCAAGAAACAAAAATTCTCATAAACGGGCATGAAGCATAACTAACACTGAATAATGCACCATAAGTAGGATGTAATTTCATTGCATAACTATTGACTTTCGTGCTTGCATAGGGAATCAAAAACCTTAACACCAATATTCTTACTAAAGCATAATTACTTACAAACATGACTCATATATTACTATCATCATGTCTCAAAACTATTACAAGGATCATGTTTAATTTGTCCAATGATCTTCATGAAAGTTTTTATCATATCCCTCTTGAATATCTATCACTTTGCGACTAGTTTCATATATTGCCATTGCTTTTGACAAGCTCAAATAAATTTAAGTGAAGAACATGAGCATAAAAATTTGATCTATCAAAATAATATAAGTGAAGTATGAGAGAATTTCTTCAAAATTTAGTAACTATAAAATTAATCTAAGTGAATCATGAGAGTATTTCTTCAAAAATTTAAAGCACACCATGCTCAAAAAGATATAAGTGAAGCACTAGAGCAATTCCATAACTCAAAAAAAATTAAGTGAAGCATATAGAGCAATTCTAACAAATCATAGCATAATTTTGGCTCTCTCAAATAGGTGTGTCCAGCAAGGATATTGTGACAAATTAAAAATAAAATCAAGAAAAGACTCAGATAATACAAGACACTCCAAGAAAACTCATGATATGTGACTAATACAAATATAGCTCCAAGTAAAATACCGATGGTCGTTAGAAGAAAGAGGGGATGCCACTATGGGCATTCCCAAGCTTAGTTGCTTGTTTCAACTTGGATATTATCTTGGTGTTCCATATCATCCCCAAGCTTAGGATCTTTTCACTCCTTATTCCTTCATCCATCGCCATCACACCCAAAACTTGAAAACTTTAATCACACAAAACTTAACAAAACCTTCGTGAGATATGTTAGTATAATAAAGCAAATCACCACTCTAGCTATTGTTGCAAACCCATTTATATTTTATAATTGCATTATATACTGTATTCTTACTTTACCATGGCTTATACACTCAAATACAAACTATAGATTCATCAAAATAAGCACATAATGCAACGAAAACAGAATCTGTCAAAAACAGAAAAGTCTGTTGTAATCTGTACTCTAACCATACGTTTGTAACTCCAAAAATAATTAAACATTAGGATAACATAAGGAATTTGTATATAAATCTTCTGTAAAAAATAGAATTTTAGTCACATCTGTGATTTTTCAAAATTCTCGTACTCGACGCAAAAGTTCCTGTTTTTCAACAAGATCACATCAAGTATCACCCAACATGATCCCAAAGGCTTTACTTGGCACAAACACTAATTAAAACAAAAATACACAATTATAACAGTAGCATAATTGTGTAAACACTCAAGAACAGAGTATTGCAACGGTGCGGCAGTAGCAACAAACTTGGGTAGCTAAGTCTTTACTACGGAAGGATATCCCACCGCTTGCGCGGGTTCCCGATACCCCTCCGGACGTTTCGCCTCCCAAACCTGACAAGCAGTCAGAGACGCTTCCCATCAGATTTCATGATTTCCCCCCTTTTGCTACTCCTTCCGAACACAACGAGGGTTTTCTTCCTTCTGCCCAGGTCTCTCCGCCCTCTGTCGTCACCATCTGCGGACATCAAGCTATGGCGACCATCCCAGTGATGCCTTATCAGTTCGTCCCTGGAACGATGAATATCCAGCAAAGTCCACATGCTCGCCTACAGCGGAACATGGTTGTCGTTGATGAGCCGCCACTTGACCACGCTCAACATGCTCTGGTATTTGTCGTCCCCTCCCCTCCTGATTTGCAGCGTGAAGTGTTCTTGCTGAAGTTAGAAGAATCTTGGCTGAGGATCACAATGCTGAAACTTTGGAGGGTGAGATTTACCCTTTTTGTGTGGGTTTGGTACGTTTTGCGGACAAACTAGTAAGAGATGCGATGGTTGATATGGGAGAGCAAGCATTGGATGATCTATCCACTTTTTACCTTTTGAGACATGATGAAGGGCCCAACATGCGACATCCTGTTGCGGAAAGGGAAGCTTGGGTGATGCTCTTGGGTTTTCCCTTGAACTATCAGACGGAATATTACATCATCAAGGCTGTTTCCTATTTTGGTAGGTGCCTTTTTTGGCATAGGCCAGGTTATAAAAAGTCTCGAGTGCTAGTCAGGGTGCTCATCAATGAGCTTTCCTTGGTGCCATACAGTTTAGTTATCAAGAGGTTCAATGATATGAGTGGCATGGGTCAATCTTGGACAGTACCAGTATATATACTGAATGGTAGGGATGCTACTTAGGGGCCGTTGAGCAATGAATATGAGGTACCTCCCATGGGTGCCTCTCCCCATCTAGACCAGGCACCTTTTATGGATGCTATGCAGCAAGCACAACATGATGCCCAAGTTTGGCAGATGGAAAATGCCAACAATGCCTGGGAGGCTGCTCCTGCTCCTGCCCCACAAGAAGGATGGGGAGCCTGGCCAGATTTACCTCCAGTCCCTGTTACCTACCAAGGTATCAGCTATCGGCAATTAACAGGGTATGAAGGGACTTCAATGATGGATGGAGTGCAGACTGATGACACTGGTTTTGATGACGGCTTGCGCCTCTGGAATGAGCATGTTCAGTTACTAGAAGAGGCTGCTGATAATGTTATCCTAGGGCGACAGTCTGGACAGATGGCATTTGTTCAGCTTAACTCTCATCAGTTGATCCTTGATGTCAATTTGCCTGATACTCTGCTGGAGTTCTTTGCAGGTCTTTACACAACAGTCCACACTAGGAGGCTTCAACTATCACGCCATGTGGACTGCAGGCAGTTAGCTGAGGGGATTCACCTACTGTTCCTAAAGCTTATGAAATATGCATACCTACGAATCTTCCCCCTTCCACTCCTTTTTTGGAGAACCCCACCATAATCTACTGCTCTCAGGAAGTCTGGGCAGTGTGTATGATACAATTGGCAGAAAAACATAATCAAGCTCTTGCTGCTATTCATGCATTTCTGCCTGATACAATCTCTGTACTTGGGATGCAGGAAACTAACCAACAGATTCAGTTGGCAAGTGCTACCTCCATGCGCAGGAAGAGGCCAGGAGCACGTCTGGATGTATCCATGGTGCATAGGAGTGCAAGATCTACAAGATTCCAAGGCTTCAAAGCTCCATCTATGGCTGATTCCAAGCAGAAAGTTTCCCATGTCAAGCCAAGATGCTCTCCTGTTTTTAATGACAAAGACATTTCTGAAGATATGGCAACTACCACTGAAACAAAGGCTATTCCACCTGAAACACCAATTCCTACCATTCAGCACATTGGAATGGTGCAATGTGGTATCCCTGGGAAGAGCTGTCGGAGGAGATCTTAATGAGCCATTTAGAGAAGGCACAACCAGTGACCTAGGATGATATGGACATTACTCCATAGTGGACTGATGCTCCATTTTCAAATATTTGAACTTGTCACTTTCCCACCTTTATTTTGATGTCAACTACTGCTTGGAACATTTTATGTTGGAATATGCGTGGTATGAATCATGAGTCCAAAAGTTTGGCTCTTCGCAACAAAATTGATGAATCTAACTGTTCAATCATTTGTTTACAAGAAACTAAGAAGAGGAGTTTGATCACTCCTTCATTCATAAATGCTGCCCTCGCAGATTTGACAAATATGAATTCTTCCCGTCCGAGGGAGCATCTGGTGGTCTTATTACTATTTGGTGTAGTAGTCTTTTCACTGGGGTGACTTTGCATAAACTTGCTTTTGCTATTACGATTCAATTTACATCGGTTCACTCCAATCAACAGTGGTTCTCACCAACGTCTATGGCCCTTGCAGTGGCCCGGAGAGAGAGAGGTTTTCATGCAATGGTTCGAGAGTCTCAATATTGAAATTGAAGACTTATGGGTTTTCATGGGGGACTTCAATTTTATTCGATCATTACAGAATCGCAACCTGCCTGGAGGCAACATTGATGATATTATTAAGTTCAATGAAATTCTCAGCTCCCTAGCTCTGCTAGAGATTCCAATCAAAGGAAGAAAGTACACTTGGAGTAATATGCAAGAGAACCCATTACTAGAACAACTAGACTGGTTTTTCACATCACCTGAATGGACCTCCCAATTCCCAAATACCATGGTCAAACCTCTTGCTAAACTAGTGTCTGACCATATACCATGTGTCATGCAGATTCAAACTTCTATTCCATGATGTAAAATCTTCAGGTTTGAAAATTATTGGCCCCAATGCCCAGGTTTTGTGGAGACAGTTCAGAATTCTTGGAATAAACCCATCAAAGCTACATCCTCGGCCACACGTATCTCGGCTAAATTGAAAAGATTAAGATACACTCTAAAACAATGGAGTAAACACCTGTCCAAGCTGAAGTTATTGATTGAAAACTGCAATAAGCAATTGCTCCACCTAGATAGCTTGGAAGACCTTCGTCCTCTCTCTATACCTGAATCCAACTTCAGGCGCATTGTGAAAAAACAACTGATTAAATTGCTTAAATACCAAAGCGCATATTGGAAAAAAAGATGTACTTACAGATGGGCAGTAGAGGGGGAGGAGAACACGAAGTACTTCCAGGCTAGGACAACAGAAAGATAGAGGAAAAATACTATATCATCTCTACTAATGCAGGATGGATCGACTATTGAAAATCATGATGATAAAGCAGTAGCTTTTTACCAATGCTTCAAAAGTAGAATGGGTGTTGTCACAGAAACATCTGAGGCATTTGAGCTATAGGAGTTGGTACAATGTGTGGATGGATTGGAAGAATTATCAGCCCCTTTTACTCACGATGAAATCGACAAGGTGATCAAAAATATCCCCTCCGATAGAGCACCCGGACCAGATGGCTTCAATGGTCTGTTCCTTAAAGTCTGCTGGGGTATTATTAAGGAGGATTTTTATCAACTCTGCCATGATTTCTGGGAAGGAAAAGTTGATCTCAAATGCCTAAACACCTCCCTGATCACTCTTATTCCAAAAACCGGTTCACCAGAAACGGTAAATGATTTTCGCCTGATATCCTTACTAAACTGTGTGCTTAAAGTCCTCACAAAGCTATTGGCAGAGAGATTACAAGGTTGCATTCTTAAAATAGTTCACCACAACCAATATGGCTTCATAAGACCCAGAACTATCCAAGACTATCTGGCATGGGCTTATGAATTCCTACATCAATGCAAATACTCGGGTAAGGAAATTGTGATCCTAAAATTGGACTTCGCTAAAGCTTTTGATACAATGAACCACTCCTTCATTATCCAAATGCTAAGATGTAAGGGATTTGATGATAAATGGTGCTCATGGGTGGAAAAGATCCTAAACTCAGGAACATCCTCGATCTTATTGAATGGCGTACCGAGCAAGGAATTTCAATGTAAAAGAGGATTTCGACAGGGTGACCCATTTCCCCCCTATTGTTTGTCCTAGAAGTGGATCTTCTACAGTCAATGGTTAACACAGCATGGACGGAAGGGCACTTATCACTGCCAATTGAGCAACCTGCTTCAGAACTGTATCCGGTGATTCAATATGCAGATGATACACTAATCATCCTTTCGGCACAGAGCTTGGAAATTAGGGATATTAAACAACTACTCGATGCATATGCTAACACCACAGGGCGAAAGATAAACTACTCCAAGTCTCAATTAATGTCTATCAATATTCACCAAGATAAAGCCATTGAGTTGGCTTCAATACTTGGTTGCCAAGTGGGATCGATGCCCTTTACTTATCTTGGAGTTCCAATGGGCATCTCCAGACCGTCTGTACGAGACTTGATGCCTCTTGTTGACATAATTGAAAGAAGACTCATGAGCACGGACATCTGGCTTTCATATGGTGAGAGGGTACTTTTCATCAACTCAGCCCTGTCATTGCTCTTATCGTTTGCTATGTGCGTTTTGAAGTTACCAATGAAAATCATAGATATATTTGATAGAGCACGCAGGCATTGTTTATGGAGGAAAGTTTTCGACAGAGACGCTAAAACTCACTCCCTGGCATCATGGGATTTAGTATGCAAACCCAAAGACAAAGGTGGCCTGGGTATCATCAATCTGAAACTATAGAACAAAGCTTTATTGCTAAAATTTCTCCACAATTCTATCACAAGATGGACACTCCGTGGGTAATGTTCATATGGAATGCATACTATGATACAACACCCCCGCATGCAATGCCAGCTTGTGGGTCTTTCTGGATTCTCTTCCTCTCTAATATCTTTCGAGGAATCACAACTTGCATCCCCAACTCAGGGGATACAATCCTGCTTTGGAAAGATCAATGGCTCAATGAGGAAATCCTAGCAAATTCACATCAACACTTACTCTCATATGCAACCAATGAAGATGTATCTTTGGCACAATTTGTGATGGATGTGGACCCGACTTCTCACTTCCACCTACCACTGTCACAGGAAGCTCGAATTGAACTGGAAGATATTATGATCACGATTAACATGATGACACTAGACCCCCTCAAGGCTGATGAGTGGATATACTGTTGGGGAAAGGTACATTTCAGGCCAAAAAGATTCTATAAATACCTATTCAGAAATGAGCACGCCCCATCATACATAACAACCATTTGGAAATCAAAATGCATCCTCAGACACAAGGTGTTCTCCTGGCTACAGAGAATGGATAGATTAAACACACGAGACCTTCTGATAAGAAGACACTTCAATATAGGCGATGACTCTTCTTGTGTGTTGTGTAATGGAAATCTGAGGGAAACTGATGACCACTTGTTCTACCAATGCCCCTTTGCACTTAACTGTTGGGAGAAATTAGGCATTACTTGGGATTCATCTCTGAATACGCAAGCATGATTGGATACAATGGAAAGGCAATGGGCGAAACCCCTGTTTAAGGAAATATGTATCCTAGCTACATGGAATGTCTGGAAGCAACGAAACAGAAAGATCTTTGATGATGAGATGGCAACAACGCAAGACTGGCTTCGAATGTTGAAGACAGATTTTCAAGTCCTGAAATTTAGAGTTAAAGAGGTTGACTCTGCCATCTTGGATAATCTTATACAAACCATATGATTGTAAAATTAATAGTCTGTAACTACTCATAGCCTAGCCTAGATCAGCTTAGACACTCTATCCAGATTCTGTCACAAGGATATGTAAACACCACTTGTACTGATTCTGCTTTAATATAACAACAGTAGGAGCTTCTCCTGCTGTTTTCACTGGTCAAAAAAAGTACCCTCTTTGATTACCGGCCACAATCCAAGAATATTGTTGATTAACATCATTGAAAACTTGTTGGATCATATCTAAAATGGGGATTTACTTTTTAAGGTTCTCATAAAAAATTGATTATTTCCAGGAAGATGTCTCAAGATGTAATCACTATAATAAAGGATCTCATATATTACCGGTTTTTTATGGCTCTTACCAAAAAATCAAAAATAACCTAGCTTCTCATACTATGTGATCAAATTCATTCATAAGAACAAGGTAGCTAACCTTTTAGCTTTAGGATCCTTTATTGCAGGTAGCTCATGAAACAATCTTTGCAAGGTCGGATGGGTGCGGATAAACCTAATTTTGAGTTTCACAACTAGTGTTGAAATAGCTTCCGCATAAGTTTTAGTTCTTTTAAGTATAGGAGCATCATCAAGAGTTAAATTTCCAACACAATTGAAGAATTTATTTTCCTATAACGTTCCCTTGCCCCCAAAATAAAAGTATTAGCATCCAGATTACCAGAACATCCAAATTTAGGAGTCCTGCCATACCAAAATCACTCATGATGACAAGCAAAGAAAAGATTGAATGGGAAAAAGAGGGCGAATAAAATCGAATTTTTTTGTGAAGTGGGGGAAATGAAAATGGGAGGCAAATGGCAAATAATGTAAATTGCAAGGAGATGAGATTAGTGATTAGGAACCTGATAGATGTTGAAGATGTCTCCCCAGCAACGGCGCAAGAAATTCCTTTGATGTGGCTTGAGACTGTGTTGGTATTTCTCCAAAGAGGAAGGGGTGATGCATTACAGCTACGGTAAGTATTTCCCTCAGTTATGAAACCAAGGTTATCGAACTAGTAGGAGAACCAAGCAACACTATGTAAAAGGTAATTGCACACAAAGAACAAATACTTGCAACCTGACGCGTAAGAGAGGTTGTCAATATATCCTCGGTAAAAGATAGATTGGTTTGTATGGGATTGGATAAATAGTTCACACAAGAACACAAAATAAAAGATGCAAATAAAAAGTGCAGCAAGGTATTTTTGGTTTTTTGGAATAATAGATCTGAAAACAAATGTGGAAAAAGATAGATTGGAAAGCAATATATTAAAGGATAGACCCGGGGGGCATAGGTTTCACTAGTGGCTTCTCTCAAGAAAATAGCACGCGGTGGGAAAACAAATTACTATTGGGCAATTGATAGAAGATCAAATAGTAATGACGATATCCAAGGAAATGATCAATATATATAAGCATCACGTCCAAGATCAGTAGAGAGAAATGATCCTGCATCTACTACTATTACTCCACACATCGACTGCTATCCAGCATGCATCTAGTGTACTAAGTTCATGGAGAAACAGAGTAATGCAATAAGAACGATGACATGATGTAGACAAGATCTATTCATGTAGTAATAGACCCCATCTTTTTATTCTTGATAGCAATGATACATGTGTGCCTCGCTGCCCGTTGTGTTAGTGGGAGAGGACACCGCAAGATCGAACCCATCACAAAGCACTTGTTCCCATGGCAAGAAAAATCGATCTAGTTGGATTAAATAAACCAAAGATTCAAAGAAGAAATATGAGGCTATAAATAATCATGCATATAAGAGATCAAAAGAACACTCAAATAATATTCATGGATAGAAACTGATCATGAACTCAAACTTCATCGGATCCCAACAAACACACTGCAAAAAGTCATTACATCGAATAGATCTTCAAGGGACCATTGTATCGAGAATAAAAATAGAGAGAGGAGGCCATCTAGCTACTGCCTATTGACCCGTAGGTCTATGGTGGACTACTCACACATCATCGGAGAGGCACCCATGAGGATGATGAACCCCTCTGTGATGGTGTTAGATTGGATATCGTGGTTCTGGAACTTGCGGCAGATGGAATTGTGTTTCATCTACTCCTCTAGGGTTTCTGGAATTTTTGAGGATTTATAGATCTAAGAGGCGGTGGAGGAGACCCCGGTGGGCCCCACACCCCAGCAAGGTGCCAGGGGCCTTTGGCACATCCTAGTGTCTTGTGGGCTCCATGAGCCTCCCCCTAGGTGCTTCCTTGGCTCCCAAGTTGTCTTCTGGTCCAAAAAATCTCCAAAAAAGTTTCGTGGCAATTAGACTTCGTTTGGTAGTGATATTCTACAAAGTAAAAACAAGCAAAAAACAGCAACTGACATTAGGCACTATGTTAATAGGTTAGCCCTAAAAAATAATATAAAGTATAAAATGGTTATAAAACATCCGAGAATGATAATATAACAACATGGAAAAATAAAAAATTATAGATACATTGGAGACGTATCAGAGATCAAACAAAGACGGCGAGCCACCGGCAGCCGCGTGTTCGGAACGGCAGTGAAGGCTAGGGTTAATGCTGAGCGGGTACACGGCTGGGTTGAGCACGACGGCATCAGAAAGGGTTCTGGTGTGGATCTAGGGAATGGGAGGGAGCTATAGACTATGGAGTTTGGGTACAATATGCGGACTATTGAGTGAAACGGGGGAGGGCATGAGTGGAGGGCATGTTGGCGGCTTCGGTGAAAAGGGTGAAAAATGAGCGTTGGGCGCCCCATGGAAAGGCCTACGCAAACGGTCTCGTATAGTAACCTGTGTGCACAAGCAGCATAAATTCGTTTGAAATGAAAATGTGACAAATTTGAAATGTAGACGTGACCTCATCATTTTCTCTCAAAAAATTTCCCACAGTACGGAGCTATCATTGTACCCTAGTATTGATTTTGTGATGCATTTTCATGTATCGATTGATATTTTTCAGCCTTTTTTCCATTTACCGTATATTTAGTGCATGTAAATCAAATCCCAACTACAACTATACGCAGGTGCTAGGAAAGAAGGCGTTAAGAATCATTGTTTTGTCATTTTTGTGTGTATTCATTTGTTGTCCAAGGAATAAAA